>CM048744.1:251480734-252080734 GCA_026315105.1 Locusta migratoria | reverse complement strand
GGGGGGGGGGCTCTGCAGAGAGGGTTTCTTTTTTTTTTCACTTGGTCCCTCTTGTTATGGGGCCTCCAAAACTCGAAAGCTATTTTTTTAGACTGTCCCGTGCCACTAGTCCTGGGGGCCTCCAAATCCCAAAAGTAATTTTTTTTTTAATATTAGTAAATGTATTTCCAAGTCGACGGGGGTCCTCATTTTGTATTGCCGCCGCCCCGGACATCCGACAGCCTTATTCCGCCACTAGTCTTATAGCTTGCACTCGAAGCTGTACAGCAAGAATGAATATATATCTAATGTCGACTACGTGGCTATACACGCGCGAGGAGAGAAAGCTGCTTTCCTTACTATATTAATGAACAAAGTATTCGTCTTGAAGTACTCCGTCGGTTGTATCTGCACTTTATTAATTAACGAAGTAACCCATGTGTTGTATAAGCCACATGAAGTAATCCCGTCAACTTTTCCGCGTATTCTATAAATATTGCAATCAGTGGCGCAGCCACGAGGGGGAGGGGGTGCTAATGGGGCTGAAGCCCCCCCCCCCCCGAGTAACTCCCAACGTTGTTTTTTATTTTTATTTATTTATTTGTTCTTATGCGGCGACCCGCTGCTTAGCTGGCCAGCGGCAGTGTTGCCATGTCTACTTCTTTAGAAAGTTCTCCTTTTTTTTGCGCGTCTACTTTTCTACTTTCGGCTGGTTACAAAATGCAAAATCTCCTTTTTTATCGGTCCATGAAAATCTACTTAATTTTAATTTTAATCTTTTTTTAAACGTTATCTGTAATCGATTAAGGCCGGATCCACACATTGGACCCAACGTTGGCGCCAACAGTGTTGGTCCAATGTGTGGATCGGTGAAATTGCGTTGGAACCAACGTTGGCGCCAACGTTGGTACGGCTCCGTTACTTGTCGGTATTTCGACCAAACATCAAAGGACGTTGGGCCAATATGGTACGTCGTACATACATTGGCGCCAACGTTTCATTCTGTCTTTTTCGTCTGCTCATCTCGTAACTGTTTCTTTCTTCGTTTGTTCTTCGTCACCGTTTTAAAGTTTCGAAATGTCTTTGTAAATATTAGAGCTGTATCAGAAAGTGATTCATTTGTAAAAAAAAAAAAAAAAAAAAAAAAAAAAAAAAAAAAAAAAAAAAAATGCCACAGCAAAAATTAGGCGCGAACTGTGAAATTAAAAACTTTTTAGACTTTCGACACACTCCATTATTGAATTTAATTTTTAAAATTAACAGTACTGTACTTAATATATCCTGTCAAGTTTTAAATATTGTTTTGCAAACTTCAAGACTACCAGTGATATCAATTACATGGTGATTTTAAAAGAGAAGTGTAGGCTTCTAAAACTGCCTCCTTTAGCAAGAAATCGAAGCATAATGCCAAAAGAATAGCATCCCTCCAAAACATCTCTTTCTTTTTTATTTTTATTTCAATTATTTAAAGTAGCAGATCCTAGTTTTAATAATGTGTATCTTTTCCTTGTAGCATATTTTAAAAATTAATGATTTCGTACCGTCATTAATGTCCGATAGGAAGTGATACAACACCCCATCATCTTTTACGTATGTTTCACATTTTGGTTTACAATTACAAAATGTAATTATTCACACTCAAGAACATTAACGCATTGGCCGCGATTGGTGCGTCAGATATGTTTACGTTGGCTCTCGACGAATTCAACTGAATATTGACTCCAATGTGTGGATGTTGTCTCAAAAATATTGGCCAATGCTGGTACCAATGTGTGGACGCAGGGTAAGAATGCAGTCAGCAATCATGTACCATATTATTGGTGCATGGTGTGGTGTAGTTTGTTGAGGAATGTGTGATGATCGTCGTCCAGTGGGAGCTCTGACTGTGGTGCAACAGAATCGACAGAAGCACCGTAAATGATAAGCGTAGTTGAATGAGAAAAACGTTGTAGGTCGGTGTATTAAATTGTTGATTTTGTGTGACTGTCTATTAATTAGCTTCATCAAGAAGTTGGTACTGCACCGCATAAATGAGCAGCAGTAAGAAAAGAACGCTTCAGGATTATTTCACAGCTACATTAAAGAAGAAAGCAGATGAGTAGTATGGTAGTGGGCATTGACGCACAGTGACCTTGAACTTTCGCCCGTCGACGATAGGGTCATTGACCCCTCCTCCCTCGGCCAATTGCCTGACCGCAGATCAAAGGATACCGCCACAGGATGATTGATAGGTCTTCCTGGAAGAACGAAAGATGATTGACAGTTTACATTTAGGTCCTTTTGATTCGCTACTTGTCCGACTGCTTATCAAAGGACGCCGCCATAACGCACTTAAGGATGATTGACAGGTTGCAACACTTCCCTCGGCCACACACGACGCCCCCCCCCCCCCGCCCCCCCCGCCCCCCCCGCCCCCCCTCCACCCCTCGGTGCCGCCGCCAGACAGGCGGCACCTCCGACAGGTCCAGGCAGCAGCGTGAGACATCATGTAAGTACTACTGCTGCCATTTCTCGTCATTTTTATATATATATATATATATATATATATATATATATATATATATATATTGGAGTGAAAACATGTTCTACAATTCATATCTACCTTTTTTTCTTTTATTACAGCCGATATTATTAATAATCTAAATATTATTGATGAGATGGTGCGGAAACATACGGGAGGAAGAAGGGTGGAGGAGGAGGATAGCCTCGACCGGTGGCTGAATTCCGGCTCACAGGAGGCGGCGGTGACGTCAGATGCGTGTCGGTGGGCTGAAATCGGTAAGTTTATCTTCCCCGTATTAAGTAAATGTTGTTCGATAGTATATGCATTCTGAGTGTATTATAACATCGTTCGTTTTCTTTTAACAGAGAGAGACGTTGCATCCCTGACTGCACCACCACCACGACCCGTCTCGCCAAGCCACGACGTGGTTCGTGTGCCGCGGAGCCTCGCGCGGGTCACCGAGCCCGTAAGACGCGCGCCGCCCGTGGTTGCGCCGATGACGGGAGCTCTTGCCGCGGCAAGAGCCTCCTCGCCAATGCGGCCGGCGCGGGTCGGCGCGTCTGCTGCCCCCACCACCAACCCCGCTAGCCACCTGCCTCTGGAGATGGGCGACAGAGCGCGCCAGCACCCCCACCAGCAGCAAGCAGCCGGCTGGGGTTTGTCATCGCCGCCGCCTGCGCAGACTGGCGACCGACCCCGTGGCCAGCGGAAGGTATTCCCTCCCAAGCGCATTGCCCTCCAGTCACCGGCACCGTCAGCTTCGTCGTCGTCGTCATCATCATCATCATCAATGTCTCCATCGACCACCAGTAGTTTTAATAATATTAATGCTCCTATGGCTAGCGGTAGTTCCCTCTCCCGTCCTGTTGATAATGTAGTAGGACATCAGATTCCGGGTGTTATGACCCCACTTCAGTACTCGGAGATCGCTAAAGCTTTTGAGGGGCGCATCTCTTTCACGAGGATTGAAAACCCTCCAGCGGGTTATCGCGACCCTGTCGTGTTCATGCAGGCATGCTATCCCGTGTTGGAGGCTGAGCTCCTTAAAGCAATAAGTGATCCGCGTAATCCCGCCGTTAAATGCAGTGCAGTCCTGTGCTGTGAATTAACGCATGCACGAAGTTCACAGGGCGTAGTGGAGGAAGAAAGAAGTCTTCACTACCTCTGGGGATCTAACGGTGTGATTACGCGGAGTACTTCGATCGCCGAGTGGTATAGGGAATCCACCTTGAGTGTAATTATGAACCGTTTCTCCGAGATGGAGGTACGCGGTTCGGCACATGCACTCAGCCAAGTAGTACACCTCGACATCCATATTCATGTCTATGATCCAGTAAAGGGAGGGTCCAGTTTTATTCAACTTCCTGCTGATATTAAGAAAAAGCGAGCTTGTGTTAATGTAAATAACGGGCCCAAGAAAGCTCGTAGTGGTCAGACCATTGCCGGAGACGAATATTGTTTCGCATGGTCAATTCTGGCTTGTGAGAGAAAGTTAGAGAGAAATCCACAGCGCACAAGTACTTATAAAGTACCCGAAGGTGAAATTCCCGGAGGTTATAATTTTACAGGTATAGAGTTCCCAGTAAAACTCCAGGACGTTCCCAAGTTTGAGGCCCAGAATCCCGGAATATCGGTACATATATACGGACTGGAGAAAAGCAAGCCAGAAGAAGATGAAGAGGATAGTCATATCGTAGTCGGACCCTTCCATTTCTCGAAATTTGCAGGTGAGCGCGACCTACACGTAAACATGCTGCTTATTGCCAATGGTGAAAAGCAACATTATGTATGGATCAAAGACATGTCCCGCCTCCTTTCCTCCCAATTGAATAGTCACCATGGTAAAACCCATATATGCTACAGGTGTTTAAGTAACTTTTCACAGGAAAAGTATTTACAGAAACATCTTGTAGATTGCGAATCCAAGGAACCGGTACGTGTTATTATGCCGACCTCTGAAAATAATTTCATTAAATTTAAAAATGCTCACCATCAGGAAAGAGCCCCTGTAGCGATCTATTGTGATTTTGAGTGTTTACTTGCTCCATTTGCTAGATGTGAAGGTAACCCCCTGGCCTCACATACCACCTTCACACAAAAACACGTACCGTATGCAGCAGCGTACCAAGTTGTATGCACAGTCGACCCCTCTTTGAATAGATTTGACTCATATGTAGGGGACAATCCCGCGATATGGTTGCTCAATGAACTGGAACAAATTGCCTGGAAAGTTGACAAACTTTACAGTCGAAATGTTCCGATGACTATGTCACGAGAGGATGAGGAGTCGTTTAAAAAGGCGGTAGATTGCCATATTTGTGGGTTGCCATTAGATAGAAAAGCAGAACTTCCCCGTAGAGACCACTGTCATCTAACTGGAAAGTTCCGTGGAGCAGCCCACAATGTATGCAACTTGAAGTACCAGGTTCCACACCATATACCTGTATTTTTCCACAACCTGAGTAGTTATGACGCTCACTTCTTAGTTGAGCACTTGAATAAATTTGGACTAGATACCTATCCGGCAAGTGTCCTGATAGCACTGAGAAGTATATTTCATTCTCTAAACAAATGACGCCCAAAATTACGCTGCGCTTCCTTGATTCGCTACGTTTCATGCAGTCGTCTCTTTGCAAACTCGTTGAGACGCTACCTCAGGAGGATATGCATATCACACGATCTGCATATTCTGATGAGAAAAAGTTTCAACTAGTAACGCGAAAAGGGGTTTTCCCATACGAGTACCTGGACTCTATGGAGAAACTCCACGAAACCAAGCTTCCCGACATATCCGCATTTTCCAGTTCACTCACAGGCGATGCCATAACTGATGCGGAATATGAGCATGCCGTAAATGTCTGGCGGAAATTCAACATCCCCAATTTGGGTGAATACGCGAGGATATACATGGACACAGATGTGCGCTTACTTGCGGATGTTTTTGAGAAGTTCAGGAGTGTATGCTTGACCACGTACTCCTTGGATCCCGCCTTTTATTATACAGCGCCTGGGTTGTCTTGGGACGCAATGCTCAAGAAGACGAAGTGTAACATCGAACTTTTAACCGATCCAGATATGCTTCTCTTCTTTGAGCGCGGGATACGTGGGGGACTTTGCCAGTGTATTCATAGGCACGCTAAGGCAAATAACCCACATATGGGTTCAGGGTACGACGCATCCCTCGATTCTTCTTATATCCTTTATTTGGACGTTAATAATTTGTACGGGCACGCAATGATGCAACCTCTGCCAGTTGGGAGTTTCCAGTGGGTGCCCGAAAAAGAATTAGAGAAAATTAATGGGTCTCTCCGCTGAATCTGATGTTGGGTATGTAGTAGAGGCAGATATTGCATATCCAATTAGTTTGCATGAGGAGACAAGCGACTTGCCATTATGTCCAGAGCAACTAGTTCCACCGGGAGCAAAGGGTTCCATCCGCAAGTTGATGACAACTGTTGCAGACAAGCAGAGGTACGTGATTCATTACCGTAATCTGCAGCAGTGCATCAAAATGGGAATGGAACTTATTAGAATCACGCGAGCTATATCCTTCAACCAATCCCCATGGTTGAAGCAGTACATTGAACTAAATACGGCAATGAGGGCGGTCGCGACTAATGATTTTGAGAAAGATTTTTATAAGTTAATGAACAATTCCATTTTCGGGAAGACCATGCAGAATGTAAGACATGAACGCGATATTAAACTTAGAACGAGCTGGGATGGGCGTTGGGGTGCACGAAAATTAATTGCGTCACCAAACTTTAAAAGGCTCACCATATTTAATGAAAACTTTGTTGCTGTGGAGATGATGAAGACTTCAGTAGAGTTCACAAAACCCATCTATCTCGGGATGTGCATACTTGATCTGTCCAAACTCCACATGTACAGGTTCCACTATGAGATTGCTAAGCCTCATTTTGTGGAACCAAAGTTACTGTATATGGATACAGATAGTTTCATCTATTGGGTGAAAAACTGTGATCCATATGCAGTAATGAAACGTATCGGTGAAGAATTCGATACTTCCGGTTATAGGGCCGATAATCCTTACGGAATTGTTCCACAGAACAAGAAGGTTATCGGTCTTATGAAGGATGAATCGAATGGTTCGCCGATTGTGGAGTTTGTAGGCCTCAGGGCGAAGATGTATGCATTTCGCACCATAGATGGGGACACTCAGAGGCGGGCAAAGGGTGTTAGACGATCGGCATCTCGTGTACTGACGATCGAAGACTATTTGCGGTGTCTGTACGGAGGTGTTCGCGGCGCCCCGCCGCAGCCTACTCACAGAGTCCAGCAGGCCAGTATTCGATCGGTAGGACACGAGGTGTACACCCTGCTGCAGTCTAAAGTCGGTTTATCTGCTCATGACGACAAAAGGGTCATAAGTGAGTGCGGTATAGAAACTCTACCATACTCACACTATTCGCTTAGGGAGAAAGAGGGTGTTGGGGGGACACTAACTGAAAAAATGTGAGTGAGAATGAGAGATTTCGTGTGTTTGTGCATATGCTTGTATAGAATAGTGTGACCCTTTTGTCATATTGTACATAGGTGGGATAGTATGAATGTGGTGTTGTTGGGGGGGGGGGGGTTGCATGTATGCGTGCGGGTGTGAGTGAAAGTGTGTGCGTGAATCTGGATAAAAAAATAAGTATGTTTGTGTGTATATAGCTTTTTTTTTGTTAAATAGCATGTCAAGCATGCAGCGAAAAAAAAAAGTCATAAAATTTCATTGGCGATGTAAGCACAGTATATGCGTGCTGTGTAGAAATAAGTATGTTTTTCTTAACTGGCATACGCAGCATGCAACGAAAAAAAAAGTTTACTTAGTAGACCTGAAGACAGTGTAAGCACAGTGTGTGTGTGTGCTTCAAATAAAAACATTTTCGTAAGCACTATGTGCTATTACTTTATTCCATTAATTTAGTTTAGTTTATAAGTTTCACCTGCCGCTAGCCATCCAGTCAGCTTAGTTTTTTAAGTGAGTGAGTTCCACCAAGTTTGTTCTAGTCATTATATAAAGGCAGCACCAGTTCAATGTATAACTTATTAAGAAACACCCAACAAACGTTCCTACTCCAGTTTACTGAATTACCTGGAACAGAATGCTGTAACATATCGAGTATTCCAGCTTACTGTACTATTGTCGTCGCTTCAGCTCATGTTTGTATGTGTAGCCGTTGTGTGCTGTCCTGGTGGAATTTCATATTAGTTGTCGTAGTAGTAGTAGTAGTACATTAACTTTAGAAATGCGTAATTTTGAGGAAAAAAAAACTGAAACGCTTTGCGATGTACCTCTGCGCAAGAAACCATCACAAAATTGTAAATGTAATGCTCTAGCATACGTGCAACTAGTGTTAAGCAATCTGCATAAAACTGTGACTGTTCAAAAAGAATAAGATTTTTTTTTATTCAATAAACCTGTAAAATTGATACTGGCGTTATTATTTGATTTCTCCCAGCCCATTTTTTTAAATATATGTTGTTGTTTTTTTCACTCTTCAGAAATAGATGATTTTTTGTGCACACTAAGCAGTAACATCTGCATTGCACGCACTCTTCTATAAGGAGAGCTGCATTTACACAATATTTTCTTGTACAATAGGCAGAAACATCTGCATTGCACGCACTCGTCTATAAGTCGAGCTGCATTTAAACATACAAAGTATAGCTCTTAAAACTAAGGTGAGGTAGGGGATTAGTTAAATAACAACACAAATGTTTCTTAGGTAAAATTTAATTTATTTTCATTCCTTAACCAACATACAAGCATATGTACATTATCATTTGCACACACAACACTATTTTTCTTGCTCTTGAGTTTATGCAGAGCAGGACAGCCAAAGGAACCCAGGTCTTGTAAAACAGCATTCTTGAAGAGTCGTCGCAGCCAGGTAATCTTCTCTTCTCCTTTGACGAAGATTATTGTTTTAATGTTGTCGAAAGTTTGGAGAGTCTTTAGTAAGTCTTTATAGGGAATGCCGGGCTCGTCCCAGTGAATTCCATGGTAGTTACGAGTTAACCACATAGCGCACTTCCTGGTCTTAACACACTTCACATCCTTGAATAGTCTTGGTGATTCAATTCTTGCAGAGAACGTTTTTATCACTTCGGTGAATGCTATGAGTGCGATGTCTTTCAGTATGAAACGATCGCGCTCATGGTCTTGGAAACATTGTACGTCAGCAACGATGTGTATACTTCGAGAGCTCATGATGAACTGTCATTTTTTATACTGACCGCTGTACAATATTAGTGAGCGGGCTGTAGTTAATTATCCGATCATGCAGGACTAAGGCATATGCAGCAGTCAGTTGTGGGAAATTTGCTGAAGCTTCAAATTCAATCCTCACATCTATAGGTCCAGATTTAATTACTTCATTCTGCTTGGAACAGTCAATTACGATTATAGGTGCCAGTTCCTTGAATTTTCGTGGACTGAGGGAACACCCATCTATTTCCTCGACGTCGTCATAGTAACTAGATCGGAACCTTGCGTACATGTCATATGCTAGACTGTACATATTTTTGTCCCATTGCAGATGTAAGTTGTCATAAGGGTAGAATTCAGAATTCAGGTAGACTCTTGCATTAGTTAAGTTGCAGTTGTCGAATACGGATGAATCAATTGACAGATTCCCTCGTCTATTAGTCTGAAATGCCAGTATGATGAATCGAGGTGTCTCCATTTGAACAGAGGTTTTAATAGCCCAGGTCTGTCTACTGGCAGTAGGTAGCATAGGATACTCAAACAGTTCCCATGAGCGGAAATGTAGCGGCAGTAAAGCACCTGTGTTCATTATTTTTAAAAGCTTCAAACGCTCCTCGTCTGATACACTGATGTGAGGCATTTTCCATGTTAGAGAGTTTATGATGAACTCGCTTCCCCCTTCACTTGTTTGAATATATGAGTTGTTGTCCGTCGCACTTCGTATCAGAATAAGTTCCTGTTTAGCATTCATGATAATTCCATGCATGTCCTCAAAGTAACCCATTAACAGTTTTAGAGGTATGCACGCCGTAAACCGCAGGTAATCAGCCGTTGATCGATCTGTAGGCTCATCAATGTACCATCCTGCATTTTCCAGTGAGTTACCCTCAGTAGGAGCTGCGGAGATGTAGGTTTTAAGAGTCGATGCTATTCCAACGTTTCTTGTGCGGTCGATTTCAACTCCATTAAGTTCATAGCGTATCTCTTGAAACAAGAAGGCTAGAGCATTACGTGTAAGCTTCACATCTGCTGCAACAGGTTGATTAGCATTTTTCTTCCTAAACGATCCATCCAAGTATAGGAAACTCCGACACGGCTGGGTTAGAGCGTCCTGGTGTTGAATGACGATCCTAATTTCATCGTTTTTGTTAAATGTAGTTGAAGCAAATGGTTTATGCGATAAGTATTCTTGACGAATAATGCGCTCATCGTGAGTTGGCGCTTCAGTTATATTTAGCAATGACATCTTTGCGAGGTTTCAGCCCAATTGATTTAAGGAACTCGTAGTTCACACGTGTTATCGCTTTGAGGTTCAACGGTGAACTGACGCTAGGTGCTATACGAGTAGAGGCTTCAAACCTTATGCCCATCCTGCCTTAAATGTAGCCGTACAATGATTTCCTCTCCTCTGAAGTCGACAAGATGGTTATTCTGGTCTACGATGCGCAGCTCCAGGTAGTCTAGTGTCTGCACCGTCACCGGAAGGTATATTGCGTTTGTAGGAGTGTCAATAATCTTGTATCCGGAACCAACTGATGGGAAAAAACCGTAAATTGTATGAACCAGTCTGTCGTTTAAGTATGAGTTCGTTGTGATGTTACACTCAACGCGAATAGTGCTGACTGGGAGTATATCTACAGTCTGATTGGAACTGTAGAATTTATTGGAGTCCTTTTTCAAGATTTGTCCCTTGGTGAAATCTAGTAGCTGTCCTATTGAACCTTTCTGACTGAAGTCGATAGTTGCATTCAGAGTCCTTATTTCGGATTTAAGAGTGCTGGTGTTTGCACGTAGCTGAATCCCTTTACCGAGCTGCTTTAAAACTTCATTTAGTTCATCTATATCATATGCACCTGGTTCTATTACCACAGTTTCTTTTACACCATTAACTTCAAGATGTAGTTTATTATTAGCTTCCGTGATATTCGGGATAGAGTTATAGGTTTCCAAGGGCGATGCTCCACTCTCCACTGCTTAAATCAATTGGAGGGAAATAATTTGCACTTAACACAGATGAACGATCTTTTAAAGTCAGAGTGTACGACATGACCGACAAAACCCAACTGGCGAGAGGTTTTGAATGTTCATCCTTATATAGCCCTCTTCGTATTCGATAGAAGGAACATCAGACACAAATGTCCACAGAGGTAAGTATCGTAATCCTGGTATCGATGGAAATTGTAGAAAGCATGTCTTTGGTTGTTTGTAAAGTATTGCTGTAGTTCTTCTGGAGGCTTGAGGTTTCCGAATGAGTCGAAATACAGTACACTACTTGTATTCTTCTTTCCAACATATGCCACCCAATGAGTTCCAGGTCCACCAGCAACATCCAAATTAACTATACCGCATTCACCTGATTTCCACATAGTCTTCGGTAATGTATCGCGCATGAAAACTCCTCGAAATCTTAGAATTTTGAATTTTTCTTTGGTGAACTTGAGGAGATCGGTATTAGTAAGAGGTCTATCTGGTAGAATGGTTAACGGTCTTTTTTTTTTATTATTATTATAAAGAGCCCAAGTCCTTTTTTGTACGGTTTCAGGTAGAGTCCTTTTCCTATAGCAGCCGCCTCCATCATTCGGTTATGTCTTCTCGCCTCCTCTAGTTGCTGCTGTGCATTTTTAGCATTATTCACAGTTCTGGCAATAGCTGATGCGCCGCCGGTCAGGGAACCAATCGCAGAGAGTCCCGCCAGAGCTGGAATGAGAAAAGGAATAATTCCACCTGACGTCTTCGGCAATGGTAGAACTCGAGGTGTTTTAACTTTTTTTTCTGTGTGATTACGGTTCTTCAAAGCACTTTTAGCTGCATGTAGTGCAGTCAATATACATCCCGTCATACATCCGCTCTTCTTCTTCTTATTCTTCTTTAGCGCGCGACGTGCTGCATTCATAACTTGACGGAACCCCAAACCAAGCTTAATTTTAGCACGCATGGTTTTATCGACTGCAAGTGCTGCAAGACGTTGACCAATGCCAAGATCCTTCCGCCGTCGTATTGCTTTAGCTTTATCAGCTAAAATTCTATCGGCAGTGTGACGATCGCTATTCGACGCGTATGCGATGTCGTGTTCTTTGCAGTCTTCGTCGAGCAGGTTAATCCCCTTATCACCTCGTGCTAGACGTTTTTGAAGCTTTGTTCCAGGTCCACAGTAGTTATATCCGGGAATGTGAAGCTCAACTGGTAGCTTGTCGAGAAGACCTCCCGCTCCTTCGACACGTCTCCTACCGCGCATGGTATGCTACTGATGTACATGCGGTCCATGCGTCTCATTATATAGCAAAGCGTCAATGGCAATCCAACTATTGTCAGAAGAGGGGAATCCGAGCCATTTAACTAGAACTCTACTCCCACGGCGTCTTATAACCTTCTCCACGAGAAACACATCAGGTTCTGAGCTCTTCTGCAGTTCCTCCGTATAGAAACTTCCAGCGATTTCTTCCCCTTTGCTGTCCTTTAAGATATATGTCCTGGGATTCGTTCTTTGAACTTTGGCGACTGTAAATATCTCTGTTGACCAGTTTGGGAGGTATGATTTCTCAAAAGTAGTCTTGTACTTTGATATGCGCACCAAGTCCCCCACATTAAACTTTTGCTTTCGTGGGTCTAGCATCTTAATTCTGAAGTAGACTGTTTTTAGGAGTTCGTTATTTCGAACATCAATAGGTCTCATTTTTATAGTCCTGTGTACTGTTCTGTTGTACTTTGAAATTATCTCGGGGAGAGTATCAGTCCACTTATGCGAGCCGCGGAGATTGAAACGCATCCACATTTGAGCTTTTATGGTCCTGTTCAGTCGTTCCACGATGCTTGCTTTCAGATGCGTGTATGTTGAGTAGTGATTAATACCATACCGATCCATAACTCTCTTGAAATATACATTATAAAACTCAGGTCCGTGATCTGTTTGAAGGTTGACAGGGCATCGATTCGTACCCGTCTGCAGTAGTTGCTCAAACACTCGTGCAACGTTCTTTCCCGTTTTGGTTTTCAGCGGTAATGCCCACGCAAATTTCGAGTATGTGTCGATGATCATTAAAATATAGTTGAAACCGCTATTCACTCTAGAATACTCTTTCATATCCACCAGGTCAGCTTGCCATAAGTCATCTAAGCCTTTAATCATAACATGTCTACGAGGATACGTTCTACGTGCTGGTCTATGGATTTCACGGACCACTGTCTCCATTCTTATTCGATGATGCCTTGTTGTCTAAGTTGTGAAATTATGGAAACAATCTCATTCGAGTGAGCTGTATTACCAGCAGCTGTTGATGCCATTAGCAGGCGTAGTCTCTCTATTACTTCATCTGGATGACTGTAATATATATACTCTGGGGCTTGCCCGATATCCATACTTTTATTTTGAATGTCTATACCATCACCATCAATTTCACCCCCCTCTAGCAGAGGTTTTATAATCTTCTTGTATTTCAAGCTGCTTTGGCTTCGCGTCTTCTTATGCACATCAGTCAATTGTAATATTTCCCCATAGCGCTTCAGATCTACAGATGTGTATTTCTTGCTTTCATCTTTAGTAGGTTTTAGGAAAATAAGATCCAATAGACCGGGGGTTCTTTCAAACTCTCTGTCACCAATCTGAATTGTGTTCTCGGTTAATTTTATAGGCTTTGAGCCTAGCATATACGGTTTTACTTTGCTAACACCGTATATTTTGTCTATTCTAGAATTGCTATGATTGCTGATGAAATTCGCGATTGAGTCTTCTTCTTCTTCTTCTTCTTCTGGACGTGAAGTCGTTTTGAAATGCTTGAGGGAATCAGTAACCGGTTTGAACGTTTCTCTTAATGTTTGTTCGCGGTTCAGCTGCCCCAACTTTAACAGTCTTAATTTCTCGCGAACGGCCTTTCGCGCTTGGATGACTTTCTGCTTGGTCGACATCTCAACACGTACTAAACAGACTTCTGGGTCGCATGCTCTCTTATATAGGGCCGCTATTATTAATCTTCTTCTTCTTATTATTATTATTAGTCTCAATAACAACTGCAGACGCTGTGATTTTTTCGCTCTCAATATCATCGATCTTTGTAGTTAAGGTGTTCACATTTTTTTCAAGTACATCAACACGTGCATTTACCTGATTGTTAAGTACTAGGAGATGCTTAGCATACTGCTTTAGATCTGTATGTACTTTCTCAATTCGACGCTCGAGAGTTTGGAATTTTGAATCCATGTACATGCATATGTTCTGCCTTTGTACGCCTCGATCACTAGACATACGTGCGAATTTGTCCATGTCGGTGCGTAGACTGTCGCACTGACCTATATGCGCCGTTATATATGTAGAAAATCTTGAAAGTTCCGTCGGTACTTACCGTCATTCAGTTTCCTTGTTTTATCTATAACTAGAAACCCGTACTGCGAATGATTCCAACAGTCTGCACAGATCTTTACAAAGTCGGTGAATGACATATCAGTTCCGACATGGGCGTTGTAAATATGTTTTAAATTCAAATTGTCTTGTTTGAATGCTACAATGAGGTTTGCATTATCCCGCAGCAACTGTATTGGGATTCTGGAATACGTTTGGCTTAGATAAAATACATCAACGCCCATATGCCTTCCGAAACAGAAATATCTACGAATCTGGTCTTGGTTTTCAACTGCAACATCGTCAAATATGAAAACGGTGTTGGGTTTTACTTGCTCAGGAGGGGGGATATCACCACTTTCACTGTACGTTGTATAGGTGACTCCTTTTACGCCTCGTAGTATCTCCTGCAATAACTGATATTTGGGTTGAGAGAGAGTTTTAGAAAATACACAAACATGTTCAAAGTACACTCCATCTATATGCGTGAGCAACGTCATAAGAATATTTGTTTTACCGCAGTTGGACGGACCAACAATTATTGCACGTATATTATCAGGAAGTAATGATCCGTTCTTTTTCTTCTGGGAATCCTCTCCCAACCCGTCACCAGACCAGTCACCAACTACGAAATTTTGTTGTTTCTCCCACCACGACATGTTATCGACTAAGTCAAGTAGAGGTCTACAATCAGCTATATATAAATTCATTCAGTTTCAGTATGACCGATAAATAAGAAAAAAGTTGGTGATATAATTTTGCTTATATGCAGCGTTTCTGAATCACAGGTGCTAAGACACGTTCCATTCGCTGTATTCGTCGGTGGAAGCGCTCCCGATCTAGTGCATATTCCTGCCACTCGCCTTTACGAGCTGCTGTGTATGCAAATCTCCAACTGATCATTAAGTGCGTCTCGTTAGCATAACGAACCTTCTTCTCCCCGTCACCACTCATCTTCGATTGACGCGCGTAGGAATTTTTTTTTTTTAAATTGCCGGGCGGGGGCGGTGTCGATACGGTCAAGACAATCGTCGCGGTATTGTTTGTTCTCGCGGGTAGGGCGGGTGGCGGCGTCCTTTGAGAACCGGTCGCTAGCGTGGAGGAGGAGGGGGGTAGCATCTGTCAGCGGCGGCGGTGGCGGCGGTCCGGCAATCGGCCGAGCGAGTAGGGGTCGCGGGTGCGAGTACAGACATGTCGAGGGGTCTACAGGTCTGGACCTGTCGGAGGTGCCGCCTGTCTGGCGGCAGTGCCGGGGGGTGGAGGGGGGCGTCGAACCGGCCAGGTGTGTGGTCCAGGGTGCGAGTACCGACATGTCGAGGGGTCTACAGGTCTGGACCTGTCGGAGGTGCCGCTTGTCTGGCGGCGGCACCGAGGGGTGGAGGGGGGGGGGGCGGGGGGGCGGGGGGGGGCGTCGTGTGTGGCCGAGGGAAGTGTTGCAACCTGTCAATCATCCTTAAGTGCGTTATGGCGGCGTCCTTTGATAAGCAGTCGGACAAGTAGCGAATCAAAAGGACCTAAATGTAAACTGTCAATCATCTTTCGTTCTTCCAGGAAGACCTATCAATCATCCTGTGGCGGTATCCTTTGATCTGCGGTCAGGCAATTGGCCGAGGGAGGAGGGGTCAATGACCCTATCGTCGACGGGCGAAAGTTCAAGGTCACTGTGCGTCAATGCCCACTACCATACTACTCAGATGCAACTGTGAATGCAGATAAGGGTTACCATACGTCCTCTTTTTCCCCGGACATGTCCTCTTTTTGAGGCAAGAAAATGTGTCCGGCCGTAATTTATAAAATTCTACAAAATGTCCTCTTCTTTTTGGTTTCCGAGAAAGAAAATTTATTTTTGTGTCATTGGCGACAACAAATTCATTCGCACTGCAGTTCCAAACTGTTCGCAACTATTACGCGCATACACAGAGTGAAATTGCCGTTCACAATTTCGCACTCCGCATGGGCCTGACAGTTGAAAACGTTTCGGATATTCTCCGCGAAGGAACCCGGTTGTTTATCCTGTATTCAACCAGTCATTCTGTCTTCTGCATTACGTTCTATGGCGTTGCTTTTGATATACTTTGTGGTTTAAATTAAATCTGTATTATGTGTTCGAGATCGTAGGTAGCCTTTTGCTTCAAAAATAAATTACGAACTTAAATGTAACATAATACCGAAGAGAAAGTCAGTGTTAAATATGCACTCCTGGAGAAATACAAATCATTCAAGAGAATGATCAAACGAATGTAAGAATTAATGATACATTGTGCTCCGATCAGCTTTGTAATTTTATAAACATTTTTAAAGATTATCAAAGGAAACAGAAAATACCAGCAGCTGAAGTGTGGTGTGCATATTTAAATCAGTCATCTACTGTTGTTAGTTATTCTGAACTGCTGAAAATTGGAGACTTTTTCTATAACTAGTCATAATGCCGACATATAACCTGTGTTTTCTCTTGTGAACACACAGTGTACAAAAGACAGGAATAGATTTAAAATATACTGTAATTATACTGTATGTGTATAGTATAATTTCAAACATTTGAAATGCCTTGTTAAAAAAAAAAAATGCTCTTGAGAGAGACTTCGTTGCCCACCAAATATAGTTGGTTCAAAAGTGAATAAGACAAGAATGAGACAATTGAGAGTAGTGATGAGGAATAAACTGTCAAGGTTCATGATATTTCGTTTCCCAACAACCACACAGGGTTACTGTTTAAGTTTGTAGTAGTTTTACGTGGTTCATTAATAAAGTTGTTAATTACATTATGTTAAAGTGTCCTCTTTTTTATATGAACTGGCCTCTTTTTTGGTGATGAACATATGGTAGCCCTAAATGCAGAAGCTCTCATAAGTGAAGACCCATCAAGTACCATTCCGTTGACTATGTCTACAACGATTAAAAACCAGAAATCGGCGTCGGGGGACTCTAAAACTGTAAGTGATATGGATATTGCACTATTTAAGAATACGTCTTTAAGTGACAGAGATAAAATGGAAGCACTGTTAAATGCATGGGTCCCAGGTGCTAACTTTCGTTTTCCTGTAGTTGAATGTAGAAGTCAGAACAGAAAATTTTGTTATTCCTGGCTTTCTAAATATAAGTGGCTTGCATATTCAAAAATGGAGGACGATGTTTTCTGTAAATTTTGTCTATTATTTGCTGCAAAAGAAGTGGGAATGTCCGCCACTCAACTAACAGGCCAACTTGTGACTGTAGCATTTAAAAATTGGAAGAAAGCTATAGAGCGTTTTTGACAATCACGAATCGTTGCAGTACCATAAACAATCCGTGTTGCGCTCAAATGATTTTCTCAAGGTTATGTTAGGGGAAGCTGTACCTGTTGACAAGATTATTGACCAAGTAAAAGCTTCAGAAAATCGAGATAAAATAGCTCCTATTATACAGTCATTCTCTGCGGACGGCAGGGAATAAGTTTACGACGGCATAGAGATTCTGGTTGTTTTAATGTGAATGAAGAACCTGCTGAAAATAAAGGCAATTTTCGTGCATTGTTACGTAGTCGAATTAATGCTGGTGATAATATTCTGAAATCTCATTTAGAGTCAACCGGTCGCAATGCGACATATATCAGCTGGCAGATACAGAATAAAATAAATGAGTCATGTGATGCTATAATTAAGCGTAAAATAGCTGCAGAAATGAACGCTGCTAAATGTTTCACAGTGTTAGCAGATGAAACTACAGATATATCAAATATTGAACAGTGCTCATTGTGTGCTCGATAAGTAAAAGTAGATACAGTCACAGGAGAATATAAGGTCTGTGAACAATTTCTTCAATTTATGACCTTGGAAATCACCACAGGCGCACACCTAGCCGAAGAAATTATTTCAGAACTACAGGAATGTTACATTGAAATGCAGTTTTCGCTTGGTCAAGGGTATGATTGTGCTGCATCCAAGAGCAGGAAATTAAAATGAGCGCAGAGTTGTATCAGAGAAAAATATCCAACCGCTCTGTATGTTCACTGTGTATCCCACAGCCTGAACTTAAGCATTTCCAATAGGTTCCGGCTATACGAAACTGTTTTGGAACAGTTGAAAAAGTTTATACATTTTTTAACTATCCTAAGAGGCAACTTGTCTTGGAAAAGCACATTGAAGGTATAACAGGTGTGACAACTCAAACAGCTTTGTCACACCAGACGGGTAGAAAGGCACGATGCTATTCTAATCATGGCTGATTTGTTAGGACCAGTAACCAGTGCTCTGGATGACATCATGAACTCCTGCAAAGAGAAGGAAGCAACTTATGGCGTTTACGTTCTACTAAGTCCCATTAAACAAAGTGATTTCATAATAGCTTTGTTGAATGCGGAGAAACTACTTGGCTGCACAGTTAATCTTAGCAAAAATTCTCCAACGCTCCGATATAGAACTTGGATTTGCTATCGATCAAGCTGAATATGTTATTGCACATATTAGCACAATTAGAAATAAAGTAGACTCTGAATTTCGAAAAGTATTTCAAGAAGCCATAACAAGAAGTGAAGATTTGGGATTTAGTCTCACTATAGCAAGGATATCGGCAAGGCAAACTCATCGCTGTAACATACCATCAAATAACGTAGAAGAGTATTATAGGCGTGCAATATTTGTACCGTGGCTAGATGCCTTCGTTAATAATGTGTCTGAGAGATTTATGAAGCACAAAACGTTTCTGAAAAATTTCATCTCGCTTTCACCCACAGAAAATGCCGAGGAAAAGAAAGCAGAGCAATTCATTGAGTTGGCTACATTTTACTTGTATGATCTGGATCATTGCAACATGACAGTTCTTAAAGTTGAGTTTCAACTTTTGCCTATGCATTTCAAAGGAAAGCAAATCGCAAGGAATGCTATACAAGCACTAAATTGCTGTGTACAGCATGCCTTTCCTCATGTGTTTAGGCTATTGATAATATTTTGCACACTCCCCGTATCTTCAAGCACTACTGAATGCTCATTTTCAACACTTCGTCGGATTAAGCCATACCTAAGAAATACAATGGGTGAAAAAAGACTGAATGGTTTGGCTAATCTCAATATCCATAGAGAAATAACACCAACCGTTGAAGAAGTCATCAGTGAATTGCAACTCAGAGGTCCTCGACGTCTAAACCTGCATTAGTGATTATCAGCAGCCAGACTTATTGTGAACTTATGACTAGCTATATACCACCCCTGTAAAAACAAGAGTAAATAATTAATTTTGGAATTTTCAGCAGGCATTAAATTTTATTTCAGCAATATCATACCGAAATCCTGAGTTACTATTGATTATGCTTTCACAAACTGAACATTATGTCCCCAAAGTCGACGTATTTAACTAGGTGTCCGTTGGTTTCTAACTGTTGCAATTAAGGAAACGTACTGTCCATATCCACCACATTGCTGTTTAATTTCATTCTTTTCATTGTGGGGGTTAGCTAGTAGACCTGTCCTCGCATTATTTCGCCGTAATCTAGGTGACTTTCATATTCTTTTGGTACTAGCAAATTCTTCGAAAATTGAAGATACAGCACTTGGAACAAGCTATCTTCTCTGTGCCTGTGCTGTTTGTTCCAAGTACCTTCTGCGGATTGTGTAGTGTGGAGGTGTGCTAAGAGAATCTATTATTGCTACGCTGACGTGGAATATCTGAAGTCCGTTTATTTCTAAGTGGGCGCTGCCACTGGAAAATTTGTGGAAATATTATCTCTACTCGCAATTTGCTTCGATTTTCCATCAAGTGCACTGCAGTCAGTGAATCAGTGAGGGAGGATGCTAAATTCTTCCCCCACATGCTACAGAGCTCTTTAACGAGCTTTTTATTTCGTTATTTTTACAGTTATAACATCGGCGAGATTCTTATATCTCTGATAGCAAATGATAAGAACCCTTTACCGTCAATAAATTCAGTAGGCTTGATTTTTAAAAAATGAGCCCCTCCCAGAACCAGATCCTGACTGCGCCACTGATTGGAATAGGTACAGCTGGATTCTCTCTCTTTCTTCATTGTGGATTTCACACACTTCCAGAAGCGCTTTATATTCTGAGTATGTACTGGAGGATTCTCAGAAGAAACAAATTTCACCGAATGATGTACAAACGCATGGTGCAATTTTTCAGTCTGCAAAGTGTCATACGACTGGAAATCGTCTGTACTTCCAGGCAGTATGAAATCCTCTATGAGGCTCACCAAGTTTCTTTTCTTCTATTATATATTCTCACAATAAAGCATTTTCGGGACCCTCCCTGTATTCCACAAAAAACCAAAATGTGTTCCACTTCATTTTTCAAAAGTAGCCCTCTTTGATATTTTGTGGTGGCTATGTGGGACTCATCTACTTCAATCATTTTTCCTGGGCCAGTGATGAGAATACTTCTCGTTGGTGACGATCACATAGCGCAGCTCTCGGCAGAATCCGAGATAATCACATACAGTATTCACAGTTAATTCCATGTCGGAAGCAGTCTCTGGAAAAGTACAAATACGTGTCCAGCTTGTAGTTAGAATCATATCTTTGTCAATAGGTAATTTGGAACTGTCGAACCAGGTGTTTTTCGTAATACTTGTTGTCTTGCCGCATTTTGTACATAACAGTAGCGGAGAGAATTGTATATCAGCGTATTTTTTGCCCCCGTAGAAGAACCTTCACACATTTCGTTAAACAAGTAAAAAAAGAATACACAAATAAATACGTTCTCCACACTTAATAATTCGCGCGCCAATTCTGATATAGTCGACATTCGATATATATCGATTCCAGCCATACAACTTCGAGTATAAGCTTTTTGGAAATTACCTAAAATCAATTTAAACGATACTACTCACACTCATACGATATTGTATTCAGAAATTTACCTTGCCAGCCGCTTGTAGCGTTGCTGTCATGACGTATAACAACAATCGCTTAAAGTGTATTTTATGTGTAGTAGACTGGTGCTTGACATGTATGCGGTTGCAGCGGTGCGATGAACGGCGGGAGATGAAGACAGCCAACCAGGAGTCAGAGCGAGCGATACGCATCCTTCGACCATAGATACTGGTAGACTGGGCATGGCATCGTTTTCATCATGAAGGCATGGAGGCGCTCTGACGCCGCAGCTTTGAAGCCAAGGGTAGCCATCTTGATCAGACCAAAACACTGCTGTATTTACCTTGTTTGTGTATGCTTTTCGTTCGTTTTTGGAAGGAGTTTGCACTGTTATGGTGCCTTGTGTATTGTTTATGTGTACGAATCGTTCTGATTGTGGCGCGAAATCGAAGGAAATACTATTTCAAGTGTAAATTACCTCGCTAACATCCGATTTTACCACTTTTATTGTGAACGAACCTATACAACATCTTTATTTGTAATGTAACGTATTTTTCTCTTATGATTTTCGATTTCCTACTTAACATACTATTTACGAATGAATAAGGAATAAAATATAAATTTTATTTTTATTAAGTCAATGATTTCGAAAGCAAAACCTAGTTTCATTATTAATAAAATTTACTACACAAAGAAAAGATATCGTCACTGTGCTCGTAATCTGACGTTGGTTTACTCAATCGAATTATTCTATCTGATGATCGTCAGATTAGCTAGAGAAAGAACCCACGTTTGTGATTTGTAATATTGTAATAACAACTGTTTTTAAACAGAACTAACGCGAATTTTTAATGCAATAAGCGACTGTAAATACAGACACAGCTGTAACATACTGGCAGTGTCTTCGTCGGAGTGTCATGGCGGCCATGGCTTCAAAGTGTAGTATGACAGGGATACGTAGCGTCATCTCCCTTTATTTTTACCATCATGGTACCAATATCTCTACAACTAAACCGTTGTTTTGTCAACAGTCACATGGTCCTACGTTTGCACCACGCCATGTGAATAGTCGTTTTGCTGTTTGTCCAGTCTGTCACTCGGCTCTCGATATATTGATTAGTGTGAAGTGGGAAAGTAATTCCCTAAGAAATCCTTCCTCCATTGACTTAATTTCCCAAAAAAGTACAATATTGAATTCTTCATTTTTAAAATTATTACTCTTTGGCCGTATCCCTTGGCATAAGTACCTAGGCTGGTTCTCGATGTACTTTTCTGATTATATTCTGCAGTGGCAATTACAGATGGAGTAATGATATGTACACTGAAATTCATTAAACAACATTGAGAGCTATCTCTTACGAATGTGTCACTATTGCCGGCCGCGGTGGCCGAGGGGACTGCGGCGCGCCAGTCACGGTCTGCTCGGCCACTACGATCGGGGTTTCGAATCCCCCTAGCGGCATTGATATTTGTGCCGTCCTTGGTATTAACTATATAGTTCATAAGTAGTTTGTAAGGCATGGGCGTCTGTGTTGTTGTCCTTAGTGTAGTTCAGTTTAAGTAGTTTGTAAGAGTAAGGACTGATGACCATTGCAGTTTGGTCCGTAGGTTTTTTAAATTTTATTTGTGAAAGATACGTAAATGAAAAAATAAAACCTTTCACAGCCATGTAGTGACTCGTTATTGATGTACTTCTCTGAAATAGCTATGTTGCTTTCACAGCACAGTCTTTTAAATCGTAAGAAATCATTATTATTGACGCCATATGCATTCATGGTATGAAAGACGAATTTTCATTGGCTCACTCGATGCCACTTCTTATTGGCTGCTTTTGGTTCCCATCATTCACACTGCCACTACTAACATCAATTAGAAGCTAGTGTCGCGTGAACTGGGATCTAATAATTTAACCATTCTCTAACATAAACAGTCGCGACACTCACTGCTGTGAAAGTTGTTACTAACCGACAGTTGCGTCAAACTAGCGTCCTAATGGTGGGCAAGGTGCCGTCAGATAGATGTTTGTTTGTAATTATTTTTCTACATAATTAACCAAATAGTTTCTGTAATTTTTGTGTTCCAAACATTAGTAAAATATCGTGAGACATAAATAAGCGTGAAGTAAATTTTAAAAATAGACGAATTTCCCTGATACAGTGATATAAACAACAACTTATTTCTGAGGAAGTACTTACGAATATATTTTGTAGCCTACTTCGCTGAAAGTGAGAAGATATAAACAAGCGAGAAACATTAATTTCTGTTGTGGTCTATTCCTATATGGCAGGAACTTTCTTTGGCGTGTAAAACTTCGATATGAAGTCTAATGATTCCAACATTTTTACACTTCACTCGTCTTTGTTATAAACCCATATACTTTTAAGTATAATGACTTTTTATTATAAAACGAATATCTTGAGTCTTGCCGTTTGTGGTTCAGATTTAGTAACAATTGTGAAATAGGTCTTTCCTTTGTTGTCAAATTGTGTTCTTGCTATCGAGGTTTTACTGTCGCGTTTGTGAGGACTTCACTTCATTACGACTGTAGTGGCTGATGTGATACATTTAATGATGCAGGTAATGCAAGTTTCTTATGTTGATAAAATTTCCCCGAGCTTCCAGGCTCCAGCCCCGTCACGTGGTTTACTGTGCACGACATTTCGGCCGAGATCTCCTCGGCCATTGTCAAGTGGTTGAGTGTCGAGTGACTTTATTTATTTATTTATTTATTTTAGCACTTTTCATTCCCATCCCTGATGGGGTTGGGCGGGCTAATATATAATATTTTTAAATATCTTTATTACAATTTTTGGTTTGCAAAAGTGCTCTTTGATTTTGTAGAGCTTAATTTATACAATTCATTATAAAACAATAATATGAGATAATTATATACAATAAAAATAATCGAATAGTAATAGTAAAAGTAATATTGGTATTTTACAATGTTTGATTGATGATTATTAAAACATGGTTTTTGTTACATGGTTCTTACAAATTTATGGTTGTTACATGTTAGATGTGTCCCAGCCGGTGTTGCGGTGGGTTACTGTTGGTTTTGGATCTGCTGGTGACTTTGGGAGAGGCCGGCTTTTGGGTTGTGTGTAATTGTGTGTGTGTGTGTGTGTGTGTGTGTGTGTGTGTTATACACTTGTGATAGTGGTGTGTTGTGTAAGTGTGTCGTGTAGGTGTGTCCAATGTTAGGTGTGGGTTGGGATTGTATTTTTGGGTGTTGGTTTATTGTCATGTGTCGAGTTGTGGTGGTATGACTGTATTGTGTATCAGTGGTTCCACGGTGAGTGCTAAGTCGGGGAATATTTTGGCGGTATTTTGGGCTACTGTACGCGCTGGGTTGGTGTACTTGTATTTTGGGTGTCGTATTGTCCGTGGTCTGGTCGTTATTAGGTGTTCCATGTCTGGTCTTTTGGTCAGGATATGTTTGCCATAGTTTGCACGGAGTTTCGTTAGTCTTTTTTGTAGAGGTTCGATGTTAACCATGTCGTAGAGTTCGTTGCTTGGTGTGAGTCGTGGTAGTCTAGCAAAGTTGCGTAGCAGTCGTCTTTCTGTTTGGTAAAGTCTTTGGGCCACTGTGTTTGGTATGCCTCCTAGGGGGGCGCTGGCGTACTCCAGTAACGGTCTGAAAAATGTCTTGTATGTATCTAGTGTTGTTTGGGTGTTGCAGCCGTAGAAGCGTCCTTGTAGTCGTTATACTAGTCCTTGTCGTTTCCTCGTCTTGTCTAGAAGGTGGGTGAGGTGACGTTTCCTGTTCATGTATTTGTCCAGAAACACGCCAAGGTATCTGACAGTGTCATTAAACCTAAGTGGCGTCTTCCAGAGCGTCAGGTTTATGTCTTCGTCCCTTTGTTGTCTTTTTTTGGTCATCAGTCTATGTCGGAATAGTATAATTTGTGTCTTGCTGCTGTCGTCCTTATATAGCTGCACTGCGGGCTGTGACGTCAGTGGCGCTCCGTGACATGAACATAAAAGACAATGTTTTGGTCGAATGCCCGCCGCGCCCGCTTCAACCCTCCCATCGCCGGGTTCCAACAACACCACCTAGAAGATAAGGCCTTACAACAGGCCGTGCCTACGTCACATTTAGAGGCCCCGGTCACCATCTGACTGACCGGCCGCTGCGTGGCGGTGGGCGTGCCCCAGCCAACAGCCAGTGAGGTGGCGGCCGCGGCCTCTTAAGTGTGACGTAGGAACGGCCTGTTGTAAGGCCTTGTCTCTAGGTGGTGTTGGTTCCAAGCCGTGCTTAGCTGCAAGCTGCCTACTCTATTAAGAGTATTGTCAGCTATTTTGATCTCAATCGCCTCTTTTATTATACTATCCTAGAAACTGTTCGTTCTTATAATTATGGACGTCTCCTCAAACGCAATACGATGTCCGTTTTGAAGTGCATGTTCCACAATTGCTGACTTTTCGGGATAACGTAAACGATAACATCGTTCGTGTTCCACACTGCGCTGTTCAGTAGTGCGCACTGTTTGTCCTAATAAAATTGTCCACAACCACAAGGTATTTTATATACTCCTGGTGTTCTTAGGCCTACATCATCTTTAACAGGTCTCATCAACTAATGTATTTTTGAAGGAGCCCTGAAGACCGAGTCAATCTTGTGTATCTTAAGGAGTCGGCTAATCTTTCCAGTGATTGAGCCACAAAACGGCAAAAGGCAAGTTTCTTTGGGTCCTCCTCGCGGGGATTCTGCTTCTGTGTCTTCGGGAAGATGGCTTTTGTAATCTGGCTGTTGCTGTAGCCGTTGTCCCTAAAAACTCGGCGGCTTGCAGCTGAGAACGGCTTGGAACCCGGTGATCGGAAGGTTGAAGCAGGCGAGGCAGGCACGCGACCAGAACATTGCCTTTTATGGTCATGTCGCGAAGCACCTGTGACGTCAGCCCGGAGTGCAGCTATATAAGGACGACAGCAGCAACAAAACCTTCATAAGACCAGTTCTGGAATATGCCAACGCCCCCCCCTCGCAGAAATGACCAAAAATGCCAAAGAAAGACTATACACAACAGAGCGCAGACTTCTCCGAAGTATCGCAGGACTACCATACCAAACACCAAGTAACTACGTATACGAAATCACAGACATAGAACCCATCCAGACTCGACTGACTAAGCTTAGGGCCAACTACGGAAAACACATCCTAACGAAACGACCTGACATGGAGGACTTACTGACAACAAGACCTAGAGATCGACGATATCCGAAGTACAAATATATCATACCGGCGCGTACTGTAGCGCAGAATACCTCCAAGATCTTTCCCGATTTAGCACCTACAATGATCCCCCTCACAGACAATGCCCCAACCCCTGCCCACCTAGACGCCAGAGAAAATCCAGATCCAAACCAACAACCACAAAATTAATCCATAAACCCACTATCATCACCCTAACACAAACTGAAAACACACACTACAAAACACACTCAAACACCCCCACACTTCTAACTACGACCACACAAATAGAACAAAATATACATCACACATTCAAAACACTTCTACCCATGAAACAACAACAAATCAACACAAACAGTAAACAAACACAACATGCACCGACAACTACTCCACACATAACCACACAAACACTCTACAATAAAAACCCCACAGCACAAACACAAGCACAATCCATTTGATCATTACAAACAAAATCTTCTGCATCCGGACTGGGCTGAATTGAACTACATTGAACCGAACTGTAATAAACAAATCGTCCCCACAAATACATACTGTGGCAACGAACCAAAGTCCAAATAATACCCCAAAATCATTTCTCTCCTAAATATAAATAACAACTAAACACTATGCTGCCTGGTTGGTTGGATGATTGATAAAAATAAGTAATCAAATAAAACTAATAACAAATTAAATCTCTACTTAAAAGAAACAAATACTTAATGTCAATAAACAACAAAATTATACTGTAAACATTGTAAATAATGTAAAATACTCCTTAGATTATATCATTACACAAATATATACAATTCAAAGATTCAAACATTACAAACAAATTTTTTACAGATATAAATATCAAATGTAAATAATTAAGAAACATACTATATTATAATATACTATTAGCTTATATAAACTTAATGATTATTAAAATATTTTCCGAAATGATAAATAGCACTTTTGCAAACAATTATTAAAATATATACTTCAAATAAAATTATATGTAACCACAGGCCGATAAAGAGCCAACAGCATGCTCTGAGAAGGCCCGCTCTCCCCCCTATGGGAAGAGAATGAAAAGTGCTAAAAAAAAAAAAAAAAAAAAAAAAAAAGGAGAGAGAGAGAGAGAGAAAAAATCACTCGACAGTCAACCACTTGACAATGGCCTTGGAGATCTCGGTCGAATGATCGTGGACACTAAACCACATGACGGGGCTGGAAACCGGACAAAATTTTATCAACATAACTCGCCGCGAAACAATGCATTCATATAGGTGTCTTATGTTCAACACTACTGATTTGGCTGTATTGGTAGTGAAAACCACCTGACGTTTCTGAGTAAAAAAGCAACGTCGTCGTGTAGATAGTTGGTTCTTCTGGTATTTATTAGCAACTTTTGCTCTTAATAGAAACTGAAATGCATGATTAAAAAGTCGTAGATTTCAAGCTAATCTTAAATAAACTGTCCTGCAAAGTCTCGTTTCCTACCATCCAATGATTCTTAGAAAACACCAAAAAGACAAATGTGACTTTCCGGTTATTACCTATTTGTATAGCAGTACGTAGCTTCCCCGCTGGAAAACGTATGTTAAAATCAATTTAAACGACGCTATTCACACTGCTCCGATATAGTATTCAGACATTTAACTCTCCAGCCGCTTGGGGCTCTGCTGTCGTGACGTATAACAAAAATCAGTGGAAGTGTCGTGACTGTATATGTTAGACTGTCATTTAACCATTATTTTTACATTTCTCTTATTGATGGAGTTATGATTATGGATACTTTGTTTCATGCATAGAAAGAATCTTAGCTTGAATTTTTAAATTTCAAAATAAGTGTCATGGAAACTTACAATGCGTGTTGACAAGAGTTGGCTGTTCCGCCTTCTTCTGTTCCCAGGTTCGTGTCATGACACCCAGGTCCACTGTTTTGCTGTGGTTGGCAGTTCTATTTTTCTGCCATTGCTGGTTATGCAGTGCATCCGTAAGTACATGCAGACTAGATTAGATTAGTACCTGTTCCATAGATCATGAATACGACGCTTCGTAATGATCTGGAATGTGTCAGGTTAACGAAAGGTGTCTTTACAAATTATTACTTTGTACTAAATATTACATAACACAATATTTTTTAATTTTTTTTAAATTTATTATTTATATACTTTTTTCAGATTTACTAATTTATATCTAAAAGTTCATCTATAGTGTAGAAGGAGTTGCTATTCAGAAATTCTTTGAATTTATTTTTAATGCTAGTTGGCTATCTGTCAGGCTTTTGATGCTGTTTGGTAGGTGACCAGAGACTTTTGTGACAGCATAATTCACCCCTTTCTGTGCCAAAGCTAGATTTAACCTTGAATAGTGAAGATCATTCTTTCTCCTAGTGTTGAACTTATTTACACTGCTATTGCTTTTGAATTCGGTGGGATTGGTAAAAACAAATTTCATAAGTGAATATATATATCGTGAAGCTGCTGTGAAGATCCCTAGCTCTGTAAATAAGTGTCTCCAAGATGATCTTGGATGTGCTCCAGCAATTATTCTGATTGCACGCTTTTGTGCAATGAATAATTTTTTTTACTCAATGCTGAATTACCCCAGAAAATGATGCCATACGAAAGCAGAGAATGAAAATAGGCATAGTAAGCTAATTTACTGAGATGTATATCACCAAAATTTGCAATTACCCTAATAGCATAAGTAGCTGAACTTAAACGTTTCAGCAGATCTTCAATGTGTTTTTTCGTATACTATACACAAATAAAGGGGTGAATTGCGCATATAAAGATGTAATGCCTGTATGAGGGTAAGTCAAGAAATGACTGCGCAAAATTCAGCTAATTTATTACAATAGCGCATAATTTACAATATAATTTAACATCATAGTCGTCCTGCTGTTCAATGCACTTAATCCAATGATCAGTCTTTCAATACCCCCATAAAAAGGTCAGATGGTGTATTTATAATAGATTTACATCCAAGCAATAATGACATCCCCAGTAAATCTTAGTTTGGATTTCATAGAGTTGCTTGACTGAGATTGTTATTTGCACATTTACTCAACAAATTTTACAGTAATTGCAACTGAACAAAATTCGCGTTACTGCTTCTTACCGTCACAACAGCCTATGGCCACGGGAGCTATACAAGACGGACTTTTAATAGCCTGAAGAAAGGAAGCTTAAGGTTTATTGTTCAAATCAAATGTTCAAATGTTTGTTAAGCTTATGGGACTTAATTGTGTGGTTATCAGTCCCTAAACTAACAAACTACCTTATACGAAAGACAATACAAACATCCATGCCCGAGGAAGGATCTGAACCCCCGACAGAGAACAGCTTCGCGCATCGGTGCGTAGCCCGTCAATGCACTCGGCCACTCCGCCGCATCAGGGTTTAACGTCCCGTCGGAAGCATGATAATTGGAGACGGATTATAACAGTCTGGTCCCAATTAATGATATCATCCACTGATACATACCTCTTTCGTAAATAAAATTTTAGAATGCTGTTAGTTAAGAAAGATTTAAACTGGGAATTTTTTTAAGAATCTGATGTAGGTATACATGGTGTTTTTTTCACTGTGTATGAACTCGAGGGATTGGTCGAGCGCAGGATACGAAACAAAAAAGGTGTAATGAAATGTCCAGAAACGCATGGTTTTCGTGATAGAGACCTTTTATTCATAAAACTTTGTTAACGAGACCGTAGTCAGTTACACATTGTAGCATGCAGCCACGATGAACAGTATTTGTTGAAAGTGGTTTCTATGTGCCACAACACATGTGTATTCACGCTTTGTAAAATAGCAGTGGTGACTATGCTGTATGAAAATGCAGCTCCACTGTCTCCACATCTGAAATGGTCACTATGTAACTGATACTTTTGAGATGACCCCATAGCCAGAATTCGCGCCAGTTGAGATCCAGTGATTGAACGGGCCATGCAACTGGACCTCGCTGTGCGAGCCATCGAAGATCGATTGACACGATGGAGATGCTCCCGGTCGTTATCGGCGAAGTTAGCTGGAGCACCGTCATGTAGCAGCCACGTAACCCTTCAAATCATCCGCAGCGAGACGCTTTAGACCGCTCGGCTACTCCACCGCGGCGAACCTTACTAACAGACCGGTTACTATGGCTCCACCTCCGAATATTAACGAAGGTTACCGAACTGATAAAAAAGCCAACGATTCGGCATCACATGGAAACTCTCCCTCGCATACGCCATCTTTCTTTGTGTTTTTGATGATTTTCTTACTTTAAATCAAGCGTTGTTATTTCAAAGCAATGGAGCATTCAAGAAATATAAAAAACACGTCGTTCCTAGTACGATTAATTATAATCTAGCGTCTGAACGTGCCACATTAGCAATTAACATTTGCCATCAGTGACAAGAGAATTAGGAACTGCTTTACTACCACGTCCGCCGTAGCTTAGCGGATAACACGTTAGATGTTGAAGTAAATGCATGTATCACCTATCACCGCCAATATTTTTTCTTCCACCTTGGGTCATAAATGGTTTTGGGCACTCTTATTAATTAAATAAAGCTATGTTCTGAGATATTAAGAGCTGTGAAAATGTAACAGCCCTCACATGCACAGGCACATAAACTGAGGAGATGATGTGATAATGAATATTAGAAACAAGGTGCTGGTAAGTACTAGATTTCTGTGGAAACTGTTTCTTTAAGACACTGAAGCATACATAGCAACAGATTGAGGTTTTTTTCCCTCTGTGGACCAGGTAGAAAGTCATCAATTACAATCAATGCGTCTACTAAAATGGGTTTCTTTGGTAGGTTTCTATTGACGTTTTTTGTAATTTAGGTATGATTTAGTTCACGTTGCTTCATTCTAGGTTAAAATAAAGTGCAAACATTCTGTTTTAAATGGTAACAGCGTTTATTTTTATTGCTAAAATAACAACCAAATAAGTTTGCTAATAGTGAATTCCACAGAACTCTAGGAGGATAGTTAATCTATAATCTAAGTAACAAGTATCATCACGTTCCTTACAACAGTCATGGTTACTGTATCTCCCCAGATTATCCCAGATAATATGGATGTGTGTCAGAAGACCATGTTTGCAATTCGTTGGAATATATATATATATATATATATATATATATATATATATATATATATATATATATATAAAATAAACATCAAACAAAAGAACTACAAAGAACAAATATATTCTAGCTTGGAGCGGGAAAACAGTTGGAACTATGGTTAGCCCGCTAGATGGCGCTGCCATAGGTCAAATGGATGTCAACTGCATTTTTTTTTTAATAGGTCCCCATTTTTATTACATATTCGTCTAATATCGCTTTGTGATAGATGGCGCTGTAATAGTCACAAACGTGCTATGTGTGTTAATCGTTATCCTGAAAGACATCATTCAAGTGTCCAGACCTTTCGTCGGATAGTTACGTTATTTAAAGAGAGCCGGCCGCGGTGGCCGAGGTGACTAAGGCGCTTCAGTCACGGTCTGCACGGCCACTACGGTCGGGGGTTCGAATCCCCCCTCGGGCATGGATATTTGTGCCGTCCTAGTTCGTAAGTAGTTCATAAGTAGTTTGTAAGTTTAGGGACTGATAACCCCGTAGTTAAGTCCCATAGACTATACAAACATTTGAACATTTTTTTTTTATTTAAAGAGACAAGAAGTGTTCAGCCACAAGTGAAACGTCAACCACGACCTGCAACAAATGATGATGCCCAAGTAAGTGTTTTAGCTGCAGTTGTGGCTAATCCGTACATCTTTAGCAGACAAACTGAGCGACAATCGGGAATATCAAAAACGTCGGTGTTGAGAATTCTACATCAACAGAAATTTCACCCGTACCATATTTCTATGCACCAGGATTTGCATGGCGAAGACTTTGAACGTCGTGTACAGTTTTGCCACTGGGCACAAAATAAGTTACGGGGAGATAACAGATTGTTTTCACGCATTCTGTTTAGTGACGAAGCGTCATTCACAAACAGAGGTAACGTAAACCGGCATAATATGCACCATTGGACAACGGAAGATCCACGATGGCTGCGACATGTGGAACATCAACGACCTTGGTGGGTTGATGTAAGGAGCAGCATTATGGGAGGAAGGATAATTGGCCCCTATTTTATCGATGGCAATCTGTATGGTGCAATATATGCTTATTTCTTACGTAATGTTCTAACGATTTTACTACAAGATGTTTCACTGCATGACAGAATGGCGTTGTACTTTCAACATGATGGATGTCTGGCACATGGCTCGCATGCAGTCTTAAATGGAATATTTAATGACAGGTAGATTGGTCGTAGAAGCACCATACCATGGCCCACACGTTCACCAGATCTTACATCCCCGGATTTCTTTCTGTGGGGAAAATTGAAGGATATTTGCTATCGTGATTCACCAACAACGCCTGAAGACATGTCAGTGCATTGTCAATGCATGTGAGAACATTACTGAAGGTGAACTGCCCGCTGTTGAGAGGAATTTCGTTACGTGTCTTCCCAAATGCATTGAAGTACTTCGTTTTGAGCATTTATTGAAGTCATGAAGTAATTACAGGTAATCACACAGTAACAGCATGCGTTCTCATAATGTATGATAATTTCACAAAAGTACATGTATCACGTTGGAACAAACGAAATATAGCTCAAACATACCTGCATTCTGTGTTTTCTTTTTTTTTTTTTAATAAAAATAAAAAAAAAACATATCTGTTACCCATTGTTCGTCTAATATTGTGTGCAATATGTTTGTGATTATTACAACACCATCTAACACAAGGCGACAAAGTGTTCCGAATAAAACATTCATATCTATTTACGTACTAGACGAATATGTAATAAAAATTGGGGTTACATATTTGTTAAAAAATGCCGTTGATATCCGTTTGACCTATGGCAGCACCATCTAGCGGGCCAACCATAGTGTCATCTGTTTTCCCCCTTCAAGCTAGAAAAGTTTTGTTTGTAGTTTTTTCGTTTGATGCTTATTTTGTGAGGTATTTGGCCCGGTCACTATCAATGGACCACCCTATATTTATAAAAATAGTCACTTCAACGTCTAACGCACTATCCACTACGCTATGGTGGACAGATGAGTTACAAGGCTTCTAACTCGCCCGTCATTAAAGACGAGAGTTAATTACTAGTATGGCTCTTTCAGACACCAGATTATAATTAATCATACCAATAACGAAGTGTTTTTAATAATTCTTGAGTGCGCCATTACCTTGAAATAACAACGCCTCAGTTATAATAAGAAAATCATCACATCCGCAACGGAAGATGAGGAATTCCAGGCAGAGTTTACAGCCGATCCAGAATCGTCGGCTTCGTAGCAGTTCGGTAACCTTCGAGAATATTCGGAGATGGAGCCCTAGTAGCGGGTCTGCGTGTAAGGTCAAGTCACAGTACGAGGAACAGTACCACCCTCTAGGAGGATTATGCACACACTAACTGTGGTTGTATGGTACAGCACGTGTTAGACCGCAGTATCTGTAACAAAGCACGAATGAATATATGTCTTTAGGATGGATGCCATGCATTTCCGGACGTAAGTTCGTTAGACCTTTATTGTTCCGTATCCTCTCTTCGAACAATCCCTAGAGTCCGTAAATAGTGGGAAAAGTCGCCCTGTTTTGATGAGCCCTTTAATCATGACCACTAACCAGTTTTATCGATTATTACACCTATGAGGTGGAAGACAGATGCACGATACCTGTCCACTTTTAAAGTGGAATGAATTTAAATGGAAGCAACATCTGGTTTTATCGGTTTAGGAGTTTTAGTTAGCTATTGAGGTGGAGAGCGCTTACAACTAGAACGTTGTGGCTGCATACATTTTTGTTTTGTTTTGGCTTAAGAAATAATTAATACCCACCTGAAGATGCACTTGTAACAGTGAGAAACCGATTATGGGGATAGTAAAGGATCTAAATACAACTAATGTGGCACGGATGAATTTTATTTGACATAAACGAAACAAAACATTGCAAGTACCAGGTGATCAAAAAGTCAGTATAAATTTGAAAACTTAACAAATCAAGAAATGATGTAGATAGAGAGGTAAAAATTTACTCACATGCGTGGAATGAGATTGGGTTTTATTAGAACCGCAAAAAAAAAAAAAAAAAAAAAAAAAAAAAAAAAAAAAAAAAAAAAAAAGTCCGACAGATGGCGCTTCATCTGATCAGAGAAGCAGTAATTAGCATAACAAATTTAGACAAAGCAAAGATGATGTTCTCGGCAGGAAATGCTCAATATGTGCTCAATCATTCCTCAAAAATAGCTGTAGTCGAGGAATAATGTTGTGAACGGCACTGTAGAGTAAGTCCGGAGTTATGGTGAGGCATTGTCGTCGGATGTTGTCTTTCAGAATCCCTAGAGATGTCAGGTCGATCACGATACACTTGCGACTTCAGGTAACCCCAAAGCCAATAATCGCACGGACTGAGGTCTGGGAACCTGGGAGGCGAAGCATTACGAAAGTGGTGGCTGAGCACACGATCATCACCAAACGATGCGCGCAAGAGATCTTTCACGCGTCTAGCAATATGGGATGCAGCGCCATCCTGCATAAAATTCGTACGTTCCAGCAGGTGTTTATCAGCCAGGTAGCCCGTTACGGTAGCAGTTACAAAACCAGTTCCTCGAAGAAAAAAGGCCCGATAACGGTAGATGTGGTAAATCCAACCCATACCGCGACTTTCTCGGCGTCCAATGAAGTTTCCAGGACAGTTCTAGGTATTTCGGTAGCCCAAATTCTACAGTTGTGGGCGTTGACAGACCCTCGGAGCGTGGAATGAGCTTCGTCGGTCCACAACACGTCACTCAGCCAATCGTCATCTTCCGCCATCTTTTGAAACGCCCACACCACAAATGCTCTCCGCTTCACTAAATCGCCAGATAACAGTTCATAATGCCTATGGATTTTGTAAGGATAGCATAGGAGGGTACACGTAAGTGCCAACCAAACAGTAGTGTATGGTGCGACTGCACGAGCGCTGACTTCACCGTGCATAGACGAACCCGCTACAGTCTCAATTTCTTCCTGAACTGTCTCAGCAGTATTACGCCTTGTGCTCGGTAGGCCACTACGGGGTCTATTGTCTAAACAACCCGTGGCTTCGAACTACGAAATCATTCTCGCCACAGCTGGACTTGTCAAAGGACCTTTACCCGTTCGAATCCCCTTCCTGTGGCGATAGGATCGTAACGCTGAAGTAGTACATTCCCCATTCTGATAATACAGCTTCACTAAAAGCGCCTTTCAGGTAACGTCAACATGCTGCGACTGATGGTGCATCTGATTCTCATTACAGCTCGTTTTATACATGATTTTCATGCGCAGTCACTGACGTTTTGCTGTCCAGCGGCATCTCTTGCACATTTTTTGAACTTTTTTTGTTGTTGTTCAATAAAACCCCATGTCATTCAAAAATGTTCAAATGTTTGTAGAGTCTATGGGACTTAACTACGGGTTCATCAGTCCCTAAACTTACAAACTACTTATGAACTACTTACGAACTAGGACGACACAAATATCCATGCCCGAGGGGGGATTCGAACCCCCGACCATAGTGGCCGTGTAGACCGTGACTGAAGCGCCTCAGTCCACTCGGCCACCGCGGCCGGCCCCATGTCATTCCAAGCATGTGTGTCAATTTTTACCTCTCTATCTACATTATTCCGTGACTCCTTATGTTTTCAAATTTATACTGACTTTTTCATCACCCATTATTTTAAGACAATTTTTATCATTTTATAAAACTGATCTTAATGTCACTGTGGAATTGTCGCGTGGTCTAAGGTGTCACGCTATGGACTACTCCGGAAACTGCATTTAGCTTACTCACCTGAAGATAGCAGCCAGTTGGTCTGATGAAATATTGTGTCAAGATGACGATGTTATATGGCTACAAACCCGAGAAGAATATCACAAGTTAATAAGCTGGGAAAGTCTATGCAACCACAGGATTTACAATTATTGACACATACTGGCAGGCATTGTGCCATCCAACAGTTATCAAGACATACCTGTTTCTACATTTATATCTCCATACATACCCCGCAATTCACCGTAAGGTGCGTGGCGGAGGGTACACTGTACCACTATTAGGCACTTCCTTTCCTATTCTACTCCCAAATAGAACGAGGAAAAAAAGAATGTCTATATGCCTCCGTACGAGCCCTAATTTCTCTTATCTTGTCAGTGTGATCACTACGCGAAATGTAAGTAGGCGGCAACAAGATCGTACTACACTCAGCTTCAAATCCGGCCCTCTAAATTTGCTCAACAGAAAATCACGAAAAGAACGCCGTCTTTCCTCCAGCAATCCCCAATTGAGTTGCCGGAGCAGTTCCATGACACTCGCGCATTGGTCGAACCTAGCAGTAACGAACCTAGCTGCTCGCCTCTGAACTGCCTCTATGTCTTCCTTTAAACTGATCTGCTGCGGGTCCCAAAAACTTGAGCAATCTCAAGATGTGGTCGTACAAGCGTTTTATAAGCGGTCTCCTTTACAAATGAAGTACATCTTCCCAAAATTCTCCCAATAAACCGAAGTCGGCTGTCCGCCTTACTCACAACTGTCCTTACATGTTCAGAAAAATGTTCAAATGTTTGTTAAGCTTAAGGGACTTAACTACGGGGTCATCAGTCCCTAAACTTACAAACTACTTATGAACTACCTACAACTAAGGACGGCACAAATATCCATGCCCGAGGGGGGATTCGAACCCCCGACCGTAGTGGCCGTGCAGACTGTGACTGAAGCGCCTCAGTCCCCTCAGCCACCGCGGCCGGCTTTACATGTTCGTTCCATTTCATATCGCTCTGCAATGTTGCGCCTAGATATTTGAACGACGCGACTGCATCAAGAAGCTCACTACTAATGCTGTATTCGAACATTATGGGATTGTTTTTCCTACTCATGCGCATCACCTTACATTTTTCTACATTGGGAGCTAGCTGCCATTCTTCACACCAACTAGAAATTTTGTCCAAGCCATCCTGTACACTATTGCAGTCAGTTAAGACGACACCCTCCCATACACTACAGCATCATCAGCAAACAGACGCAAATTACAATTTACTCTGTCCATCAGATCATTTATATAGATAGAAAATAATAGCGGTCCTATCACACTCCCCTGGGGCACGCCTGACGATACACTCGTCTCTAATGAACACTCGCCGTCGAGAACGACGTACTGCCTTCTATAACTTAGGAAATCTTCCAGTCAGTCACAAATCTGTGAACCTATTCCATAAGCTCGTATCTTCGTTAGCAGTCTGCAATGTGGCACCGCGTAGAACGCCTTTTTGAAGTCGAGAAAAACACAATCCGCCTGTTGCCCTTCATCCATGGCTCGCAAGATGTCATGTGAGAAAAGTTCCAATAACTTCCTGTACTATGTCTCCAGAAACTGGAGATGTATGACCGGCCGCGGTGGTCGAGGAGACTGAGGCGCTCCAGTCACGGTCTGCACGGCCACTACGGTTGGGGGTTCGAATCCCCCCTGGGGCATGGAGATTTGTGCCGTCCTAGTTCGTAAGTAGTTCATAAGTAGTTTGTAAGTTTAGGAACTGATGACCCCGTAGTTCAGTCCCATAGACTATACAAACATTTGAACATTTTTTTGGAGATGTATGGAAAACAAAATACAGTTTCTGTGCTTTCATGTGGAGTCCAAATGTGAGATAAGGCTGTGTGTTGCAGGATGGTTCATCCGCTGGGAAGGAGGGCAGCAGCAGTGGCGGCGGTGGCAGCGGCTCCTGCGACGACGATGAGGAGTCACAGCAACTGCCAACCCTCCAGGACCTGTTCCTGATCATGACACGGCTAATGGAGCGGTAGGGCCGATCCCTAAACTGCTGTCCCTCTGTCTGCAGTGCCACACAATTATAAGTTATCTTGTTGTTATGGTTTTCAGTCCGGAGACTGGTTTGATGCAGCTCTCCACCCTACTCTATCCTGAGCAAGCCTCTTCATCTCCTCATAAGAACGACAACCCACATACATTTGAATCTGCTTATTATATACGTCTCTTGGTCGCCCTCTGCGATTTTTACCACACACACTTCCCTCCAATGCTAAATTTACCACTCCCTGATGTCTAAGAATGTGTCCTACCAAGCGATCCCTTCTTTTAGTCAAGGTATACCAAAAATTCCTTTTCTCACCAATTCTGTTCAGTACCTCTTCATTAGTTACGCGATCCACCCACCTAATCTTCAGCATTCTTCTGTAGCACCATATTTCAAAAGCCTCAATCCTCTTCCTGTCCGCTCTGTTTATCGTCTATGTTTCACTCCCGTACAAGGCAACACTCCCCACAAATGCCTTCAGAAAGGACTTCCTTACGCATAAATTAATATTCGATGTTAGCAAATTTCTCTTTTTCAAAAATGTTTTTCTTCCCATTGCCATTCTGCATTTTATATCCTCTGTACTGCGACCGTCATATGTTATTTTACTACCCAAGTAACAAAACTAATCTACCTCCTTTATTGTTTCATTACCTAATCTAATTCCTTCAGCATCGCCTGATTTTCTAAGACTGCATTCCATTATCTTTGTTTTGACCTTGTTAATGTTCGTTTTATACGATCTCTTCAACACAACTGTCCATTCAACTGCTCTACCAGGTCCTTTGCTGTCTCTGACAGCATTACAATGTCATCAGCAAAACCCAATGTTTTCACCCTGAACTTTAATCCCTATTCCAAATTTTTCCTTGCTCTCCTTAACCGCCTTAACAAATTGAATAACATCGGAGAAAGGCTACAACCCTGTCTTACTCCCTTCCCAACTAATGCTTCCCTTTCATGCCCTTCCAGTCTAATAACTGCGGTCTGGCTTTTGTACAAGTTGTAAATAATTCTTCTTTTCTGTATTTCCCCCCTGCTGACTTCAGAATTTGAAAGAGTGTATTCCAGTCAACATTGTCAAAAGCTTTCTCTAAATCTACTAAAGCTAAAAATGTAGGTTTGCCTTTCCTTAATCTATCTTTTAAGATAAGTCGTAAAGTGAGTATTGCCTCCCGGGTTCCTACGTTCCTCCTGAATCCAAACTGATCATCCCCGAGGTCAGCTTCTACCAGCATTTCCATTCTCCTGTAGATAATTCGTGTTAAAATTTAGCAACCAATTATAAGTTACTGTAGTAAATTAAAAGCGAGTTGGTGTATCCTCTCTGATACAAAGTTCATCACCATGAGAAATTGTCCGTTTAACAACTGCGACAGCACCTTTACTGCACTGGGATATCCTGGCGAGGACGACGGCGGCGGCGGCGGCGGATCCTGCAGCGAAGATGACGAGGAAGAGGAATTCCCAAGCCTCGACGACCTGTTCGAGATCGTGATCAGACTGCTAGCGCTGTAGGGTCCACCCCTAAACTGGCCAACTGTAATGTCATTATAAATTGATATAGTAAACTGAAAGTGAGTTAAATATCAATTAATACAAATAAACAATCCCAGAGATGGATTTACGTCTCAAATATGTCAAAGACATTATTGATAAATCTGAAGCAATGAATTAAAATTTGTGGTGCGGCCAGGCATCGAACAGGAAGTCCATGCTTACTAGGCAGACGTCTTAACAGTTAGACTACCACAGCACTAACGATTAAGGCGCCTTGGAATAGTCTATGTACGATCTCCCTCCACATCACAAACTTTAATTCAGCTTCTGTGTTCCAAAGATAATTGCCACTACTGCCAAGGCTCTCCATGCAGCGGAATAGCGCCTCGGCAATGGAAATGGTGGAACAATCCTGTTAAGGTGATATAAATATCAATTAATACAAATAAACAATCCCAGAGACGGATTTACGTCTAAAATATGTCACATTATTGATAAATCTGAAGCATTGAATGTGTGGCGCGGCCGGGAATCGAACCCGGACCTCCATGCTTACTAGGCAGACATCTTAACCGTTGGTAGTGGCAATTATCTTTGGAACACAGAAGCTGAATTAAAGTTTGTGATGTGGAGGGAAATCGTACATAGACTATTCCAAGGCGCCTTAATCGTAAGTGGTGTGGTAGTCTAACGGTTAAGCCGGCCGCGGTGGCCGAGGTGACTGAGGCGCTCCAGTCACGGTCAGCACGGCCACTACGTTCGGGGGTTCGAATCCCCCCTCGGGCATGGATATTTGTGCCGTCCTAGTTTGTAAGTAGCTCATAATTAGTTTGTAAGTTTAGGGACTGATGATCCCGTAGCTAAGTCCCATAAGCTTAACAAACACATAGCCGGGCGCCGTGGCTCAGCGCGCCCGGTCAGAGGGCTCCACGCTCTCTGTAATAAAAAAGCTGAGCCCAATATTCAACGAACAACCTCGAACAAAAACGATCAGCGTCCGCAACGAAGAGAACTACCCAGAGAACAAAAAAAAAAAAAAAAAAAAAAAAAAAAAAAAAAAAAAAAAAAAAGTTATGACGTCTGTCTCTTAAGCATGGAGGTCCGGGTTCGATTCCCGGCCGCACCACAAATTTTAATTCATTGCTTCAGATTTATCAATAATGTCTTTGAAAGTGAGTTGCTCTATCCTCTCCAATCAAAAGTTCACCATAACAAGAAATTGTACATTTAACAACAACTAGTTGGCCCTGACAATGCTTCGCAATTGCTAAAATGTACATGCTCTTGCTTTAAACGTCAAATGTACAATATTTTATCGCAATCGTACGAATGCTATTGATATCCCAAAGAAAAGAGTTCTCTCAGTTTTCCAGAAATTTCCCTATTTTCTGGCCAACTATTCCAAACTTTTGCTTCACTCAAACCTTCCTCTCGCTTTGAACGTCGAATATGCCAAATTTTATCGCAATCCGACGAATGATATTGATGTTCCGTAGAAAACTTTCTTTCTATTTTTTCTGAATTTTCTAATTTTCCGGGAAACTTTTCCAAATTTTTATTTCATAAGAACGTTACTCTTGCTTTGAACGTCAAATATACAAATTTTTATGGCAATCAGACGAATGATATTGATATCCTATTGAAAAAAGCTCTTTCGGTTTCTCCGAATGTTCAAATTTTCCGGGTAACTTTCCCAAATTTTTAGTTCATAAGAACGTTCATCTTTCATTGAACGTCAAGTCATCAAAATTTTATCGCAATTCGATGACCGGTTCTCAGCTTATAGTGTTCAGTACATTTAGAAACACATTGAAAAAGGAACTTGCTACCTTTCTTTTTAACTGTCCCTATGTTTTTACTGAAAACTTTTCCAAGACCATAATGAACAAAACAAAAAAAGTATTACCCCTCTCCGTCGTACGAATAGTCAGTTATAGTGCTGAATTCAATCAAAAACACATTGAAAAACGCAATTTCAGGTTTTCTCAAATTTTCCATTTTCCGGTAGATTTTCCAAAAACAAAATTATTTTATACAAACCTTGTCCTGTCAAGCCGTACTCAAGTGATGCTCTAACAACCATGTGGAAATTGATTTTAATTCATAGAAAAAATCGCTTTCGGTTTTTTCTAAATTTTCCTACTTTTCGGGCGACTTTTCCAAATTTTTATTTTATGCGAACCTTCCTCTTGCTTTCAAAATGAAATGTACAAAATTTTATCGCAATTGGATGAAGGGTATTGATAGCTCACTGGAAAAAGCTTTTCAGTTTTTCCCGATTTTCCTCTTTTCCGAATGACTTTTCCATATTTTATCACCGTTTAAACCTTCCCTGGACTTACACGCATAGTTCAAGACTAAAGTTAGTCAAATCGGTTCAGCCGTTCTCGAGTTTTAGCGAGACTAACGAACAGCAATTCATATTTATATATATATAGATGGCTGCAATGTGACGACATAACAATTTGGTTCCTGTATGGGATATTACAGCAATAAGTTTTTGTTAATCATTTCCAGAGATACTCTTCCAGAGCATAATTGTTGCATGCTAAAGACCTGCAAATCTTCAACGCATTTGTTGTATGCGATACTTGATCAAAACTAAATTGTCAAACACTTCATATACAGGGTGAGTCATAAATGAGGTAAAATATTTCGTGCAAATCGTTACACACTGAGCTACAAACATAAATTCGTTTTCTACGTGTTCCTATGTCAATAAATGACAATGAAATTGAATGGTAAAAATCTGGAAATATGAAGTGGACTGTTGGGTGTTACTGTGCGCCGACAATGGCCAAGGGGGCAGATCGGCAACAGGGCAACATGGCGCATGTTCCTTTCCCTATGCCAACTATCCACGATACTTAATACTGGCCAGCGAAAATGGTACGAGATAGATGTGAACGATGTTATTGCTCGCAGTGTCATGAACATCGTCGCTTGATGCCGCATGCTTCGCCGTCTCGTGAGTGACTAGACTACCTACAACACTCGCATGTTGTGGTCTGTTGTCGATCTGTTTCCTTGGCCAATGTTGGCGCACAGTAACACCCAAAAGTCCACTTCTTATTTCCAGATTTTTATCATTAAATTGCATTGTCATTTATTGACATAGGAACAAGTAGAAAACGAATATATGTTTGTAGCTCAGTGTGTAACAGTTTCCACGAAATATTTTTCCTCATTTACTACTGGTGATAATGTATTAGTAAAACTGTATTTAAAAAACGGTTCTCTCCAGATCACTTTGATAAGCACTGTCTGGTTGAATGGGTCAGCCTCTAGATCTGCCACGTTCTGTTGGCAAGCAGGCTACCCTTTTGAGAACAATTGAGGAGCTATGTAATCCCAGCAACTGAAACTGACGAAACGGCTTGGAGCGCGGTCCAGAATACATCCCCTCCCCTGCCTACTGCAATCATCTACGCCTTCGGGTTGACGATGACACGGCAACTGACTGGTACCGATGGGCCTTCCAAGGCCCATAACACGGTAAAGTCCGTGTTATGGGCCTTGGAAGGCCCATCGGTAATGTTTTTGAGAAATGTACCTAATAGTGTCAACCCCTAGTTAGATCTGTTGACATTGGCGATCTATCAAGCATCTTGCAGAAATTTTAATGTTACATCTTTCTCTAAGAATAAATTATGAGTAGTGATTTAAGTTTCAGTTAATACAATAAGTTGTACTTATCTTTCGTACTTGGGGTCTATTTCCTCACTGCATTTAGGATCCTGGTGTGTATTGTTCAAATAAAGAAAGAACTCCAGCAATTCGTTTTCTCATCTTTAATCACCCATAACATCTCCTTACAAAGATCCGTATAATTAGAAATCTCTCGAAAACAAATGTCGTTTTTCAGAAGCACCAATATAACAATACAAACTGAATCATTAACAAGAACTAGGACTCGAACTGGAACTCCCGAGTGCCCTGTGGTACCGCTTATATGTAGATGTTCTAACAATTGCCATTACAAACATATTATTTACAATAATGCCATTAATCGAATTACAGTTAACAATTATGACTTGAAATGGTTTTACATATTCCAAATAATAGAATACACAAACCTGAGATAATATATAGACATAACTTAACACATACTTTGTATTAAATCTTACAAATATACCTCAATAATTTGAAATGGTTATTAACGGTTACTTAATTACATAGGTGGGTTTTTTTGTGTCCCTGCCTCGTCGCCGCTTTTGTGTCTCGTTTCCGTCGTAGGTGTCGGTGGCCGAGTAGAATGAGACCGACACAGGAATAAGGATGCACGCTTGTGCAGGTACGAAGATGAGCAGCCAGTGGGACAGCAGAAACTAGAAACACTAGAGTAAATTAGAACGAGATATATATTGCACAGAATTTATACAATACTTAACTTTTACATAGTTCAGTACGGCAGAATGCTGATACATAGTTGAGCTAGAGGCCTGCTTAGTGCCTGTCCGATAGCCAAGTCTTCACTGGTGCCTATCTGATTCCGAAGTGTTAGCTGGTTCCTATCTCAGTCCCGATGTCGTTCAGTGGTGGCCACGAGCGGAGTTCTAGCAGAGGGCGCTCGTGGCTGACGTAAGAACGCCACGCCGTGCGTGCATGGCGGCGCGCGGCGAAAGTAGGTGGCGCGCACTTTAGACTTGTGCGACACCACAGGTTTCAGTGTTCAAAACATTTCCATAGCGTCTATATACAGGGAATAATTAGTACAAAGTGTCAAAATTGACAATACTTTTGTTATTGACGAAATATTACACATTTTCATATAGTTCAGATTGCGTTATACATTGCTTTATTTATGTTTTTATACTTGTTTCACTGATTTTCGGTGTGGTAATTCTTTAAAGGACATTTACAGACATAAATCAGTTATTTCAAACCTCAATCTCTTTCCTATATTCGTTAATTCAATATGGACATGTTTAGAACTTTCTGGAAAGCAAGATGTACTTTAACACGTTATTTTTTAACTAACCATCAAAGTTTCTCCAAATTACTCAGTCTGAACCCTACACACAGTTTATCAATCGCTACACTCACTACATTTTATCTCAGAGTTTAAACACTTCATTACGAAATCATACTCAGATAATTGTCATCTCATAATTAGCACGCTAAAGATTAAGCAGTTTGCTTACTTATTTTGTTCTTTTATATTAAATTACATGATACTCCGTCTCTAAGAAGCTGAATGTGATGGCTCCGCTGAAATTGGGTGGTTTCACGAAGTTGTATCCTACGACTACATTAAGTTACAACTAGAACCAATAACTCATGCAAATACATGAGTATGGCAATTTGTGGAGATATGAAACAGAGTGTTGAGGCCCGGTTAAGTCAGTGTTCATCAATCTGAGCTATAATTGTGTCACACACTTTTTGCGGAAACAGAATTTGGAATTTCGTTTTCATAACACTGTCTTTTCACAAGATACAGCAGCTCTCTACACGTGGAAACCCTGTCAGTTCACTGCCACAGATATCCTATTTGGGCTTTTAATATATATTCAATCCCTTGTTGCACAAACCGTGGATCAACTGACCTTTTTTATATTTAAACCAGAAAATTTGAAAATTGACAATGTGTCAAGGTGTGGCATAGCATGACTGAATAGAGACAACGAAAACTGAAATTCTGAGTGCTCTAATTTCAGACCAGTTTGAGTAATTGTAGTAGTTTGCTGTGATGTAAGCTCATTTTGCTCCAGGGATTCTACTAGTAACCATTTTCTTACACAACTTGCACAGTTCTTGATTTAAAATTCCATCTCGTGTTGGAAATATGTGGGACATTCCGGTCCAATATATCACTTCACATCGCTGTTCGCTATGAAGAACTATGAAAACAATTGGGAATTTCATTAAGGTAGGTAAAAAAAAGAAAAGTACTTATTATGACTTATCACTTGTGTTAAAATAAGATTCAACTTATGGTCAAAACAATGGTCAAAACGGACATATTTACAATGATCTTCCAGAACAGCCTGTGCACCTGAATAATGGCTACTCATAACAATTCCACTGAGAAATAACTTTATCTCTATTATCCACAAAGTTCAGAAACGTTTCTTTAAGTGATTCTGCTTATGTTTAAGTATAATGTTTACTAATATTGGGGAAAGTCTAAAACCTTTCTACAAGTTTGCCCTAATAATAAAAATAAATGGTAACGACGACAAAAGGTGAAATTATCAGTTGTCTCAATTGCAACAACTGACGTAATATCAGCAGCAGTAATTTATTTTCTTACTCGGTCCTGATAAACTGTCAACACACAAGAAAGTACATAATTTTGAAAATGTTTCGCAGTGTTCAAAAGGTGGGTGCTGAGCGTAACATTGACTACAACAGTGAAATTTGAAGACCGTCTAAAATTATTTGATTTGATGAATCACTGCGTTCGTCATTTCCACGAATTGCGAGCTCAACATCACAAAATTCTGTTCAACCCACATTTTAGAAAATACGTAACAATTTTTGAAAATTTGATCACATTGTGCCTTTAAACTGACTGCTCATAAACTATGTCCAACTGTTGTCTAACAAGTAGGGTTCAAAATGTTCAAATGTTTGTATAGCTTATGGGACATAACTACGGGGTCATCAGTCCCTAAGCTTACAAACTACTTATGAACTAGCTAAGACTAAGGACGGCACAAATATCCATGCCCGAGGGGGGATTCGAACCCCCGACCGTAGTGACCGTGCAGACCGTGACTGGAGCGCCTCAGTCCCCTCGGCAACCGCGGCCGGCTACAAGTAGGGTTGTCAGATTGAACTCGAGGTAGGCCCGGAGATCAGACGTGCCCCCCTCTCCCTTGGCCAATGACTCACTCCCCCCCTCTCCCAACTGCGACCAACTCCTCCCCCCCCCAACCAGGATGCCACGTGAATTCTGAAAAAAAAAAGAACTAATCATCTCTTCCCTCCCAGCAAGTATCCCCCCCCCCCCCCCCCCGGTGGAACATTGCTAGGGGTGGCCTTCACATGCCGCAGCTGACCGGCCAGGCAGCCAGTTGTTGTGAATCAACAATCGGCACACTTCAGTCGGCGTGGCAGCAGAAGTGGCGGCAGCATCAAAGCTGCTCACATCAACAGCTGCGCCTTCCAAGAGTTGCCGCTTGCGGCTTCGCGCACTGTGAAGGATTGCGCGCCACCAAGAAGAGCTTCTCACTGGCTCCATGTGAAGGGGCACAGTTACCGTCTGCTCCCTGTTACGACCACTTGCTACCGCGTAAAGAAGCAAACTTGATGGCATAAAATGATTAAATGTAATAGTGCTGTCGTTTCTATGAGAGATAAAAAAAAGTTAAGATGAAGGTTACATTCAAGCCTGGAGATGAGAGTCATTGGCCCGTAGACCCGGAGAATTCTTTCCAAACCCGGGCACTCCGGGCGGCGCCCGGAGATCTGGCAACCCTACTAACAAGGTGTGTTGTGCACTAACACAGTGTGCTTTAGCTGTGAGGTCATGTGTGACTTAGACCGTTCATGTTTCTTTATCTCCTGTGACAAAGTCAGAGAATGTCAATGCGTCTTTCTTAGCGTACAAGTCGTTTTACATCCAGCAATTTCCATTGCATTAATAACGTGTGGTCTGAAAATTCTTACAATTTCTTTAAATTTACTATTAGATTATTGACTACTCGTAAACCCGGCAACGCTTCGCAGTCGCTAATGTGTATGGGATATATACCCTAATCTCTTCTCTTCATCTCCCGATGTCTATCCCTTCCTCCCTCCTCTACTTCTCCCACCTTCCTTTGACCTTCTCCTCCTCTCCGTATCTTCACACCACTCCCTCGTACCCCACACCATATGCATCTCCTCCCCCTCCTATCATCCCCCCCTTTTTAAATCCATTTCATTCCCCCATTCTCTATCTCCTCCTCTCCCTCTCTCTGATCTTATTTATTATTATTGCAGTCGGGACCCAGATTGGGAATAGAAGTGAAAAAGGATGGCTAAAACAATTGGAAACGGGTTATTAGAGATAACTTTCGAGTTGCTCTATCTGTGAGGGTTAGTAGCATTTATGTGCGTACTCTTAATAGTTTTATTGCACGAACATACATATCAACGACGAACTGATGAAACAATCTGCTGCATTTCAGGATGTGATTGTCCTCGTTTCGGTGAATCATCAAACGGTAGGCATAAAAATTCATACAGTTGACCTTCTTGTTAGTTACTTTACCTGTAAGTGAATAATGAACTCTTATTAGGAATCTAATTGAAACACAATTAACAACATTGGTACATACCGGTAAAATTTTACATTCCACGACACAGGCAACACCTGTTGGATCGTGGGAATGAAGCCGACCAATCGTGGCAAAGCTTGAAACAGCCAATGAAATTTTAGTTGGCGACAGTTGTTTTCTCTTCATACTAAACGATATTATTTTGAGAACCTGTATAATAATTTAGTTTCAGACACATTAAACGTACTGAGGAAGATGATGTTTTTCAAGTATAAGAGTGAAATGGACTTCCCTTATGGAAACAGTCTTACAGATGCTAATCACTTATAACCACGAGAACAATCAATAGTGTTTCCATGAACGAAAAACGTAGTATTGGCAAATCTCATTGGATATTGTATACTACCACCAGATTGGCTAACAGCGACGTAACGCAATTTCCCGGAATCAACGGCTGTTGGCAACATTGCCTGCTAGGTCTGTGTAGCGGATTTAAAATTAAACCCTACATATCAGTTAATCCCTGGCTTCAAGCAATGCCCTCCGTTTCTTCTAACCACCTTGGTGTATTTGTTTGCTCCGTTACAGCGTATTTGGTCGCTTAGGCGAGTAGCGAATGAATTAGCTTATTGTTGGAGAATCTAGAAAATTATCCGAGCTGGAAAAGTACATTCAGTTATTCTCAAATTCTAATATTATCCGGTAGATTTTCCAAAAATTTTCTTACCTACAAACCTTGTCATGAGAATTACGAACAGAACAAAGAAAAGATCAGCCAAATTGGTGAAGCCATTCTCAAGAGACACGCTTTCATACATGCGGCAATTCATTTTTATTAATATAGATAGATGTGTCATAAATAAAATATTAAATAAATAGGTATCTAAAAACCTTCCTATATCCGTCTCCTGCTTCTAAGCTACCTCTCCACCAATTTTGAGCCAAATCGGTTCAGACATTCTTTAGTTATAAATGGTGTGACTAACACGACTTTCTTATATATTTTAATACCCGTCGTTGGACTCCCTAGATACTTGATACAGAGCTTCTCCTCAAGCGACAGGAAATGTAATTTTCCTAACTCACTGCACTATATTATCACACAGATCAATTTTACAATGTAGACACTACACTTTTGAGAACTCGCATTTTCAATATCACAACTGCATATCGAACCCTCTCGTGTAACTTAAGTTTCGAAATTTGCTATTTTATGTATCATATTGGCAGGACAACTGGGGAAGAAATGGATCGCGCTTTGGCGAAGTTTCACGCTTCACTTTCTTGACGGACCTCGACCTTGGTCCGATGGTTGTGCAGGCTAAGCATTTGCTGCTATTCCTGCTGTACCTGAAACATAGGAAAAAGTATTAGAATCTGGCTGTTTGAGTGGACTTAGACTGTCAGATTACTGACGATGTATTGTTATTTTTTTTCCTGGTTTGCTACGATATTTTTATTAATCTCGCATCAGTCAGGCCAACGGGTTGTCGGCCTGAAGTGTTGTTTCACTTTGTCGAGGTGCAACGGCAGGAGGGGAAAAGGATGTTCTTGTAGATACACTTCGGACCGTTGTTCCAATTGTTAGAACTCAGCAGCTGGAACGTGGTTTCTGGGGTTTCAATACTAGATCAGAATCCAACATAAGAGTCACGAATCTCAAGTAATTTCTGCAAATTCACAATTCAGAGCTCCCAAGCGGCTGGGTCGTATAAACACGCAGCGAAATGCAGAACATTCACAATACCATCCTATTTGCGAGATTTTTGGACGCTATAAATTGTAGCAGCTACAAAAAATTTAACCCGAAAATCTCTCATTTCGATTTGCAAGGGATGCTGAGAAGTAAGAGTATAATATTACGAATAACAATCAGATGCGTTGTTTAGCTATACTTCTATGCACAGAAGAAAAATCTAGCAATCCACTCATTTATAAACTTCGGCTCTTAATGAAAATCGCAAAAGCTTGACCACTGCTTCATAATATTGCTGCTGTATAAAAGTAATTTCTGAACGTTTCCGAATGAAGTTAATCAATTATTTCAGTAGAAGTGTAAATAACGGATTTTTATGTCTCTCGTATATGTTGTAGAGGGACATACTCTGAGTAACGTAATACAAAAATGCACAAAAAATATATGACATCAGATTGTGACTCCTTGGGAAGAACCGCAAAACGCAAACCCGGAACACAATCACTGAAAGTAACCATTCACATAAAATTTCCGGGCTGAGTGGCTGTGGTCCATGTATAAAACTACTTCTTCCTGACGTGTGGTCACCATCTGCGAGCGACATCGCATGTGGTCTTCCGTCTACTGCCAATGTGGCTGCTTACATATCTACTTTCATGTTCCACTGAAGCACCACTGGGATTTGCCCATCTGACTTCTCGGGTAGCTGAATGAAATGTGAAGAAAAATTGCTTTTATGGTTGATCTAAATTGTGTTCAATGCATGACTGTTTGTTTGTATTCTGTTACGTTCTAAATTGTCTGGTTAAAGTGGAAACTGGCCTTTGTATCGAAGCGTCGGGGTAGTGTGTACCTAACTGTCCCATGAGATTGTGGGTCAAAGTTGAGGATTTCTCATAGAGAGCTTCTTTTTATACAAGCGGAGATGGAAGGTTCATCCAAAAATTCTTTTATGTGTGTGTTGGATATGCATCTATCCCGAGGTCCGTAAAAGTAAATAAGATTGAGCAATAAGCCTTCTGTGTTGCTATTGGCTTGACGCTGTGACGTCACGGAGGAACAGCGGCTGCCTCGGGAACGGTGCTACAGTATGTTGGCCGCGCATTTCAGTAGCGTATTTGCGCTGTATTTCCGTTTTCACTGAAATAATGACAAGCAGATTTGATGTTATGCTATTGTTAGACTGTTATTGGTGAATTCTCTAACTTTTTTTTTATTACTTGCCAATGTAAATGTTGGAAATGATCACTAAATTTTCTGACTTGCCTTTGAGAAAGATTTAACTAGTAAACAAGATCTATATAACGCTCTTTTTTTTTTTTATTTTGTAAGCATCACAAATCTACAAGAACTTGAACTAACATTTGGACACTGACGTTTAACTCGAGTAATTATGCAAAAGCCTCATTTTCAAAACTCTTTTGGTTTAGCTATTCGAGCTGTTAGACACACGCACATTTATAATGATAATGACTTTACACTTTTAAAATAATAACAAGCGACGGAAAGTAGCGCAAACTCGGTAGCAGAGGGCGCGGGCGTAGCGAACACCTTTTCTTTCCTATAGGAATAACGAGGGCAGTGTTCTGTCTCTCCATTGTGTGTTTTTATCGAGTTCTCACAGGTACGCTGTGTGGCCGTTAACGTCTGCATCGCCTTCTATCTGGAAAACATAGTCGATGATTGGATCGATTCTGTGGTTAATGAAGTCCTGTGTGGTCTGAATGTCTGATCTACCGATGCGATTTCCTCTTAAACATAAAGACGTAGTTAGTCGCAGGGGTCGTACAACCTCGCGATGTGTTGCGATTTAAATAGTTCTCCAGCTACAATATTACACAAAAGCATAATTCGACGAACATGCCGCTGTCTTAATAGAAAAGCAGTCGAAGATTGTGATGTGTATTTCTTTTATCTGTGGGTCTATTTATCTTGAAAAGGGATAGAAGAGGCTCTGTTGTGTTTTCCTTTAAGTTATCGTAGCTCTATATATCTTTCGCGATGCGGTAGGTGACCTATAAACGACTGATCTAAACTTTACCTCTCGTTACTCGTTGTTTGCTGGAGAACATAAGACGAGTGGAACTTCCACTTGGCAAATCACATACTAAACAATAGTAACTCAGCGAAATGGACAGCACTCACGAAACACAAAGCCTCGAACAGACAGCTCTGGGTGCGCGGAAAGTGTTCCTTCGTGACGTCATGCGCAGTACGACTGAAATGCGCTTGCTTCTGCGCAGTAGTTGCTGCGCCTCCGCATCCGCGATAACTCTGAGGATTCTGTTTGGCATCTGTTGCAGTTCGTTCAGATGCAGGGACGGCTCGTTCTAAAGGGCCACAGGGGTCCGGCCTTACCAGAACATTTGTGATATACTTTTTCAGTATTATATCAAACAGTCGGAGTTTTTAGCGAAGGGCTTTGGTTTTCGAGAAAATCGATGTTGAAGTTCACTGCGTGCTGTAAGACGCTTAACGTTAGCCACGTCCTAACTAAGTTATCGTGGCGCAGCGATTAATATCTACAGCCACCACGCTGGAGGTACTGCGTTCGGGTCCTCTCCGTGATTTTTTCCCGATTTTATTGTATACAATACCAAAAACACTGTGTACATATGGAAAAAATTTGTAAGAAATATTCAGTTTCACGTCATTATTACAAAATATTAGCCGCTATCGCCTGCATCGGTTGCCATCTCATAACAGAAATCCGAAAACAATCGGACAAAAAGCACATTTTGTACAATCTACTGTCTGGCAGACGCACGGAGTTTTGTAAGAGCGATACCGGAAATCAGTATTCATTTACAGTCAGAAAGAGTATAGGATGCAGGCGATGACGGGTAAGATTTTGTTATAACGACGTGTACCGAGCGAGGTGGCGCAGTGGTAACACACTGGACTCGCACTCGGAAGGATGGTGGTTCAAATCCACCTCCGGCCATCCAGATTTAGGGTTTCCGTGATTTCCCTAAATCGCTCCAGGCAAATGCCGGGATGGTTCCTTTGAAAGGGCACAGCCGATTTCCTTCCGCATCCTTACCCAAATACTCCGAGCGTAAGCTCCGTCTCTAAATGAACAAATGTTTGTAAATCTATCAGACCAAACTGCGTGGTCATCAGTCCGTAGCTTACAAACTACTTAAACCTAGGTAAACTAACCTAAGGACAAACACACACACCCATGCCCCAGGGAGGACTCGAACCCCCACGGCGAGCAAGCACGCGCTTCGCAGCGACACGCTTTAGACCGCTCGGCTACTCCACCGTGGCGCTCCGTCTCTAATGACCACGCTTTCGACGGGACGTTAAACTCCAAGCTTCTTTCCTCCAATAACGACGTGAAAATTTTATTACTACGAAAAAACTGAATATTTGTTTCTAGTTTCACACAACGTACACTGTTTATATTCTATAAAATAAAATGGTAAAATGTATCTATATCTATAAATGTGAATGTCTGTTCGGTGTACGTTTATCCCGTCTGAACCACAAGAGCCGGCCGCGGTGGCCGAGGGGACTGAGGCGCTTCAGTCACGGTCCGCACGGCCACTACGGTCGGGGGTTCGAATCCCCCCTCGGGCATGGATATTTGTGCCGTCCTAGTTCGTAAGTAGTTTGTAAGTTTAGGGACTGATGACCCCGTAGTTAAGTCCCATAAGCTTTACAAACATTTGAACATTTTTTTGAACCACAAGACATAAAGAGCTAAAAATTTGTACAGTTACTAATGTCTACCCGGGGAAGGCTTTAGCAATCTGATAGATATTTAGTAATTTGAAGAATATAACGTGAAATGCGGAACAATAATTACTCTTTGAAAATTATATTTACTCTTTGAAAATGGCTTTATTGGTTACATTATTGCTTGAGGGGTGATAATGATAAAATGGTGGAGTATATTGGGATGGAAATTATCAACGCAAACCAATGATCTGTGTGTAATTGTTGTCAGAAGTCTCCCGTTGTACAGCATAGCAGTTCCATGCCGATAGCTATAAGGGGGTGGAAGATATGGTGGTTGAAAGTCGTCAAATTATTAAAAAAAAAAAAAAAAAAAATCGGACTGAAGGCCAGCGAAGACGTTAGCGACTCTATAGCAAGGAGGTTACATACAGCGAAACGTGATGCCACAGACCACATCTTTGGTCTATGCGTGCTACAATGTCTTCAGCTCTTTCTCTGTAAGGATAAGCATATGAAGAAGGAAATATAAGAATAAATAAATAAATCAGTAAAAAGAAGTTTCTTAATACATCTCTTAAAAGAAAATCGATTTGACGTTTCGCGCACTACATCAAGTGATCGATCTGTGATATTAGTACAATTATTATTGTTGAATTTCGTGATTGGATTCTTCGAAACGAGTGCATTTTTACGTGCAATTTGATTTACGTTACTTACTTTCCTGATAAACGGTAAGTGCATAGACTTCTGCAATCTGATAGGCACATAAGGGCACAGGCCCAGGCCCCCAGCCTGCTGGGGCCCCCGAGAAACTCGTTCCTTTCTTCTAGGCAATGACTTTTTTTAAGTGAATTTTTATAAAGACCCAGAAATTGTCTCGAAACGTGTCATATATGGTGTGGACAAGAGACTTGGTTTTCACAAGCATAGTACAGTTTTTTGTTCCTTTGAACACATCTGGTAAATAACTGAATTGTTACTTCTACTAAGATTTCAACAGGTATAGATGGGCATTAAGAAAATAATCTGACATACCTGAAATCTAACTAGTGGAGAAGGTACTTCACTTAAAAGACGTACTGTATTTTCTCTTATTCCGAGAGAAGTGACTTCATTGTGGGACGCTGCTTGTCATGTGGAAGTTACGTGTCAGTCTATCCACAAACGTAAGAACTCTTCTTTTTCTCACACTTTCTTTACTCTTCTTATAGTCCCAAGTGAAACGCCAGTAGCAGTTTGAACTTTATCAAGGGAACTGTTTTATGCGATTTTATCCTTCTTTTACGTCTTCCGACATAAATTTAATTACGTTATACACAATATCTCGTCTCTGGTTATGCAGAACCCTTTCTGCACCAACTGATGGAGACAGTTATGACGCGCTTTGTATGACAGTTTCTTTTTATTTTTATTTGGCTTCGGGCAGAGCCCATTTAATCAGATCCAAATCTTTAATATAAGGAAGCAGAAATACATGAACTTCGATAACTAGAATGGTCTGGAGCAGTCTGATGCGGCCTCCCCTTAGAACAAAGTAATGGGCTCGCCCGGCACTTAGGACGACAATACGCAACGGCCTCCCCTACGAAGAAACCAATGGACTCGCCCGGTGATTAGGACGGCACTGCGCATCGGTCAATGCATCCAGTCCCCGTGAATTCGGCATTGTTGGAGTTTCTACCTTACGAAGCGATAGTTCGTTATCGGGGTGCTTCGAAGCGCCATTTGATTGTACGTGATTTACGCAATTCACTCTGTTTACTTGGCGAACGTGGTTCGGAACCCACGTTAAACTGTAGGTCCTCCTATAACTGGCTGGGTAAGTCAGTTAGAAGGTCGGAGGAAGGCAACGGCTTACCAACTCCAAACAGGACCATGCCTAGAAAAGCACTGTGGTGTTCAAACCAATCTTCGGATTGTTGACTACTTTACCTTTACTTGGCAGTGACTACTTGATATTTTTGTAGTGTCTTTCAACAATGTGAAAAGGAATATACTTAATTGGTTGAGAAAAAAGAAAAAAAAACTTGAAACTAAAAAAAGAATCCGTCAGGAGACTACCTAAACTTACTTCATTTTTCACTGTTGAAGAAACTAACAGGCAGAGTGATTCATCTACCTCATCATCTCAAGATATCTCTAAATCTCAAAGCTTAGAAACGGTGCCCATGTTTAACATAGAGGATGACATTTGTGTTTAGAGTTCATCAGGGCCACTTATGACGACAGCTGCACACACATCACAACATGCTTCTTCCATCTCAAGCCACTTGGGTTCACCGGACAGAAGTATGTTAGAAAACATATCTCACGACCCTGGTAAGTACTGTGATGAAATTTTAACGGAAGAAGTCCGTATATTTGGATTTACAAGGGCGCAGAGTTTTTCCAAAACAAAAATAGTGAGTTCTCAGAAACCACTACACATTTTGCTGATACAAGTGGTAAAACAAAAACCAGAAAATTAACTAGGTCTGTTTTCACTCGCAAACTGACGAATGGTAAGTGTGTAGAAAGAAAGTGGCTTCTGTATTCACCATCCATGAAATCTGTGTGCTATTATTGTTGCCGTCTATTCAATAACACTGTCGGCAATAATCTGAGTTCCTCCAGGGATTCAAATGTTCAAATGTTTGTTAAGATTATGGGACTTAACTACGGGGTCATCAGACCCTAAACTTACAAACTACTTATGAACTATTTACGAACTAGGACGGCACAAATATCCATGTCCGAGGGGGGATTCGAACCCCCGACCGTAGTTCCTCCAGGGAATCCAAAGATTGGAAGCATATAAACAACTTACTAAAGGAGCATGAGAACAGTTTACGCCACAGGGAATCAATGATGAATTATGTTGCAAGAAGCAAATTGTTGGTCGAGTTGATACTGGATTGCTTTCCCAGTTTAATGTTGAGGTCAACTATAGGAGGAGCATATTGAAAAGAATTGCAGTTTGAAATTTTTGGCGTCAAGGGGACTAGCGTTTCGTGGAGAAAATTATATTTTGGGGCCGGCCGCGGTGGCCGAGGGGACTAAGGCGCTCCAGTCACGGTCGGGGGTTCGAATCCCCCCCTCGGGCATGGATATTTGTGCCGTCCTAGTTCGTAAGTAGTTTGTAAGTTTAGGGACTGATGACCCCGTAGTTAAGTCCCATAGACTACACAAACATTTGAACATTTTTTATATTTTGGGGTCTGAAAACAATGGAAATCATTTGGGATGCTTAGAATTTCCTTTTCTTGCTGATCATATACGAAAGTATGGCAAACGTGGCAAAGGAAATACATCATATTTGTCTGCAAATATTTGCAATGAATTTATTAATGTAATGGGACAGAAAGTGTTAACGACGATTGTCAACGAATTAAAAACAGTCAGATACTATTCAATAAACGTGGATTCCTCGCCAGATCTCTCTCATGTTGACCAGCTAACTTTCATCGTTCGGTAGGGTAAAATATGGCCAGCCTGTTGAGAGATTTTTTGCAATTTTTGCCTATGGAGGAGCATAGGGCTCAAAGTATAGATGATACTGTTATGAAGTTTTAGAATAGCTTTGACATTTGAATAAAAGATTGCCGCGGACAGAGCTATGATAATGCAGCAAATATGGCTGGAAAGTATTCCGGTCTTAAGAATAAAAGAAAAATGTTAATTTACTATTTCTGTACCATGTACGACACATTCACTAAATTTAGTAGGTTTTCAGGCGGCTGCAGGGTGTTTCTGAAGCAGTAGGATACTTCCAGTTTGTCCAAAAATTGACCACCGTTTCTTCTGCTTCGAACAGTCGTTGAAAGTTTTGAAAGAATGTTTAGGTGCAAATAAAGTCCTGAACTTCCTCTCTGAAACCAGATGGTCTGCTCGCGCTAACACTCATAACGCTTTGAATAATGACTACAATGATATTTTTGAAGCTTTAAAGTCAAGTAGTAGCAACACTGATCAGCCAGTGAAAACAAGAAATGAAGCTCAAATACCTTGCAAGAAAATAAATAAACTCGAGATCATTCTTCTAACAGAGATATGGGATGACCTTTCGAGAATTATCAACAACACAAATGCAACTTTACAAAGTAGTACCGTCACAATAGACTTGCAACAAAACTTTTTGCATCTATTTCCGATTTCATCAGTTCTGCACGCAGTAGATTAGATCAGTATGAATCTTCAGCCAAAGACAAAAATCCATTTGCTGACTATAAGTGTAATTCTCGAGGGACGAGAATTTGCAGGAAGCACATCACTTTTTCCGAAGATTCGTCAGAAACTGTCCAGCTGAGTGCAAAGAAGCATTTCGTGTAGAAGTTTTTCTGCCTATAATCGACACATTGGATTCTTGTTTGAAGCGACGTTCAGAAGCATAAGAGAAAGTTCTCAGTTAAAACAAATCGATTCTGTACAATTGAGGAACAGGTGCAAGAACTTTGCAGAATTTCATCTTGCAGACGTTAATGCTGATGAAGTCATATTACAATGTTTTCATTTAAAACAATATTCAAAAAAATGAAAAAAAAAAAAAAACTTCCAAATGAATCTCTAGAGCTAAGTACATCATCCTTACATTCTTTAATAAAAACAGATAAAATGGAAGAAGCCTTTCCGAACGTAAAAGTTGCTACCCGGATATTTCTTTGTCTAATGGTAACCAATTGCAGTGGAGAGCGTTCATTTTCCCACTTAAAGAGAATCAGTAATGAATTATGAACCACTATGCTACAGGAACGACTTACTAATTTGTCAATCACGTGCATAGAAAGTGACACCCTTCAACAGTTGAACTTTGAAGACGTAATAGAAGATTTTGCATTTCAGAAACCCCGAAAAAAACCTTTAACAGCAACGTAAGTCCAATTTGCAAAACAGTAAGCACTGGTCTTTCATTTGTGTATTTCTAACCGTAATAACCAATAAATTCACTAAACAAATGTACATCATTCTGATACGTTCATTCTAAGGAAAATTCTGTTTTGTTGTAGGGTCCCCTAATCTGTGTGCCACATTAGAAAGAGACACACTCAAAAAATGTATATTTTGTATTCTCGAAATCTTTAAAGAAATCATTATTTTGAATGAAAGACTAATTTGTGGAACTAATCATTAGTATTTGTTTTGTAATATTTTAACCAATTAAGTCACTAAATAAATGTACACTATTCTGATGCATTCATTTAGTTTCTTTTTTTACGGGCCCCAAAACACTGAATGCCCAGGGGCCCCTGCATGGCTTAAGACGGCCCTGCTGATAGGAATAGTTTTCAGTTTGTTTCTAAAGAAGGTATTGTATTTCATTTCATCCTTCAAAACCAGTCTCATACCACACTACTCTTAGCTTATCTATCATAATCAACCAACACACGAGCGGAGCCGTGGGTTTAAGCTACTATATATGTATATAGGAAAATTCGAGGAGACCGGAACATGGCATCTCCATCGTGCTACTGTAGATCAGACCTTAACCGCTGCGCCACGCTCACTTTGTTGGAACATTGCTTCTTACAGCGAGCAGTAAACTTCAAAATCAATTTTCTCGATATCCAAGACCCGACGCTAAAAAGCGGATAGCCTTTTACTCAGGGCATGTCCCTCTACAACATATCCGAGAACCAACAAAATTCGTTATCTGCACTTCTGATGGGCCCCTTGTTAGTTTCATTCTTCAGTATCACAATAATTATAAACTTATACATGGACATGTTTTGACGGTTACCTACTTGTTGAAAAAAGTGAACGCTTATCTACAAATAAATAATAGTCCGTGCATAAACTCTTGACTAACTGTTAATATTAGCACGTCGCATTCTTGAAGATAAACAATTTGATACCTGTCAAGTACCTAAAAAAATCATGATAAGTACACGCAAGGTATAGAAGCAAGGATAAGGCGAAAAGTTCGTTTACAGTCTTTAGTCTTCAAGAATATAAAATTCTTGTGTAGTACTGAATACATTGAAATGTTCAAAATCTGCTAAAAAGATTCGTGCAACATGGCAGTACGCACAGAGCGCGTGAATATAATCATAATCAATTCCATTTGCATTTGAGCACACCAGGTTGCAAATCATTTCTGTTCTTAAAATGTTTTTGGACAATACGATTATGACTCTGCTGCTGTGAGGCGCATTATTACACTGCACGAAAATTTTGTTGTTATAGACTGTCATCATTAACAGAAGTATGGATATTACTTGAACGACGTTTTGATATTTGTATTAGAAAATTCACCACTACATTTGTTAACTAGGAAATATGAAAGTAACATTAAAAATAGAAAATTTATAATTTAAAGTAGTTTAAAACTCTGGGGACCGATGACCGCAGAAGTTTGGTCCTTGAATCCGAGTCCACAGATTGGCACCAACGCTAGCGCCAACATTGGCCAATATTTTTGTGACATCGCTCACACTTTGGAGCAAACATTCAGTTGAATTCGTCGACAGCCAACGTAAACATATCTGACGCACAAATCGCGGCCGATGCATTAACGACTTTGAGTGTGAATAATGGATTTTTTCATTGCAAACCAGAAAAGGAAACACATGTAGAAAACGATGGGTTTTTTGTATCACTTCCTACCGAACATTTCAAAATCAGTTAAGTTTTACAATATATTACAAGTAATCGACACACATTATTAAAACTTATACATGCTACTTTAATGGCTAAAATTAAAAAAGAAAGATACGTTTCGGAGGGATGCTATACTTGCTAAAGTTCTTTTGGTATTGACACTTTGATTTCTTGATACAGCAGACAGTTTTAGAAGCCTACATTTCCTTTTTAAAATAACCATGTAATTGATATCACTGGTGGTGTTTGAAGTTTCCAAAGCAATATGTGAATTGACAGAAAACGTCATGTGCAGTTAATTTTAAAAATTTCATTCAGTAATTGAGTACCGTATACAAAAAATCTAAAAAGTTTTTTATTTCACTGATCGCGCCTAAGGTTTGCCGTGGCATTTTCGATTTTTGTGGTTGCTTTCACAAACGAATCTCTTTCTGAAACAGTTTTAATATTCACAAAGAGATTTTGAAACTTTAAAATAAACGGCGACGAAGAAAGAAAGAAAGGAACCGCGCGTGCTTTGTCAGTGCACCCTTTATCTGCCCCGCCAGGTGGGAACAGGGTCTTCAAGGTCACTGCGGGTGAACCGTCTGCTGTGAGAGTGACAGGCGGATACTCCGCAAAATGACCGCGGTTCCTCCGAAACGGAGGAACCACAGTCTATAAACGCAGCCTTAAACTCGCGACTTACAATGTAAACGAAGCCGGCTGCAGCAAGGTCTTAACACTGTCGCTGCCGTATGAAGTTGCGTTATCGTGAACAAACTTGCGCAGGCACTCAATATGCCCCGCCACTTTTCTAAAATTTCCTTATGCAACTGGAGCAACATTTGACAACAATCCTTAAATTTAAGTTACTACATTGGTGGCCCACTCCCATTAATCACAGACAATGCTGAGGTGAGGTGGCTTGCGTGCCTCAACGATACAGATAGCCATACCGTAGGTGCAACCACAGCGGAGGGGTTTCTGTGGAGAGGCCAGACAAACGTGTGGTTGTGGTTCCTGAAGAGGGGCAGCAGCCTTTTCAATAGGTAAAGGGGCAACAGTCTGGATGATTGACTGAGATGGCCTTGTAACATCAGCTAACATGGCTTTTCCCTGCAGTTACTGCGAACGGCTGAAAGCAAGGGGAAACTACAGCCATTACTTTTCCCGAGGACATGCAGCTCACTGTATGAACATATGATGATGGCATCCTCTCCTTTCTCCAATGTTATTCAATTTGTATATTGAGCAAGCTATGAAGGAAAGCAAGGAGAAATTTGGAGAAGAAATTGTAGTTCAGGGGGTAGAATTAAAAACATTGCGTTTTGCCGAAGACATAGTAATTCTGTCAGATTCAGCAAAGGACCTGGAAGAGCGATTGAACGAAATGGACAGTGTGCTGAAAGGTGCATATAAGATGAACATTAACAAGAGCAAAACTAGGGTTATGGAGTGCAGTGTAAGAAAATCAGGTGATGCTGAAGGAATTAGATTAGGTAACGAAGCAATAAAGGAGGTAGAAGAGTTTTGGTACTTGGGCAGTAAAATAACAAATGATGGTCGCAGTACAGAGGATATAAAATGCAGAATGGCAATGGGTAGAAAAGCGTTCTTGAAAAAGAGAAATTTGTTAAGATCGAATATTGATTTAAGCCTAAGGAAGTCCTTTCTGAAGGCATTTGTATGGAATGTTGCCTTGTATGGGAGTGAAACATGGACGATAAACAGTGCGGACAGGAAGAGGATTGGCGCTTTTGAAATGTTGTGCTACAGAAGAATGCTGAAGATTAGGTGGGTGGATCGCGTAACTAATGAGGAAGTACTGAACAGAATTGGGGAGAAAAGACATTTCTGACATACCTTGACTAAAAGAAGGGATAGATTCGTAGGGCACATTCTTAGACATGAAGGAATTGTGAATTTAGCGTTGGAGGGAAGTGTGTGGGGTGAAAACCGCAGAGGAAGACCAAGAGATGGATACAGTAAGCAGATTCAGACAGATGTAGGTTTCCGTTCTTATGTGGAGATGAAGAGGCTTGCTCAGGATAGGGTATTGTGGAGAGCTGCATCAAACCAGTCTCCGGACTGAAGACCACAACAATAACAACAACATTGGTGGCATAGTTTGCTAATGTTGGCAACAAAATGTTCATCAGCGGAAAGTCCAAGTTGTAATTGTACAGTTATGATTATTTGCAACTATTCGCAAAGACGTACATTGAGCCGTTACATGCACAAGAAAGAGGCACTCATACATACGCAACTTAGCAACAAACAGTCGTGTGTATGTGAAGTGTGCCACCTGCGATAATATGAATGGATAGTATGTACCTTTTTTCTGACGAAGGCTAAATCAAGTGTTCAAATGTTTGTGGATCTATAGGGCTTAACTTCTTTGATCATGTCCTTAGGCGTACAAAGTACTTAAACTGTCCTAAGGACAACACAGACACCCCCCCCCACACACACACACCCTTGCCCGAGGGAGGACTCAACATCTGACGGCGAGCAACCGCACACTCCTCAGCAAGGCACCTTAAACCGCTAGGCCACTCCACCGTGTCACAAAGGCGCATGGCTGAAAGCTAAGTTGCAAATGTCTTTTCTATGTACCTATCGTGTCTTGACGTAGCCTATGTCTATGCGGTGAGTTGCAACCCATCATCATTATATTGTAAACAAACTGTTCGTTTTATAAGGATAATTGCTTTGCTGGCCAGACAAGGCCACACACAAGAACCTGTAAACCGTAGACCAACAACAGCCTTAATTTTTTATTTCAGGTTCAACACGAAATATTATTCCTTCTCATTCTATGTGACTGACTTTTCACAGAGCGGTCAAAGGGCGTTGCCAATATCAGCACACTGCTGACTACACCACTGAGGCCATAAGTAAAATTTTACCGACAAAACGAAACAGAGTTGATATTTGTGCCATTCGGCATAAATTCCACAAGCACCATATCGCTCGAGGTGTTTTCTATGTATCTAGAATAGAAAAGTTGGTTGCCCATGCCGATAAATTACAGTTCCTTGTGGACTATGTGGAAAAGTGAACTCGTGGTGTACCTGTACGAAGGACCGTTAAGAGCTCAATTGTTCAAATGTTTGTAAAGCTTAAGGGACTTAACTGTGGGGTCATCAGAACTAAACTAATTATGAACTACCTTACACTAAAGACGACACAAGCGTCCATGCCCGAGGTGGGATTCGAACCCCTGACGGCGAACGGCCGCAACACGGCACTCCAGCACGCGCGGCTAATCCACCGCGACCCGCTAAGAGAGGCACAGGGTCTGGGGCTGGATGTGCGGTTCGGTTGGGCCCCACTCCGAACATATAAACCCAATTTTACTGTTATTTTGAAGACGGCGTTTTAAAACTCACATAATTCGGTGAATATTGAAAATACGCAAAATTCTCACTGTGTTGTCATATCAAGTAAAATATAATTTCTTATTAAACAGAAAAGATATGTTCACAAATGCAATTTATACTATGGTAATATATGTTGCAAGATATATTGCTGGCAGAAATTTAGCAAACTAATGATTATATATACATGTGGCGTCTGTTCCGAAAGAACAGACGTCACTTCTGATCCTGCAGTTGTTATTATTTAATATTCATAGAATATATGACATCAACTGCGATTGGGCAAAGCTGAAAATGTGTACACAGCCGGGATTCGAACCCGGGTCTCCTGCTTTCTAGGCAGTTGCGCTTACCCCTACACCACTGGGGACACAGTGATCACCACACCTGCAAGGACTACCTAAGAACGCCTGATGTCATATATTCTGTGAATATTAAATAATAACACTGTCCGGGTTATCTGGATACTTCCCACTGACACTAACCTTTCAAAAGGATAGACAAGATTACATCACCCCAAGTAAGATTTATATTCTAGTAAGTAAATCAGATCATATAAGTATAGAATTACAAATGGGAGATGATAGCATAGCACAAGGAAGTTTTACTGTACAATATGTTAACAGAATCAAATAAACTTTTATTATCAACACTGAATACAAATTCGAAATTCATTTTTAATTTCACAATATCCACTAGAAATGATATCAAAATCACATTCTTTTCTTCCTTTCAGCTATCTATTCTAATTGGAGTCCTAGATTCACTCATAACAACACCATTATTTTCTTCTGCACTGTGGAAGTCCCTACAAAAGAAAAAAGAATATAAACTAATATAAACTGAGAAATATATACTGCTAATACAAACTAAGTACAGAGTTATCTTAATACACTGTTAAAAATATTCAAAGCTGGCTGTGGAGACCAATTTCCATTAGTTTTCTTTTTTTTCAGGTCATCAGCCCTCTCACCATTGTTATTCCACATTTGTGATTTCAGTCTTAAGTTCATTATTAAGTGATACTGCAAAAGATTTTGATTTGACATGCAGACATTAAATTGTTCTAACATATACACATGCAATTGTTCTAACTGAGACTTTTCATGTAACAGTTCAGGATATTAAATAAATATGAAGCTCTTACAGATGTAATGTAGGGGCTTTGTGCTTGTTTGCTGTTGCTGTACTATTGCAGCAAAAAGGCTTGGTTCTAATGATGATGTGTGCTGAATCAAAATCTATGACAATGACCTGAAGACAAAAACTGAAGTTGTGAAATCAATAATTTCTACAGTCAGCAGTGAAAATTATGTTCTTTAAAAATTGTACCTGACTGTGTATTCTCACTACCAAAAGTAAATTAATCAATTTACAAAAGATTAAAATATTTCTTTGTATGTACAGTGGATTATTAGAGGCTAAACCCGGCCATGCTTTGCTGTTATCGTATAGATATGAAAGGAATGGGGAACTAAATAATTCTCGCAATGATAGAATCCCCCCCCCCCCCAAAAAAAAAAAAACACCAGGCAAATCAAAACCTGCTTATTGTTACAAAGGCTATGTGTAATGAAAGGAAAGTTAATAATTGTTTCTCTGTTTTCTGTATATAGATCAGATGGTCTACCAACTTTGGAGCATGTGATGTATAATTACCCTGCAGAAAATCAATCACATTCTACATCCTAACCGTCTACTCCCCATCCCCTTCCCCCTCCATCTCATCACCCCACTCTATTTAATTCTCCTCCTCCTCTATCCACATCTTGGTATCTCTCTCCTTTCATTTCCTTCTGTCTTCCGTCTCTTCTTGTCTCCTGTCTCTGTCTATCTCCTTGTTCTCCACCTCTCTGTCCATTTCCTCTTTCCTCATCATGAATATTCAAAATGAAGAAATTATAAATTTGGAACTCTCTTCCAATCTGATGGTAATAGTGGCAAATAGCACTAACTTACTCTTATAGAAAAGTACAAGGGTGGTTTTTGAAAAGTTCTGGGAATCACCACAAGAGGTCAGTACTAGTGCAAAAGAGTTGTCCGCTTGATACCCATTCCACTGTTGCCTGGAAACACATGCCATGTCAGTGCCCTTGAAAGATAGCTGGGGTAATGACGCGACTCTGTCGTTGTTTTCACATAGTGATTTGCGACAATGGAAAATATGGAGATTCAACCAGTGATTTAGTACTTTATAAAGAAAGGTATGATAGCAAAGGACATTCAAGCTGATTTCCAGAATACATTGGGGAACTATGCTTTCATATTCAACTGATACCAAGTGGACATACCAATTTAATTTGCTCAGGAGAGTTAAGATGGTGATGATCTGTGTAGTGGTTGGTCAAGATTTGTCACTACCCCAGAAATCATTGCAAAAGTGTACAAAATGGTCATGGAGGATCACTAATTGAAAGTGAGTGATATTGCTCACACTTGACAGATGTCATCTGAAAAGGTATATCACATTTTAACTGAAGAATTAGAACTAAAAAAGTTATCTGCAAGATGGATGTCATGATGCTTGATGCTGGATAAAAACACATGAGAATGGAAATATCAGAACAATTTATGGCCCATTTTAGGAGAAATAAAACAGATTTTTTTGTGACCACAGATGAAACTTGGGTGCACTAGTATGCTCCACATGCAAAACAACAGTTAAAGCAGTGGCAACATGTTGCTTCTCCACCACCAAAGAAAGCAAAGACAATTTTTCTGTTTGGAAAGGTCATGGCATCAGTGTTCTGGGATTTGAAGGGGATTCTGTTTGTATAATCTTCCCACTGTGCAAACAAGTACTGGAGAATACTATGCTAACCTCCCGGACAAATTCCAACGAAAGATAAGGAAAAAAAAAAAAGGCAGGTTTAGTAAGGACGTAAGTCATCTTCCATCACGACTATGTGCCCACACACACGTACTGTCACCGTGGCAAAATTATTTGAACTGAAGTATGAACAGTTGCCTATCTGATATAACTCCATCAGACTTCCATCTCTTCCCAAAACTGAAAATTTTTCTTGGGGGACAAAGATTCACTTTGAACAAAGAACTGATTGCTGGAGTTGACAACTATTTTGCAGGCCTGCAGGAATCTCATTTTTGAGATGGACCAAGTGCATTAATCTACAAGGAAACTACACTGAAAAATAAACGAAGTTTCAGTGATTGAAGTACTTTTGTTTTATTCGGTTCCGAGAACTTTTCAAAGCACCCTCGTAAACAAATCAAAGTCACCAATTAACTATGTTATACTACTTCTTGAATGTAATGGACAGTGTCTTGAAAGGAAGATATAAGATGAACATTAACAAGAGTAAAACAAGGGTAATGGAATGGAATGTCAGAAAATCAGGCGATGCTGAAGGAATTAGATTATGTTATGAGACAATAAAACTAGTAGATGAGTTTTGTTATTTGGGTAGCAAAATAATTTCTGATGGCCAAAGTAGAGAAGATATAAAATGCAGAATGGCTATGGGAAGAAAAGCTTTTCTAAAGAAGCGAAACTTATTAACATCCAATATTAATTTAAATATTAGGAAGTCTTTTCTGAAAGCATTTGTCTGGAGTGTAGCATTGTATGGGAGTGAAAAGTGGATGATAAGGAGTTCAGACAAAAAGATGATAGCTTTTGAACTGTGGTGCTACAGATGACTGCTGAAAATTAGATGGGTAGATCATGTAACTAATGAGGAGGTACTCAACAGAATTGGGGGAAAAGGTGTTTCTGGCATATCCTGACTAAGAGAAGGGATAGGTTGGGGGGACACATTCTGAGACATCAGGAATCATCAACCTAGCATTAGAAGGAAGCCTGTGGGTTAAAAATCATAGAGGGAGATCGAGGGATGAATACAGTAAGCAGATTCAAAAGAATGTAGGTTGCCGAACATATTCTAAGATGAAGAAACTTGCACAGGACAGGGTAGTGTGGAGAGCTGCATCAAACCAGTCTGCAGACTAAAGACAACAACAACTACTACTTCTTTACTACAATTATGAATTTTTTGTCTCAAATGTGAAAATATATAGCTTCTTTCGTCCTCTACAATGGGTGTAATGATCATAATAATAAAATAACTGTGCTTGAATGGAGAGACTTAAGTGTTTTTTAATCCTGTGTTTTTTGAGATTGGAACAGTAGATATAGTCTGAAAATGGTTCAATGAACCTTCTTCCAGCCACTTATTTCTGATGCTCAGAGTTTCCATATAGCTGTATATGTTTTGATTTCCACTAAAGTGTTTTGATAAAACTGCGAAAACTTTTAAATATAATATTTAGATACAGATATGACTTTCACTCTTTTCATATGATTTCTATGTGTGTGAGATTCTGTACAATGAAGGAGGCACAATACTTCTTCGTATCAAGATGACAACCACACTGCACGAGAGACAGAATGTAGTATTCTGCGATACCACAAGTCCTAGAGGGAAACCGCTTCAACATACACTGGCCACCCTGCCGCTGCTGCGTGCGCCACCGCCAAATGAAGACGCAACGTGAAGACACACCCCCCAGACTGTGAGTGCCACCTAGTGGGGCAACCGAGGTGAAAAGACTGGGCAGCGAACAGTGGTCGACAGTTCAGTTTACAGTACAAGAGTTGAAAGTACAGAAGTTCACAGTTCGCATATGGGCAGCATAGAAGTTACTTGCCAGTCATTGCTTGTAAAATGTGTTGTATGACAGCTACCTCTATAAAAGTTGAGTAAACATATGTTTAACATTCTGTTCAAGTGATACTAATACTTTTTGTGCTTCAGAACCCGGCCTGCCTTGAGAAGCCTGCCCTTAGTTACGTGGGACCTAGTCCCTACCTCAGCCACCTCCTGTTCTCCTTCCTGTTAGAGACGAGATCTCACACAGAACAACACACACTGAGACATCATAATAAATATTTTTGCAATTGATCTGAAGAGGAAAATAAATTTTTATATGATTTATTCTGAGCATAAAAACTAGTAATTGGTGGTGGTCTCACTAGATTTGATAAGAAGTGCACTCACCAGCAGCAGCAGGAAAACACATGATAAATAGGTAGAAATGAGACAAAAATGTGCAAGCTCTCAGAGCCAATGGCTCCTCCTCCTGGTAGAAGTGATGAAGGGAATGTGAATAATGAGAAGGACTGGTAAGGTTTAGGAAATAGGTAAAGTTACTGAAAAGTTGCCCAGAGCCCCCAGTCAAAACATCACCAGTGCTTCTTGTTGATTGACAGATTCCATTTTCCACTGCCTTTGACGTTTCTGCAAGGAGAATGAGCAACGAGCTCTGAACACTTCCACATTTTCATCTCTTTTACATGTATTTCTCCTGATACTGCTTGGTGAGTAGATTTTTATGCAGCTATTAGCATTATATTTTAGTTGATAAGGATCACCTTTGCCACGACGGAGTGGCCGATCAGTTTGAGGCGCTACACTCCGATGCGTGAGGCCGTTCCCCATCAGGAGTGTGCTGCATTTAGTATAAGTTAAGTTATAAGTAGTTTGTATGTTTAGGGACTGATGACACTGCAGTTAAGTCCCATAAGCATAACAAACAACAACAATAACAACAACAACAAGAACAAGGATCACCTTTGTATTACATTCATCTGGGTACACATTAATCCTTTGAGTGCTGCAGTCATGATATGCCATGGCGCTCCAGCTTGCCATGGGGCCTGCAGATGTCATTTACCATGGCAGTGGTATTTCCCGTGGGCCCTGCAGACGGTATTCACCGCACGGCCTGGCCAGTACCTGAGCCCTAATGACGGTGTATACCGCAAGCGGATCCACTGCCTATGGGCGTCAATAGGGCTGCAAGCGGCCCGTCTCAAGTTCGCCATGGATCAGCGCAATATTGGGAGATATCACTTACCAATTTAAAAATAAAAACCACATGCCACGTAAAAAAAAACACATTTTCTGGATGCTTGAAAACATGCTCCTTCCAACTGTGAATAGATTCAATTAAATTATGGAAAACAAACTATCAAAAGGCAAACTGAATGAGGTATGTATTTGTAATTTTACGAAAATTGAAAATTTGGACATATTTTTGTAGAAATTTGGAAAGCAGTACATGAATGATATTTTACTTTGTAAAATCTTATGTTACTAAGTTGTTGTGTGCAAAGTTTCACATATATCATGTCATATCTTAACGAGATATGAGAACCCAAAGACAGAGCGTTTTTCACAGCATTATTTTTCTGCCTGGTTTGCTTCAATTTACATGCCATTATTAATGTTGGGAATTAAACGCATGTGTCTGTGGCTCCTTAAAACATGTTGTTTAGTATGGGACTGGTTTTGAATCTTTACTAGATACCGGTATTTGAAAAAGATGTGCCAAATATAGCTTACACTATTTTCACCAACTCACAAAAATCGCCATGTTTACAACAATTTTTTAATTACTGGAAAATAGTAGGTGGTCGAAATTTTTTCTTCCTCATCCCTGTGTTACCAATATATTATGTATTAAGTTTCATGATCAGAATGCATTTACATTAGGAGATATAAGAATCCAAAATTTACACTTTTTTCGAGCCATGATTTACACATTCAAATTATTCAGTATTTTTGGCCTGCATTGAATGATCAAATACACTTTTTTTGCAGTTAATATAATAGTCTTTCTAATCAGCCATGTTTGGAAAGTTTTATAGAACATAGTTTATTGCAAAATAAGATTGAAAATACAGCATTTTTTATCTTTTTCTAAAATCTTGCACTTAATTTATTCATTATTAGAAAGAAATACTCAGGCCAGTTTGAGGAGGGCTGAGCGGAGAGCTCAGGCACAGACAATAGTCCGTGCAGATGGCTGCCAATACAGGTAGACAGATTAGGCAGCCACAAAGGCAGACTTGACTCGGCCAGCCAGCCGCGAGGGTGCGCACTCAAAGGGTTAACATTGTTTTCAATGTAACTATATTTTGTTGCTTCCTCTTGTTTAGATATTTTTTCACCAACTGTCAGACATAATAGATTTTGAATCATTCACTGAATTTAACTCACCGGCCAAATCTCTCTCCCTCATCTATGGTGTCTGGAAGTTTCCTGCCCATAGTTTCTGGGAGAACAAGAGCCATTAAACCACCTATCAGTGCCAAAATTCCAAATATTAACAAGGGAAAAGGTTGCCAATAGTCAGCCTGTTAAAGAAAAGTGCATATTATTTAAAAAAATAAGGGAACACATTCAGATGTAAATAATTCTCTATTTACAAATATTTTACAATGTAATAAAGACAGTTTACAACTCACTGCAAAGGCACAAGATGAGCTGTGACAGGCACATATACAATACACACATATACAAAACATAAGCTATTGGCCATGGCCTTCTTCAGAATAAAGAACATTCACACAATTACACTTCACAATCACAAAACTGTCGTCTCTTACTGCCACACTCCAAATCCTCATTATGTCTTTGCAGTAAGATGTAACCTGTCCTTATTATATTGTTGAATTCCAACCTGGAGTTTCTGTTATTAGAAATATTTTAAGTAGATTTGCTTAACATTACAATGGTCACATCACTTAAAGGAACATTGATAGTCACATTGTATCTGTGAGATACAGGGTCAAAATTGCCCCTATACCTTTAATTAACCTCATCTTGCACTGAATAACAAAAGGAGGGAAAAAGCATGTTAAGTATTACAATAGTAGTAACTGAACATTTATTTTATAATAATTAACAATGGAATATTTAGATTCATTGACTCACAGGTTGCCTTTCCAGAAATATGTATGTGTGAGATCCTACATGAGAATTCTAGTGTTAATTATATGATAGCTGAGTTACTTACTAAAAGATTAATGTATGGTGCTGATATGCCCCCTACTCTGGCACATGTTGAGCTAGCACCAAGTGCAACATTGCGTATTACGGTTGGAAACTGTTCAGCAGAAAAGACATAGACTGTACCGTAAGATGCTGTAATGGCCAATTTTCCAGTCATAGCCAGTAAAATCATCAACCAAGACATTGCTGTTAGAGAGAGAAATTAAACAGATAGATTTTTTTGTTCAAGCAAATGGGCATTTATCTTAGTTATAATTTATTCTAATCTAATGGGGCATCTCTGTATCTAATAAAATTATTTTTAATTTGGTTCTGCACATTGACAAATAATGTTACCTTGCAAATTCCAAAATAAATCTCAGATCTTTTTGGATGCATTGATATCTGAAATGTGATAATTGTTTGGCCAACATACTCAAGAAGAAGGAAAATGTAACAAAGGTCCATGGTTAAGAAAATTAAGGGAGCAATATTTTCTTTGTTCTACATTGTTTGACTCACATAATTTATAAGGATCAGAAAAGGCAATGTACCAATGGGCGTGAAAAAACAGAGACAAAATTATAGTTATTGTGAACAAATAAGAATTATTACTATTTTAATTATTATCATCAAAATGTGTGGCAAATTTGTCCTAAGTTATACATAAGCCAAAAGGATTTTCAGTATTATTATACTGGAGACCTTCAATGCAAATAGGTGTTTTCGAACGAAACCAAAAACTTGCATGGTTCTTTTACCTAGTAATAAGCTTGAAAACAAAAATCTCAGATCTCTTTAAATACTTCTGTAGACAACATAAAAATCTAATCAAAAAGGAAGAGAAAATAGGAAAGATGGGGAGGGGTACAGGAAAACAATGAAGGGATAGAAAATGAGAGACAAAAATGAAAGTAGTGTTAATACACAAAATCAAGAGGGGAAACAGCAGCTTCACCAGTAATATTTTTCTATAAAAAATAAATAATTCACAACATTTATCAAAGACAGGAACTATTTTTCTATAGTTTTACATCTTCACAATGGCAGAAAAGCTATAATTAATATGTAAACTGTAAACATCAAATATGCTACATCAAATATAACTACTGGAATTTAACTCGCATTGTTTGGCATTTATAATCTGTGACTCATATTTATAAAATGCAAACAGTTTTTTTAATGATAATAGTCCTGAATAAATGTTTCACAGATTTGTCAATCTTAAACATTTGATTACTTTCTCTACCATCATTGTCATGAGATTAGATGTGAATGAGTCTTAAATAATAAGACTGCTCAATGTAAGTACATAACAGCCAACTGAAATCTTATCTCTTGTGGATTACAATGGAGGAATTTGTCAAAAGCTCCAGACTAATAAATCTCATATGTCTCCAAGAAGCATTTATTCACAAAATTTGATAGTATTAAAATGCCCTTCTCTATCCAGTGTATTAAAGAAAGTAGGTAACTTATCACAATGGACCAGTAAATGACAATTGTGGTATGAACATTTGTATTCAGTGTCATAGAACAAATGAAAGCCAAATCAAAAAGTATTATAATTATTTTAGAACCCTAGAAACAAAGTTATACAATAGACTATAGTTGAACAAAAAGAATCTATAAATATTTTTTAATAAAAAGTATAGCCAAGTTACTTGACAAAAAGTAACTTAAAAACAGTAAATTTAAACAATTTCAGTATCTTAATTTGTATATAATGTATGTAACTTACACGATGGAACTGCAATTGTAAGCAGCAGAGCAAGTCCTCCAGTAAGCATGCAACCACACAGTATGGTTTTGCGACCCCATCTGTTTAACGTCAAAAGTAAAAAAGTATATGCAGGAACTTCAACAGCACCAGATATGAAAAAATTAAGATAGTCATTGCCTCCCAAATTGGATGTGTTCCAAGACAAACCATAGTAAGTGCCACTGTTAACAAACCTTCAAAAGAATGTCCCAGGTTTAGAGTCATAAACTTTTAAAGAAAAAGAATTAGCAACAATGAAAATATTAGCTATATATGGGTAAGAATGGAAAGTTTGTTCACTAGGTTTATATGTCCAGTTTTAATATTAAAATGTTCTTACCAATTGAAGAAAATGTTCAAAGTCTTTTTTCGCAAATTTGGATACACAAATAAATCAAAAATGGAAGACTTTTTTTCAGGCTTGTTTCCTTCATACTGATCATCTGAAGAAGAGAAGGCACTAGACTCAAGCAAGTCCTTCAAGAGTTCTTCAGGAATTTTAACTTTGTTTTCTTCAGCTGCTTTCATTAGCAGTTGCTCAGCCTCAGCGCAACGACCCTTCACAAGTAACCAGCGTACTGACTCTGGGATGAACCTAAAATGCCCCACAAGTTTTAAGATATGTTGCAGGATGTAGTAGAAGTTTGCAAAGTCACTATCAGTTGGGTAAGATTAAAGAATGCCACAACTTATATCTAAAAATTAAGAATGATAAATATGAGTACATGCTACAAACTATACTTTACAAGCAACCTTAAAAATGACATTTATGCAGCTTCTAGCAAATCAAAATGCATTCATATAATATTATATATAATAAAACAATGGAAATTCCAGGAAGGATTCAAGAATATTTGCGAAAAGAATAGGTTGCTTACTCTTCACAAAGATGTTCACTGAGCCACAGAAGGGAACAAATATTACAATACAACATTAGAGCTTTCGGCTGTTAAGGCCTTCGTTGGTTAGAGAGACACAAACATACACATACTCACTCTGATACATCTGCCGTCTCTGGTTGCTGTGGTCAGAAATAACCAAACAAATTCATGGTAAAGCTATGGGTATCTGTATAGCATCCTCCTATGCCAGCCAGTTCGTGGGCCATCTAGAGGAATCCTTTCTGACTACCCAGAATCCCAAACTCCTTGTATGGTTTAGATTCATTGATGATATCTTCATAATCTGGATTGAAGGAGAGGTCAAACTGTCCACATTCCTTCAAAAGCTCAACACTTTTTCATCCATTCAATTCACATCGTCCTACTCAACCTAACCTTCTTTGACATTGACCTCTTCCTGAAAGATGGCCTTACAGTACCGCCATTCACATAAAACCTTCCAATCATCAACAATACCTCAATTTTGACAGCTGCCACCCATTCCACACCAAAAAGTCCCTTCCATTCAGCCTAGCCACCCATGGTCACCGCATATGCAGTGACAAGCAGTCCTTGAAATATGCCAGTCGCCTCACTGAGGCCTTCACGTACCACAATTACCCTCCAAATCTTGTCCACAAACAGATCTCATGGGCCCTGTCTGTCCAGCTACCAACCAGCTCCCCCACATCTACTGCTGGCTACAAAGGAGCACCTCTATTGTTATCCAGTAACACCCAGGATTGGAGCAGTTGAACCCCATTCTCCACCAGCGTTTCGACTACCTTAGATCCTACTCTGAAATGAGAAATACTCTACCCATATCTTCTCAACCCCCCCCCCTACAGTTATATTCCACCACATGCCAAATCTATGTAATATCTTTGTCCATCCCTACTCCATCCTTTTTCTCAAACCCTTACACCATGGCTCATATTCCTGCAATAGTCCTAAATGCAAAACCTGTCCTATCCACCACCCCACCACCACCTACTTCAGTCCTGTCACAGTTATTTCCTATTCAATAAAAGGCATGGCAACCTGTGCAAGCAGTAATGTTATCTACCAACTGAGTTGCAAAGACTGTGCAGCTTTCTACGTGGGCGTGACCAGCAACAAGCTGTCTATCCAAATGAATGGCCATCATCAAACTGTGACTAGGAGACAGCTAGACTGTCCTGTTGTGGAGCATGCATCGCTGTATAATGTGGCTCACTTCAATGACTGCTACACAGCCTGTGCCATAGGGATCCTACCCACAAACACCAGCTTTTTTGAATTGCACAGGTGGGAACTCTCCCTACAATATATCCAAACCTTCACTAGTTCCTGCCTCTGCCACTCTTCCCTCCCTTTCCCTGCTGACAGTCTACCCTTACATTCATCTCCCATTCTGACACACATTTCAGCCCCTTTCCTTCCTTCCGCACTATCCGTCAGACAGCACTGGCGTATTCCCCCACCCATGCCGTGCATCCCCCCTGCCGCTCCTGCTTCCCGTCCTCACCCCCACCACTGGTTGCATTCACCTCATCCATGCTGGGTACCACAGACTGGCACAGTGGCCAGAGACGGTGATCGTGTCTTGTATGTTTGTGCCTTAAGGCCTTAACAGCTGAAAGCTCTAATGTTGTATTCTATTATTTGTGCCTTTCTGCAGCTTATTGGACATCTCTGTGGTGAGTAAGGAACCTATCCTTCTCAAAAATATTGTTAAATACAATAAACTATTTTGTGCAAATCTATTGCCCTCCTATGAGAGGATGCTCTGAACTGAAACTCAGGGGGGATTGGCTTGAGTCTTCTCTTTAAAATAAGCATTTCATCAGTACATACAACTTTTTTGAGAAATCCCAGTACCTCAAAGTTCTTCAAAGACCTGGTAGTGTCTAAAACAAACAGTACAAATGTTTCAGCTTTTTACGATACAACCAAATAGTGCAGAACATATATATTTTCCATTTTGTAGTGTCTATTGAGTTTGTTCCAAAAGATTGACATACTGATTATAAACAAATCTTTAGTAACATTTAAGTATTGGCTGTTACTTCAGTGTTATTCCAAATCCATTTCTATACCTACACAAAAAATAGATGAAGTACACTTACCAGGCGAAGGGGCACAGGCAGTGATAGCAACAAATAAACACACAGACACACACACACACACAAACGCTAGCTTTCGCAGCCTAGCTGCTTCATCAGGCAGAAGGGAAGGAGAGGGAAAAGGAAATGATGAGGGTTTTCATCATTTCTATTTCCTTTTCCCTCTCCTTCCCTTCTGCCTATGAAGCAGCTAGGCTGCGAAAGCTAGCGTTTGTGTGTGTGTGTGTGTGTCTGTGTGTTTATTTGTTGCTATCACTGCCTGTGCCCCTTCGCCTGGTAAGTGTACTTGATCTATTTTTTACGTATATTTTTCCTGTTCGGAATTGTTCCTCTATAATATCTATATCTACACAGTTTTAAATGTTTCCATTTCTTCATACTTCTCTATTTATCATTTCTGTAATCTGTGTTATTGTATGTTGCTTCCTTATGAAAATTTCTGTAATTTCTGTATCAGTTGCTCTTTTTTCATTCATATGTCAATGTTGTTGTTTTTATGGTCTTCAGTCCAGAGACTGGTTTTATGCAGCTCTCTACCCTACTCTATCCTGAGAAAGTCTCTTCATCTCCTCATAAGAATGGCAACATACATCTGTTTACTGTATTCATGTCTTGGTCTCCCTCTGCGATTTTTACCCCATTCACTTTCCTCCAATGCTAAATTCATGAATCCTTGATGTCTAAGAATGTGTACTACCAATCGAGCCTTTTTTTTTAGTCAAGGTATACCACAAATTACTTTCCCCCCTAATTCTGTTCAGTAACTCCTCATTAGTTATGTAATCTATGCACCTAATCTTCACCATTCTTCTTGTAGCACCACATTTCAAAAGACTCTTATCATCTTTCTGTCTGAACTATTTATTGTCTGTGTTTCACACCTGTACAAAGCAACACTCCCCACAAATGTCTCCAGAAAAGACTTCCTTACCTTTAAATTAATATTTGATGTTAACAAATTTATCTTTTTCAAAAACACTTTTATTCCCAACCATTCTGCATTTTATATTCTCTGTGCTGCGACCATCATATCTTATTTTACTGCCCAAGTAACAGAACTCATCTACCACCTTTATTGTTTCCTTGCCTAATCTAATTCCTTCAGAATCACCTGATTTTCTTAGGCTGTATTCCATTACCCTTGTTTTTCTCTCATTAATGTTCATCTTATATGCTCCTTTCAACATACTGTTCAATCCATTCAATTGCTCTTCCACTTCCTTTGCTGTCTCTGAGACAATTACAATGTCACTGTCAAAACAGAATGTTTTTATTACTTCACCCTGAACTTAAATTCCTTCTCCAAATTTTTCCCTGCTTTGCTTCGCAGCTTGATCAAGGTACAGATTGAAGGACTACAACTCCGTCTCACTCCCTTCCCAACCAGTGCTTCCCTTTCATGCCCTTCGACTCTTACAACTGCTGCCTTGTTTTTATACAAGTTGTAAATAACCTTCAGATCCCTATATTTTATCCCTGCTGACTTCAGAATTTGAAAGAGGTATTCCAGTCACTATTGTCAAAAGACTTCCCCAAATCTAGAAAAGTTAGAAATGTAGGTTTGCCTTTCCTTAATCTATCTTCTAAGTTAAATAATAAATTGCGTATTGCATCCTTTGTTCCTACATGTTTCCTGAATCCAACTTAGGAACAGACAAATTAAAACAAGACACCTAGGGAAAAACTGAAGTAAATGCCATTATCTACATAGGAACCACCATAACTCTTTGAGCTATCATCACACACAAGATGAGATCCAGTCAAAATGTTAAGTGTACTGATTGTGGTCACATTTCAATGTGAACATAGTCAACAGTTTTTTCCTCACAGCTGGCATGACTAGTATTTGTAGAAAGTTGTACTTAACATCAATTAACTGGAACTTGTGACTGAAAGAAGTTCTCACACATATTAGTATTCATTAAGAAAATACTTAGTTGTATATAACTGAAGTATGGAAGTTATATTGCTATTACAATTTTAAAATGATTATTGCCACAGTTTACTTAAATAGGAAACTACTTACCACCAATAACACAAAAACAGAAGTCCTGGTAGTGAAAGGGCAATTTGTAAAATTCGCCAGTCTTTGATGAAGTATGCCAGAAAAGCAGTTAACAAGTAACCAGTTGTAAAGAAATACTGACAAACAACACCTGCAAATAGCCTTTTGCTTGGGCCAACCATTTCCATTGCTATAAAGAGGAGATAAATAAAATATTATTTTATATGATTTTAATATTGATGCAAAGCAACACATTAGGTAAGAACATGTTTTAAGATATGTCCATTATCATGGAAATGTTACAGTATCAACACTTATCACTTACCACATCAAATTTTAGAAAGTAAACTGGTAGAGGAAAAAACCTTGTCAATGATAAACATGTTCTGAATACTGGCTCCTTGAGAGCTATTAAGGACTACCATAAATATAAAATAATTAGCAAAATATTCAACAACTATTATTAAAATTTGTAAAAAGGAATCGAAGGAACTATAAAAAACATGCACAGGAAGGGGCTAATATATAGTTTTCCAAACTGATTGACTGCAGCACCCTCATCAAACTTAACAGTTTACAAAATTTAGAAAATGAAATTATAAAAGTGAGCAACTTTAGTAATGTATAGCTCGTGCAAGAAGTCGTGGCCCCTGCCTTCTCAACTTGGGTGAGTGCATTCTGTGTTTAGGAGGGGCAGTAGACTAAGTTGCCTACTGGTTGCGAGGCACAATTGACTGCTGGCTTAATACACGAAGTGTACATCCCCGGAGGCAACGTGCAACTGAGCCGCCCGCCCCTTAAAACAAAGAAATGGACTCACCCTGCGCACAACTCCAGAATGCGTTTCTGCGCATGGGCCACTACTTCTTGTACGAGCTATAACGAATGAGGACATTAAGTTAAGAGAGTTAATAAACCTGGTATTTAAGCGTTTTCAAAGAATTATATTCCTCTCATTTCAATGATTTTTTTTTCTACCAATTCATTATGTCAAAGGGTATAGAAGATATGTTAAACAAAACACAGGCATATAAAACAAGAAGAACTTTCAAACATGTCCAATACGTGAGTGTTAAGAAAATGTAGCTCTGTGCCTGAATATTTATTTCTGTGTGTGCTCTGGAGATGAATCCAAGTTGAAAAGCCATTATATTATACAGAAGTCTTTGTTTATGCACCTACAAATTGTTTACCACTTCCTGTATTTCCAATTCAACAACATGGTACCCACTATTAGATTTCATCTGTACATGATTGAGCTCTTATATCACAGCATGTTGAAGTATCCATAGCTGAGCAACTGTTTGTCATTTGCTTAGTTATTGATAACTAGAATACTTTATTTACCATATTTGTTCTTTTGTATAATGTAGCGTACCAACCATTATGACACTGATGCCAATTTATTGCCTTTAAAACTCATTGGTATATCTTTTCACAAATATGAATTTTTCTGTCCTTTTTTTCTAAAAAAAGAAGAAACTCTTTTGTATACTTCCTGGAACAAAGGACAACTCACCTATAACATAAGCTACCAAGAAAACACCTGATGTTGAAGCTCCAATCAGCATTCTTGCAATCATGAAACTAATGTAATCAGGCAAAAATGCAGCTACTGTACCACAAACAACTTGTAAAACAAGTGAGATGAAGAAGATTATCTTACGCCCATACCTAAGGGAAAGTTTCACAAATCTTTTAGTTCAGCAACTCAATTTTTTGATCAATGTAATTAATACATCTACTTTACCAAACAGTATGTTTGCTGTAATAATTATTTTTGAGTCTCACAATGAACTGGTTACACTAACTATATTATCATATTTTATGGATCAAGTAGATGGCACAAAATCTGAAACTTCATTTTTTTCAATTGTTGTGTTGAATTTCCAACACTGTTTCTAATAAAAACTTCAAAATTTCTGCCACAAGTTAGAGGGCTATAGAAACAACTTGCTCAAAGCAGAGGTGACTATTTAATAATGTTTTACTTTCACAAATGCTTTGAAATAAAAATCAGTACTGTAGCTGTCTTAAGAAACTAAAAATAGCTGAAAACAACCTGAAACTATTTATTGGACTGTGGATTAGGACTTAACCAACACTGACAATGAGTGATAAGTTCACTGTCAGAAATTAAGGAAACACACATCTACCTGACCCAATAAAACCAAGTTTCTTAAACCAAGCCATAATAGTGAGCTCTTACCTGTCTGAAAGTTCACCGAAGACTATTGAACCAAGTAAAACGCCTACCATGAAAAGTGCATCTGCTGTTGCTCTCAACCATGCATTTTTGCAAACCAGGTCAAACTGTCAAATAAAGTAAATTGTTATTTAATCTTGAAAGTAATCATAGAGTTGACTCAATATTTTCATATGACAAACCTCAGTTACAACACTGCTTTTGTAAACTGTTGTATCATAGATCCACTTGTCACAGCTAACTGTGTGATTTGCTGGAATATTGTTTTCAAAATATTCATTTGTGAAGTTTGTGTCAAATCTGTAACATGATGACCAGCTTCCTGTACTTTCATCCCTTGGAATACTCAGGTTTAATTCTCTTTCTGGTAAACTATAACTGCCATTGTTTTCTTCATAAGGAAGCCAACATCTAATGAGAGAAACAGTATGTTGCCATAGTGTGAACAATGTCAAATATTTTCTACAATATAATTAATGACTTCATATAAAGAAGTACAATGAAGCTTATGCCACAAATAAGTGAATGCTACATACAAATGGCCTTTCTATTTGTATTAATAAGTAATGTGTAGAATTTAAATGTACTGACACTAAACAACCAAATAAGAAACATGAATTATTTCTAGAAAACAATAATGGAAGTTGCTGATGCAATAATTATCCATATAATGGGTACCCTTGCGTAAAGAATGTCTTGACTGGCTGCAGCAAGCATTCAAAATATACATAATGACAGATCAAAATGCTAGCTGACATTAAGAAATAAAAATCATTGAAGATAGTAGTATTGCACTTTTCCCAGCCTTAACAACTTTTGAAACCTTGCGAGCAATGGAAAATAAAACACAGAACAATAAAGGAAATTCCTGGATCCAGCAATATGTAAAATGAAAGAGAAAGGACACTCCTCACCTACAGCAGATAAATCATTGGAACACTTGTAAATATGATAATACAACTAAAATTTATGATATGAATATAATAGACGAAAAATTCCTAGCAGGAAAAATAAATATATAAGAAATAGATGAAGATTACTCACCAGGCGAAGGAGCAGAGGTGGTGATAGTAGCACAAATAAAACACACACACACACACACACACACACACACACACACACACACACATACACACACAAACGCAAGCTTTCGCAACCCAGTTGCTTTTTCAGGCAGAAGGGAAGGAGAGGGAAAAGGAAATGATGAGGGTTTTAAGGGAAGGGGTAAGGAGCCATTCTTTCCCAGAATTGGAATGGCTCCTTACCCCCTCCCTTAAAACCCTCATCATTTCCTTTTCCCTCTCCTTCCCTTCTGCCTGAAAAAGCAACTGGGTTGCGAAAGCTTGCGTTTGTGTGTGTGTGTGTGTGTGTGTTTTATTTGTGCTACTATCACCACCTGTGCTCCTTCGCCTGGTGAGTAATCTTCATCTATTTTTTATATATTTATAATACAACTAAACTTATATACATATATGTTGATGATAACTTGACAGATTGCTATCCACTCCCCGCCCCACCCCCACCTCTTTCTCATGCTCTTCTCCCTCCTTTACACACACTTAAAAATGACCTTTGTACATATGATTATTGCAAGACAAACATAATATTTCATTACCTGTGATTAGGTTTTGCTTGCAAAAATACACCAGCTAGTTTATGAAGTGCACATGATATAGCTGGAAGACAGAGCAAGATGTAAATACGTGTTTGGTATGGTCCAAAATCTCCAAGGTGTTGTAGGACATCATCATAGGCCATCTTGCTGTAAAAATCCAACTTAATGTAACTAATGATCCAAATTTAGATACTACTATGCATGTATTACTTTTACAATAATATAACGTCAATAATAATTATTAAAAGGTGGTCTTATGCCCATGTCATAATTACTTGACGGAAAATAAAGTCAGCCACTATAATAATGCCCCTCCTCTCCCTCCTTTTACACAATACACACACACACACACACACATACACACACACACACACACAATAAGTGAGACTGACAGTTATTGTTCAAACATCCTACACAAACAACGTTTTGATGGCAAGATACTGTGACTGATCAAACAAACACCGACAGACACAACATCTAAGGTGAAATTCAAGGGAGAAATCTCCGAACCTTTCCAAATCAAGACAGGCGTTCGCCAAGGTGATGGACTCTCACCACTCCTGTTCAGCATAGTGCTCGATAAAGTCATCAGGGAGTGGGAGAAGGAGCTGAAAACACAAGGGCACTCGAAGCCAGTGCGACTTGGCCGACCGAAGGACAAGCTACAGGTTGGCCTTCGCAGACGATCTGGCACTACTCCCGGATAATGAAACTACAGCAATCAGAGAGATACAAATACTCAAAGAGTGCGCGTAAAAAGTAGGGTTACAAATATTTAAAAAAACAGTTCTTCTGCATGAAGCTAAATATACCAAATTTGAACATGAAGTATGGCAAGATTAACAGGGTTCCACACTTTAAGTACCTAGGTGAAGTGATCAAACCTACAGGAAAAGAGAAAATTGCGCAGAATACTAGAGTATTGAAAATGAAGAGAGCTTTATACAAAACAGAGGATATCTATAATAAGAAATGTCTTTCCACCTTCACTAAAATTCATCACTATGACACAGTAATCAAACCGGAGGTGCTATATGCCAGTGTGACACTGATGTTACCCACAAAGACTGACCTTGAGAACATCCTCACACGGGAAAGAAAAATCATTAGGAAAATTATGGGACCAAAAATTACAGACGAAGGCTATAGACTTCACTCCAGGGATATGACAGAGAAGTTCTCTAACATCGCAGCAGACATTAGAAAGAGGCGACTAAAATTTTATGGACACATCAGCAGACTTCCACAGACCAGACTCACGAACAGAATCCTCAGGTACATCCAGGGTCTCAAGACCACTACACACTGGATGATACAAGTCAAAATTGATCTGGAGAGGGCACATATAGATTCAGAAGACATCATAGACAAAGTCTTATTTAGACACAAGGTGTACAAGTGGGAAGTGATGTCAGAGAAAACAGCACTTAAAGCCCAACGACCAAAGTGGTCTGAAGATAGGAAGAGAGCCTTTGGTGAAAGAATGAAGGAATACTGATAGAACAGGAAGAACACGTAGTCATGAATGTTTCGCGTGGTCTGTTAAAAGGCCTGTAACATGTGTAATAATAATAATATAAAACCAACTTGTATAAACTAATCACTTTTTATGCAACATCTAAGGGTGTCTTCAGAAATTCTTCCAGAAAAGACCAAGATTTAAAACTTCTGACTCAGACAAATTTGAAAACATCTCATGCCGCAACAAATAAATTTCATATATAAGGTACACAAATCTTCCTGCATCTCTAAAGTTTGACAGTTAACTAATCATCTTGGTGGAACTGGAAGTTGCTGTCGATTTTACATCTAAAATTGACAGTGATTTAATTAAATTTTCAAGGAAGATTGTTTTAGTTCCTAAACATTAAGCATATATAAATAATAATACACAAAGTACATTTTTATGTTATTAATGTGAATATTGATTTAGCAACCTAAAGTTACTCTTCATGAGGAAAAACACTGTGGGTACGATAAGGATTGGATTTAGGTGCTCCAAGGTGCAATATGATGTCAGCAGGTTGCACAACTTGTGGAGGTGGTGTTTCGAGTGCTCCTCCAGTTGCTGGAGAGCAAATGATTCAGTCCGAGAGATGAGATATATGTAGTTTCGGTTACACAATATTATACTACAGAGGGAGAGGAGGTAGTTAAGGGATTTATGAGCCATGGAGATGTGATTTTGTAGAACTAGGTTCATGAGGGATAAGGATTGTTGGAATCTGAAAATGTGCATGTCATTGTGGAAGGAGGGGTGGGATCGAATGGAAGTTTTTTGGTTAGACATTTGGGAGGGATTCCATGATTTAGGCAGCATTTTGGGAATAGGATGTGGGATTGAGTTTTGACCAGGGAAATGGACACTTTCCAGAACTAGTACCTACTTCACAACCCAGGCCATCTGGATCCTCCCACCCAACACCAGCTTTTCAGAATTGCACAGATGGGAGTTATCCATACAGTGCATTCTCTGATCCCGAAATTATCCAGGCCTCATCCTACGATAACTTTCCTTTTTTCCACACCTTACAATTCCTACCTCTCTGTCCCAAACCTCTCCTATTTTAGGTGTTGTGTGTGTGTGTGTGTGTGTGTGTGTGTGTGTGTGTGTGTGTGTGTGTGTGAGCGCGTGTGGCATGTGCAAGTTTTACTTTTATTTCTATACTTATTTTATTATTTTTATTTTATTTTATTTTTCTTCCTTCACCCGCCTCTCCACTACATTCCTAAGCTGCATCTCGTTACTCCCATCTAGGCCGAGCTGTACCCATGCCCACCACTGTGATGCAACCTTCCTATCCCCCCTCACCTCCCATCTCCTATTTACATACTGCAGAGCATGATTCAAAGTGTCGCAGCCGGAGGTGACGGTTGTATGACTGTTTTGTGTGCCTGTGTGATTGCATGAATGTTCTATTTCTGAAGAAGCCCATGGCCGATAGCTGGAAGTGTTGTATGTATGTGTCTTTTGTATGTGCCTGTCGCAGCTAGTTGCCACGTCTTTGCGATGAATTGTAAACTGACCTAATTACTGTATTCTTAATGGTTTAGTGGAGTCACAAAAAAAGGCTAATGAAATTTTAGAGAGAATTCTGCAACTAATTAAGAAAGTCTATTCAGATTCCAGGAGGGGACAAATCCCTTCATTTGCAGACTTCTATGGCAAAATAAAACAAATGAAATTTCTATATTTAAAACAGATTGCTTACAAGTAATTGGCCATGGAGTAACCACTATTCAGGACTAAATCAGAAAATAGAGTTCTTCATGTCACAATGGTGGCCAATCTTATATATTAGCGGCTTAAGTGTGTGTCACTTCGTTGCCGATAGACGTGCGCATGCACAGAGTTGTTATCGAGTTCAATAAACAGCTATGCACATGCGCAGTTTTGCAGCTTTTATGTGTGTCAGTTTGTTGCCGACAGCTACTATAAACATTTTTCCGTGAAGTAACTGCGAGAGAGTAATGCTTTATGCTAGAGTTGATTGATATTCCTCCATTGCACTCTACTTTGAGCAATTTAGCAAGTAGAAGGGGGAAATCCAGTGGGGCAGTCCGCCTGTCCTGGATCATTTAATTTGAATTAGCAGACACCTTTGCACAGATATTCTTAATCATAATTCATAATATCTAGAACAGCAGTCAATTCTGTTGACTGCCGCATGTTTACTAGTATGTCATATACAGACTGGAACATAATTAATGTGGGCTTAGCTATCAAATACACCGATTCAAATAGGTGCACTAGTATGGCTGTGTCTAGGTCATTTACTGGTTCTTGTAAGTGAGTTGTGGGTGTTTCAGACAACATACAGAAGGGTCCGTAGGTATGGGACAACCGACTGTGCACAAAAATAGGTGGCTAAAAAAGAAATTTAAAGTCAAGTAACATGAGATGAAAATAGGGGTAGGAGATATCTATGAGGTTATATTACCAACAGCAGCCAATATGGAAGCTGTCATTTATTATGGAATTCATGATTTGCAAGGGGAAACAGATATATGATTACACAAGGAAAGCAGTGGTACCTTTCATTTGAGCATAGTTTTCACACTCACAGTTTATGACTGATTTTTGTTCCTTACAGGTGACAAGGAGTCAACAGTGTTAACACTAACAGAATACAATGAACTCATCCTGACATTTGGAGAAGTGAGCAGCCACCTTGTTTCAGGATTTCAACCAACACTAGCCATACAGACCACATATTAACCAAAGTGCATTAGTCAAACTCATGAAATTCTGGGAAACTGGTTCAGTGGCTGTGGTATTCACCACACCTCAAAACAAACTGGCATACACTGTATATTAGTCATTGGAATTTTGGCCACACAGAAATGGTGTCCTTATAGAATGCAAATCCATCGCAAAATGGGTGACATCCAAGCTGGGTGAAAACCATTGTTTCCCCTGAGGTGTACTCTTTATGGATGACTCTAATTTGTATATGAACAGAGTGGTAAAGAAATATCATTACAGATACTGTTAAAATGTCAACTCTCACTGGATGAATCCAGAAAACATGGTGAAGTTCTGCAGTATTGATTCCACTAGTGGTGAGGTCACATGCGAAGTTTGTTGATGTAAGATATGTGAGCAACCATAACATGCTGCTCAATTGCCATTATAGCAGCACCCTTTGCAGAAGCTTGGCAGTCATTGAGAGAATAACTCCTTAGACATTCTGCATTTGCAGTCTGAGTCTTTGTTAGGAGCCTCAGTTTGTAAGATCAGGGTTTAATATTCTGTCAACAACAGAGTTCTTAGAGATGGGCCTTAGTTTGTGTTAGATAATAATAGTGGAAGTACAGCTCCAGACTTAGCTTCATTCAATAGCAGTGCACTTTGCTCTATAGTAGATAACAATACCTACATCTGTGACCTATACCTGGCTTGGACTTTTAAGGAACATCTGCATGTGGTCTGCTATATATCTTCACTCAGCATGTATTATCTGCAGTTGTTATATGAAGATGTCATGTGAATGCTTGTGTTCCAAATGGGAAATCTCCAATTTTACACCATTATGATGTGGAATCTCACTGTCCATGCATATCTGGATCCACTTTACTTGGAGATGGATAAGTCATGGAGGTTGGGTGCAATTATTATCTTTTTCACCAGATGGATATCCATTAGCTTTCTATGTTTGTGGGGGCATGTGAAACAAAGTGTGTTTCTGAAGAAGATCAGAAATGATGCATAGAACAGGGTACAGGTCACTAGCATTCTGGTACACACATTATTTTAATTGCGTGAAGAATGAGTGAAGCAACTAACAACAGACATACAATGTGGTGGAAAACAAGTGCCCTCAATATTTCATTACACCCACTTTTTTATATTTTGTTTTACATAAAATGGATTACATCTTGAGATTGAAAAGCAGCGTTGGTTTTTCCAAATAGTTATCTCTTTGTTTGGTATATCATATTATCTCCTCCCTTTGGAAAAATTGCTGATTGTATCAAACATGGTACCTTCCAAAACAGCAGTGGAATTAGCTTGAGTTGTTCATCCTCCCCCTGTTGAAATCATACGGCCCCTCTCAAAGCTCTTTCCTGAATCCATCTCCCTCATAACCACAACAGCACCTCACAAACTCACCTTCTACATGCTTGCAAAACTCCACAGATCAAATAATCCTGAACGGCTGATTGTGGCTGTTTTCTTTGCTCCTACTGATAGAACTTCAGTGCTCATTGACCAACACCTTCAACCAATTGTCCATAATATATCACCCCATAACAAGGACACCAACCACTTCCTTCACCAACTCTCCACTGTCCCAACCCCTTTACCTTCTGCATCCCTACTCGTTAAGGTGGATGCCACCTCCCTATACACCAACCCCCCAGATGCCTATAGTCTTGCCACTCTCCAACACTACCTCTCCGAATGTCCCTTTGAATTCAAGCCTGATTCCTCATTCCTTTTCCTTTGAGGGGAAAGTTTACCACCAAATCTACAGCACACATGGGCACAGATGGATATCTTGCGAACCAAATAAGATATCTTTCTGTTATCAATTTTTAATAAAATTTCCATTATATGTTAACTGCATTTCATTTTATGACCTAAAATCAACCAATGTGTATTTACCTCCACAAACTTTTTAAAATATGTTGCAACACTTGACTACACTGGATGCTGCACATTAACTGTGATGATTAACAAAAATAAAATCATTCATGGAGCGAAGACGTACAAAAATCATTTTTTTTTTCGCTGATTAGATGTTCTCTAACAATCGAATGGTAAGTCTCAGGGCGGACTGAAGGTCGTCTTATAGCACAAAGCGCACTTTCACTAGCAAACCATCACGGTTGTTCGGTTGTTATCTTGATAACGGAGAAATATTTACGAAAATGGAAAAATGCCGTTTCTAGATAAATGTCTACCATAGGTATTGTAGCCTAAATATTTAAACATTTTTCTACGGTTAGTTATTTCGATATTTGCGTCTCAAGGTGCAAAAACGGCTAAAAATCGGATTTTGTCATTTTGCGCAAAAGTACGATACTTTTGAACCTCTGGATCTCGGTAAAGGAGAAAGATATCAAAAAATAAAAAGTATTTTGAGAATATCGTCTTAAGAACAGAGGGGCAAAATCTCGACGATTTGTAATGAGTAGAAAATAGCTAAGTGTTCATCTCCACAACTCGTGATTTTAGTACTAAAAATCATTGTTTTTTCTGATTTTCACAGGAAACGCACATGAATAAATGGTGCTTTTGTACGCCATATACAGTCCGAAACAAACGACACGTAATGTGCAAAAACCTACTAATTTGCTCAATTTGAGTGGAGGAAGTATATAATATTTAAAATTTTGACGCTGTACTGTATGATAGTTACAGTATTCCCATTCTTCTGATATATATACAACTGATCACTAGGCCAGGGGTTATCCAGAACACTTCACCATTTAACTCTGTGGTCAGTATAACCCGAGATATGGCCCCAGTGTATAGGCCCCTGAAGAATCGCAATTCGCACGGGCCGTTTACGAACATACGAGAGTTGGACCTTAAATACTGGCAACACTGCTATGAAGCAGTGGCGTAACTAGGACTTGGCTTTGGGGGTGGATAGATCTGCTTGACGAGCAAAATTTTAGTCAGTTTCCAGACAGACTACCATCTACCATTCCCGTTGAAGAAACTAATTCACTCCCATCCAATGTAAGATTATGGTAAAACACCCCAAGTTTTCAATCTTTGCCTTTACCAGGTTGCTGTTATACGATTTCTTTTCTTTATTTTTCTCTTTTTCGGGTTCTGGGGCGGGGGGGGGGGGGGGTTCTATCCCCCTCACCCCCCCCCCCATATTTACGCTACTGCTATGAAGACACTATGCAATGGAATCTACTATTGTCACTGATAGCACGTGTTGTTGACGTGCCTACCTTACCTCAGAGTCCATGGACTCGCCCGTCCCACGTAACCGGCGTCCGCACAATCGAGCACACACAATCACATGTGAGCGGGCGGTCTAACGTAATGGTGTCACTATGTTTTCGAAACAGGAAAAACGGAGTTGGATCAAGATTGGATGTGCCAGAGGTCGTACAACACGACAGTGTTATCAAAGTCTTCAAGAGGGATGCGGGGAATTGCCGAACACAACAGTAGAACTTTGGGAAAAAGCCTTCAACATAGGTCGGCAAACTGTGGTAGACTTGCATCGGACAGGTCGCCCTAGCACCTAGCGTCTCTGAAGAAGAAGTGCATACTGTGTGGACAGAGATCGACGCCAGACGATTCGAGAGCTCGCCCACGAAACAGGATTAGCGCATACGACTGTGCTTTGCATCCTGAAGGAACGTCTGGCCGTGCGAAAAATTGCATCACTATGGATTCCGCATGAAACGACGGAAATGTAGAAATGGATAAGTTACGACGCTGCTCGTACGCACTGGGAGCGCCCTGAGCGTGAAGGAGACGCTTTCTTACACCGTATCGCAACATTGGATGAGACATGGGCCACATCGTACAAGCCAAAACTGAAATTCCAATCCAACGAATGGCGTCATCGCCGCGAAAGTCTAAAGTGCGCTCAGAGCTCCAGTATGGTAAAAGTTTGGTGACTCTCGTGTAAGACTGTGATGGTGAAATTCTAATGTATTACGTTCCTCCAGCTTTGCGAAAGAAGCGGCAGCACTTTTTGCACAATCCACCCATCATGTTACACGACAATGCGCGGTCGCATACAGCGCAAGCTGAGGCTGCTCTGTTCGGTCAATGATACTGGGAAGTACTGTACTATCCACCACACTCCCTGGACTCAAGTCCTTGCGACTTTGATTTGATTCCGAAGATGAAGGAACCACTTCGTGACATTCGCTTCAGAACTGTCCCAGAGTTTCCAGGTAGTAGACCGTTCCATTCGCACCATCAACCCCCCTCCCCCCCCCCCCAGGGGGCTCACTGTTATTTCGTGAGTACGTGCGTGGCGAGCACGGGGACCCGAGCTAATGCAGTCTTCCTTCCTTCTTTACTTCCCGGACTGCATTTCCTTTCCCCCTTCCCTCCTTTCCTATCCTCATTCATTCCCTTACCCACCGGGGGACTGATAACCGCAGTAGTTTAGTCCCCCTATCCCAACCGAACAACCCAACCCAGCATCATTAACAGAACAGGCTACGCTAACGGTAATACTGAAGGAGGTTCTAACCTCCTGGGTATACTACGCCTTTCACATCGCTGGCAACGGTTTCTACACAACGCTAGTGACTACCTTGAAGGAACAGAACATGTGCAAACATGTAACGCTTTTGTATCAGTTGTCAATAAATAGTTGCCACTATTTAAGTTCCAACCCTTGTATTAATAACGCGCACTGCCCTACACGTTAAGATGTATTGCATCTGTATTACCAAATCCATTTGAATACATTTCGCAGACAGTTTCCTAATATTCCACTCTATGAATCTGGAAAATTATGGTATTTTAGGGCACAGAGCTCAGGGGATATGACGTCATAAGGATTAAGCTGCATGAAAACGTATCTAAAATGGATAGAATGTTTGGTAAAAGGGGATGGACGGGGAGGGAAGAAAGTGATAGACTAACACAAGAAAGGAATAAACAGACACCTGCACAACGCCAGGAACTAACACGAGTATAGTCATAAGCAGATCCTCGCGTACTAAAAACATCGGGTTGCAGTTTCTTTCCGGTCTAGTCCGTTTTTCGACGATAGTATTCGCTCTAGCAACAAAGTCGCTAGAACTAGTGGGTTTTATGAAAATGATTTAACCTTGATGGAAGAAAATAACAATTTCTGGCACTTACTATTGCGCGTCGATGCCTACCAAGCTTCTGTATTTCACACTTTTGTTCCGAGCTTTAATTTGTTTCTAAAAGATACTAAACCTTATTCACCTTTCTTTGATAATAAATAACAAGAACATATGACTATCAACATGAACACTAAAACACAGTAAGTGATGCCGGGAAGGTGTGTAGTAAGGTTCCTTCGTGGAGCAGTTGCAGAATCTATCGAACTATAGTTAACACTGGTTAGTTATACTTTTAGGCACAGAAGTAAATCTTTAACAATTCATTCACGTTCAAACTTCTGCTCTTAATCAGAATCGCAAATAGTTGACCACTATTTCACAATATTACTGTTGTATAAAAGTAATGTCTGAATGCTTCCAGGCCGGCCGCGGTGGCCGAGGTGACTGAGGCGCTCCAGTCACGGTCAGCACGGCCACTACGGTCAGGGGTTCGAATCCCCCCTCGGGCATGGATATTTGTGCCGTCCTAGTTCGTAAGTAGTTCATAAGTAGTTTGTAAGTTTAGGGACTGATGACCCCGTAGTTAAGTCCCATAAGCTTAGCAAACATCTGAACATCTGAATGCTTCCAGTAGCAGTTAATCAACTATTTCAGTAGAGCCTGCTTAATTTCGTACCTCAGTTCCACAAAAATTTTAAGCATGTATACTAACGTATTTTGTCGGTTACCTGCTAGTTTTATAAAGTGAATACGTAGCTACAAATGAATATCCATAGATAAAGAGAAATGTTAGCACGTCACTTTCTTGAAGATATTCAAATGTTTGTAGAGTCTATGGGACTTAACTACGGGGTCATCAGTCCCTAAACTTACAAACTACTTGTGAACTAGCTAATACTAAGGACAGCACAAATATCCATGCCCGAGGGGGGGATTCATACCCCCGACAGTAGTAGCCGTGCGGACCGTGACTGGCGCGCCTCAATCCCCTCGGCCACCGCGGCCGGCGAAGATATCCAGTTTGATACCTGCCAAGCAGCTAAAAAAATTATGACAGGTACAAGAAAGGCACAGAAGCAAGGACAAGGTGAACAGATGGTTTATACGTCGATGTAGAATCTAGTCCCCTACAATGTAAAGTGGTGTATACTTTTGAAAATATTACAACGTCCGAAAGCCGCTAAAACAAAACTCGTGCAACATGTCAGTACGCACCGAGCACACGAACATAATCACAATCTGAAACTTCCTGGCAGATTAAAATTGTGAGCCGGAACCGGGACTCGAACCTGGGACCTTTGCCTTTCGCGGGCAAGCGCTCTACCACTGAGCTACCCCCACACGACTCACGATGCCGCCTCACAACTTTACTTCCGCCAGTACCTCGCCTCCTACCTTCCAAACTTCACAGAAGCTCTCCTGCAAACACGCAAGACTAGCACTCCTGGAAGAAAGGATATGGTGGAGACATGGCTTAGCCACAGCCTAAGGGATGTTTCCAGAATGAAACTTTCACTCTGCAGCGGAGTGTGCGCTGATATGAAACTTCCTGGCAGATTAAAATTGTGTGCCGGAACCGGGACTCGAACCTGGGACCTTTGCCTTTCGCGGGCAAGCGCTCTACCACCGGTGGTACCACCGCTGCAGAGTGAAAGTTTCATTCTATAATCACAATCAGTTGCTTTTATCTACATCAGCACATCAGGTTGCAATTAATAGTCCAGTCAATGAATGCATTGTAGAGTGCATGGAATACACGAGAATTTTTGACTTCAGGACTTTGTTTCGGATAGTTAGGAGGTGAACATACTAAAAGTCCCCGCCCCTGGGGGGTGAGCTAAAGCGGGGAGGGGAGTGCAAAGGTACCAGGTTTTGGTTTTCCGCTTCTATCTCGAAAACTGTCGGCTTTAGGAAACAATTGTTCTAGATAAAAAATAAAGATAATTGAATTTGCTATAAAATTGTTTCGACACATATACGTCGAATTCCTAACGGTTTTCGAGATATACGTTATTGAAAATCGACAGTTTCGGAAAATAAATCATCTTTACCTCAGCAATTTTGTCAGACATTTACTTCTAGTGATTCACTCGATCGTTTCACAGAAAATTTGTCAGAAAGTATGTTGTAGAGCATTAAATTTCCTTCAATTTGATATACACATTTGCTACCTTATCTTCAGCCAATCAGAAGTTACATCATTTATAAGATGTGCGCTCAGTTTCGATGTCCCTCCAGAAATGAGTGTTTTGAGGTGCTGTAACGTTTTTATCTTATGAAACGTGCTATCATGGTAAATAACAACAGTTTAACAATGACAAGAAGGTACTTGCAATTGAAACAGAACTCCTTTTTATAAATGCAGCCTTTCTGATAATATTATGAATCATACAATTAAAGTATTTACAAACACTGAAAGTGATGCAGAATGAAAAAAAGTGCATTCAACGCAACAACTTTTTTTTCTTTATTGAAATGGAAGAGTTGGGGCTCATTCATTATCGCCTGCAGTGGACATGCCATCAAGGTCGTCAGTACTTAACGCCCGGGAGTGTGTTAACGATGGGGAAGCCCCACGACGAACATCGAAGGCCTGTGACTGGCTGGGGGGTGGAATGGAGTGTTCTCACTCACTTCTTGCTTCAATTCACTTCAAACGTTCGCCAACCGTAGAGAAGGTTTGTATGTCAGCTTTTCGAGATATTTTTTATTGATTTATGAAAATGTTTACTGTGCAGTGCGCGCAACGGCTACTCGGTGTTTTGTATGTGATGAAACAATAGATTAAATAGGTGTTCCCACAGTGACAAAAAAGGAATACTATCACTCATGAAAGCTAGTATAGAAAGGGGAGACAACAATGGCTCATCTTTAGAAGGTCTGGACATCCTTCTGATTCAAACTGAATGTCGAAAAAATTACATCAGGTTGCAATGGTCATGTTAGATTTTCGAAGACCAATTGTCTTGGGAGAGGTTCTACAGTGGTTTTTAATGGATACTATGACATATCAGAGAGCATAAAAGCAGCTGAACAAAGTCGACGATATCGGCTCAGGAGGTGCGGGGAAATGAATGTCAGTCTAGAAATTAAAATTACAGTGAAGCAAGAGGATTTCCCCTCTAAATTTAACAATAAGAATGAGCTGATAAAGCTGTTGATGATGCAACTACAGAAACATGGGATAAATGGCCTTCAAGCTTCAGGTGATCCTGATGTTGATACTGTGGAGACAGCGATCACCAGATAACAACATTCCTCGGTTGCCATTACTGGGGAGAATGCCGACTTAGCTGTTCTCCTAATAGCAAAGTCTCCAACTGATCGTAAGATTATGCTTGTGGTACAGGAAGAGGAATGGATAAGAGGTGTTTATATTCTTCCCAAACGCTGCAGCAGGAATTGACAATGAAGGACAACGCCCATTTGTTATTCTTACATGCATTTACAGGCTGTGACACAACATCCGTAGCGTACTGCAAGAATAAAGTGGGGTTTGTCAAAATGCACCAGAAGTCCAAATCATACAACATGCTGCTGAGATATTTGCCAACAGTTCTTCTTGCCCAACACCATTGAGACAGCGGAAATCACGAGTACTCTCTCTCATGGCATGGAGCTCCAGTCACCACAGAATCCCACATCGAGTTCCGCTACATATCATTTATAAAAGCAGCTGGGAACATGAAACCTAATCTCTCAACTCCCACTCCAGCTAAAGGAGCTGTTAAGCAGCATGCATTCCGAACTTACCACCAAGTACGCCTTTGGTTAGGAGAGGAACCTAAAGATGGAGCGCCGAATTGGGGTTTGAATGGCCAACTAGTTCCGAAACTCTCAGAGTTATATGCTGCCCCTGACGAAATCTTGAAGATGATTTTTTTTTGTCGAAGCACGGAAGGATATGACAGTGGGAGATGTGGTTGCAGAAAAGCGTTGTTACATGCCTGAACTGCAACGGCAACTGCAACAACGAAGTCGGAATATTAATTCAGGATGAAGATGACGACAGTGACATCGAGATTCTACCAATGTCGTTGGACGACGTCTCCACTACTGACAAAGATGAATGAACCTTGAGGATTCCTTTTCAAAAAAACGAAGATGCTGCTTTGAATGCACTTATTTTTAATTCTGAATCACTATCAGTGTTTCTAAAAACTTTCATTGTATGATTCATAATATTGTAATAAAAGCTACAATTATTAGAAGGTTTCAATTGCAAATACCTTTTTGTCATTGTTAACCTGTTATTTACCATGCTAACTCGTTTCATAAGGTAAAAACGTTACAGCCCCTCAAAACATTCATTTCTGGAGGGACATCGGAACTGAGCGTACATCTTATAAATGATGTAACTTCTGATTGGCTGAAGATAAGGTAGTAAATGTGCATTTCAAATTGAAGTAAATTTAATGCTCTACAACTATCTTTCTGACATATTTTCTGTGAAACGATCGAGTGAGTCACTAGAAGTAACTGTTTGACAAAATTACTGAGGTAAAGATGATTTTTTTCCGAAATTGTCGATTTTCAATAAAGTATACCTCGAAAACCGTTGGGAATTCGACGTATATGTATCCAACCAATTTTATAGCAAATTCAATTATCTTTAATTTTTATTTCGAACAATGTATTCCTAAAGCCGACAGTTTTTGAGATATAAGCGGAAAACCAAAAAATGGTAGTATATTCAGCTCCTAACTATCCCTAACAAAGTCCTGAAGTCAAAAATTCTCGCATATTCCATGCAATCTGCACCCCTCTTTTGAGCACTCGTTGACTGGACTATAATTTCTGCTTTCAAAAAGTTTTGGCCGATATGAATATGACTCTCGTATTGTGGACTGGATGAATTACACTGCACTGACAATTTGTTATTATACACTGCCGTTAACAGAAGCAGTGATATTACAACAACGTTCAGTGACTAGGAAATATAACAGCATTAAAAGCGGCAACATTACACTGTTATTCCCTAGTGGCCGAGGAGACTGAGGCGCTCCAGTCACGGTCTGCACGGCCACTACGGTCGGGGGTTCGAATCCCCCCTCGGGCATGGATATTTGTGCCGTCCTTAGTCTTAGCTAGTTCATAAGTAGTTTGTAAGCTTAGGGACTGATGACCCCGTAGTTAAGTCCATAAGCTATACAAACATGTGTTTTTCCCTACTGGCCGCTTGAAGCGCTAGTATTGCTTCAGCTGCAGTTTTTCCTAGTGTTTGGCAGCTGTCTGTGAAAGACTGTGGTATTGTTCTGAACGCTCTGTTCTGATTCTCGTCTGCACTGAAAAAAGTAAACGTGATTGTAACGAGGTATTCAATGGATTTATTCTAACAGCTGTTGGAGCTCGCATGCAAGAAATTCAACCTAAGCAAGCCAGAGCCAGTATTTGCAGGCAACCGCCATTATTTGGAGTAGCCGAGCGGTCTAAGGCGCCTCGCTGCGGAGCATGCGGTTGCTCGCCGTCGGAGGTTCGAGTCCTTCCTGGGGCATGGGTGTGTGTGCTGTCCTCAGGTTAGTTTATCTTAGTTTAAGTAGTTTGTAAGCTACGGACTGATGACGACGCAGTTTGGTCCGATAGATTTACAAACATTTGAATTTGAAGGCACAATTTCTTCAAGCGCAAAGCACATGTATAATGAGTTCTTCAAACGACGCTTCAAACGGGCAAATTTGCAAACTCTCAAGCCTTCAGAATTTTTATACGAAAAATTAAATAAACGCAGGCTAGTGATTATTTTACTGTGCTTTCTTAAAAAAATACGAAAAATTAAATAAACGCAGGCTAGTGATTATTTTACTGTGCTTTCTTAAAAAAATACTTATCTATCTTTCTGCGAAGATTGAACCGAATCGTACAAGTTAAAAGTTTAGGAGTGACACACTTCGAAAACTGCTGAGAAAAGCAGGTAATTTGCAGCTAAAATCGAAAGGGGACACATAAATGGTGTAATTATCTGAGCATTAGCTTTAACCAATTGACATCTTTTTGTATTGTATACACCTTGTTTTTAGGGTTTTATATTTATTGAAATAACCGGTTTCGACTATACAAATTGTAATCTGCGGATTACACTTTCTTCCTGCCTCACGTATGAATAATGAAGTTATTGTAGAAATAAAGAATCTCTCGTCACAATGTAAAATCGATAAAACATGAGTAGTTATTTTTTATAAAATAATTTCCAGGCCATGATGTACAGCAATAAGTGAGAATAAATATTCCTTCAGTAGAAACCGTCTTGATTGCAAATTGTTTTATTAATTAATGACGCGTTTTGCCCTATAGCAGGGCATCTTCAGATTATCTGCGTCACAGAATTTACACAAAATTAGAAGGCAAAATTACAAACGGGTATAATGGTACATGGGCTTATTTTGCGTTAAGAAGATAGTATAAATGCTAAACAAAGCATACAATGCGCTCTCCGTGGTGTGACACCTCTATTTTTCTGGAATTTTTGGATTTCCTTGTGGCTCTACAAATGATCGGGTAACAACGAATTACAGTTGAAACATGTTTCTCACATCTTTACCGAGAATGTTCCAACTGTAATTCGTTGTTACCCGATCATTTGTAGGGCCACAAGGAAATCCAAAAATTCCAGAAAAATAGAAACCCCGCAAACAACTTACGGTGTCACACCACGGAGAGCGCATTGTAAGCTTTGTTTGCCATTTATACTGCCTTCTTAACACAAAACAAGCCCATATACCATTATACAGGTTTGTAATTTCGCCCAGTAATTTTGTGTAAATTCTGTCACGCAGATAATCTGAAGATGCCCTGCCCTGCGTCATTAATTAATAAAACAATTTGCAATCAAGACGGTTTTTACTGAAGGAATAGTTATTTTTATGGGCTTTAAATTAAGACGAAATATTCTTTATTTTTACAAGGTCTCTAAAGTTCGTAAATGAGGTACCGTAGTAAAACAGTGTAATAAGAAGGTGACGATTTATATCGTCAAAACAGGTTATATAATAATAATAAAAAAACATTGTGATCTTGGCTTAAAAACGTAAAAACCAAGGTCTATACAATTATAAGATCGCTCTACAGCTGTCAAAACATGCCAGCTAATTGTGTCATCTTTTGCAAAAGAAATGAATCGAACCGCGCGGAACTAGCCGCATGGTCTAAGTCTCCCACCGGAGGTTTGAGTCCTCCCTCGGGCATGTGTGTGTGTGTGTGTGTGTGTGTTGTCCGTAGTGTCAGGTTTAGTTTAAGAAGTTAGTTTAAGAAGTTTGTAAGTCTAGAGACTGATGACCTTAGTAGTTTGGTCCAAGAGGTTTATAAATATTTGAACACTAGCTGAAAACCCGGCGTTGCCCGGGTATTTATTTATTATTCCTGCATTTCCAGGTATATATTCATTTGTATAAGAGCTGTATGTCTGTAAAATCTCTTGGGAATACAATTAGTAGTAAAGAAGTAACAGATTTAAACTTGGTGCGTGATGGGGAGGTTTTCCATGAACGTTACTGTTTCTGTGCTCATATCTCATGAACTACGTGTCGTACTGTGATACAGTTTAGAAGGTACTCTCAACTATATGCGTGTATACTATCTGTAAAATTTCCTGTGGCTGCAATTTGTAGTGTAGAAATTATAAATTGTAACGTCATGCCGAATGCCGTAGTTTTAGTCCATCAATAATGGAGCGTTACTGTTTATCAGCTCATATCTCATAAACGACGTGTCGTACTGTGATACAATTTAAAAGGTACATTCAACTATATATGTGTATACTGTCTATAAAATTTCCTGTGGCTACAATTTGTAGTGTTCAAATTATAAATTGTAACATCATAGCGAGAGCCGTAGTTTTACTCCATAAAGAGCGGAAAAGTAGTAAGCGAGAAACTTTTTTCCTTTCATCATTTTACTATGGTTGCCAGAGAGAAAAAGTTTAATAAAGGTTTGAAATTATGTTTAAAGTTTGTTGCAAGTCGATAAGTACTGTCATTCTCATAAAGTGTATTTCAAAAGTCTCGCCGCATTATATGGCATTTTTTGCGATTTCTATTGGTTATGACGTAATATCTTTTGAACCATGTGCCGTATGTGATTCTTAACCATGCAGTAATTGTTACCTCACGGTAAGGAATGTGTGTACCAAATTTGGTTGAAATCGGTCCAATGGTATAGGAGAAAATGAGCAGCATTGTCGCAAAATGCAGCAGTTTTTCGCGCATCTCATTGTTTATGACGTCATATCTCGTGAACTATACATCGTATGTGATTCTTACACTTACGGAGGCCGTCCTCATGGATTGAAGCTTACGTGTACAAAATTTCATAAAGATTGGAACAAAACTGTAGATTTGTATGCAACACGTACAAACATACGGACACTCTGCTTTATATATTAGATTTTGAAATGAATCTTTTGAAACAATTTATCCGGAAGCCAGTTCCGGTTCGTTATCCAACAATGAGGTGCTAAATTTATTTCGACCATAAACCAACACATCTCGATAACGGACAGTAATTATTGCATTTAAGCGTTATCCATTTATCTAGGTTCGTAGAAAGTTTGAACTGATTCATAGAAGTTGGAAGTGTAAAAGAGAGAGGTTATTCACGTAAAAACTGAGCAGTGCTCGAAAGATTGTTGTCATTAGCTGAGCATTAATTTCATTCCAATCGGCATATTTTCAAAGTAATTGATCTATTCCTGGGCTCCGGTACGACGTACAAACGTAGCTTATTTATTGTTAACATAGCTACAGCAAGGTAGACCCAGTCAGACTGGGGTAAACCAAAAAACTTTGTTCCCCATGAGAGCTCAAATAGGAATGGGGTCCGCGGTCCCCTCCAAATCATTAAAAAAATAAAACAAAGACAAAAAATAAAAAATATCGCGATTCTACAAGCGGTCTTTTCGAACATGGTTGACGCGTTGATACTGCGATATAATGATTGTTGTTGTTCGGTGGTAGTCGTTCCTTATTACACTATTTGGGCGAATTCAGACAATGAAACAAGCGATTGTTCGCAATCAAAGGCGGTGAGATGATGACTTATTTTCGTAGTTAGAAGAAAAGACGACTATCGGTAAGAATACTCGCGTATTTCGCTCGGCTGATTCTTAAACCGTATTGTGATACTTAAAAAAAGGGAGCACAGAATCATCGACCAGAAAAAAATACTCATATTTCACCTATTACGAGGTTTGCCTAATGCTCGGAAGGAGGGGGCGCTGATGCCCAATAACGCCCTCCCCCCCCCCCGCCCTGAACAGACCTATGTCAGCTGTTGAGATGTTATTAATAGTAAGCACTCTGTTACACGCGCCGCGGGTTGAGTCCGCAGTTTTAACTTTCCGTCAAAAATTAATTAGAAATTCAAGAGTTTCGTTTGCGGCTTTTTCTACCTTCTCCTCCATCTCAACGAATCTCTGGCAGTAATCGGAGACACTATAATCTGAAGTAGCAAACTGGTGAGGTGTAGAGTGTCAAGACGCGTGCGTGCATTCTTGTGACGCATTTCTATCAAAAGTTTATTTGTGAGCTATTACTTATCTTAATATTACGAAATATTAATAATATTTACACTGTTGTTTATTTATTGATTTATTTCTCCTAATTTTCATGCAGTTATAAACGTTTCATTGACCACCATATTACAAAAAGATGTTCTATTAATTACTATTTTCGTATGAATTGTGGATAATGAGCATTTGTTGAAATGGTCTGGTGAGGATTGATGGAGTCATCGACCTCTAAATCAAAATAGGAGAGAAAGAAAAGCTCTACATAATACTGTGAAGCGTTTACTGGAACTGATAGCCACTACGGTCGGGGGTTCGAATCCCCCCTCGGGCATGGATATTTGTGCCGTCCAGTTAGTTCATAAGTAGTTTGTAAGTTTAGGGACTGATGACCCGGTAGTTAAGTCCCATAAGCTATACAAACATTCAAAACTGATAGACGAAGCTGTCCAGTTATGATGTATAACTATTATTTAAGACTGTTGATGCTCGAACAAAAAATATTAACGAATTCAGTGCTTCATTTAAACGTTTTATGTTTCAAAAAAATATATGTACTTACAATAATATTAAAATTGTTCATCTAATTGGTATAAAACATAATGAAGACCCCAGTTCGCACACGTGTAACGAAGGTAAAACGAACGTGAGTGTAACAGAGGCTTGGTGTTGTCATGTAAATACGCAATTGGAAATATTCATCTGTTTCAGAGTACCATTTGTTTCAAAGTAATTGAGTTGTTGAGGCGTAACAAGTTAGAGAAATAAGAAACCGACTAACCTTACTGCCAATGAGATTGTTACAGTGACAATAGTACCAGCCAATATTCTTCCGGATCACAACATCCTGCATATGAAACCTGTAAGTCTACAGCTTACGAAATACGCTTCGTTCCACTTGCCGGGGTTAATATTATTGTATTTTCCAACGATTGTAGGTTAAATGCGATAATGTCGTGTTAGCGTCCTTAGCCTTTATTGTCATCATTGTTGATACTAGTGCGGTACAAAAACCCTTACTAAACAGTAAAAATCTGAGGCACTTGTATGGTTGCAGATGTTTCGCGGACAATACACGCTCGCTGCATTTGGCTCGTTTCAAACGTTGCCACCCCGCTTGCCGTCTGGACGTCGGATCGATAACACGCGTTCCATGCGCAAGTACTGTGTGTGTCGTTTAACGTTTGTAAGTTTTCATAAACGACAAACGGTAGCAATCAACCGTTAGACAGCGTTACTAAAAAAGGCTTACGAGGTCATTCATAAAAATGAAATAGTTTTTAAGTAGCATTCTTACCTAAGGAAAGTTTATCTTACTGCAGCTGTTTTCTTCAAAATATACTTTCCGAACTTATACAACAGTTACAGAGTCGTTTACTACAACAATCAGACTACAAGCAATCTAGTGGAAAAGTAGCGTTGTTCAATATAAATCAACCAAAACATATCAGTATCTGCATAAGTATTGGTTTCATACTATTTTGTTTCTAATTTGGCATTCCGTTTGAAAGACAATAAGCGGAAGTTAAACATATTTTAATAGCCATGCTTGCGGAGTGCAATTTCTTACCTATCTTGTTTCGCACGTGCCGACGAGTGTCAGAGATGAGTTCAGCAACATTCGCGCGGCAAGAGATCACTGGACTGGGACTTTCAGTACCAGAGATGTTCCTCACAGCGCCGCTGTAGTGCTTTCCACAGAAATCAACTCTCGAACGCAAACAGCTAGATTATAGTAATGGACAGGTATTAAGCGAGAGGACTGAAGTCTGATGGGTCTGTAGTTGTTATCTGCATGCTTCCGAAGTAATAAAATGGGGAAAACCAGAACAGATAATCGAACGGCGTGAACTGTTGCTTAATTGTCTTCGGTAATGATCGGAGATTGTGGAGAAAGATTCGTTCTAGGGAAACAGTAATAGAACCCAATACCGTTCACATGAAATATAAATTGCAATAATAAATAAATGACCGCAACGTTGATGTACTTCGTATTTACTTTTGTGTCTTTAGGTTATCGTCTTCGAAAACACCGGTCCTTCTGTCTCTCTCCGTCTCTAGTAAACAACACTTGATGTTGAGTAATTTCGTCAACTGCTGCTTTTCTTAGAGATAAGACTACGCAAATTTATTTTTCTACCCATGAAAGTCAGTATATCAAGAAGCATATAATAAGCACAAATGATCATTTACAAGTGAAGAAAACTATTTGAATACGGCTAACAACCTGTTACAAATTTTCTTCAATGCTTGAATTCGCCTACATTTACTATTTTTCTATCATATAAATGTCTATCAGTGTCTCGGCGTTAAAGTATCAACCAACAGATCCAAAGCTTTCACGTTTGATTCCCTGTCAGTCCTACTAGAAAATTTTATCAGCAACTTTTTCCTTCTTTCAATTCTAATGTGAGCAATTCAAAGTTACACCGTGGTTCGGAATCAAAGTTAAACTTACCCCAGCTTAAATGACCATGATGTCAACGGGACGTTAAAACATATACTTCCTTCTTTCCTTATAAGTTACTGGGTAAGTCAGTAATTAATCTTGTCTGGAGGACAAGATTAATGTAAAGATAAGTAAATTTAAGTAGACACCCCATGATATTTTGTAGGCTATCAGTTGTCCTGTCACATTCACAGGGTAATTTGCACTGAAACCCCTTTCACTTTACCAACGTCAAGCTTTCTTATTGTTATCATTAAATCACAAAAAATTTACCTATTTTTCTTTATCATTTGGGGGGGGGGGAGGCTAGTCCCCCCCTCTACCTTACTAATCGTTAGGAAATGGAAATTTTTAACATAATTGAAAATATTAAAGGCAGAGGAATTAGATTCATAAAATTACTGTATTAATATGTAAAAACCAGTTCGTTTTCCCCTGAAAGGTCAACAGTAGCTCATCTACAGAACTACACATTCAAGTCTGAAAAGGCACGTATTACTACCTGAGTAGGTGATTTCTAGTTATAAATTACATTTTAAATAAATTATAACGTGATACGGAAGTAAACTACCATTTCTCTGCGACTGGCAACAAGGTAAATGAAAATACTGGCTTTTTTTACTTTTTTTTTTTTTTTTTTTTTTTTTTTTTTTTTTTTAACAAAACTGAAGTTGCTCTAGGGTGCAGCCTGGCACAACACTTACGACTAATCCTATTGTCACAATTACTCTTCTGGGGCAAAATACGGAGTGTAGGTTCAAAAACACCTCCATGGAGACAAAGAACTAAGTGTAAGGTGGATTCATTTTGAATGTTGTAATCAGAAATCTTCAAACTGCTTGCCAGCAACGATCAATCTGTGCTGGTCTGATGGAATACCTTCCATATCTTGAATATTCGCCTTCACATTTCTATTTGTGGTCAATAGAGCCGATCAGAGCCTTCCATCAAGAGTAGAAACTTACAGATAAAAAACTTTTATAAACACTTTTAGATATGAATCAGCTGATGGTGTGTATAGTAACACAGCACAAGGTACTAGTACTACATTACTGCCCTACATTGGTGTATCATAGTGTATGAACACCAGAAGGTCGAAAATACATCGCTGACCATCCAAAATGCAATACCAAGAAGAAAAGTAGATATCACAGACAAATTTATTTGGGACAAAAAACTTTGTAGAAATATCACATGACTGAAAATGCAGCCTCTTGTTACGTGAAGTGTGATCATATCAGCTATAATCGCTGCTACGAGCCTCGGCATTGAATGAAAGAGGCTCTGCATGTTTTACCGAGGTATGGCAGCCTATGCTACTTTTACATATTGCCAAAGTTGATCTGCTGTACCCAGATGTACCCCCTGCTGTATTTAGATAGTGCAACATGCGCAGCTGCACAGGGCGGCAAAATTCTGCCATCGAAAAAAAAAGGTTAAGTTTTATTGTAATGTTAATTGAATCATGATTATTCAGAGTTTGGATTACAGAATTCAAAATTTTAAATTCACGTTGTTGTGTTGATGGCAGCGGCGTATCTAGAGAGGTGCTTTTTTTTTTTCTTTTTTTTTTCCAGTTTGAATCCCAGATGCGGAGGGGCGGTGGAGAGCGTAAAATAAATTACTGCCAAGGGGCGTCACATACCCTGAATACGGCCCTGAATGTACCACAGGATGCATCATCCCAGGCCGGTCGTTCCGTAATAATCGACCAGACTAGGGTTACCAGACGTCCTCTTTTACCGGGACACGTCCTCTTTTTTTGGACCCTAAAAATGGTCCGGCCGGGTTTTTGACAAAATGGGAAAATGTCCTCTTTTTCGCGTTGTGCAACAGCTTCAACTTGAAAGTGTGTAAATACAACTCTCTGAACTGTCACAATAACTCTAGAGAATTTAACCTTTCTTGACACAATGTAATTTTTTTTTTTTCCTCGTTTCTGTGCCGCCGATGCTCTGACGTCAAGCTACTTCGGATCATTGGAAAAAATTGTCACGGAATACGACCTTCGAGGCGGCCAATTAAAAACATACGTATGACACAATGCAAGATATTACAGTACACAGTATAATATGAAACTCTGTCCCTCTTTCACTGGTCGGAGTGTTGTGTGACACTCAAAAATAAGACGTTCAGTCTGTCGTGCTGGGACTCGGCAGTTCTGTGTGTTGTCTGTCAACCACACTTATGCCTTTAAGATCAAAAGCAAGTGCAATGTTCGTTATACATAAATTAAAATCTTGTTCAAAACTTCATACAAATAAGGTCAGATGCCACAGTCACCATTGCTGTTTCACCATTCGCGTGTTTAGGACCAAAAAGACGTAACTACATAAACAGTGTTTTGAAAAAAATCAATTTAATGCTTTTGTCCTAAAAACTGAGTAGTTTTTAATAATTACTTGCGAGCTTTTGTACGGTAAATAAAAAGTTTATTTTATTCATTGCTTTTTGCACCTAGGCCTTACATTTTCCAATCGCTCACTAGAATATAGAAGCTAATCATGTATATATTCACGTCGATCTGATCCGAAATGGGAGCATAGCTATATCAAGGAACGCGTAGATAATTTTCAGTTACTTTATTCGTGTTGATTTTACAGTCAACAGTACTATGGTTTCCGCAAATAATACATCGTAAAAAATTTCAGGTGAAAACAGGGTTGATCGGCAAGGTATAAGTATGGAAAAAATGTGCAGCACTTAAGACTATAATTACAAGTGGTGAAGTGACGAAATATTAGGGGTTCACTGCTATGTAGTTTATGTAATTCGTTCTACGGGTCTCAACATTTCATGCTTTTTAATTTGTAAGAAGATGAACAAATTTCGTAAGATGCGTAAGATGTATTACAAACAAGACTCTGATAATACAGTAGGGACATCACTAGTACTTTGAGTTGTCAATACGAGAGAGAGAGAGAGAGCGAAAGAAGGTTCTTTTATGAATCTAGAAATGTCCTCTTTTCTGAAGACGGACATCTGGAAACCCTAGACCAGGCGGTATCAATATGCGAGGTCACGGCTGCATTGCAAACTGATGGGCGATGGAGAAATCGTGACCATTGTGAACCATGTTTGGTGGCGCATTTTGTGTGCCAACTTGACAGAAAACAAGGTCCTACGTCAAATTGGTAAACGGGTCGAAAGAGGTTTGGTAGCTCTGCGCAAGGCCAGACGTGCGGTGTCAGTGCGATCGGAAAAGTACGTTATTTACATAGAAATAAAACGTAGTTTAGCACTGTTACGTAACTGAAAACATTTATTAGTGTGCTCTTCCAGCTTACCATTAAAGGTTTTTCTTTTATTCACATATTGTTCCAGTAATCACGAAAAGTTCGGTTTGTTTACATACGCCCTTGTTAGGCCTAAATTTCGTGCGTGCGGTTTTAGCGTTTCTCCGTAATTTTAAGTGTATTAACACAGTTAATTAATCGAGTATGTTTATTAGTATGCTCTTCAAGCTCACCATTAAAGGTTTTTTCTTTTTTCGCGCATTGTCTCAGTAATCGCTAAAAGTTGTTGTGTATATTCAGAGGCCAAATTTGCGAGTGTGCAGATTGAGCGTTAAACTGCAATTTTAAGTGCATTTACTAACAGCTTACACATATTTTAGTGTCCTAAACAAATCCAGTAACCCCTTGTGTCTGTAGTTAATATATATTGTCGATTCACGTAAGTAAACCTCGTAACAATCATGAATGCTATGTGATTGAGCTGCAGTAGGTTTGTTCGTGCTGGGTTTCAATGCAGCTGTAGTTTCATTGGGGGGGAGGAGGGGGGATGTAGCGGTGTGGGAAAGAGGGAAGCAAACGAGTCTCGAACAGGAAGGGAAGATTAGAGCCCTTCAAGCTGAACTGGATAGTGCTAGGGAGGAACTTACGAGCTTAAGGAGGGAGAAGGGTGAGCAGGGGTGGGAAGTGGTAGCAGGGAACAGGGGCCACAGAGAGAGTATAGTTCCTGACAGCTTCACAATTGGCACAACAGATCTGCCTTGGTACCACAGTTAAGTGAGGAAGAGGCTCCTTTAGAAGTACGTGAAATTAAGAAATAACAGTCTTTCAATTTTTAAAAAAAGTAGGCAGTTGGAGGAAACTTCTGTTGTTAGGAAGTAGACATGGAAGAGGTGAGGACCAGATTTTGCAGGAAAAATTAGGTGATAGGTACCGGGTCACAAATTTTTCTTAGCCAGCTGTTAGAGGATATCAGTTCCTTATGCAAGGGTTTCAGAAAACAGGATCATGTTATGATAGTGGGTGGGGTGGGACAAAGCAATGACAGGGATCAGGGCTACAGTATTGAGTATGACCTGGTTAAAATAGCTCCTGCAACGACCCAGACAAATGTTGAACTGTTGCCTGCTTTCGTGTGGTATGATCGACCCCAGTTGAACCGCTCTGTCAGGAGGGTCAATATGGAGAGTGTACAACTGCTTAGAGCAGCTACTCTGTCAGACATAGTTTTGGTTCCTATTGATGCTATTGATAGATGGGATTTCACTAGACATGGCGTGCATCTCAATAGGAAAGGGAAGGTGAAACTGGCTGGGTTGATAGCAAAATCCTTAAGGGGGGACACTGCAATTCATGGAAGTACTTCTTTTTTGGCTAAGATCAGTGTCCAGTGAGAAGCTCAGGCAGGCAGGCGCTAAAAATATTGAAAAATCAAACAAAGTAAAAAATAATGTTAGCATATTTCACCAGAATGTTGGGGGACTAAAGAATAAAATAGATGAGCTTTTGATTTGTTTAGATGATATAGAAACTGATAATGTAATAGATACATTATGCCTGTCTGAGTATCACATTGTCACGGTTATGGAAAGTGTGAATGTCAGTGGTTATAAATTAGCTTAAAATGTAAGTAGAGATAATAAAATAAGAGGAGGAGTTGTCATATATGTCAAAACCTATCACAGTGTACAAAATTAGGAAAAAAAAGTTTTGTGTAGAGCAAGATATTCGAGAATGTGCCTGCCAGCTTAAACGCAATGATGATTATCTCATAATTGTTAACATTATATAGGTCCCCTTCAGGAAACTTCCAGTTATTTCTGGAAAACCTTGTTGTGCTATCTGTCAGATAGGGCGAAGCAAATTATTATTTGTGGTGATTTCAATGTTGATTCACTGAAATAATGTAATAGGAAGAAACACCTGGATGTCTTACTTGGATCATTCAATCAAACATCTGTTATTGATGTTCCTACTTGGGTAGTAAAGGACAGCAGTACATTGATAGATAACTTTTTTATAGACCAAGATAAGTTTAACAACATAAATGCTTGTACTGTCGAGAATAGCCTTTCTGATCATGGTGCACAGCTAGTAACAGTATATGTCATAGCTCCATTCAGTAATTATAATCAGTCCTCCAGAGTTATGCACTCGATTAATGACTTAACAACTAGAAATTTTAAAGAAAGTTTACAGCAGTTAGACTGGGATGAGGTTTATAAGGAACATGAAGTTAATTAAAATATAACTTATTTCATGATACATTTGTAAGGGTATTTGAAAACTGTTTCCCCAATACATTACTTAAATATAATTGCAAGAAACCATGCAAAAACCATGGCTTACTAAAGGAATAAAAATATGTTGTAACCGACAAAGGGAACTATATCTGCAAGAAAGAGTAATAACCCAGAAACAATAAAATATTATAAAAATACTGTGCTACGTTAAGAAAAGTTATTAAAAAATCAAGAAGCATGTGCATCATGTCTGAGATTAGTTCCTCTGATAATAAAATAAAATAATTTGGAGTATTATTAAAAGGGAGACAGGGCAACCAAGAACAGAGGAAGGGGGTATTAGCATCAAAACAAATGAAAACTTTAGTAACAAAAACTCAGAAGTTGAAAACATTTTTAATGATTACTTTTTAAATGTTGTGGAGAAAATAGGGTCTAAATGTTCATTAGAAGTAGAAAGGCAGTTAATGAAAGAGGCCATACCTACACAATTTGATACAATTTAAATTACACTCACCTCTCCTTCAGAAATTAGGCAAATAATAAACTCTTTCAAAAGAAAAAGGCCACTTGGAATTGATGGCGTTTCCTGCAGGGTATTAAAAGCTTGTTCCCAAGAGATAAGTAGGATTCTCAGTCATATATGTAAAGCTGTTTAAAGCAGGATATTTTCCCAGATAGACTGAAATTTGCTATCGTTAAACCTTTGCATAAAAATGGCATACGTCTAATGTCAATAACTACCACCCCATCTCACTTCTAACATCTTTATCCAAAATTTTTGAAAAAGTTATGTATTCTTGAGTTGCTTCACATATTATTAAAAATAAAGGTCTAAAAAATGTCACTTTGGTTTTCAAAAAAGCCTTTCGACAGAAAATGCAATATATACCTTCACTGATGAAGCATTAAATGCTTTAAATAACCGGAAATCACTAGTTGGGATGGATTTTTTGCGATATCTTAAAGACTTTTGATAGTGTACATCATGGGATTCTTCTGGACAAGCTTAAGTATTGTGGTCTGAGTGGGACAGTGCACAAATGGTTTAAATCATACTTAACTGGAAGAGTGCAGAAAGTTTGAATAAGCAGTTCACGTGATATAAAAGAAACAATTAATTCCTCTAACTGGGGACTTATCAAAGATGGGGTCCAACAAAGTTCGATCTTGGGTCCTTTGCTGTTTTTAATGTATATTAATGACATGCCATTCCACATTCACGAAGATGCTAAACTAGTTCTTTTTGCTGATGATAAAAGTACAGCTATCACACCGGACAAACAGGAATTCACTGATGAAATTGCAAATGATATCTTTCAGAAAATTATTAAAGTGGTTCTCTACAAATGGACTATCATTAAACTTTGATAAAATCCAGTATATACCGTTTCATACAGTAAATGGCATGACACCATTAATAAATTTAGACTTTAAACATAAATCTGTAGCTAAGATAGAATATTCAAATTTTTTTGGTGTTTGCATTGATGAGGGATTGAATCTGAAGAAACATATTGAAGAGCTCCTGAAACGTTTGAGTTCAGCTACTTATGCTATCAGGATCATTGCAAAATTTGGTGGTATACATCTCAGTAAATTAGCTTACTATGCCTATTTTCATTCACTGCTTTCATATGGGATCATATTCTGGGGCAATTCAACATTGAGTAAAAAAGTATTCATTGTACAAAAGCGTGTAATCAGAATAATTGCTGGAGCCCACCCAAGAGCATCCTGCCGACATTTATTTAGGGATCTAGAGAGCTTCACTGTAGCTTCAGAATATATAAATTCACTCGTGAAGTTTGTTATTAACAATCCGACCCAATTAAAAATTAGTAGCAGTGTGCATAGGTACAACATTAGGAGAAATAGTAATATTCACTATTCAAGGTTAAATCTATCTTTGACACTGAAAGGGTGAATTATGCTGTCACGAAAGTCTTCGGTCACTTACCAAGTATCATCAAAAGTCTGATAGACAGCAAACTAGTATTTAAAAATAAATTAAAGAAATTTCTGAATGGCAACTCCTTCTACAGTTTAGATGAATTTTTAGATAAGACTTAAAATTAAAAAAATAATAAAAAGTATAAGGAAACAATAAAAAATGAAAATAAAAACTTCTTAAAATATTGATTGTGATGTATAGACAAAATTTACTAAACTGACGTGTTCCATATCATTAAGAAATGTCATATATATGATCTATGGCACAAGTATTAAACTAATCTAATCCAGACAGTCTGTGACCATTATGGTGTTGAAACAGAGGACGACACAGAAAAGGTCGAAATATTACATCTCTTTTCGAAAAGTTGTTTCCCAAAGGAAGATTGTACTGTAGTTCCTATTCTAGGCCATTTCACGAACGACAAAGTAGCAGATATTGAAATAAGTGTCAGAGGGATAGGAAAGTAACTGATATATATATATATATATATATATATATATATATATATATATATATATATATATATATATATATATGCACGACGGAGGACTCGAATCTCCGGTGGGAGCTAGCACAGTCCCTACCAATCCGCCTGGAGTGATTTCAGTTACTTTCCTATCCCTCTGACACTTATTTCAATATCTGCTACTTTGTCGTTCGTGAAATGGCCTAGAATAGGAACTAGCTTGGTCTCATAGATTTACAAACATTTGAATTTTGCGTGAAATCTCTCAACACAGGTAACGCCCCTGGAACTGATGGAATACCAATTCGATTTTACACAGACTATCTGAAGAAACTCGCCCCTCTCCTCTCCCTTCCAGCAGCAGTGTACCCTGTAGAGGAGCAAATTGTTCCAAAGGATTAGAAGAAAGCGCAGGTCATTTCGGCTTAAAAGAAGGGTCGACTATCTCTAACATCGGTCAGTTGCAGAATTTTGGAACACTTATTTTTACGTTGGAACCGGAATATTAAGTCATTTCGGGAGACCGGAAATCTCCTTTGTAAGAATCGCGATGCTTTCCGAAAGCAACGATCATGGGAAACAAAACTAGCGCTATTCATCCACGAGATACAGGGAGCAGTAGATACAGAATCGCAGGTAGATGCCGCGTTTCTTGATTTCGGCAAGGCGTTCAGTGCGAGCATATGGAATATCAGACTGACTGTGTTACTGGAGTAAAACTTTCTTAGTTAACAGGAAGCAGCATGTCATTCTCAACGGAGAGAAGTCGTCAGACAAAGTAATCTCAGGCGTGCCCCCAGGCAAGTGTTACAGGATCGTTGCTTTTCGTATTATAACTTCGTAGATAACATCGGAAGTTCAATGAGACTTTTCGCGGATAATGCTGTACTTTATCCAGAAGTCGCAACACTGGAAAAGGTTAGCGAAATGCAGGAGGATCTGTAGCGTATTGATGCATGGTGGAAGGAATGTCAATTGAACGTCAACATACACGAATTTAAATTTCTGCTTTTACGTGGAAATAAGGATCCTTTATTATATAAATAGGCAATAGCAGGAGTGAAAGCAGTTACTTCCATAAAATATCTGATACTGGACATAAGGGGCAATTTGAAATGGAACGACCATATAACGTCAATCGTGGGTTAGGCAGGTGCCAGACAGAAATTTATTGGAAAATCCTCTTGAAGTGCAGTCCGTCAACAAGGGAAGTAGGTTACATAACTCTCGTCTGGCCAGCACTTGAGTACTGCTCATTAGTGTGGGATCTGTACCAGGTGGGGTTAATAGAAGACACAGAGTAGGTCCAACGGAGACCAGCGCGGTTCGTTATGGTCAATATCTGTATCAACATTATTGGCAACCAAAGACTTTGGAGTGTACAAAGAACTTATCTCCTTTCTAACAGCGGCGAAGAAAGAGTTATGAACTGTTATGTAGAAGATAAAACCATGTTTAATCAATATATTGTCTCATATCTTTAATGTTTGTTATGTTACTTTAAATTGATCTTTCTGTTTTTGTTTTCTGTCACATCTTTGATGTTTGTATAGTTGCTATTGCCAACTTGCTTACATAACTGTACTAGAGGATTTCCTTATTACTTATGTGGGTGGCTGTACGGGAACTACTAAAAGGCCATAAAAAAAAAAAAAAAAAAAAAAAAAAAAAAAAAAAAAAAAAACCTCTCTTCTTGATGCAAATGCAATATACACATTTTACGTCAGTGTTCAGGAGACCTTGAACCAAAGTGATGCACCATTTTTATGTGTGCATAATAGGTAGATGAGTTTGTGAGTTATAACTGTCGGGCGAGTGGACCGCCTCATCAGCGCTGTAAACTAGTGATTCCAAAAGTGGTCTATATAGACCCCCTAGGGGCCTGTTCCAACCTGCAAGGGGTCCATGTCAGCGGAAAAATAATTTGGGGGGGGGGTCTATTTGTTGCAAATAAGGGTCCACAATAGTGGTTCACATTTAGGAAGGTCTCAAACAAAATTCAAAATTATCTATCATTGCCGAAGCTTGATCCTTCGTATGTCACTGTTCGTTTTATTGGCTAAGCGAGAGAGTGGAGGAATTCTGTATTTTCGGACTCCTGCTGCAGGCCCTTAGTCCGATTTTTGTGTGTGTGTCTCTCTCTCGCTCTCTCTCTCTCTCTCTCTCTCTCTCTCTCTCTGTGTGTGTGTGTGTGGAGGGGGCGGGCAGATCAGACATTTCGCTCTAGCGAAACACAGCTTGCCCTTTATTCACATGAAGTGTTAAGTGCCATCGATAAGGGATCTCAAATCGATTCCATATTTCTGGATTTCAGGAAGGCTTTTGACACTGTACCCCACAGCGGCTTCTAATGAAATTGCTTGCTTATGGAATATCTCCCCAATTGTGCGATTGGGTTCGATTTCCTTTCAGAAAGGACACAGTTCGTTGTAATTGACGGTAAGTCATCGAGTAAAACAGAAGTGATATCTGGGGTTCCACATGGAAGCGTTATAGGTCCCCTACTCTTCCTTGTGTTCACAAACGATTTAGGAGACAATCTGAATAGCTCCCTTAGACTGTTCGTGGATGATGCTGTCGTTCATCGGTTAGTGAAGGCAACAGAGGATCAATAGCAACTGCAAAGCGATTTAGACAAAATTTCTACATGGTGCGAAAATTGGCAATTGACACTAAATAAAGAAAAGTGTGAAGTAATACACATGACCACTAAAAGAAATCCGCTGAATTTCAATTACGCGATAAATCAGTAAAACCTTAAGGTCGTAAATTCTACCAAATACCTAGGAGCTACAATTACGAACAACTTAGACTGGAGAGAACACACAGAAAATATTGTGGGGAAGCCGAACCAAAGGTTACGTTTCATCGGCAGAACGCTTCGAAGAGCACCAGCTCCACCAAAGAGACTGGCTATATCACACTTGTGCGTTCTTTGCTGGAGTACTGTTGCCCCTTGTGGGACCCTCACCAGGTGGGACTGACGGAAGATATTGAGAAGGTTCAGAGAAGGGCAGCTCGTTTTATTTTATCACGTTACGGGGGGGAGAGCGTCAGGGAAATGTTGGACGAATTGGGGTGGAAATCATTAAAAGAAAGACGTTATTCATTGCGGCGTGATCTATTTGTGAAGTTTCAATCACCGACTTTTACTTCTGAATGTGAAAATATTTTGCTAGCACCCATCTACTTAGGGAGACACGACCATCCCAATAAAATAAGAGAAATCAGATCGAAAACGGAACGATTTAGGTGTTCTTTCTTCCCGCGCGCTATTAGAGAATGGAACGGAGAGAGAAGTTATGAAAGTGCTTAATGAACCCTCTGCCAGGCACTTAAATGTGATCTGCAGAGTATCTATGTAGATGTAGATAAAGCATTTCTTTTCTCTCTACTCTTTTACATTAAAGTTATCAAAGATAGTAGCACCATATCAGAGACGCAAACACACATTTGAAGTTAGGAATCGCAAAAGAATTAAGTACACAAAAGGTAGGGAGTCTACACAGGGTAGGAAAATTTGGCAAGTGGTCTATGAGACAAAACGTTCGGGAATCCCTGCTGTAAATACACGGTGCTAGTCTTCAAGTCTTTTATCATTCGCTGTTGACTGTTCGCGGATGATGCTGTCGTTTATCGGTTAGTGAAGTCAACAGAGGATCAAAAGCAACTGCAAAGCGATTTAGACAAAATTTCTACTTGGTGCGAAGATTGGCAATTGACACTAAATAAAGAAAAGTGTGAAGTAATACACATGACCACTAAAAGAAATCCGCTGAACTTCAATTACGCGATAAATCAGTCAAACCTTAAGGTCGTAAATTCTACCAAATACCTGGGAGTTACAATTACGAACAACTTTGACTGGAGAGAACACATAGAAAATATTGTGGGGAAGGCGAATCAAAGGTTACGTTTCATTGGCAGAACGCTTCGAAGATGCACCAGCTCCACCAAAGAGACTGCCTACATCATACTTGTGCGTCCTTTCCTGGAGTACTGTTGCCCCTTGTGGGACCCTCACCAGGTGGGACTGACGGAAGATATTGAGAAGGTTCAGAGAAGGGCAGCTCGTTTTGTTTTATCACGTTACGGGGTGAAAGCGTCACGGAAATGTTGGACGAATTGGGGTGGAAATCATTAAAAGAAAGGCGTTATTCATTGCGGCGTGATCTGTTTGCGAAGTTTCAATCACCGACTTTTACTTCTGAATGTGAAAATATTTTGCTAGCACCCACCTACTTAGGGAGACATGACCATCCCAATAAAATAAGAGAAATCAGGTCGAAAGCGGAACAATTTAGGTGTTCTTCCTTCCCGCGCGCTATTAGAGAATGGAACGGTAGAGAAAAGTTATGAAAGTGGTTAATGAACCCTCTGCCAGGCACTTAAATGTGATTTGCAGAGTATCTATGTAGATGTAGATATAGATATCATTCCCGCGGAGGAATGATAGGTCTTGTGAATAGAGTTGTTTGCCTCTTGTACGTGCCTACATTTTGAGGTAAATAACAGTTTCGGTATTAATGACCTGGAGTTTGGAGAATTTATGACAAATTGTAATTTGCTTACACACCCGACTCTATTGGTGAGAGGGGGAGGGGGGAGGGGTCAGAATTTCAAATTTTCAACGTGGCTTCAAAAACATGAATCATCCACAATGTAAACCCTGCGAAAATGAAGTAGTGTGAGAATAAGCTAAAACAGAAATCTTAGATTTAAAATTAAAAACTAGCTGGACACTTCAATAATAAATATATTATAACCTGTACCCATGTTTAGGAGGTCTGTGTGGTATTGCGAGTCGCTCCACTGCTGGAAGGTAATGTTGTCGTCTCTGCTGGTTTTGTGAAATGTATTTTGCAGATCTATGAATCAGAATCAAAATTTTACGATTTTTAAATTGAAGAAAAAAAAATCCCCCCAATTATGGCTATGCACCTTGCTGTGGAGTGCGCGGTTCCTCCGCGTCCGAGGTTCTAGTCCTCCCTCGGGCAGTGTTGTGTGTGTTGTCCTTAGCATAAGTTAAAGTAAGTCTACGAACTGATTACCACTGCAGTTTGGTCCCATAGCTATACAAACATATCACACCTCACACTTACACTTACAAATGATGTTTTATTGTAATTACAGCCTTCAGCACGTCAGTGTCCACGCTGTATTCACAAAGGAGAATATACACTCTGCAGCAGCGTTGGTTTCCAGAATACAAAATGAGAAATCTAGCAGTTTCTTAAGGTTTTAAAGTATTACTCCTCGTTGTTTAAAATAACACCAAACACTCTATTCATGTTGTTTGGAATGTTATTAACAAAAGTAAATTCCGAAAACATACACTTTCTCTTAAGTGGCATCTGACTGTCACAAAACAACGAACCCGGTCCCGATACTCACAGAAAAACTCACAGCACGGTTTAATGGATTATAGTCGACTGTCGAGTTCATAATTGCCGCAACGTTTTGTATGTGCTAACACTGTCTGACTGGGAAAAACATTGTAGTCACGTTTACGTTTAAAAAAAGTCACATAGATGATGATTATTACTGTTGTGGTGCCTATTTTTGCGCTCTACGTTGCTACTGCCCATGTCACAATTCGAGGCACCTGTTTCTCAAATTCCCACTAGGAAACTACACTCAAGCTAATGGAAGTATAAAGAAAAACAAGAATTTAACTTAAATGTAAAAAAAAGTGAAGCAGTCAACAATCCGAAGATTGGTTTGAACACTACAGTGCTTTACTAGGCATGGTCCTGTTTGGAGGTGGTATGCCGTTGCCTTCCTCCGACCTTTGAACTGACTTACCCAGCCAGTTATAGGGGGACCTACAGTTTAACGTGGGTTCCGAACCACGGTGCTACTCGGTACTTTTCACATGAGCAATACTGCCAGAGGTGAAAGAAGTTGAAAGTGACAGATAAAAATCCTAGGACCTGGCGGGGATCAAACCCGCGACCTTTAGATTGTCTGGCACTCTACCACTGTTCAACGGAGAAATGTAAAACATTGAAAAGCGCTACAAATGTGTGTCCCGCGAGACTTACAGGCGGGACACGGAGCACAGCTTTTAAAATCGGCACTTTCCCGCTAAAAGCGTCTTAACTGCACGTTATCTACGATGTTATCAAGTACGTGACAAATTTAGCACTCCTGATTGTCACTTGGTTGCCTTAAGTGTTATTGTCGGCGCACAAGAGATGGGACACAGAATCTCCGAGGTCTTGATGAGGCGGGGATTTTTCCGTACGACCATTTCACGAATGGGTCGTAAATATCGGGAATCCAGAAAAAGATCAAGTCTCCGACATCGCTGCGGGACCAACGACGACTGAAGAGAATCGTTCAACATGACGGAAGTGTAACACTTCCACAAATTGTTGCGGATTTCTGTTTTGGGCGTTCAACAAGTGTCAGCTTGCGAATCATTCAACGGACCATCATGGACATGGGCTTTCAGGCATGGGCTTTCGGAACTGAAAGCCCACTCGTGTACCGTTACTAACTGTAGGACACAAAGCTTTACGCCTCGCAAAAAAAGGTTCAAATGTTTGTAAAGTCTATGGGACTTAACTACGGGGTCATCAGTCCCTAAACTTACAAACTACTTATGTACTAACTAAGACTAAGGACGGCACAAATATCCATGCCCGAGGGGGGGATTCGAACCCCCGACCGTAGTGGCCGTTTACGCCTCGCCTGGGCCCGTCAGCACCGACATAGAACTCTTGATGGATGGAAACACGTTGCCTGGTATGACAAGTCTCGTTTCCAATTGCATCCAGAAGACGGTGTATGCGGGTGGGGAGACAACCTACAACAGGAAAAAGTCTACAGGGGGTATGTGCTAAACCGGTCTATTATCATTTCCTTTCCTCCTCCATGTTGCCATGGATGACGCACAACAGTTTGCGTTTGTACCGCAATGGCAGTGTACGCGAAGGTTGTAGTTACTCCCCACTGCACTGTGTGAAGAGTAGAAACTCTTAAAAGTTCACCAACCTGTCTTCTATAGATGTCCCACGCAGATGATAGCACTCAAGACGGAGTTCTAAAATGAGGCTGGAATTGCTAGGAACTGATCTAATTACGAAATTACGAAATAATGCTTTCTTGTGGGATGCCATCCAGTTTATTCAAAGTCAGCAGAAAACCAGTAAACTGCATAATAATATCAACTTGACTCAGATTGTTTTAAATGAAATTAAATATAAAGTAATTTCTCTTGATCTGTTGTTGTTACGGTCTTCAGTCCGGAGACTGGTTTGATGCAGCTCTCCACCCTACTCTATCCTGAGCAAGCCTTTTTCATCTCGTCATCTAAGATGTTTAAACAACGTTTTATGACTGCCTACGTATGCAAGTTACTCCAATGAGTGCGCGTACTGAACTTAACATGTTACTCTACCGAGCGACTGTTCTGAACTGAAGAGTGGCGGCTCGATGCAAGACTGCCTTCGTTCCGCGATTTGGCACGCAAACATGGCTGCCGTGCATCGTCCGCCTTAAATTAATTATTTTGTTTATGTTTGTAACAATTGTTAATATGTTTTACCTACTCAGGGCATATCTTAGCTTCGAGGGGTTTTTCTAAATTGAGTATGACATTGAACAAATAATTAGTTTAAGAAATATTAACAAAAATATGAATGCGTTTGGTGCGTGACCGCCAGTTCTACAGCCAATCAGCGTCCAGTGCCTGCCGCTCGGGGACTTCCCTAGAATTCGGGGGGATTTGCCAGTGCTCTTTCCCACGAGAACCAGACCTATTGTACCACCTGTCGTGGTTCTCACCAGCTTTTACCATCTGTCGCCTACTGGTCCTAACTGGCTGCACTGAAGCAATTCTTCGATCTTAATATGATGGCTTTAAACGAGAAATATTACAAACTTCATGAATCCCTGGACACTGCATGTCGGCAGGGGATCGTTCGAGCTGGTAAAAGCTGTATAATGGTATGGGCCCTGGGGATACGTCTCTACCAGTTAACACGGACGTACACATCGTGGCTGATCACCTACATCCATTCATATCCATTGTGGATTCAGATGGACGCGGGCAATTCCAATAGGACTATGCGACACCCCACACGTCCAGAATTGTTACAAATGGCTCCAGAAACTCTTTTCTTCGTTGAGCACCAAAATCCCCAGATATGAACCTTATTGAGCATATCTTGGATGCCCTGCAACGTGCTGTTCAGAAGAGACCTTCTCCCCATCATACTCTTACGGACTTATGGACAACCCTGCAATATGTGTGGTGTCAATTCCCTCCAGCAATGCTTCAAACATTTGTCGAGTCCATGCCATGTCGTGATGCGGCACTTCTTCGTGCTTGCGTGCCGTATCACGACGTGACATGGATTCGACTAATGTCTGAAGCATTGCTGGAGGGAATTGACACCACACATATTACAGGGTTGTCCGTAAATCCGTAAGAGTACGAGTTGGTGAATATCTCATCAGCACGTTGCAAGACATCCCTGATATGCTCAATAATTTTCATGTCTTGGGTGTTTGGTGGCCACTGGAGGTGTTTAAACTCAGAATAGTGTTCCTGGAGGCACTCTATCGCAATTGTGGAGGTGTGGGGTCTCGAATTATCCTACTGGAATTGCCCAACTGCGTCGGAATGCTCAGTTGACATGAATGGATGTAGGTGATCGGCCACGATGTGTATGTACGTCTCACCTGTCAGAGTCGTATCGAAATATATCAAGGGTCCCGTATCACTCCAACTGCAAACGCCACCCGCACTTTCTTATGAGTTAAACCTAATTCTTTAGCGTAGTGATCTTTCGAGGGGGTACAGTTGTAAAGGCAAGTAGGCCTGTCACTGAGTGTGCATGCATACATTCTAAATTACAAAATGTTCAAATGTTTGTTATCCTAAGGGACCAAACTGCTGAGGTCATCAAATCAAAATTCAAATGTTTGTAAAGCTATGCAGTCGTCATCGGTCGCTACACTTTCCTACTACTTAAACTAACTTATGCTAAGGATAACACACACACCTCTGGCCGACGGATGATTCGAACCTCCGACGGGCGCGGCCGCGCAATCCGTGTCATGGCCCCTAAAACCGTGCGGCCATTCCCGCGCGGCTTCTAAGTCTCAATGGCATGTAGCGTCGTACTGCATGATCTGACATATCCCATACTGAATGACATGCACTGTACCGCCGGCCGCAGTGGCCGAGCGGTCTGCGGCGCGCCAGTCACTACGGTTGGGGATTCGAATTTCCCCTCGGTCATGGATGCTTGTGTCGTCTTTAGTATAATGTAGTTCATAAGTAGTTTGTAAGTTTAGGGAGTGATGACCCAGCAGTTAAGGCCCTTAAGCTTAACAAACATTTGAACATTTTGCAATGTACCATGTTATCTGCCACGACATTACGAATCGTGTTATTTTACATATGCGCAAATAAGATCTGATTCTTTTACTTAAATGTTTTGAAGCTGGTAGATAGGTCGAGATTCTAGTTTTTCTCCTTACTCTTCTCAGGAGTTATTTCAGTTTTTCATTGTGACTGTATTATATTCCAGAATTATAACTGTGGGATCCGGAAAGAGGGAAAACTTGTTCACTTACTACCGACTGGTGTCGACGAGACAAATCCAAAACCGAAAGTACAACAGCTGAGACCAAAGAGCCTACCTTTGGACTGTAAGAGTAAGTAACTCGTTTTAGCGAAAACAGTGATCGTGTCCAGAAAGCAGTGGCGGAAAACTCGATTGCAGGCGAATGACCAATGGCCCATGTGCGCTACGTGAAGCTGCTAGAAAAGTTTGAAAATATTTGTACTATAGTAACTATCGTAATGTTTGAACTATGCGTTTAACTGATCAGATCACTCCACAGTCGAATTTTAACTCACCAGAGAGAACAATCTGTCAACGCTCCGACAGTTCTAGTAATCTTAAACACGGGTGAAGCATTCGACATATTGTTGGAGAAAATCAAAGCTCCTTCTTTGAATATGATAGACAAATACACTAGGATTGGAAAAAAAAATAAAAACCTGGAACACACAAAAATCTTTGTTCCTAACAAATTGCCTCAAGATAAAAGATACTTATTACGTCTTCCCGAACAAACCCTTCGTCCATGAAACTTTGCAAGAGCTGATAGGAACACACACATCTGTAGCCTGAACAAGCTTCATACACAAATAGAAAGGCTGTGAACCTTTACAAATGGCGACCAGTCATTAACATATGTGTCGTGTGTTAGTGTTGTGGCTCAGCGACTCGCATTCTGGAGGGCGATTGTTGAAATTAACTTTTGGCCATCTAAATCTAGGTTTTCTGCACTTTATTTTAATCACTTTAGAAAAATGCCGGTACGGTTACTTTCGAGAAAGCAATATGCAAATTTTTTACCATGTATCCCAATACGAGCATGTGTTGTAGCTCTATTAAGATCTGTACTTTCTTATTCTGGAAGAATAACGTTAATTATGACAATTCGAGTAGAGAGCAGTCTCTATGGCTAATTGAAATTGTTTTATTTGTCCAATTACGCTCTGGTACGTGAACCTAACGGGCAACAGATCTGTTAACGCTAAAGGTAGGTAATCTTGATAATGTTGAAACGTAACTGGTTGAATGTTGATGGCATATAAGCGTGGAGCTTGAGGATCTCAATTCAAGCAGCGATGGATCCCAGGGATCCCTCTATAATAAAGAGATAACAATAACCTGGATAATATTTCATAGATCAAAACCAATCTACTAGAAGTACAAAAAGAAAAAGAAAATTTTTAGGCGACCACATGCGCGAAGCGGGGAATCCAGCACAAATTTTCATCACCATCGAATTTATTCCAACGCTCTGTAATAGTCGTGATGTTTCAATATTTCGAATTCATATAACATTTTTACGTCTCTGAATAATTAATGCTGTTCCTACAATACATTATTAACATAATTTCTGAAAGAGTGACTTACATGATGTTCTAAATTTTCTATTTAATTCATAGGAATTCCCTATTTGTTGCTTTATATTAGACGAGAGCTTGTAGAATACCTTACATCCAATGGTTTCATAATACATTCCATATTGCTGACACAGGGGCGTCCACAGCGGGTTGTTTATGTTGGATGGTTTCCACGAGTGATAGTTTGTTTAATTCAAATAACAAGTTAGTCTAGATCGCAATTTCTTTTATTTCCCTGGTAACCGGTTTCGGTCACTTACATGACCATCATCAGACCACAAATGTAATGATACATAATATATTAATACGGAGATAAATTATTTATAAATTGAGTATTTAAAATAAGAATAAAATATACCCGTAATGTTGGCCACCGACTGTTATCAGATGGAGCTGCCATGTTGACTATTGTCGAAGTAGGTGCAGTCATCCTTTAAATACTGTGTTGGCCAATCGGGTACAAGTTCTAACGGAAGCTATACAATCGGGTGTAAGTTCTAACGGTAGTTATACAACTCATACCCTATAACAATGTCCTCAAAATTTCTATATTACTTGTAAAGGGAAAATGTTTTGTCCCTACTGACATGAAAACCCGTGAGTGCTGCTGTGCTGACGACTAACGTTCAAAGACACAGCTCGCAAACAATCTCTGTATCGAAGATTTATAGATTCCCCATTGTTGTGTAGTCAAAACTGAAAGTGACCCTTGCAAAATAAATTAAATTAAATTAAAAATAAATAAATAATAAAAATGTATTCCTTCATTGTGTGTTGGCTGAAGAACATCGTACTATTTGGAATTACAACGCGGAGAGAAATCATTGTAAACAGTCATGATTTCGTCATATGAACGCTTTATTTATCTATGACTCGTTCTGTGAATAAGCGACTCTTCAGAATACATTGCATGTATTTAGCATATCTGAGTGAGAATATGAATTTACCTACAAAGAAATACTTCCGCCTTATAAAGAACATTTAATCCACACAAACACAATACATTTCTAGAGGCGGCTGTAACCCGAGAAAATTTTCAAGGTGGAAGCTTATAAATTTTTTTACTGCTACACTTTTACACAATTATGTTGATAATACTTTTCTGCCGCGGTGGAGTAGCCGAGCGGTCTAAGGGTATCGCTGCGGACCGCGCGGTTGCTCGCCGTCGGAGGTTCGAATCCTCCCTTGCGGCGTGTGTGTGTGTGTGTGTGTGTGTGTGTGTGTGTGTGTGTTTTGTCCTTAGGTTAGTTTACCTAGTTTAAGTAGTTTGTAAGCTACGAACTGATGACCACGCAGTTTGGTCCGATAGATTTACAAACGTTTGAATACTTTTCTCCCCCTGCCCCTGGGGTACATATGAATGGGAAATATAATTTATTTAAATTTTTCATCCGTATTTCGCTCAGCCTGGTTCACCTTTCCGCCAACGGGCCGTGCTACGTGCCTGCCGTTGGAACTTTCCGCACGCATGTTCCCGACACGTGCCTGTTTGATTGGCATTCCTTGGTGGCTTATTCTGATGTCACGCCTTTCTCACTTAAATTCGCAACTATCATGCGCTTACATAGAGCGATACTGCTGTTCACAATTTCGCACTCCGCATGGGTCCGACAGTTGCAAAGTATTCCGAATTTCTCTGCGAAAGAACCCGGTTGTCTATTCTGTATACAACCAGTGTATTCTGCCTTCCGCATTATGTTCTTTGGTGTTGCTATTGATATAATTTGTGATTTAGGTTGAAGGTGTTTTTGTGTTCGATATCGTAGGTAGCCTTTTCCTTCAAAATAAGTTACGAACTTAAATACAAATACAAAATGTCGAAAAGAAATTCAGTGATGAATTACGCGCACTTGGAGAAATACAAATCATTCAACGCAATGATCAAACGAATGTAAGCATTAATGATACATTGTGCTTTGATAGTTCTGTAATTTTATAAAATTTTTGAAAGATTATAAAAGGAAACAGAACAGTAGGGTGCAGAGCTGCATCAAACCAGTCTCCGGACTACAGACCACAACACAAAAACAACAACAACAACAGAACATACCAGCAGCTAAAGTGTGGTGTGCATATTTCTATCAGTCATTAGTGCTCTTAGTTATTTCGAACTGCTGAAAATTGTAGAATTCTTTTTTCTATACCTAGTCATAATGCCAACACAGAACGTGTGTTTTCTCTTGTGAACACACAGTGGACAAAAGAGAGGAATAAATTTAAAATAGAAAAATGAAAGCTGTTGTATGTTTACAGTATAATTTAAAACAAAAAGCTCTTGAGAGAGAGATTTCGTAGTCTTCCAAATGTGGTTGGTTCCAAAGCGAATAAGACAAGAATGTGACAATTGGGTGTAGTAATGATGAATAAACTGTCAAGGTTCATAATATTTCGTTATACAATAACCACACAGGGGTTTTACGTCGTTCATTAATAAAGTTGTAAATTACATTATGTTAAAAATGAAGTGACCTCTTTTTTATATGAACTGCCCTCTTTTTTGATGATGACCATATGCTTCTTTTTGTCATCATTGCAACATTATTGTTGTTGCTTGTCTTCAAACTCGTTCCAATGTGTCATTATTTTCGCCTCTGAATATTCTCTGGTTACTGCCTCCCGTCTTTGTGCCAGAGACGCAGAGTGCAATGACACGGACACGGTCGTGTTGTTGCAAAGAATCGCGGTCAACGGCCTCCGGCGGTGTATCTGATGCCGGCGCTATCGATTTAATAGCAGTTGCCACGGGGGGGAAAAGCGCCGGGCTGCACGTGGGAGTCACCGAAATGCCCAACAGCTGCGCGCGAATTCGCACCAAACAACCTCGCCAGCAACGGATGTCAACGTTTGTTTACTTCCCCGAAGAACAAGTGCTCAAAAGGAGAAAGTTAACGCGACACATCGGCGCAGCTGGCGCGTGTCATGTAAATATCCAACTCGCTGTCTGCAGTTCCGATGGTGCTCATAAGCAAAACAGGCTTACTTGAGAGTGTCAAGCACCCAGTCAGAAGACATGTGCGGGTAAGCAGTTTGTCATTCTTACTTTCGTTAACTACTATTTTTGCGTAGTAAAGTAGTTAGGGTATTCGTACCGCACATACGTTTTATAACAATTATCAGAACATTTCAGATATTGCTAGATTCATACTGTTTTGCGTTATATGTCCGTCCTGAACTCACTAATAAAGAAAAACTGTTCTTGAAATATGGCGTGTTTTGTTATTTGTTTTCAGTTGTGAACAAAAGACGACATGATTAAATTAAGTTCATTCCGCAGCAGGTGTTCTAATCAACAGGTTTCTGACTTCTCCAGCTGCAGGAAGCCCGATGAGTGTCAGCATTTGCCACTGAACGAATAATTAGGCTTCGGCCCCACAATTAGTGGCAGTAAGAAGCAGCCTAAAACCTTTAAAACTACGGTTCAATTTTTTAATCCATCATTATAATTACAGTGCCCACTATAATATAAGATTATTATTAAATTCTTATTTGCGTCGATTCTTTGTTAGTGCGTTAAATTTAAATTTCATTAATAACAATTTCTTTGCATTTTTCTCCTTTCTAAAGTTCGGCTTGAATGTCGCTGTGTTGTTCTTTCACTCTGCTTTCCAACAACATTCTGTCTTCTTCTTTTCTCTAGTGGTTTCAAATTCCTAGTTGTTGGTGGTACTCCCGAACTTTTCCCGATATTTCATTTTATCACTTGTCAGTTCTATGAGGTCATTTTCAGAATCCTTTATCCACTTGTGTTTTTTCCTTTCTGAATTCTGTGAATAAACAGTGAAATTTAAATATTCTTTTTCTCAAAGTGGCTTTGTTTCTATGAGTTATTTTTAAGCTGGTCTGTTCATTTAAAATCTTTGTCTGTTTATTGGTTCGAAAATTATTCTAAGGAATTTTCGTTTCTATTTCTAGATATTTTTTTAAATTTTTGTTTCACCTCCAAACTTTATTGCATCTCTGTGCACAGTGCTCCCACTAGAATGTCTATCTTATAGTGCCTTAATTTTGGGTCGTAAGATGTGAATTTTTTATTCGAGTGATCCTTTTTGAGTTTCATATTTCCTGCTTGACTGACCATTAACAAGTTAATCCTTGTAAGTTGATAAGTTGTTTGTATTTGGAATGAGGGATTTGTCAGATATTCCCATGTATTCCCCTATGTAGAGACTGCGCTCTGTCAGTCTCTCAATATGTTGTGTTCTTATGTGTGAAAATTAAAACCAGCAATTCCTGTGTTTTTATATAGTATTTCTGTGGAACCTTTAATTTCTCCTCTGTTGCTCGCGAGGTAAGCGCAATAAAATACAAATTTCATTTTTATGGTACTTTATTTTCCTTAGCGCAATTTCGATTTCTTTAGCTTCTTTCTCTCACGTTTGAATTATTTTTCAAAGTCAATTTATTTATACGTGTCCAGAACATAACATATAAGAAGGGAGATTGAACAGATGTGCAGAACTATAAGCCTATATCCCTAACGTCGGTCAGTTGTAGAATGTTGGTACATGTATTATGTTCGAGTATAATGACATTTCTGGAGACTAGAAATCTGCTCTGTAGGAATCAGCATGGGTTTCGAAAAAGGCGATCGCGTGAAACCCAGCTCGCGCTATTCGTCCACGAGACACAGAGGGCCATAGACACGGGTTCTCAGGTAGATGTGTTTCTTGACTTCCGCAAGGCGTTTGATATTGTTCCCCACATACGTTAAGTCTTTCAGACCATTTGTGTGATTAGATTGAGGAGTTCCTAGATAACAGAATGTAGCATGTCATTCTCATTGGTGAGAAGTCTTCCGAAGTAAGAGTGATGTGGGTCCGTTGCTGTCCACAATATATATATATATATATATATATATATATATATATATATATATATATATATATATATATATAAATGATTTTGCGGATAACATTGGATGTTCACTGAGGCTTTTTACGGTTGATGCTGTAGTACATAGAGAGGCTCTAACAATGGAAAATCGTATTGAAATGCAAGAGGATCTGCATCGAATTGACGAATGGTGCAGGGAATGGTAATTGAATCTGAATGTAGACAAGAGTAATGTGCTGCGAATACATAGAAAGAAAGATCCTTTATCATTTAGCTACACTATAGCAGGTCAGCAACTGGAAGCAGTTCATTCCATAAATTATCTGGGAGTAGGCATTAGGAGTGATTTAAAATGGAACGACCATATAAAATCAATCGTCGGTAAATCAGATGCCAGACTTTGATTCTTTGAAAGAATCCTAAGGAAGTGCAGTCCGAAAACAAAGGAAGTAGGTTACAGTACACTTGTTCGCCCACAGCTTCAATACTGCTCACCGGTGTGGGATCCGTACCAGGTGGGGTTGACAGAGGAAGTAGAGGAGATCCAAAGGAGAACAGCGCGCTTTGTTACAGGATTTTCTGGTAATCGTTCAAGTGTTACGGAGATGATCGATAAACTCCAGTGGAAGACTCTGCAAGAGAGACGCTCTGTCGCTCGGTACGAAGTTTGTCGAAGTATCGAGAAGATACCTTTACCCAGGAGTCTACCACTATATTGCTCCCTCCTACGTATATCTCGCGAAGAGATCATGAAGATAAAAACATAGAGATTAGAGCCCACACAGAGGCATACCGACAATCTTACGTGACTGGAATAGGAAGGAGAACCGATAGTGGTACTCAAGGTATCCTCCGCCACACATCGTCGGGTGGCTTGCGGAGAATGGATGTAGATGTAGAACATATCATACATAGCATATCATACACACAAATGTGCTGCCCAGAATTCCGCTGCACAGACTGCCTTATCATTGGCGTTAATCAGATCGTGCATAAAAACTGGTTCCGACAGTTTCCTGCAATTGGGTAGGTTTAACGGTCTTGATGTTCACCACACTCACATAGTTCATCCCCTGAGATGTATCCCCATTTCTTCATGTTCTACTTACACCGAAATACTCCAGTTCTCGTCGCGGTGGAGTAGCCGAGCGGTCTAAGGCGCCTCGCTGCGGAGCGTGTGTTGCTCACTGTCTGAGGTTCGAGTACTCCCAGGGGCATGGGTGTGTGTGTTGTCCTTAGGTTAGTTTACCTTAGTTTAAGTAGTTTGTAAGCTACGGACTGATGACCACGCAGTTTCGTCCTATAGAGTTACAAACATTTTACTCCAGTTCTCAGTCTATTGAGTACCTTCCATGTCTCGTATGAGAGGTGATGGTCTGTAGCAAGTTCTTCCTTGGGATTGTCCCAATATTTCTCTGATGACGAGCAACGCCAGAGTTGTATGCTATGGTCTGCAGGTGATGTTTGGATTGGTTGCGTTGTCCGGAGGAAACTTTTTCTCGAGTGTTGATGGCTGACGTTCGCTTCCAAACAGGGTGTACCTCTGGTCCGTCTCCTGCTTCTTTCTTTCCATTTCAGCTGCTGTTCTCCTTCGGATGTCTGGAGGTGCTACGCGCATGAAGTGGTAGATTTTGTCAACAGGGGTTGCCCGCAAGCAGCCGGTTACAATTCATCTGTTTCACTTAGGGCAATATTTACGTTTGGCGTGGCTGGAGTTCTGCCATACAGATGCTGCATATTCAGCAGCGGAGAAGCGCAAAGCAAGGGCATATACGCGGAGGACCTGCGGGTGTGCTCCCAGTTGTTGCCGGTCAGTTTCCTAATAACGTGGTTCCTAGCACTGACTTTCAGTTTTGTATCTGTACAGTGGCCTTTGAAGGTGAGTGACCGGACCAACTTAACTCCAAGTTACTTTGGGGTGTCACAGTGGGTTAGCTCTTGACACCTCCAGGTTATTCTGTTTCCTCCGCACCTCACTGTTCCGTAAGTGGAATGCACACACGTATTTTGGAAGGGTTTCGCTTCAGGTAATTGCTGTCATAGAAGTTAGATAATACCTTAAGACTTGTTATGAAATGTGACAGGATTAACTGACTGCTCATCAGTGTAAACATTAAACAATAGTGGAGCTAGCACACTTCCTTCATGGATACCATTTCTCTGTGCCCTCAATAGGCTCCTCTTGTTTTGTAGAGTAACAAAGAAAAGTCTGTTTTGTAGCAGGCATCTTATCAACTGTGTTAGGTGGGAGTCTTTTGTGATGGCTTGGTTCTATGTTAACATATTCCTGTAGTTAATGGTGTCATTTGCGGCAGTAAGATCCACAGTAGAGAAGTATTATAAAAGTGTTTCGATGGACCCTCTGCCATGCCCTTCAATGTGACTTGCAGAGTATCTGTAGAATCCAGTCTCTTATGATGACGTTTCCCCTGTCTGTAGTGAACCAAAATGCGACCATGATTTAGAATCAAATAGGACCTAGATTCGTACGGAAACACTGGTGCCAATCCTGTCCCCAGTGACGTCGTTCTAGTCACCAATGTCGTCTAGCATTTTCTGCACATCAGTCAAAGGTAGGCGGAGAAGTGGACGATGCGCACGTAACCCGTGCCAATGTAACGTTGACAAACTGTTACGCTCGATGTGTCCCTGCATTGTCATTTGTAAGAGGTGTCGATCTTTCCGGGGACGAGGGTGCAACCTAACCCAACTATGTATAGCCTTCCAGCCTTCCGTGATTATAGTGCACACACACGCTGCACTACCAAAATACATGAGCAGTAATTTCCCGGATGGATACAACACGTTCTTTAATGCCAATAATGCATCCTCTCTCAAACTGATTTGATGGTATGGTTAGCGTCAACGTTTTATTGATTGAGTGAGTGTATATGCCTTCCTAAAGTCCAAGAATATGATAACTGAATGCGTGGCGTTCGTCGTTTGAAGAATTGTGTTAATCAAATTTGTTCCATGCAGGAGTATCCCTCACCAACCTCACCTATCTGTGGATCCACTTCGTTTTACACTCTACACTCCTGGAAAATGAAAGAAGAACACCATAAATTCGTCAGCGCAACAGAGCGACATTTGAGGATGTATACAAGACACGATCACGCAGTCAGAACCATACACACGTCAGTACAGTCACCAGAGCGTGTACAATCTCAACGCTTTTGCAACAATGCAGAGTGCAACTTTCTCATGACGACGAGTCTTACGGTATGGCTTACCATGCAATTTCCATCTGATGCCTCAGTTCGACCAGATCTCGTGCCAGTCGTGTAGACCGCGCCAAGATGACGTTTCATCCGTCCCCAGGCATGCTCAATGGGGGGACAGATCTGGGGATAATGATGGGCAGTGTAGTTGTCGTACACCTAAAAGAGCATGTTAGGCTGTACGGGATACGTGTGGACTTGCACTGTCCTATTGAAAAAGCACATTGCCTTGTTGGTGCATGAATGATAGTTTCACTGTACCGTGTACTGTTCAATTTTCGCACAACGAACACCAGAGGAGAACGGCCAGTGTAGGATATGCCCCCCACACACCAAGATGCCAGGTATCGGCCCCGTTTGCCTCTGTTGCGTACACTCCAGATTTTCGTATTCCCCTGCACGTCACCATATATGCGTACGACCATCATTGACACTGAGGCAGCGACGACGCTCATCAATGAAGACGACACATCTCCATTCGTCCCTTCCTAAGCGTCTACCATGACACTATTGAAGGCGGGATGAACGATGTTGGGACACGAGCAGAGGACACACGGACACATGATCGTGCATCATTGTCAGGGCAGTGAATTCTACACTCGTCAATCTCCTCTAGTGATCGTATAGAGAACATTTAACAGTGCACGGTACACTGAAACCATCATTCAACCTGTCTTGCTACCACTAAGCACCAACAAGGTGATATGCTTTCCCAACAGGACAATACAGATCCATATGTATCCCGTACCACCGAACGTGCTCTTCAAGCTGTACGTCAAATACCCTGGCCAGCACGATCCCCAGATGTTTGGGACCGCATGAAACGTCATGTTGGGCGGTCTGCATGATCAGCACGAAAACTGCCTAGCTGAGGCTCCAGGGGGAAATTGCATGGCAGGCCATTCCACACAACCACATTCGGGACCTCTATGATCGTTTCCATGAAAGAATTACAGCTTGCATTGCTGCAGAAGGAGGGTATATACGGTACTAACGCCAACATTGCGGACGCTCTGGTGACTGTACTCACGTGTGTAAGGCTCTGCCTGTGTGATCGTGTGGCGTATAAAACCTCAAAAATGTTTCAAACTCATATGATTGTAAATCTATGGGACCGAACTACGTTGGTCATAAGTGCCTAGTCTTAAAACTACTTAAACTAAGTTAAACTAACCTAAGGACAACACACACATCCATGCCCGAGGGGGTGGGGGGATTGGAACCCCCTACGCGGGAGGCTGCGCGACCCGTAACGTGGCGCTCCAGACCCCTCGGCTACTTCCGCGCGGCCCTCAAGAATGTGTCAATAAAATTTCCCTCTGCTGAGCCGACGAATTCATGGTGTTCTTTTTTTCATTTTCCACGAGTATTGGCATATATGAGAAGACTTTCGAAAGAATGTTATTTCTTTGTTGTTAGAGTATGATAATAATGAAATTATTATTATCAATTTTCAGTCACATGTGAACCGGGAGTGGGACAGAGGGGTTCACAATCGGGAATATGTAAGCTAGGATAGGCGGTTCAGCTATTTGCCTTACAACCTTCAGGATCCCATGTTTTGTACCTGGGGGTTACGTCTGTTATAGTCTCTCTCTAGGACAGAATGTTGCAGACGAAAATTTGACCTGTGGTGCGTTTATGTCTATAAATACACGTAACAGATTCAGAAGTGGAAATCAAAATATCGCAATAACGAAATAACGTTATTTACTAGCGTTCTATAAATACATGGAAGCGTAAATTGAAGTACCATTTTTTCAATAGTATTAATTATATAACGAGGCTAATGAAACTTACTAAGGCTTTGCCATAGATGTACACACAACAAAAATCATGTGTGCACGGAGCCGTTAAGAGTAGTTAAAGGAAGTGGATGTTTTCATAGCTAAAGAGAGGACTTTAGCATATATGTTGTACAAAACAACAATCGAGGCCGGCTGCGGTGGCCAAGCGGTCTGCGGCATGCCAGTCACGGTCTGCACGGCCGCTGCCGTCGGGTGTTCGAATCCCCCCTCGAGCATGGCTGTTTTATGCCGTCTTTAGTATAAGCCAGTTCGTAAGTAGTTTGTAAGTTTAGGGACTGATGACACCGTAGTTAAGTCCCATTAGCTCTACAAACATTTGAACATTTTGAACAACAATCGAGTGTGTGCGCAGCCATTAAGAGTGCTTAAAGGGAGTGAATGTTTTCATATCTACAGGGAGTATTAGACATCGATACGCTGCGAAATTTATAGCCATCTAGCGGTAGAGATTTTGGAACTACCAGGTCGACCGTGTTGTGAAAATGTTCAGATGTTTATCAATCTAAGGAACTTAACTGCATTGGCCATGAGTCCCTAGGCTTAGAAACTACGTAAACTAACTTGAAGTAAATTATGCTAAGGGCAACCAAACAGCTCAAAAATGTTCAAATGTTTGTATAGTTTATGGGACTTAACTACGGGGTCATCAGTCCCTAAACTTACAAACTACTTATGAATACTTACGAACTAGGACGGCACAAATATCCATGCCCGAGGGGGGATTCGAACCCCCGACCGTAGTGGCCGTGCAGACCGTGACTGGAGCGCCTCAGTCTCCTCGCCCACTGCGGCCGGCCTCAAAGGATAACTTTGTGGTGATCTGCTGCTGCTACCTGAGATTCAGAAGACTTTATCATTTGTAATTACTTAATGTTGAATAGCTACTACTTCCTCAATCACTCATGTTTCCTTTTCGCCCTTTCTTACTCCTTTTCTCATAGCGTACAGATAACAGCTATAAATTTGCAGCGTTCATGTAGGAACTAAGAATCTGCATGCCAATAAATTCCAATTACATTTTAAACATTTTCTGAACAAAGTATGAATTTCGACCGCAGGCGTTAGTGGTACAAATAAACTTACAGAGTCGAGTTGACTGGTCACGGACACGAATCAGTAAGTGGACATATTACAGGTAGAATTAATCCATTTCATCGCTTGACGGAATTGGTCTTGTGTATCCGAGTAAGGTTGATGCTATCTCGAGGTAACGCTTTAGTCTCATGTAGTGTCAAGTGGCTATTTGAGAGAGCGTTCTGTTCCGCTATAATCACTCTGCAGGCGAGCTGCTGCCAAGCGGATAAAGCACTATCACCGTCCTCGTGAATGGCTGGGAGAGCCCGAAGGACAGGTTCAGCAGCTGAATTGGAAACGTTTTCCCTATCCTGCAGACACCTTTCCTTCGCGAATTGTTTGAACTGTGAGCTGAGGTGTTATGTCACGTTTAGGTCTGTAACGGGTGTGTGTGTAGTGTAGTATAGTGTCGTGTTCGTGTTGGAGATGATGGGAGAAGGGAGAGGGTGAATCCCGGTGCCGGTGCCTACTCGAAAAGCACCTAGGAGGGCTGTCGAGCTTAACGTCCCCATCCCATGGACGGATCACCATCAACAGTGTCCCATGCCCTCACTATATGAGGCACTGTGGAGAGGTCCGGAATTTAATCCAGGACATTGGTGCAAACACTGGTGGTCAGGGATTTTTGCACTACTCCTCCTGATCCTGTACCGCAAGGCAAAAGGGTCTGAGCTGGAGTTCTATCCACTGCACGATGGTAGGTTACGCATGACTACGTCCGACAGGCATTGTCAAGGTTACTGGTCCCAAGAAAATATTGAAAATTGTGAGGTTATCCACAAGGATACTAAAACGTTTAGAAGATAAATCAATTAAATATAAAGGCAATAAATTCAAGGAAATACTAAGAATTAAAATTACGACCGACATGAATTGGAAAGGCACATAGAAAACTACTTGGGGAAGGCGAACCAACAACGGACTTTTATTGGTAGAACGCTTAGAAGATGCAACAGAGCTACTAAATAGAATGCATAAACTGCGGCTGAACATCCTCTTTTGGAGTATTGCTGCATGGTGTGCGACTGATATCGAAAACGTTCAAGAACAGCATCTCGTTTTGTGTTAGCGCGATACGGAGGAGAGAGTGTCACGGAAAGGAATGTTCAAATGTTTGTAAATCTATCGGACTCAACTGCTGGGTTATTAGTCCGTATCTTACAAACTACTTAAATTAGCCGCCCGCAGGGGCCGAGCGGTCTGCGGCGTGCCAGTCACGGTCTCCGGTCGGGGGTTCGAATGCCCCCTAGGGCATGGATGTTTGTGCCGTGTTTAGTATAAGATAGTTCATAAGTAGTTTGTGAGTTTAGGGAGTGATGACCCCGTAGTTAAGTCCCATAAGCTCTACAAACATTTTTTTTAGCAAGAACTTGTGACGCAAGAATAATTATCAACAACAGTACCCAGCCGTTTGAATTTGTCGTGTTAACAGAATGTAGTCACAATGTCATCCTTGGATGGGGCTTTTGAACATAAATTAAGGTAAACTAACCTAAGGACAACACAAACACACATGACCGAGGGGGGCCTCGAACCCCCGACGGCGAACGCCCGCGCGCACCGTCATGGAAAGACATGGCAGTAGTCAGAATTATTTTTAATTTTGAATGAGGGGTGGGGGTGGTGGTAAGATCAGACAGTAAACATTGTAAATTGTGATATATATTCTAAATTGTTGAGCATTACAACATAATTTCGAGGGGAGTATTGATTCCCTTCATTCCTCCTTTGGCTGCGGCCCTGATTGGAGTGAGAATCATTACAAGGGCGATTTTCGTTGAAGCGAAATCGACTTACGAAATTTCGATCACCAACTTTCTCCCTTCGAATGTGAAAATATATTGTGGACCCCCACCAGCTTGGAAAAATGATCATCATAATAAAGTCGACCTATGAGAAACTAGGGCTCAAACCCAGAGATTTATGAGTGTTTTTTTTTCGCGCGCTATTCGAGAATGGAATGGTATATAAATATAATCTGCCGCGCAGGAATGTCCGCGAGCCATTATATGGATTGCGCAGCCGCTCCCGTTGGAGGTTCGAATCGTACCTCAGGCATGGGTGTGTGAGTTGCCGTTAGTATAAGTAGTTTGTACCTTGAGGAACCGATGACCCCAGCAGTTTCGTCCCTTAGGTTTATAGACATTCGAATATTTGAATAATTAATCTGAAAGTGTTCCGATGAACACTGGTGCGGCGCGCATAAGTGTGCATTAAAGAGTATCCATGTAGATTTAGATGTCGTTATTGTTAAATTAGATGAATACTTTTATTATTTAATGCAGTAGCTGTTTAGTATATCATACGAATTGTAGGACGTTAACATGACCTTAGTTTTTCCTCAGAACCACTTTAGATTTAAAAAAATCGATTTTATTGACCTTATTATCACTACATCGAAGATACGAAAAGATTTATGATTGTTTTCAATCTTTGGGTTGCGCCACTTTTAGATACTCTCTCTTTTTGTGCCACAGGATATTAGCATCATTGGAAAATCCGTGGACTGTAATTAGATATATTATAGTAATTTTCCCTGCAATACACTATCTAATTATGTCGATATTGCAAGAGGGATTTTGTTTTATTAAATTAGGCATTAATCCACCCTAGGCTTCGGCCATCCGTTACGAGTCAATCGTGATGTTCCTCCACCCATTTTCTGTGGGCTGGATGGTGTCGTGCTTTTAATGGGACATAGAACGTAAGCCTCCGTGCGTAGAGGCCACATCCCCGAAGGCGATTTCATATTGTTTGTGATGATTTTGCGCATCCTGTTATTGTCTAGAGTGTGCGTTTCAGCCGCGGTGGAGTAGCCGAGCGGTATAAGGCGCCCCACTGCGGAGCGCGCTGTTGCACGCCGTCGGAGGTTCGAGTCCTCCCTGGGGCATGGGTGTGTGTGTGTTGTCCTTAGGTTAGTTTACCTCAGTTAAATAGTTTGTAAGCTCCGGACTGATGACCAAGCAGTCTTGTCCCACAGAATTACAAACAATTGAACAATTGAAACAATTGTGCGTTGCATTTGAGTTGCATTCGACGGGTTGTCAACCGGAAATAACGGTCATGCCTTGCTGATGTTACCCGTGGACGACCTCGGCCTTGCCTTCTTTTAACGGTTCCTGTTGTCTCAAATCGCGTCCAGGTCCTGAAAATTACACTTTAGGACATTCCAATAGCTGCAGCCACGTTTCTCTTATGTGCAGCTTCCAACCTTTCTAAGGCTCTCTATGTCATAGCTTCGGGTAAGTCAAGTTGTTGCATTGCACTATCTGCTCACTACGCTATTGTACCCAACTGGTTGTGCAATTCTTTTGGTAGAGTAAACGCAAGTCAACATCAAACCCCTGTGCAGCAACTTTCTGTTTTCCCACTATCTCGATTGCCATAATGTTGTTGTCTCCACTCCGTAGAACCGACTTAAAAACGTCCAAAAATTCAAATGTTTGTAGAACTTATGGGACTTAATTCCGGGGTCATCAGTCCCTAAACTTACAAACTACTTATGAACTAGCTACAACTAAGGACGGCACAAATATCCATGCCCGAGGGGGGATTCTAACCCCCGACCGTAGTGGCCGTGCAGACCGTGACTGGAGCGCCTCACACGGCTCGGCCACCGCGGCCGGCTAAAGACGTCCAACTCAACTGATCCGCTAATTGTTTTCACCAGTGTAATTACAAATTCAAACCGGCCATCAAAGATCTGTTAAGAAAATTGGACTCACTGCCAGCGCCCAGAATACTACTGCTAAGCTCTTAAGATAATGATTAAGTGGCCAGGTCGCAAACTTTATTTATTTTTTAATTTTTTAATGCAGGACGACCGTTTTCGATACTAAGTGGTGTCATCTTCTGGCCTGTTGGAAAATGTACAGAATATATGTTTTGACATGTGTATAACGCCAAGAAATAGCATTATTTCATTATTGTGGCGTTTTGATTTCCAATGGTGACAGTATGGTCGCCTTTGCATTTCCACTCGTTCTACCGCTAAACGGCTGTCGCTCTTGACCTGTATTAAAAACCTATGTTAGGCTCTCTAACCCGTAGCTCTCCCGGCGGATCGTCGTCTAATACCCATTTTTAAAAACAAAAATTAAAACTTCTCCTTCTTTTAGGCACTCTTACCGGCTGCATACACACATTATTTTTGTTTCGTGAACATTGACAGCAAAGCCTTTACGAATTATATTTCATTGGACTCTTTATATAATTAATATTAGAAATCGGTACTTCAATTTTCTTGTACTGGTATTTACATCATGAGATGACTTCTGGCCGATGTCCTGTACGGCGATCGCACCTGTAGCGACGTGGAAAGCGGCTGAGTCGCGCCCTCGTATTGACTAAACACATTTGTCACGGTTCTCACAACACGACTGCGATTTCGCTCGCTCAGACTGGTCGTTAAATCGACCCGTTGTGCTGGCAGTTCACGAAAACATAATTTATTGTTACGATACACGAAGATTCTGTAGGAAGTAATAACACAATACGAAATAAACATTTTTAAACAATTCATTTACGTTTTTTTTTCATAAATGAGCCTGCAGCAGTGAGTATATCGTAATATGACATTTTTAATAAGTATAATATCCTTTACTGCTGCTTATTAGCTTTATTTATTTGTCCACTACAGCTGTTTCGCCGTATTTGGCATTGTCAAATGGTAACACACACACACACAGCATCTGTACCTCTATATGATTTTTATAGGTACTTTTCTTAGAAAGTCGTTTTTTAAATTTTTTTAAATGTAATGACTTTCTTATTTGAGAGCTGTTTTGATGCAATGTGTTTACAAAGATCTTGTATCTTTAGAATGTGTTACCAACAAATGGAATACCACTTGACAACGCCAAATACGGCAAAACAGCTGTAGTGGGCAAATAAATAAAGCTAATAAGCGGCAGTAAAGGATATTATACTTATTAAAAATTCATTTACGTATTAACTTGCATTTAACACAGTTACCTTCCCACACAATCAATGCCAATACCTCGGCATTATTCCAACATGGGAAAAATTTTCATTTAACTATATTAAGATATCGAACCTCATCGTCGCTTACGAGAATCTTTCAATCGGGTAATGCTCTCTCCTTGCAAACTAATGGCAATTACATAGTGCTTAATTTATACTGTTAATGCGCTGAAACACTTCGTATGAGCCCAAAACGTTCTGTGTGCCTCGAATGGTAGAGAAACTATTGTGGAGGTAACAAATATTTTGCTCTTCTTTTTCTTCTTTTATTGTAGTGAGCCTGCTTCATGGAGGACTCGAACCTCCGGTGGTGCGCAGCCATCGCTCAGCAGCAAGGAGCCTTAAAGCGCATGGCAGCTCACCGCCCTACCCTATCCTGTGCAAACGTCTTCATCTCTTAAAAACGGCAACCTACATCCTGTTGAACCTGCTTATTTTATTCGACTCTCGTCTCTCGCTGCGATTTTATCCCACACACTACCCTCAATTGCTAAACTGACGATACCTTGATGTTCCAGAAATGTGTCATACCAATAGACCCCTTCTTTTAGTCAAAATTAGCAGAAATTTCTTTTTTTCCCCAGTTCTGTTCAGTACCTCCTTATTAGTTACCCATATAATCTTCAGCATTCGGCAGTAGCGCCACATTTCAAAAGCTTCTTACGTATTTTTGTCTGAACTCCTTACCATCCACTTTTCACTCTCGTACAAGGCTGCACTCCAGCCAAAATCTTTCAGAAATGTCTTCCTAATATTTAAATTAGTATTCCTTTCAAGATAGTGTCCCTGACATTCAATTGTTCTCCCAGGTCCTCGGCAGTAACTGACAGAATTACAGTGTCATCGGCAAACCGCAAAGTTTTTATGCCTTCTCCCTGAACTTTAATTCCTTCTTGTAATTTCTCCTTGCTGTCCTTAACAACTTGCTCTATGTACAAATTGAGAAACATTGGGGAAAGGTTGCAACCCTGTCTTACTCCCGCCATATTGCGTGGATATCTCTGGTGCTGTACCGGATCACGTGCAATGATTCTTTCACTTTGGCAAAGAAACCGTAATCACAGGGACTCACAGAAAGTCCCATTGGCAGCGGTGTAACAGGCCCTGAAACAGCCGAAATGTTTAAAAGAATTCGAAAAATTACGGCCGTTAATGTCAACAACAGCACCAGTGGTGTTGCATTCTGCTTGATAACGCACGATCATCCATCGTATTCACTCGACCTTAGTTCCTGTCATTACCATCTCTCTGCCAAAGTGAAAGAACAACTACGATGGGGCCATTACAATACCAGAGACTTTATCCATACCATAGGTCGATCCAAGGAGACTAGAATACAGGGAGACGTCCTTATTGTGAAAAAGTAAAGCCTGCCTCCGCCATATTGCTAAGTTTTGGAGAAGTGTTCGTATTGTAGAGCTAATGTTTTATGTCGCTTAATACAGGAATAAACGTCCGACGGTTTTGCCGTAATGAATAATGTGTTAAAAGAGTGCAAATTAGCCATTAAAATTAAGTTTTGAAATATATTATGATAAGTATTTATTACTCTTTATTCAAGAAATTATATTATTTGAAAGTACATACTTTGTAGTGACTGTCAGTTGAATACATTAACAGTAAGAGGATCGATTTAACCCATAGTTTTAACGGAGAAATAGCATTCCAAAACTGACCAAGATGGCGGACAGGTTTCAACTGACATCGCAGACATATATTACTAGACCGGCAGTGCCATATATACAGACAAGGCGTTATGAATAGCAGTTTCAACTGGCACCGGCAGACCTGATTGGTTGTTGGTAGGGGCCAATCAGATGCTGCATATTTCTTAAGCGGAGATTCGGGCGCTACGCGCCCTCACGTTCTAAAAGAAATAGGTCAAACAAGAAATTTTTTTTAGAACGTGAGGGCGCGTAGAACCCGAATTACCGGTTAAGAAATATGCAGCATTTCATTGGCTCTTACCAACAACCAGTCAGGTCTCCCGGTGCCTGGTGAAACTGTTATGCATAACGCCTCGTCATATACAGTATCATTGGTATCAGTGAAGTCTCTCCGCCATATTTCTATACTATAACGTGAAAGCAGTAGTTGGCGTTATTACAGAAAATAGTCGTAAAAATACCGAAGAAAAGACTTTTGACATATGATAAATTCGTGTGATGTTATGGCTGTAATTTTTTCAGGTGGATTGAGTTTTGAGACATATAGTAATGAGTTGCACTGATTTCCTGTTATTATTAATCTGTTCCAATTTCATTCAACTTCGGATTTTGTAGCAGTAATATGGTCATCATAGAAGTGTATTTATCGTTGGATAATACGTACTCTCCTTCTTTTGAGAGTTCTTACGAAATCTACAGTCTGCTATAACACATACACTAATGAGTAGCATTTCCTGTTTTTGTTAATCTGTTACCAGTTTTAATCAATTTCGGCTTTTCTTTGAATAGTATGACCGTTATAAATGTGATACTTGTCGTAGCTACATCTCTTTATGAGTGTGTTTTTCAGATAACTACAGTCTACTTTAACTGTAGGTAATGGTAAAATTTTAGTTACCATCCCGGCGGCCTCACGTGTATATGTTGGCAACACCAACAAACCGATAGAAACCCTCGCCAAGATAATATATTCTTAGAAATCCAGACAAAGCGACGTGACTAGTGTTTCGTACAGACGATGAAGTAAATAAATAATTCTATACCTTCTCTATGGTTGACAGGTTCTTGTATGTATACTCATTCACTCAGTAAAAGTAATTGCCCTCTCAAACGAAGAGTTCACGACAAAATATTTACGCTGACACACGATCGGCTGATGCCAACGTCACACGATTGACAACACAATGACGCGAAGCGGTCAAGACGCTAAGTAAAATTTAACCGAACGTAATAAGTTCTGCTCATAACACGATTCGACAATTTACGCCTATGTGTTAAATTTAATTATTGCGGAAATATTAGTTCAATGGTAATACGGCACGGAAAGTTTTTGACGTGAGGCAACGCAAGATGATGGCGTCAGCTTCAATCACAGAGAGACGTTTGCCAGTCTAGTAATGTATGTCTGTGACTGACGTATATGCTCGGCATAGATAATGCCATCTCCCTTTATTCTAACCTCCTTGGGTCGATCAATGCGGGTCGTCGACAGAAATAGACGGGTAGATGGTTAAGGCGCTTTCCGGTTGTTTGGCAAAATCCATGATATAACATTGGCAATTACACTGAAGGTTTGTAATTATAAGTACTTCTGTCTCGATTTTATTATTTATTTACGTCCTTTACGTCCACAATGGAGCACTATAATATCTATAATCGTCATCTCCGGCCAGGAACTGCTGAACTGCGGCCGAGCCTCTGCCAAAGCCGCTGTCCAGTCCACTATTCACTGCCACTCTTCCAGAACCGGCGGTTCATATATTGCGTTTGTCATTGCCAGATACACCTCTCGTTCGCTAACCTGGATAAAACGAGAAGGTACGATATATTTCGACTATGTTGGCAATAGAAACAAATGAAAGGGCCGTCTGAATAAACAGCTGTTCGCCATTTTTGACTATCAGGGAAGAGGTTAGCAGACTGTTATTATTTGGCACTATGGCAAACAAACATGAAAGAAGCTCGAATTTTACAAGAAGTTAGTGCGAGAGTCTTGTGTTCTTAACAGAAAAATATAAGAACATACTGGAATGTAAAAAAAAAAAAAAAAAACGACTCTACGACATGGAAGCAAAAGGAAGCGATATTGTGGCAAATGAATTCAATGCTGTCCATGGAACATGTAGGACAGCAAAAGTGCTTAGGGTGAAGTGCAATAACATACTACCAAGTGCATTGTACTTTATGTTGTTGTTGTTTAGATACATTAGGGGGACAAAACGTAATATCTTAGTGCAAGTAATAACTTGCACATAGGCGAAAGTGCACTGTTCCTGTAGATCGGAGGAAGAAATCACGTTTTAGGCCTTACGCTAGACGCAACAAGCATAAGTAAATACTGAATTAATAAGCGCACAGACATAAATAATGTATTCTGTTTTCTATTACGACAGATAACTTACAAAATACATACCTATCAGGTGGACTCTGTGGTGTCGCATAAGTCCAAAGTGCGCGCCACCTACTTTCGCCGCGCGCCGCCATGCACGCACGGCGCGGCGTTCTTACGACGTCAGCCACGAGCGCCCTCTGTCACAACTCCGCTCGTGGCCACCACTGAACGACATCGTTCACTTGGGACTGAGATAGGAACCAGTTAACACTTCGGAATCAGATAGGCACCAGTGAAGACTTGGCTATCGTACAGGCACTAGGCAGACCTCATAGCTCAACTATGTATCAGCACTCTGCAGTACTGAATTGTGTAAAAGTTAAGTATTGTATAAATTCTGTGCAATATATATCTCATTCTAATTTACTCTAGTGTTTCTAGTTTCTGGCTGCTCCCCTCCGTACCTGCACCAGCGTGCTATCTTTATTCCTGTGTCGGTCTCATTCCACTCGGCCACCAACACCTACGACGGAAACGAGACACAAAAGCGGCGACGAGGCTAGGACACAAAAGTGGCGACGAGGAGTGATAGACGAACCTTGGACCAGCAGCCAGACAGCAGCAGTTGGAGAACGCAGAAATTGCTCCCGCCCACCCACCCTTAATATAAGAATTTTTGGGGGAACATATTCAGTTACGTGTTTTGTGGACTTTTTTGTTGCAGAGCGTCCTCTTTCATACTGCATTTGTGTTTTGTTATAATTTACTTGTATGCGCGGTGCCTAATCGGTCAGCATGGCCACTACCCCGAACCCAAACTTAATGGAAATTATTCAGTTACAGACGGCGCAAGTCACTCAGCTCCTGCAAGCAGTGGCCCAGCTCACAGCGCAAGCAGCTAACCAACAACAACAGCCGCCGCTTCAGCAGCCCACACCTGCCGCCGCAACGCTTCCTACGTTTCGCCAGTACAACGAACGTGAGGAAGAATGGAGCGACTATTTCGCACAGTTTCAAGAACTCGTCGCGGCTCATCAAATAACAGGTCAGACAGTTAAACATTTCTTTCTCGCCGTAGTTGGCACCAAGACTTTCGTGTTATTGCAGAAACTTTTCCCGCAAGCATCTCCTCGTGATGTAGACTTTGAACAAATAGTAGAGGCACTAAATGCTCATTATGAGAGAAAAGTTCTCGTAGCTGCGGCACGGTACCGATTTTTCAGACTTAAAAAATTACCGCAACAATCACACCAAGAGTGGATCACTGAGTTGAAGGGCTTAACCCGCAAATGTAAATTTACTTGCTCTTGTGGACTTCCGTATAGTGACGTGATGTTGAGGGATGCGATTACGCAGAACATTCAGGACCCCAGAATTAGGGCAGCAATTCGCAAACAGTCAGACCCTTCATTAGACAGTGTACTGCAGCTTATAGAAGCGCATGATACTTTTGACTTAGCAGATGTTGAAATGCAAAGCCACAGTGTAAATTCAGTGCGCCACAACGGACGCTTTCCTAGCCGTAGTTCTCAGTATAGCACTAGCGATTCTTTTAATTCTATCGGCCGTGCTGAACAGGCAGTGAACATTAGCCAGTGTAAAAGTGTGACACAAAGGTCGCCCCGCCGTGTTAGGATCAGTAATGTGAATAACGGGCGCCAACTCTCATTTCAGAAAAATGTTCGTAAATCTTGCCACCAGTGTGTGTCTCGCCACAAACGTGCTCAGTGCCCAAGTCGCAACGCAACCTGTTATCAATGTGGCAAATCAGGACATGTACAGTCTGTGTGTATGCAAATTAAAAACTCAAAGAACGATACCGTTAAAGACAGTGCTTTGCCGAGTGCACGAACAGTTCATGCTGTCAATGTCATAGACGCTGTGGAATTGAACAGTGCTTTGCTTGGTTCTCACTTGCAAAAAAGTTTCTCTGCACCTACGGCAAACCTATGTAGTGAGCCACGTCCCAAGCGCCGACGAGCGCGTAAAACAGTGCAACGGACACGGGTTCGGGACAAGCAAAGTGACTATGTACAGTGTAATCCTGTAGTGAACCTAGTGCCTTCTACAACTTCTCCTTGTAATAGTGCCCAGTACTGTGTAGATGTGCGCCTCGGTTGCACAGTGGTAGAGTGCCAGACTACAAATCCAAAGGTCGCGGGTTCGATCCCCGCCAGTTCCTAGGATTTTTATCTGTCACTTTCCACTTCTTTCACCTCTGGCAGTATTGCTCATGTGAAAAATACCGAGTAGCACCGTGGTTCGGAACCCACGTTAAACTGTAGGTCCCCCTATAACTGGCTGGGTAAGTCGGTTCGAAGGTCGGAGGAAGGCAACGGCATACCACCTCCAAACAGGACCATGCCTAGTAAAGCACTGTGGTGTTCAAACCAATCTTCGGATTGTTGACTGCTTTACCTTTTTACTGTGTAGATAGTGACAGTAAACTTGGTGTAGCTACTCAAAAGTGTAGTGCAGTAGTTAGTAAATCTGGATAGCTTCGCATGCTTGCGCGGACGCAGATCCGGCGGTAGTGCCATCTAGTGACAGTGTTGTTAATCCGCTGCGTGCCGAGTCTGCGCCGCTTCCTTCACTATGCAGCCTGCGCATGCGCAAGCGCATCAAACAAGGCGTAGCAGATGTTGCCCACATTCGCGCACCTGTCGTGCGCCAGAAGCATAAACTTTTTGTTACTCTATTGACAATAAGACTGTGTAACAAAAGGTGTAACAAAAACAGTTGCTTTTGTAGTTCTTCAGGCCAAATCTACACAGAACATTTTTGGACTAGATGCATTTGACTTATTTGGCTTATCAATCCAAAGAGATGTGCTTCAAATTTCGTCAGTAGTGCCTCAGGACAAAATTAATGCATTGTGTGAAAAATACAGTGATTTGTTTTCGCCGGAACTAGGTTGCGCAAAAGACTTCGTGGCACATGTAACTTTAAAAGAATCTGCAGTACCAAAATTTCGTAAAGCTAGACCAGTGCCTATCGCAATTCGTGATACAGTTGCCGAAGAACTTAAACGTTGGCAGGATAGTGGTGTGATTTCTCCTGTTTCTGCGAGTCAGTGGGCCTCGCCTATAGTAATTATACCCAAGCCGTCAGGAAAACTTCGTCTCTGTGCGGACTTCAAATCAACTGTGAACAGTCAAACAATTGTAGACACTTATCCCCTGCCCAGACCTGAGGAACTGATGGACAAATTAGGACAGTCTCGCTTCTTTTCCAAGATTGATTTAGCAGAGGCATACTTACAGATTCCACTTGATAACGAGTCAAAGAAGTTTTTCGTCATTAATACTCTCATGGGCCTTTTTCAATTTCAACGCCTACCCTTTGGCAGTTCTTCCGCCCCCGCTATTTTTCAGCGTTTTTTGGAACAGCTGACAGTTTCTGTACCGTGTTGCTCGAACTATTTAGATGATATTGTGGTATCCGGAAGTACAGTTGAAGAACATTTAGCAAACCTGGAGTGCCTTATCAAAGTGTTGACTGCAGCAGGTCTACGTTGTAATAAAGCAAAGTGTTCGTTTTTTCAAACTGAAATAGAGTACCTAGGCCATGTGATTAATTCCCAAGGAATCCATCCCTTACAGTCACATCTTCGAGCAATCAAAGACTTGCCTCCTCCTAAGAATGTGCACGAATTGCAAGCAGTAATGGGAAAGCTTAATTAGTATTTCAGATTTATTCCCAATGCCTCTCAGATTGCAGCTCCACTGCATCACTTATGTAGGAAGAATGTTCCTTTTGTATGGTGTAAAGATTGTCAGGTTGCCTTTGACAAACTAAAGTCTGCACTACTCAGTGATGCATGTTTGATTCCCTTTGACCCACAGAAGCCTGTAGTGTTAGCAGTTGATGCCTCGTCGTACGGTCTGGATGCAGTTTTGTCACATCGTATTGGATGTCACGATCGTCTTATTGCCTTTGCATCCAAGCTACTGACGCCGACGCAACAGAATTACAGTCAGATAGAAAAGGAGGCCTTAGCAATCATTTACGACGTCACAAAGTTTCATCATTATCTCTAGGGCAGAAAATTCTATTTGTTGACAGACCACAAGCCTCTCACGTCGTTGTTCTCACCCACAAAGCCAATTCCGCCACGAACGGCGCAAAAGCTTCAGAGATGGTCCTTAATACTGTCTATTTATCAGTATGAGATTTTGTACCGACCTACCACTAAACACGCCAACGCGGACACACTTTCCCGACTTCCGGTTGGCCAGGATGTGTCGTTTGATTCTTCGGAAAGACTCCAGAGATGCTACCGCTGTCGCAGATTTCCCTTTGAACTCTCGTCGGGTTGCACAGGAAACAGCTGCGGATGCAGACTTAAGTGTGGTAGCACGTTTTGTTCGCTCAGGGTGGCCTGCCAGAGCCAAAGACATTGATCGGCCTCTGGTTCGACGTTATTTTGCACAACGTCATGCATTGTCTTTAAGTCAGGGTGTTCTGTTGTTACATACGGACAACGACCAAACAAGAGTGATAGTTCCCCGTTCCCTGCAACGAGAAGTGTTACGCCTCCTGCACCAAGGACATTGGGGTATTGTTAGGACAAAGCAACTGGCCAGACGTCATTGTACCTGGGTTGGTATGGACGCTCAGATAGAGAACATGACGTCACAGTGTACTGTTTGTGCGGAGCATCAGGCGGCTCCTCCGCAACGTTTCTCAGACTGGCCACGCCCCAACGGACCATGGCAACGTTTACACATTGACTTTGCCGGACCTTTCTGGAATACGCGCTGGTTAATCGCTGTAGACGCTTTCAGCAAGTTTCCTTTTGTGATTGCCATGAACTCAACGACGGCATCTAGTACAATCAGTGCCTTAAGATCAGTGTTTCACATCGAAGGTTTGCCTGAAACTATTGTCAGTGACAATGGACCTCAATTTGTTAGTGCGGAATTTCAACAGTTTTGTCGTGTAAATGGCATTCAGCATATCACCACCGCACCTTTTCACCCTCAGTCCAATGGTGAAGCAGAACGTTTCGTTCGAACATTCAAGTCTCACATGGAAAAGATGAAAGGTCAGCACCCCAGGCAGCAAGCTCTTCAAATTTTCCTGTCTACGTATCGGTGCATGCCACGTGACGGCCCGTCTCCTGCCGAGCTGCTACACGGCCGCCGTCACCACACTCTCCTTCACCTGCTGCAGCCTCCCACGCACCGAGTCGGTTCGTATGGCGCTACGCGTTTTCAGGGTTCCACGCCGGTGCTGTACAGGGTGTTTGCTGGCAACAAGAAGACATGCTTGCCGGGCACCATTCAGCGCGTGCTCGGTCGTAATATGTATGTTGTACGTTCTTCCACAGGGTCGGAGCTGCGGCGCCACGCAAATCAATTGAGCTTGCACAGGCCGCGCGATCCTGTCTCCGGTTTCTTGATTCCAGACCCCGTTCACCGCCAGGGAGCACAGCCACATCGCTCGCCGCCGGGCCCAGCTTCCCCGGGCTACGAGATCCCGATGGATGTCGACGCGCCTCCTACGCAGTCCGCCTCTCCGCCGCTGTCGCCGCCGCATATGACAGCGTCACCGAGAGGGACTCCGGGACCGTGCGGGCGCCCCAGCTTGGGCCACGCACCTCAGAAGAAGATGACCTGCTCCCTCTGGGCGAGGGTGTGCGCCCTTCCTCAGGTTTCGGCGGGTTTCCTGGAGGATCGCAAGGCGGATGCCTTGGCGCGGACGGCGTCTCGATCCCAGCCTCAGCTACGACGCCCGTCCCACCAGTAACGCCCCCGCCCAGGCCCTCCTCCCAGTGCCGTCGCCGTGGCCCTCAGCCCTACGCCACGACGGCGCGGCGGTTTGGGGGGGGGGGGGGGGGGTGTCGCACAAGTCCAAAGTGCGCGCCACCTACTTTCGCCGCGCGCCGCCATGCACGCACGGCGCGGCGTTCTTACGACGTCAGCAACGAGCGCCCTCTGTTACAACTCCGCTCGTGGCCACCACTGAAGGACATCGTTCACTTGGGACTGAGATAGGAACCAGTGAACACTTCGGAATCAGATAGGCACCAGTGAAGACTTGGCTATCGTACAGGCACTAGGCAGACCTCATAGCTCAACTATGTATCAGCACTCTGCAGTACTGAATTGTGTAAAAGTTAAGTATTGTATAAATTCTGTGCAATATATATCTCATTCTAATTTACTCTAGTGTTTCTAGTTTCTGGCTGCTCCCCTCCGTACCTGCACCATCGTGCTATCTTTATTCCTGTGTCTGTCTCATTCCACTCGGCCACCGACTACTACGACGGAAATGAGACACAAAAGCGGCGACGAGGCTGGGACACAAAAGACTCTTCAGATGGACGTGGAGTTTCTGAAGCAGCGTTTCCAAAGTGGCTTTTCGAAGACGAAATCGCGTAACAAATTCTGCATCAATCCAGCATTCAAAATGATTTGGACGAACAGAAATACGTCTAGGACAATGACTTCCAGATCGTCCAAAACACTGACATCGTCGTCATTGTCAACCAAATCTCTTATTCCAGCCATTTTCATCATACCGATTCTAACTTAACTAGTCGTTACCCGTAAGTTTGTATATTGATATCGCAACAATAATTTTAAGGTTATGTTGCGTATCTGCAATATATCAAACTCATCTAATCGCTACTGACATGGAAGGAGCGAGAAATATGACGATATAATTTTCCAATAAAGCTGCTTTCCACACTATTTTTTCATATAAGTAGTGCTGCTGTATTTTGTTCGATAAATCGGTCTTTATCACGTGAATATACTGCGGTATTTTAGCGCTTTGGAATCCAGACATTTTCATACAGATTCTCACTTAACTGGACGATAGCCACGTGACGAGCAGAATTTTACTCGTTAACGTAACGGCCAGTTTGAGGTCTTTTAACGTCAGCTTAACCATAACGAAACATTGACAAACGCAATTCTCCGTTTACGACAAGTTAAAATCTTAACTGGAACTGTGTATAGCAGTTAAACTCCGCAAATTCTGGACCGATTACTATGAATTTTTGACACAATACAGGAAGGTTTCTACATTCCTGGCCATTTAAACTGCTACACCACAGACGTGAAATTTAACCGACAGGAAGAAGGACAGGAGTTGACCGGCGTTGCCTGGTGAAACGTTGTTCTGATGCATCGTGTAAGGAGGAGAAATGCGTACCATCACGTTTCCGACTTTGATAAAGGTCAGATTGTAGCCTGTTTATCGTATCGCGACATTGATGCTCGCGTTGGTCGCGATCCAATGACTGATACGGAATCGGTGGGTTCAGGAAGACAATACGGAACGCCGTGCTGGATCCCAACGGCTTCGTATCACTAGCAGTCGACATGACAGGCATCTTATCCGCATGGCTGTTAACGGATTGTGCAACCACGTCTCGATCCCTGAGTGAACAGATGGGGCCGTTTGCAAGACAAAAACTATCTGCACGAACAGTTCGACGACGTTTGCAGCAGCATAGACTATCAGCTCGGGGACCATGGCTGCGGTTACCCTTGACACTGCATCACAGACAGGACCACCTACAATGGTGTAAGCAACGACGAACCTGGGTGCACGAATGGCAAAACATTTTTTTCGGATGAATCCAGGTTCTGTTCACAGCATAATGATGGTCGCATCCGTGTTTGGCGACATCGCGGTGAATGCACATTGGAAGCGTGTATTCGTCATCGCCATACTGGCGTATCACCCGGCGTGATGGTATGGGGTGCCATTGGTTACACGTCCCGGTCACCTCTTGTTCGCATTGACGGCACTTTGAACAGTGGCCGTTACATTTCAGATGTGTTACGACCGTGGCTCTACCCTTCATTCGATCCCTGCGGAACCATATATTTCAGCAGGATAATACACGACCACATGTTGCAGGCCCTGTACGGGCCTCTCTGGATACGAAAAATGTTCGGCTGCAGCCCTGGCCAGCACATTCTCAAGATCTCTCGCCAACTGAAAACGTCTTGTCAATGGTGGCCGAGCAACTGGCTCGACACAATACGCCAGTCACTACTCTTGATGAACCGTGGTATCGTGTTGAAGCTACCTATACACGCCATCCAAGCTCCGTTTGATTCAATGCCCAGACGTATCAAGGCCGTTATGACAGCCTGAGGTGGTTGTTCTGTGTACTGATTTCGCACCCAAATTTCGTGAAAATGTAATCACATGTCAGTTCTAGTATAATATATTTGTCCAGTGAATAACCATTTATCATCTGCATTTCTTCTTGTTGTAGCAATTTTAATGGCCAGTAGTGTAGGTACATATTTCTTGAATAGTATAAAACCTATATGTATATTGCGTTTCAGATTTTTCGTATCAACGTGTTCCCATTACAAAATTTATGTAAATTCGTATATGACATATTTTGAAAAATTATAAGTATAAACCATGCGCATATTCCAGTAGAACGTTGTGTTAAAATTTCAAAACATTCAAAAATGTTCAAATGTTTGTAAATCTATCGGACTAAACTGCGTGGTCATCAGTCCGTGGCTTACAAACTACTTAAACCTAGGTAAACTAACTACGGACAACACACACACCCATGCCCCAGGGAGGACTCGAACCTCCACGGCGAGCAACCACGCGCTCCGCAGCGAGACGCTTCAGACCGCTCGGCTACTCCACCGCGGCTCAAAACATTCGGTCAAGAATTTTCGGAGATATATGACTTTGAACATAAAACTAAACATGGTTCTAGGTTTAGATTTAGTTGTAAGAGGAGACAGAAGAGGCGAAGAAAATTGATGTAGAGAGGGGGGAAGGGGACGATCAGGTGTTGAGAAGGATATTAACACGCAATTACTCGTTAAACGAAAAAGGTTCATTGCGACAACCGTCTGAAAAACTTTTCTGTACTTTGAGTGCTATTTCATTCGTTGTAATGTATAGCCTACAATGCATCGAGCAGTAAGCTATCCGCTATCGAACTTTTTGAATAAATTACGTACACGTCCTTCAAGAAGAGTGTCATTTTAAAGCGACTGTTACAAAGTAAGAAAAGATTAGTGTTTTATTAGAAAGCTAAGATGAAGTACTACCACGTGCAAAAAAATCAGATCTTAAAAGCTTACCCTTTTTCGAAAATAGAGTGAGAAGCTCATGCAGAATCAAATTTAGGCATTTTCGATTTCCACAAGCAATGGAAAACAAGTAAGGAAAGAAATAACTTGATAAAACGATGTGAGGTGGTGTTACATACCATCAACAATTTTTACAGTGTGAAAATCGGTAAAGCGATTTCCTCCTTTTCCCAGCCCAGCCCGCCCGGGAGTGGCCATCCCCGTACAGCTAATTGGGCTCAGTGTAAATAAATATTCCTTCATATCAAGAGTGGGATTTTACCCACTCTCAATTATTTTAGTGGGTACAGCTCCCGCTCCCGCTACCAACTCAGCATGTCTGGACTTGTTCATCATTTTGGTGACTGTAATGAGGAAGTTTTGCTTACTCATGCTTGACATGGACTTAGCATTCACAGTTAGTGTGCCTTGTAGTCACTTGTCATAACTTTTACATTTGCTGTACTTTTAATATCACCCGGCAAGGGACTCTACTTTATTTTCCTATTTTTATCTGCAGCAAGACAGAAGTGAAGGTTAATTTCTTGCCTCAGTAAATTTTCTAAAGAAGTTTTTAATTTCTCTGGTGCTGATAGTGGTGATTAGTGATGGGATAAACTTCAAACAACAGTTTTGTTGTTATTATTTTGAAAGAAGCACTTTTGGTTGCTGTTGTTACAATTTTGCTATAGATTCAGAACTGTGAGTATAAACAGCATTGTGTCTTTGTCGAGTTTGTCTGACAAATCATTTTATTCAATGACAACAAGATGTAAAAGATATTTACATGTGCTGTAGGAGGAAGTGACCTAGTGATTTTCATTCGTTAGGGAAACTCTGCCAGAGACCTGGGACCATGCACTCTCTACTTATATTCTTTCATCAGGCGCAGCAGATCATCGAGAGATTAGTAGTGAGGCTTGAAACATTTTCCCAGTCCAAGCCACTGGCGTCAGACCAACTGGCACAGATAGATCCATCGGTGGAAAATATTCCAACCTTCATACTGTAAGGTGAAACAATGCGACCGCAACATCACTCGGCTGGAACAACACTTCTGCAGCTATGGTGTAAAAGGCGATGTCTAGCGCTGTGGCCTCCTTTTGGCTCATGTGGGTCCTACAATGTCCCAATTAGTGAAACAACTACACACTGTAGCAGAACCCCAAGCATCCTCTACGATACACTCGACAAATAGAACAGGCACTATTTGTTGACATTAACGGCCATAATTTTACGAATTCGAAATATTTAAACATTACGACTGTTTCAGGGCATTGAAATAAATCCAACGGCAAAGTTGAAAATTTGTGCCGGACCGGGGTTCGAAGCCGGATTTCCTGCTTCGGGCCAACGGTCGCCTTCACCAATTTTTTCCCTTGGGTAGTTCTCGTTGTTGCGGACGCTGATCGGTTTTGTTCGTTCTTGTTCGATGCGTTGTTGGCTCAGATTTTTTATTGACCGGGCACGCTGAGCCAGCTGTTAGACTATCCAGGCGTGCTTCCCTTACAACCCAAATTCTCAGCACACTACGATCAGTTCCTCTTGCTCGCAGCCTATACTGGATTCCCGCAAGGGATCGATCGTATTAATTAGTCCACATTGAAGCTGTCAATTACCTGTTGGGGGCATATATATTACATATATTGATATGGTGTCTGATCTTTCGGTCTGGTAAAAATTTTCAACTTTGCCGTTGGATTTATTTCAATTCCCTGAAACGATCGAAATGTTTAAATATTACGAATTAATCAACACATATTGCCTGGGAGACACAAGTTATTTAGCTATCATAAATTAGCTTCAGTGGCGTTATTACAATAACAATCAAAACACCGCAAATTCTACTAATTGACAGTTTCTGTAACTCCGCTGTCTCGCTAGATAAGACGCATGATTTAAGTGCACGTCCCTGACGAAATACCTTAAAGATCCATTTCTTGATGCATGCCTCTCAGGTATCGACAAATATGAACAGTCGATTCGCTCTTCGGGGGCCATGTAGAACCCCGCACAGGTACATTGAATCTGGTCTAGTTTCTCGCTATAAGCACCAACGGCCATTCCAAAAACAGGATTGGGTACTTCTGAAAAAGCCACCACCAGCATGATGTACGCAATATTTTATACATGATTCCCACCAGGAATGTCGATTTCGATCGGTAAAATTTAAATCTTGGGGCAAAACAGGACATAATGTGAAGGCGTGTTGCTCCATGTTTTCCAACATTGGCTTAAGGGATGCCGTCTGCAGCACCATCTCGACAAGGACTCTAAAAACTTACTAGTGATTAAGACACCATTTGGACTATACTGATGTAACTGATTGCCTTTCGACATTTCCAGCGCACTTGCCGTATCCAAAGATAAAGAATTAATCACACAAATTCACAGCACAACGAACTGTGTGGACGATATTTTGGTGGCGGGCGAGGCAACCTATCTAAAATGTTCAAATGTTTGTATACTCTATGGAACTTAACTACGGGGTTATCAGTCCCTAAACTTATAAACTACTTATGAACTAACTAAGACTAAGGACGGCACAAATATCCCCGAGGGGGGGATTCGAACCCCCGACCGTAGTGGCCGTGCAGACCGTGACTGGAGCGCCTCAGTCCCCTCGGCCACCGCGGCCGGCTGCAACCTATCTCACAATGCAGAGACAGTATGTACTGTTTTTAAGTAAGCGCGTTCACACACTGCAACTGGACAGATATGAATTCTTTGTAAATAAAGTGAAGAATCTGGGCATATAGTCAGTTCTTTGAGTATCAGCCCCACACCTACGCGTGTGGAAGTTGTCCAAAACCTACCTGCCGCTAAGGAGATCTCGTGACTGGTCATATCTCAAATTAATGGCGACTGTCGTTTCCCACCATGTGGAAGCTATAACGGAGATGTTGCATGGATGTACCAATGTGATAAGGCCTTTCACAGTATGAAACAGGTTCTTGTCAAATCTACCTGCCTAACAGCACATGATCCAGCAAAAGCCAGTGGTCCTCGTAGCTGTCACTTTTGATTACGGGATGGGACTGTACTCTCGCACATTGTGAAATGGATGGAACGCCCTATAGCCTATTGATTCATGGGCAGAAAAATTACATCCAGTTCGAGAAGGAGGCCCTTGACATCTATGGTCGACACTTCACACTCCTCACATAGCATAAGCCGCTACTTCCGTTTCTGCGCTCTTTGTCAGCTCTTCCCACCAAGACTGCTCAGTGTTTTCAACTCTGGGCCCTCTACTTATGAAGATACTTATACGCCACTCTGTTTCATTCAACAACGCATCATACCAATGTTGATGTTCATGCTCAGATTCCACTTTCGAGAGTGATTCCAAGGTGTGCTTCCATCCGGGTGTCGAAGTAGAAAGCGCCATCAGTTTCTCTGGATATCTTGATACCAACACTGTGTAGCACCACACTGCACAGGACCCATACCTCGGTAAAATCTACGATGCATAAAATTCGGTTGGTCAGCCAACAGATAGCAATTGCCGAACCCAGACTTTCAGGCCCGGTGCTATCACCACTGGGGGGGGGGGGGGGGGGGGTTGCTCGGCTACAAGGGTAAAACAGGTTCGCTCCAACAAATGGACCTTAAACACCTCACAGGACAGAATGGGTGGATCTAACGAAACAACACACCAGTCATCACATCCATTGGCGCTGAATGGAGACACCACTGCCAATATGGTTTCTGTTTGTGCCACTACCCAATCAATGGAAACAAGCTCTAAAAACCCATTTTACTGTTTCAGCAATACTATGATCTATTTAGGTGTAGCGAGGATACCACATTATGATGGAAAAATTTTACTGAACGTTCCATTTTCTTTCTGGAACAGTTTAGCCGAAGGTTGGGTTGCCGTATTATCCAATTTTACTTTTTACTTCGGGGATAAAGATACTACCGTTAGTGAATATTTTGGAGTTCATTCAAGCAGTTTGCTGTTAGTGTTGCTTTTTAAGAAATTATGTCAACCATGATGTTTTCGAAGTATATGGGGCTTTGGATTTTCTAATTAACAGAAAAGACTATTTATGGATCCCGCTTGCATTTTGGCGGGCTAATTTTGCTTGGTTCTTTGCTGGTTTTATATCCTGCATTTGAACTCTCTCACCTTGAAGCTAAAGATTTTGACTGTAATGATTTTCGTTTAACCACATTTCCTCAGTGTTGTAAATAAAGTCCAAATTCTTTTTAAACCATCTTTAATGGAATGAGCCATTTTTACTTACATCAGCATTTTTTCACTTTGTAGTTCAATTCACAAATTCCATGACAACATTTAAATCAGTATGAAACTGCTAGAAATGATTCTTGGCCATCTGTTCTATTACTTTTTTTTTAATTGGACTAACTTTTCACAGTACAAAAGATCAAAACCAATTGCCCAGTTTATCACTTCTGTAAAAACAAAAGATAAAAACGAATGAAAAGGTACCTCCAGAAGTTTATTTTACTATTTTTTCATCACTTTTCGATGTTTATCACATTTTCGCTTTGAAGCGTGCAGGTGCACCGCAAAACGAATCAGTATTCTTAATATCCCTTATAGTAGAAGTACCTATGCCATATTTATCGTCTAACTTATGGCCAGTTTTAAAACTGAATCAACAGTTTTTAATTTTTTTAAGCACAGACCCTACACGGCACTGCAGTGATTGACAACTCAAACAGTAAGGAAATAAAACTTTTCAGACTATTGGTTGATTGGCTGTTACAAGACGTTGAGTTAAATTCAACGATGATATTGAACTTTTGTGCTGGACCAAGATTCGAACCTAGATCCTATGCTTCACAGTAACGGTTGCCTGGTTGCCTTAACCCGCTCGGCCACACTGAAAATTTTTTCTTCTGACCCAAATTCTGGACGTCACATACTGCTATTTCAATGTCCCCCATCCATTCAGATGTCACGTTAGATTATAAGTCCCATTTCCTCAGTTAAGGATATGAAGTCACTGCCACTGAAATGGCGTCCAGTTGAAACATTTTCTCAAGGCCACTGAGTTACACAAAGCTTTTACTATACAACCTCTGACAATAAAATTCGGTGGATAGTCCTGTAACATTAACGTAGGTGAACTATGAACTACAGTGACCTTACTATCCTTTGAAATAGTCACCTCCCATAACTATGTACCACTTAGCTCAGCAATACATGGACAGTGTTGTGCATAACTAGATCAAACGCCAAAATTTCACGAGTGAGATAAATGAGCCCAAAGTTTCCGTTCTCTTAAAAATAGATTTATTACTGAATTGTCCCAAATTTTTGTACGGGGAAGGGTTATTACTGTTTCACTAAGTAGTGAAACCTCAACGTAATTTAACTGTCAACAATACTAAAAAGTAAAGAAAATGGTCGTTGGTCTACTTATGCATAGATGCCGCTTTTTTTTGTCGTACATCAGTAGACTATACGACTTCGAAGACCTTTGCTCTCACTATGCTTAACTGAATACTATATTAGACTCAAGGTAGCATTGCTAAATTACATGCCTTTTATGATCTGAAAAACTTGAAGAGTTCACTTAATCTATACTAATAATAAATCTGTAAATGTAGGCCTGTCGCTGTTCCCTTAAATTTTCAAAACTACTGGACGAATCTTCATGCGGTTTTCAGAGGAAACATGGGAAAAGTTTGGGTCAACATATAGGCATAATTTTATCAAAATCAGATCACGGAAACAAAAGATATCGTAAATTTATGTGTTTTCTGTAACCGCCATGTCTGTTTATTCAACTATTAAAAACCTTTTATTTCGAAAACTACTTCACCAATTTGCATGGGGTTTTCACAGGTAACTTGAGCGTAACTGGGGGTAACATATAGACTTCGTTTCATAAAAATCGAATCACGGAAAAAAAGAATATCGTAATTTGAAATTTTTTATCTACAACCGTCATGTATGACTATTTCAACACGTTTACAGTATCTCCAAAACTAATTAACGAATTTTCATGGGGTTTTCACACGTAACTTGAGCATATCGTGCGATTTCATAAAGGCTTCAATAATTAAAATCGGACCAGAGAAAATGAAAATATCAAAATTTAACCATTTGTTTAAAAGCCGTCGTGTATGTCTATTTGTTTAAGGTAATCTCCAAAAGTACTACACGAACTTTCATGGGTTTCCATAGATAAATTGGGAATAGTTTGGAGAGTAACACTGGCTACATTTCATCAAAATCGGATCAGAGGAAGGAAAGATATCGTAATTTGAAGTTTTTTGTGTTACTATGCTTATAAGTATGTTGTAGTTCAGCAAATATCCAAGAATACTATACGAACTTTCGTGGGGTTTTCATAGGTCAAATGAGAATACCTTAGAGCAACATATAAGCTTCGTTTCATCAAAATCAGATCAGGGAAAGAAGAGATATCGTAATTTGTAGTTTCTCGTGTATGCTGTGGTTGAATTGCAGCGTAGTATAGCAAAGATCCGTTAGAGGCGCTGCTACATAGCATACCAAATAATTAATAGATGGCGATGCTGCGTTAGAATCCTTCTTTAAAAATTAGTCACGTACGAGGGGAATAATTCTTTATGTTGATAATGAAATAAATAATTGTTGTTTCGATCAATAAATTAATGATCCTCCTACAGCTAAAATTTCGTTGCCAACGTAAACATACTAAACCGCTACCACTGCAAGTAAAATTTAACCCAGGTACGACAAAAAAAGTAATTGTTTACTAGCTGCATCCCGCATGCCTTGCAATGGCATGGAAAGAAAAATAGTGCTTCTTTCCGCGGGTATCATTTGAATTTAAAACATAAGACGTTCCTTCACGTCTATCGATGTTTTGATTTACTACGAATTCTTTGCAGGAAAATCGAATTTATGTAGTTCCCTTTCTGATTTCGGTATATCCTCTTTACATTTTGAGTGCGTACTCTTGAGGAATACTCGAAAACGCCATAGTACACGAAAGGACAAAGTAAGGCGACGTTAGTTACACAGTACACCAAATAACTAATTATGGCGTTCCTGCGTTTTTTTCATTCCCATAACTATCGTGTAATACACTACAAGAAGTGGTACATTTTTACTTACGGCGGCGGCCTTGTGTGCTGATGTTGGCAACGGCCGTTGAATGCTTTTTCAAAAATCAGTCACGTAGAATGAGGTGAATATTTAAGTTCACGATGAAATAAATAATTTATGCTGTTCTGGTCAGTAAATTATAACATCTAAATAAATGTGTCACAGAAGCAACAAGAAAGTTGAGGAAGCCATTTACACATAGTCATCCGTCTTAACCGAACCCAAATGGACCAAGATAATGTCAGCGATTAGCAGATTTTTCCCAATATCACAAGACATTTCCATCTTATTGTTGAGTATACAGTCTGTTTTCGCATCTGAATGCTCAATCCAGAGATATTTCTGCTCTGTGCCTGCCACCAGAGATAATATACAGACGAGCCACAATCTCAACAGAAACATCTCTGCTTTCATAATTGTTCGGTACAATATTGTGATTAAATTTTGCAATTACTTACTTTTGGTATGGACTACATTAAGATAGAGAAAGACATCTTCTTTTGCAGAGACAACTGTACTTAAGAGATATAATCCGGCTTCTGAATATATAGTTCTCTTACACAAGGTCGATTTCAACTTCGTGCCTTAATTCAAATGTTCAAATGTTTGTTAAGCTTAAGCGACTTAACTGCGGGATCATCAGTCCCTAAACTTACAAACTACTTTTGAACGACCTTTTACTAAAGACGACACAAACATCTATGACCGAGGGGGGGGATTCGAACCCCCGACCGAAGCGGCCGTGCAGACTGCGACTGGCGCGCCAAAGACCGCTCGGGCGCCGCGGCCGGCAGTGCTTTAATACGTGGGGACATTTATTAGCTGAAAGAGTGGCCGATGCTGCTGACACAGTGAATTCCCTGGAAATACTATATTTAATGGAAAGTTGTATACAGACGATTAGCTGACGCCATTCCTTCAACGATCACCCAGACTTACTTTATCGCACATTGACACCACCATGAGGTCGTATTTAAACAGACATGAATTGCTCTGTTGATTTAATTACCAGACTTTCAGCATTCTTTGAGTTTTCGATAATAGGGAGCTCTGCATACAGAATAACTACATTGTCACCAGTGCAACACTGCAGTAAACTAATAATTCAACATGCACTTACTGTGAGAGATAAACAGTTTAGTACTACAGCATAGAACCAATGCATGACCCTGTTATTATACATCTCAACGATAGAAGTGTTTTCAGAAGTTTACCCCAAACAGACAATTACACACCGCAGTTTTAACTTTGTGAACACAAGCTAATACTACCGAGCGAGATGGCGCAGTGGTAACACACGCCGGCCGCGGTGGCCGAGGAGACTGAGGCACTCCAGTCACGGTCTGCACGGCCACTACGGTCGGGGGTTCGAATCTCCCCTCGGGCATGGATATTTGTGCCGTCTTTAGTATAAGGTAGTTCATAAGTAGTTTGTAAGTTTAGGGACTGATGACCCCGTAGTTAAGTCCAATAAGCTTAACAAACATTTGAACATTTGAAGTGGTAACACACTGGACTCGCATTCGGAGAATGGTGGTTCAAATCCACCTCCTGCCATCCAGATTTAGGTTTTCCGTGATTTCTCTAAATCACTCGAGGCAAATGCCGGGAGGGTTCCTTTCAAAGGACACGGCCGATTCCCTTCCCCATCCTTATCCAAAACTCCGAGTGTTAGCTCCGTCTCTAATGACTAAGTTGTCGACGGGTCGTTAAACCATAAGCTTCCTTCCTTCCTTACAACCTAACATTGAATTAACATCGTTCCGGAGTTTGTACTTCAATTAATTTCACTTTGGTATGAAAAACCTTATGAACATTCATCGTTTACGACAATGATTTCTCCTTACATTTGACAACTTGGCTAGAACTGAGTTTATTGACAAAGCGCTCCAACAAGGAATCTGTTTTTGCTGACCTAGGTTCGTAACCCTAATAAACAATGATATACACAGGTCCCTCTTTAACAACCGTTGCGAAGCACGGGCATATAAGCTAGTTGGAAATAAACCTTATATGAAGAACAAATTATATTTCGCAAGCGAAAAATTGCTGACAGAATACAAGCTAAAGGTATCAAAACTTTAACTGCAGAATTAACATATTTCGTATTGATTGTTGTGAAACATAAAATAATTGCAACAATGCAAATGACATAATAAAAATTTGTTCATACAAATTAAAGGTAACATTCCTTACATTCGACATGGAAGTAACTGATACTAACGGTACATCACAACTGTATAAACTCAGTAAAATTAATGAACTTACAGGAACAAGAAATTACAATTAGTTGTCATTATTCGCGTTCTATTTTGAAGTCAACTTGTCACTGAAACCATCGATGTCGTCTTCCGTGTTAACAGCACTCTGAAAAGACTGGTACATTTCTCTTGCTTCTTTATCGACTAGCGATAGAAAGAACTTCAAGTCTTCCAGTTTTTCTTGAGTAATCGGTTTTCCTCCTGGGTGTTATTTGTTCACCCTACCTACGTGGATTAGAAGAAGTCTTCTTTCTTTTCTCTGGACGCTTAGTTGAGCTGCAGTTTTTTTGCCAAACTCTATTTTTATACAAAGTTTTAGATGTGTGGCTTTTCTTAGTCCAATTTCTCTATTTGCCAGCCAATTTATACTGTGTTTTTGTGTGTCAAATTTGCGGGTTGTTATTTTCTAGCATTTCAGTTCTAATGAATTCCCTCTTTACGACCCTGAGGACAACCAAACCATAGTTTTCTGACTTACTTTTCAATGACATTTATAGCATCATCTGTGGTGTAGCACAAGTACAAAGTGCGCGCCACCTACTATCGCCGCGCGCCGCCATGCACGCACGGCGCGGCGTTCTTACGACGACAGCCACGAGCGCCCTCTGCTGCAACTCTGCTCGTGGCCACCACTGAACGACATCGTTCACTTGGGACTGAGATAGGAACCAGTTAACACCTCGGAATCAGATAGGCACTAGTGAAGACTTGGCTATCGGACAGGCACTAGGCAGGCCTCTAGCTCAACTATGTATCAGCCTTCTGCAGTACTAAGCTATGTAAAAGTTAAGTATTGTATAAATTCTGTGCAATATATATCTCGTTCTAATTTACTCTAGTGTTTCTAGCTTCTGCTGTCCCACTGGCTGCTCCCCTCCGTACCTGCACAAGCGTGCTACTTTTATTCCTGTGTCGGTCTTCCTACTCGGCCACCGACACCTACGACGGAAACGAGACACAAAATCATCAATAGACTACAGCCGTTGTATCTTCAGTACACACTAATATCTCCAAACTCACTGTCATTAAGCAAAAAAATTGTGCCCTGGGAGAACATAGCGCAACGTAATATTTTGTAATGTGGGCTGATTTTCGAACGTAGTCCCAGCACTATTTTTATGTTACAGATTTGGCCTCCATACGAGTATGGTCAAAGAGTAAGTTCCTTAGCAGTAAAATTTTCTTATATATAGGCAGCTGCTATCTTCCTGGGCTCCACGCCCAACGTCACCCTCAGCCCATACAGTCAGAGCAGTGGCCTTTGCCGTCCTTGCCACCGAATACCTCAATTACACACACACACACAACTATCAAAATGTTCAAATGTTTGTATAACTTATGGGACTTAATTACGGGGTCATCAGTCCCTAAGCTTACAAACTACTTATGAACTAGCTAAGACTAAGGACGGCACAAATATCCATGCCCGAGGGGGGATTCGAACCCCCGACCGTAGTTGCCGTGAAGACCGTGACTGGAGCGCCTCAGTCCCCTCGGCCACCGCGACCAGCCATATGCAAAGAGCCGTTTGCGTTTTATAGAGCGCGTTCACAACTGCAGTGAAAACAAATGAGACGATTTTTCAGCAAGCAGTGTAACGTAATTTAATTTTTAACACCTTTTACGCACATCATTTTTGTTATATGTAAAGCTGACACTATTGAAGTGTAGTAAGCTTGAAAGAGTTACAGTACGTACGTTTCATTTTGCAGTATTATTTCCTCCCCCACTTCAGTAGCGCTTCAAATTTCACATTTTGGGGGACTCGCTGTTGTCCCTTCATTGCACAGCACTTTGCGTACGGGCATTAAGCGGCCGCAGTGAAACGTGCCGAGTGAGGAACAATCGGAGCGCGGGAATGTTTAAAAGTTCAAATGTTTGTAAATCCATCGGACCAAACTGCGTGGTCATCAGTCCATAGCCTACAAACTACTTAAACTTAGGTAAACTAACCTAAGGACAACACACACACCCACACCCAGGGAGGACTCGAACTTCCACGGCGAGCACCGCGCGCTCCGCAGCGAGGCGCTCCGCAGCGAGACGCTTTAGACCGCTCGGCTACTCCACCGCGGCCGAATGTTTAAAAGCTGTACTTTGAGGAGGCCGTAACTGCGGTGTATCTGAATAATGGCCCAAATATCCATTTCTAGGGTTGATGTCTAGCTCATGTATTTTTTTTCTCAAGAAAATATGAGGTCGAGTTGATGATGTTTCCTTGTTAGTGTAAGCTAGTTTAAGTGGTTTGTAAGTCTAACGAATGATGACCATAGCAGTTTGGTCCAATAGGTTTACAAACATTTCAACATTTTCTCGTCACTGACGGCGGTCGCCAGTTTTCCGCTACGAGGACTGTCAGAAACACTTTATCGGCCTCACCAGAAACGCGCGAACCACTCGTACATACATTTGATGCACACTGCTTGATTTCGATAAACACGTACCAGCATCGCAGGCGTTTCTTTAGGTGTCTTGACAAGCTTAAAACAAAGCTATAAACTGATTCTTTTCTCTCTTATTGTCTTGTTCTCAGTTCAGAACCAACGCACTAAAGAAACACTTTGTCCACGGAATACACACGATGCCCAACAGAAGTGTGTTGGGGTCAGGTTGACAACACCGGCCGCTACGCAGATGCAGCGTTGTGATTTACCCATGTCACAGTCTAACATATACAGTCGCCACACTGACTGCTGTGAAAGTTGTTACCAACTGACAGTTGCTGCGACACTAGCGCTCCTAGCGGTGGGGAAGCCGCCGTAGGAGTGATGTTTGTTTATAATTATTTGTATGTGTAATTAACGACATAGTCTGTATAGTTTTAGCGTTACAAGCGTTAGTAAAATATTAAGAGATATACATAACACGGACACTAATGTAAAAACAGCCGAATTTAACTGATTCAGAGGTGTAATGAACAACTTAGTCATGAACAAATACTTACGAATATGTGTTATTTTGCAGCTTATTCCGCTGAAAGTAAGTAGAATATAAACGTAAGAGAAACATAAATTTCTATTATGGTGTGAACTTACTATGACAAGAGTTTTTTGACGTGTATCAGTTCGGAGTGTAGTCTAATGATTCAACCATTTTTAGGCCTCAGTCGTCTTTCTGATACGCGCATATTCGTTTGAGTGTCATTACTTTAGCTTAAGAAGACAATGTCTTGAAGATTATTGCCGTTTGTAGTTCAGTTGTAGCAACAATTGTGAATTTGGGTTCTTCTTTGTTGAAAACAGTTTGATTGCTTTCTCCGTTTTCTTGCCAGGTCTGTGATGTTTACAGATGGGCGTACTCGGGTTCCACGCCAACCCGAGTTAACCGAGTTGAAATTTCGCCTAACCCGAGTTAACTCGAGTTGGCTAACCCGAGTAAGGACAGAAATGTACGTTAACGGCCAGTTTCATTCGCCTTTCAGTTAACGAAATCGATCTGCAAAAAATTATTATAGAGCAGTCGCTAGAGTTAACGAGCCAAAAAAGTAAATAAAAAATAAAAACTTTCCTTTGCATTTTGCGTCATGGTTAGCAAATCCGGATCGGTAAGAAGTGGATTGATATTTCGGCTATCAATGTGTTGACACACATTGTAGACTTTTTTTTTTTTTCATGATGATAATTGAAACCATACAACAGGCAAGGAATGAAGAACTTTTAATTAAATTAGGTAAAAGCATGGAGTTATTAGAACACGCGAAGTTTGACTTCAAGTAATTACGAATAGCAAGTTATCTGGCGAATTTTTATCCTTAAAATTCATTTGTTGTAATTGCCAAGGCTAACCGAAACACCCGTTGTTTACTTTAATAATTAAAATTTCAGGTTTTTAAATATTTTTAGTGAAGCACAAGTGTCGTTGCACCGGTAAGTCAATGAGTCCACCCTGTTCGACACTCATCACAGATTTCGGTGGAAATTCAAATGAACATTCGCACTGTCGCGATGGAGATAGGTGAAGTTAACATTCGTTGAAACAATAGCTGTCACTAGTTTGAATCCAGGCCCTAGTTTGCAAAGAACGAGCATGAATTTCTGCCGAATTTGAGTTGTTATAACAAGGGAAATTTGGCGGTCTCGTACAGCGTTATGCATTCTCCTAAAAGTAATAGTAAAATGAATGTTAAAAGGCATATACATCCTGTAAATTTTAGGCAAATCGCCCGAATAAATTGGCATCCAAATTTTGGCTTCACATATCGCAGGGAGACCAGTTTGAAAAGTTTTATAGAACATAGTGTAATGTAAAATCAGGTCGAAAATAAATTATTCATTATTCGAATGTGATACATTAATGAACCTTTATATTTGGAACTGTGTTACTAGTTTATTACATGCCAAGTTTCCCATTCGTCCAAGGGATGTACAATCAAGATGCCGAACTTTGAAACGTTCCCGAGTGCAGATTTTATCGGGCTATTTTGCCTAAAATTTACTGACTGCATATAGCCCGTAAATTGATTTTCATTATTATTCTTAAAAGAAACCATAAATTGTACAAGGTAGTCAAATATCATTTCTTTCGATAATACATCATTCCAGATTGTCTAGTGTTTTATTGTGCAGTTATGGGCAAGGCGGGAAATAGGGGATGAAAGTCGTTTTGAATGTATGTATGTCGCGCGACACTGTACGGGTCTACTCGGGTTACAGCCACTGCAGCGTGCCACTGCCGACGGGCAAGGCTGCACTAACTCGAGTAAGCATGGCGTGCCGGGCTGAGCCAACTCGAGTAAGAGTGCCAACTGCGTCCTGCCAGGGCCAACACGAGTTAGCCGACTCGGGTTCCGCGCGCATGCGCAGTACTGCCTGCTGCGACGCACCTGGGCCAACTCGGGTCAAGGTTAATAAATATAAGGTTGGGCAGTAAGCGCTCTGCTCTGTCATTGGCTAGCGCTGTGACGTCACTGTGGAACTGCGCGCTCCCAAACGGTCTGCACAGGCTTAGTCCGCTGTGGCGCGGAATGTGCATTCATAAGTTTTTGACGAAAATTGTTTGTGCCTTAAGTACAAAGTGCTATTCTGCTGTAAAATATTGCAGTTAAGACTGCTGGGTCATATTCTATCGTAGATTTTCGCGGCACGTATCAGTAACATATCAAATCACAAAGATATAGACAATTTCTTTAATATGAACTGCTGACTTTAAAAGAACAGGAAAGTTTCAAACACTTTTTACCGTGGCAAATTAAGCAACTCCAATTGTAAATACCTTACAATAATCGGTTTCATTGAAATGCCAGGCCGCGGTGGAGTAGCCGAGCGGTCTAAAGCGTCTCGCTGCGGAGCGCGCAGTTGCTCGCCGTGGAGGTTCGAGTCCTCCCTGGGGCATGGGTGTGTGTGTTTGTCCTTAGGTTAGTTTACCTAGGTTTAAGTAGTTTGTAAGCTACGGACTGATGACCACGCAGTTTGGTCCGATAGAATTACAAACATCATCAAACAAACATCTGAAATGCCGGGAGCTTATTCGAGAATGTGCAACATTTACAGTGTCCTTTCTGTAGCACTTGGAGAGCCACACTTTAACGTTTCATCTGGAGGGAAAAATGAAACTTTGTTTCTATTCCCTTTGCGTTCCTGCTGTGAGAATTACAACCCGTAATAGCACAGCCCGGCATTGTATAAATAATAACAGAAGTATTTCAAAGAATTACAGCAGAAATTATAGCACGCGCGACAAGCACTCGGGAAATCAATATACTTGCCACTATGAACTTTTTACTTCCAATCTGTGAAGTGAAAAATAAATAAATAAAACCTCAAAAAACAAAAAACTATTTGACCCTTTCCTTCCCAATGTTGTTCCTCGACAACAACGTATTAAAAGCTGATTTATAGCGTATTTTGGGTACCAATCCTTACAGTTGCATTGTTGTTGATGAATAACATGCTGCAAGTACGACTTTTGCCGCTCGGTAAGGCGTGTAGCCACTTATGAGGCATTAATCTGTCCGTCTTGTAGTTTGTGTTACGTAGCCGTCTGTACATGGTTGTGATTAGGAGCGCGAGTGTGGTTCATGTTATTTTATTTGAGCAGTGAATTGTCATTGGTGCTGTGGCGAAGATTATATTAGCATTATTGATCTGAGAGTGTTAACCATCAACAAAATAACATCCCAGGTAATAAAATACCTTGATACAAACGTCTGTGTTGTGCATGACATAAAAAATCAATAGTGCGACCAAAACTTTTAAAACACGTATTTTGATCTTTAGTGCACTGTATTAATACAGAAAACACTGAATTTTAATTTTTCCAAAGCTGAATTCATAACGTGGGAATGCGAGGGTCAAGCAAATACAGTAGAAATGGTAACACACACGCGTACACGAGTTAGCAACCAACTCTCCATATAGTTTGGCTCCCAGGTGTCCCACAGTGACGTCATGCGCAGAATGACGAAAACGCGTTTCCTACTGCGCATCGTTTACTGCGCCCCCCTGAACTCGGGTTAGGCCAACTCGACTAAGCAGCTGCTGCCTAGTGCCTCTGCTGCCCGCTACGTGTCGCTAGTGCCGTGGCGGCCACATTCTGACTCGTGTTCTGCCGGCGCGACAACTCGGGTAAACTCGGATTTCGGCGGCGCAACGGTGACAGTAACACACGTACGCAACTTGAGTTGGTAGTAGTCTTACTCGAGTTGACCCGAAATAGCCTTAACCCGAGTTAACTCGAGTTGACCCATCCCTAGCGATGTTTTTCCTTCAGTTACAGCTGTGGTGGTTGCTATGGTACGTTATATACTGTAGTTATTGCATTCAATATGCGTTTCCTACGTTCCACTCCCTTCGATTTCACTGGAATTGTAGTGAAGAAACCCTAACGTTCTTGAGTAGAAAAGCGACGACTTTTTGCCAAAGCCAGATCTTCCGGTGTTTCTTAGCCATTTCTTATTTTTAATAGTAAATGATCTTACACAGGAAATGCCTGTAGGTTACAAGATAATTATAGATAAACTGTCCTGCAATGTACCGTTTCGTACCTCATCAGGGATCTCAGTCAACCTAATAAAGATAAAGGTGAAGCTAATTTTAAATTAGAACCTATTTTATGGCACTACATACGTTCCCTAGGGTGAAAACTGTTTAAAAATCAATATAAGCGATACTATTCGCACTCATCCAGTGCCGTATTCAGAAACGTAGCTTGCCGGCTGCTTGGAGCCCTGCAGTCGCAGTGTGTAACTAAAATCTGCGGGAGTGTCGTGACTGTATATGTTAGACTGTGCCCATGTTGCCCGATCAACCGTTCTGACATCGTTAACCGAATTTTTTTGCCAGAGTTTGTATTCTCTCAGTTTCTTACAGTCCCGTCTGACTTTCCACGTGGTCTCACCTCTTCTTTCGGATGCCACGTTATGCCGTAGATCCTCTTTCCACAGTTGGGTAGTTGGGGAAGGTTAGGGATATGCAAATCTCCAAACTGATGTTCAGTGGAAAGACTTACATAAGGACGATTGGCCACGCGATATATGTATTGTATTCTCCCTCTTGCTCACAGCCCCACTCAGATCCACGCAAAAGTTCAAACTCTGTTTATGCATAACCACAGAAATTTTCTACAGCCTGTCAAGGTATAACAACATTATAATGAATGGCGCTTGTTCTTTTGGACATCATTCATTATAATCAAACAATTCGACATGCATGTCACCGAAGTGGCGTCAATTAAAAAAGACTTGCTCTATGGCGGCCGAACAATCCCACACGTGATCTCCCGGCCAAAAATGCCATACGATCATTTCGTTTCATCAAATAATAATGAAAAGCGCGGGGCAGAGATGTCCTGGCATGCGGGTGGTGGGTGTGTCAGAGCGACGGTTCGGTGTATTCTCGGAATAGCACAAACGAATGACATTTCTGCCAATGGGCATTGCTTTAAATTGACCTAGGGTCTCCTGTTCAGTACACTGTTGCGTTGACTTTTAGGACAACTGCATGCAATGACCACCACGACCGGCCGGACTACCTTAGCTCGCCTCCCGCCGGACCGAAACTTACAACTTAAAAAAGTTTGTAAAGCTATGGGACCAAACTGCAGTGATCATCAACCCCTGGACTAAGGATAACAAACACATCCATGGCCACGAAGCTCTGACAGGGAGCAGCCGCGTGTTCCGCAGCAAGGTGCCTTAGAGCGCGCGGTCATTCCTCAGCGGCTCTGCAACTTATCCACGCAGTTCTGACAAAATGCCGCTGCCCGTTTTATTACTCACTAGCTGACCTGGCCAAACATTGTGCGTATCGTGGTAACTTTTAGCTAAACCTAATTAAGTATTTCATCAACGTAACAAAATGAACTGAGTTATATAGTTCATTAAATAGAAGGAGAGGCATTTAATTAAAATATAAAGAAAATAAGAAGGCACTAAATATACAAAGTTAAGTATTTAAGTGGCGTGTCAGCGAGGCATATTCTTTAATGAAGCTGTGTATTTTGCTGCTTGGGTTGATTCTCTTCTCTGAAGAACTTTCTTATATACTACATTTTTTAGTTTAGTTATCAGGCCGAAGAACAATAAAGCGTATGGTTTGCTGACACGTGAACATGCCACGAACAATGGACTATGAAGAAGCATGCCTTTTGTAGATCTAGACCACAAGCACTCGATTGACCTTGTATCTGTTAATCGTCATGGCGAATGGAAGACGAATCTTGAACTGAATTCGTTTAAACTCAAAGGGCATGTCGGTTGCGACGGCAGGAATCCTAGAAATGAGAACTTCATCACCTCTGAATTTTCCATTGAGTATAATCGCGTGAATCGAATTGATCATCAGCTTTCTTACCACCAAACGCATTCCTTTGCACAATTTTGGCTTTTTTAGATTTCGAAGCGTGATGACTACTGAGTTGATGTTGGTAAGCAAGGCAAGGCAAGGCAAGGAGTTTCAAAATTCATTCCTATAGTTGTTGGCTACGTCTTCGTTTGTTACACAATCAATAGATTTGAATGAATGCAGAGTACCAAAGGGCTGATTCTCAATGAGTGGATGCACAATGTTTCGAAGCCTAATTGCCAAAAATGTTCAAATGTTTGTAAGTATATCGGACCAAACTGCGTGGTCAGCAGTCTGAAGCTTACAAGCCTAACTGCCTTTCATTTTGTGCGGCAATATTAACAATAACATTTGTTAATAACACACGCATAATACAATCAACCGGTAACCTTTAAAAATTCGTTTTAAAACAAATCATAGGCAACGAAAGCCGCGGTGTAGTAGCCGAGAGCGCTAAGGCGAGATTAATGGCTTCTAGTGATTGTTCTGAAATATTATAGTCATATAGTAAAGAATCTTTCTTTCTATGTTTTCCCTATACAATTGTTTACGTTGAGGGTCAACTGGCACTTTTGCTCCAAAAGACGATACGTTGCAGATTCTCCCGCATTTACCTACAACCTTCCATTATTCCTACTATCTTTTATACTTCTGCATCATCCGAGAAAAGCCTTATTAAACTTAATGGATTATCGTTCTATTGAACATTTATTTCTTACTACCTGCACCTGACAGGCGTTACAATGTCCGTACTACGATAAAACGTTGTATTAAAATTTCAAATATTTAGGTCAAGAATTTCCCGAGATTTGTTCTCAAGAACAAAGGAACAGAAAATGTAAATGTGCGTCATTGCAAATCTCCGAAAGTTCTTGACCGATTACTAAGAAATTTTGATACAGCGTTGCATTTGAATATGGCCATGGTTTTATAAAAAATGTTCAAATGTTTGTTAAGCTTATGGGACTTAACTACGGGGTCATCAGTCCCTAAACTTACAAACTACTTACGAACTAGGACGGCACAAATATCCATGCCCGAGGGGGTATTCGAACCCCCGACCGTAGTGGCCGTGCTGACCGTGACTGGAGCGCCTCAGCCACCTCGGCCACCGCGGCCGGCGTGGTTTTATATACTTTTATTTTTCATACATTGGCAAAATGTGTTATGAATAACTTTATAAGTAAAGACAAAACGCCTTGCCTGAGAGAAAGTTTTTACGCTACTCATGATGTTTATGACGTTACATCTTTTGAACTATGTATAGTATAAATGATACGAATTTGTCGGCACGTTTAGTGACATATGTGGACATTGTATCCAAAATATGTCGAAACAGATTTTAATAATAACAACGTAATACATTAAAACCTCAAGCCTGATGTGGCAGTTTTACGGCACGTACGAGAAAATACAGTAAGCATGAAATTTTTTCCCTTTCATCAGTTTATGTGTCCGTTTTATTTCGGGGGAGGGGGGCCAGTGAGAATAATTTTCAAATGTTCAAATGTCTGTAAATCTATCAGACCAAACTGCGTGGTCATCAGTCCGTAGCTTACAAACTACTTAAACCTAGGTAAACTAACCTAAGGACAAACACACACCCATGACCCAGGGAGGACTCGAACCTCCACGGCGAGCAACCGCGCGCTTCGCAGCGAGACGCTTTAGACCGCTCGGCTACTCCACCGCGGCAGAATAATTTTCGTAACAGTTTGAAATTATATGTAAAGCTTGTTGCAGGTCGCTAAATGCTCTCATTATCAAAAAGTGGATGCATAAATCTACGTATGTTGACGCAGTGGCACCTCATTATTTATGACGTCGTATCTCCTGAAGTCTGTGTCGAACTCGGTTGTTTTGGGTCTAGGAACCTTCGCGGGTTCTGCAGATAACAACACACCAAAGCTTCATCGCCATTGGATGAATGGTATAGTATTTGGTCTGAGGTGTGATGTGACGTCTGTTCCAGGCAGAGACCGTGCACTTCCCGGTGGTGGCTGGACCCGCCCCCTACGCCCTGAGGCCGTTCGCTGGAGTCTACAACCCCTTTCCCTATGGCTGCTCCATTCTCTGCAACCATCCGGCCGACTTCGAGGCCAAGGATGTGGTTCGCAGGGCGAAGGACACCTGGGTAAGTACCAGAGGGCCCTGTCGCATGTCTGCTCTAATGATCTCCTCAATACACGCTGTGGAGAAAATAAGCTACAGCAAGGCAAGACCTGTGATAACGTGAACGACGGACGAACTAATACAATATTAAGACATGATTTTAAGATAGACCTTCTTGGTAAATATAGCGTCAAAATAAGTGTACAAAATAGCTCAAAAATGAATTTCACATGGACAGGAAATAAGTCCTCACATTTATGTACTAACACCTAAAATTAATTCTTTTGGGAGTAAAAAGAGAAGTCCTTGTTGTACTATCTGTCAGACGGGGGGAAAACTATTATTTGTGGGGATTTCAATGGTGACTATCTGATAGTGTAATAGGAAGAATGAGCCTGAAGTATTACTCGGTTCTTTCAATTTGAAATCTGTTACTGATTTTCCTACTCAGGTAGCAAAGATAAGAAGCACACTGATAGATAAATTTAACCACATAAACGATTATTCTGTTAGAATAGTCTTTCTGTTCGTGGTGCACAGCTAGTTACGGTATATGATATAGCTCCATACAGTAATTCACGACAGTCCTGCAAAGTAGTGCACACAGTTAGTGGTTTAACAAATGCAGTTTGAAGAAAAGCCTACAGCAGTAAGGCTGACATGGGGTGCACCAGGAATCCACGGCTAATTTAAAATTGAATTATCTCTCGATGCATTTGTAAGTCTACTTGAAAACTGTTTTCCCAGGAAAAAAAAATTATATATATATATATATATATATATATATATATATATATATAATTGTAAGAAATCATGTAAAACATGGTTTACTAAAGAAATAAAAATATCTGGTAACTGGAAAAGGGAAATGTATCAATAGCAAGAAAAAGTAATGACCCTTAAACAGTCAACTATTATAAAAACTACAGTACTACATTAAGAAACGTTATTGAAAAAACAAGAAGAATGTGTATAATGTCTGAGAGAAGCACTTCTGATACTAAAAATCAATTTTGAATGTCATTGAAAGGAAACGGGAACGAAAAGCATGGGAAGACAGTATTATCATCAAAGTAAATGAAAAACGTCAGAAGTTGAAACTATTTTATTGATCATTGCTTAAATATTGTGGAGGGAATAGGATTTAGAAGTTCATTATAACAAGCAGAGCTACTAATAGAAGAGCCTATACCTCTGCAGTTTGATACAATTGAAATTCCACACACCTCTCACTTTGATATCGGTAAGATAATAATCTCAGTCAAAAGTAATAGCTCGCATGGAATTGATGACCTTTCCAGAAGAGCAGTAAAAGCTTGTTCACAACAGATCATTATATTTAGGCATCACATGTAATAGCTGTCTTAAACAGGGCAATAGGACAGATGTGCTGTCAGCAACTACTGCCCAATCTCACTTTTGGCAGATTGGTCCAAAATTCTTGAAAAAAGAAATGAATTCAAGAATAGCTTCACATATATGTAAAAAATAAAGTACTAACAAAATTTCAATTTGGTTTTCAGAAAGGCTTTTCACCAAAATTATTATATACGCTATCACTAATCCAGTATTAAATGTTCTGAGTAATAGGACTTCACCCTTTGATATCTATTGTGAACTCTCAAAGTTTTTGATTGTGTATATCAGGGAATACCTGAAGTATTGTCGTGTGAGTGGGACAGTATACACATGATTTAGTTTTTACTTCACTAAAAAAATGCAGAAAGTTGAAATAAGAGATCATATATTGTGCAATATTCAACAGATTTCTTAAACTTAGTAGCTATTAAGAATGGAGTCCCTCAGGATTCGGTCTTGGATCCTTTGCTATTCTTAATGTGTAAATGACTTGGAATTCTACATCAACGAAGACGCAAAGGTAGTTCCTTTTCTGGCAATACAAGTATAATATTCACACCTGGTCAACAAGAATCAACTGATGAAATTGTAAATAATGTCTTTCAGAAAATTATTAAGTGACTCTCTGTAAATGGAGTCTCACTAAATTTTGCTAAAATAAACCATGCTATAAATGCCAAGATACCATTACTGAACATTAACTGCGAACGGAACTCTAAAGCTAAGGTAGGATATTCAAAAATTTTAGGTTTGTACCTCAATGGCAGCTTAAATTGGAAGAAATACTTTGATGATCTGCAAAAACTTTTGAGTTCGGCTACTTATGTTAGGAAGATTATTGCAAATTTTGGTGTTTAACATCTAACTAAATTAGCTTACTGTGCTTATTTTCGTTCACTGCCTTCATATGGATCATATTTTGCGGTAACTTACCATTGAGCAAAAAGGTATTCATTGCACAAAATCAGAATAATACCTGGAGTCCACCCTTGATCATCCTGCAGACTCTTATTTAAGGATGAAGGGATCTTCATAGTAGCTTCAGAATATATGTATTCACGTATTAAATTTGTAATTCAACAAATAATAGTAGTGTGCAAAGCTACAACACTAGGAGAGAGATTGAACTTCACTATCCAAACTTAAATATAACTTGCACACAGAAAGCGGTGAATTATGCTGATACAAAAGTCTTTGATCACTTACCAAATAGCATCAAATATCTGCCAGTTAATCAGCCAGCATTTAGAAAGGGTAAAAGAATTTCTGAATGACAGTTCCTTGAGATTTGATTTGAATAGGGAAGACAAAACAGTTTTGATCTAACCCGCCACTGCTCGCACCGAAACAGAGTTTATTGTGCGGTGTTGCTCCCTGTATATCTAGTAAAGCCAACCACTGCCCTTAAACAGTGCTAGGAGTCTCTTTACCAATTCTTTATTAGACACAATTTCTTTGGATCAGGTTGTCAAGAAGGTTCTGTGCCTCTTGCTCTCCAATGCAATGAATTCGAAGATTAGGTGTAATGCAGTTTCCTATGCATCATCACAGTCCTATATTTAGGGTCCTCTTACGTTATGCCCATTGGGTTTAATGTCTCTCCTGTTGAAGCCAAGGATTAGAGAGCTTCTTATAAAACATGGCTTTGGCATCATCACCTTACCATGTTTATAGACCTTGGTCCAATTTTCTAAGCGCTGTCTTCTGAGCCAGTTACTTAGCTCCAGTTTGATCATTGCCTTGGTGATTGTCAGGACAGGTTCCGGTCCAATAAATGGAGTCTCTGCCCCCATCTTGGCCAACCTGTCGGCTTGTTCATTGCCACTTATCTCTGAGTGGCCATGGATCCAAAATAGGTTTACCCTATTGCTTTCCCCTAGCTCCACCAGAACCCTGTGAGATTCTGCAAATTATCTTAGATCTTGTTGCAGGAGCTGCCAGTGGTTTCAGGGCTGCCTGGCTGTCTGAATAAATGTAGGTGCTACGGTCTTTGTAGAACCTATGCAAATTCTCCGCCACACACTGGTGGGTACTCAGAAATAAAATAGATAGCTGTTCAAAGATAAAAGAATAAAGTCTACATAAAATAATGACCACCATAGTGCACACGTCTGGTTGAGCACGTACAAGATTTTATACATAAACAGTACACCTACCAATTTTATGTTCTTTCATTTAACTGTCATAGTATTTGTAATGGACCCTGAAGCAGTTTGGAATTCCTGTGTGTTGGTCTGGATAGATGCCTGCCTATTACACTGTACGACCCTCTTGAACTGTCGGCGGTCTCTGTCAGCCAACAGGCGAGATCGGCCTGTACGCTATCGTGCTGTACGTTCCCTTCACGTTTCCAGTTCACTATCAGTGAAACAGTGGTCTTAGGGATGTTGAAGAGTGTGGAAATTTCGCATACAGTCTTCTGATGCAAGTGACACCGAATCACCTAAACACGTTCCAAGTCCGCGAGTTCCGCGAAGCGCCCCATGCTGCTCCCTCATGATGAATAATCTACATCTACATCTACATCTACATACATACTCCGCAATTCACCGTAAGGTGCGTGGCGGAGGGTACACTGTACCACTACTAGGCATTTCCTTTCCTATTCCACTCCCAAATTGAACGAGGAAAAAAAGAATGCCTATATGCCTCCGTACGAGCCCTAATTTCTCTTATCTTGTCTTTGTGATCTTTACGCGAAATGTAAGTAGGCGGCAGCAAGATCGTACTACACTCAGCTTCAAATTCCGGCCCTCTAAATTTACTTAACAGAAATTCACGAAAAGAACGTCGTGAATAATGAGTACTGAAGTCGCTGATATGTATTACCTGGCAGTAGGAGGCAGCAGTAATGCACCTAATGCGAAAAACGGATACTTTTGGGGGTGTCTAGTTACTTTTGATCAGATAGTGTATGTTTACTATTTTTCCCCCGAAACGATATTTACTTTGCGCATACTCCTCGTATGACACTGACAAGTTCGAAACCATTAGGAATTTTATACACAATTTACGGAACAAGTATGAATGTATAAACGAAATGTAAAATGCAGCATTGGTGGTTACCACAGTTGCTTGTTTCATTATTTCAACTTGTGATTTAATTCACAATGCCTGATAGGTATACTTACTGTGTGTTTCATTTGGGATTGTATTCAAATTTGTATTTCATTTTAGCTCTGTACTGATTTTGTGATTTTTTTATATAGCTTGAAGGTCCCCTACTCTTCCTCGTGTTTATAAACGATTTAGGAGACAATCTGAATAGCTCTCTTAGACTGTTCGCGGATGATGCTGTCGTTTATCGGTTAGTGAAGTCAAAAGAGGATGAAAAGCAACTGCAAAGCGATTTAGACGAAATTTCTACACGGTGCGAAAATTGGCAATTGAGACTAAATAAAGAAAAGTGTGAAGTAATACATATGACCACTAAAAGAAATCCGCTGAATTTCAATTACGCGATAAATCAGTGAAGCCTTAGGATCGTAAATTCTACCAAATACCTAGGAGCTACAATTACGAACAACTTTGACTGGAGAGAACGCATAGAAAATATTGTGGGGAAGGCGAACCAAAGGTTACGTTTCATTGGCAGAACGCTTCGAAGATGCACCAGCTCCACCAAAGAGAGTACCTACATCATACTTGTGCGTCCTTTCCTGGAGTACTGTTGCCCCTTGTGGGACCCTCACCAGGTGGGACTGACGGAAGACATTGAGAAGGTTCAGAGATGGGCAGCTCGTTTTGTTTTATCACGTTACGGGGGGGGGGGGAATGTTGCACGAATTGGGGAGGAAATCATTAAAAGAAAGACGTTATTCATTGCGGCCTGATCTGTTTGCGAAGTTTCAATCACCGACTTTTACTTCTGAATGTGAAAATATGTTGCCAGCACCCACATACTTAAGGAGACATGACCATCCCAATAAAATAAGAGAAATCAGATCGGAAACGGAACGATTTAGGTGTTCTTTCTTCCCGCGCGCTATTAGAGAATGGAACTGTAAAGAAAAGTTATGAAAGTGGTTAATGAACCCTCTGCCAGGCACGTAACTGTGATTTGCAGAGTATCTATGTAGATGTAGATGTTAGAAATGTTTGTAAATCTATCGGACCAAACTACGTGGTCATCAGCCCGTAGCTTACAAACTACTTAAACCTAGGTAAACTAACCTAAGGACAACACACACACCCATGCCCCAGGGAGGACTCGAACCTCCACGGCGAGCAACCGCGCGCTCCGCAGCGAGACGCTTTAGACCGCTCGGCTACTCCACCGCGGCTGTAGATGTTAGAAGAACTAATTGTTTCATCTATATCATGTGAACAGCTTATTTCAACTTTCTGCACTCTTCCAGTTAAGTATGGTTTAAACCATTTGTGCACTGTCTGACTCATACGAGAATACTTAAGGTTATCTAGAAGAATCTTCGTGGTGCAGCCATTTTAATGTCCAGGAAGTGTATGTTTTTCCCAAAACCGTACACCTACTTTGTGGATACGCGTCGTATGAAAGTGACAAGTTACACACCTTTAATAAATTTATACAGCGTCTACGGTGCACGGAGGAATGTAGTGTGATGTAAGCTGACATGTGTCAGGCGAGCGAGGGCCGCGCGCTGGCGTACGGCGACGGCGAGGCGGCGGTGCCAGAGGAGCTGTTCCGGCGCTACACGGACACGGACTCCCGGCCGGCGACGCCGGCGCCCACGCTGGCCAGTGCGGGCGCGCGCGGCTCGGGCCGGCGCTGCGTCACGCCGGACGCCGCCACCTCGGCCACCGCGTCCGCGTCGGCGGGCTCCGCGAGCGCGCGCGGTCGCGGTGTGGGCGGCGGCGCGCGCACGCTGCTGGTGCTGGACCTGCGGCGGTCGCGGTCGCAGGGCGCGCTGCCGCTGCCGCCCTCGCCGCCCACGCCGCCCCCGCGCGCGCCCGGCTCGCTGTCGTCGGCGTCGGCGCCCACGTCGCGCTGCTCCAAGGCCAGCTCCCGCAAGCGCCCGGGGCCCCCTCCACCGCACAACACAGCACCGCCGCCAGCCAGCGAGGCAGCGCCGCTGCACAAGGTCGGTACCGCAGCCTTACACCTCACTGTCTCTTCGTTTTCCTATCACTTAGCTGACAAATCAGCGGTTTAGTTGAACTCCGGCAGTGTGGCTTTTTCTACTTCTGGCTTGCTGGAGGAGAGCATCTTGATTAAACCTACAAGCACCAAGCACGAGAAATAATTGCACATATCTCATCCTTTTATTCACTTTTTATTGGGCACTCACAGATATCGTATTTTCTTTCTTTTTTTTCCTACTTTCTAGCCAGGGGAATGTTTTTACATTTTTTTGCTTTATTACATTATATTAAAGGCTTGCTTTAAGTGATATTTCTTCATCTTTGACCACTCATAGCCGGCCGCTGTGGCCGAGGGGACTAAGGCGCTCCAGTCACAGTCTGCACGGCCACTACGGTCGGGGGTTCGAATCCCCCCTCGGGCACGGATATTTGTGCCGTCCTAGTTCGTAAGCAGTTCATAAGTAGTTTGTAAGTTTAGGGACTGATGACCCCGTAGTTAAGTCCCATAGACTTTACAAACATTTGAACATTTTGAACACTGATAATTTCGTATTTTAATATAGTTTTAATAATTAAATTTAACAAATCAAATGTTCGTGATTTATAATTTTTGGTTCTCACAATTGTGAGAACCAACAATTATAAAACATAAACATTTGATTTGTTAAATCAATTAGATTTGTTAAACCGAATATGTATAGACTACTAGCTTAAACCCGCGGCTTTGCTCGTGTGTTGGTTCATTATGATACAGAAGCTATCTTTCAGTAGTCTGCTATGAGATCAAATCACACGTAAAAATGCACTCGTTTCGAAGAATCCAATCACGAAATTCAACAATAATGATTTTAATAATATCACAGATCGATCACTTGATGTAATGCGAGAAACGTCAAATCGATTTTTTTTTAAAAGAAATGTATTAAAAGACATTTCTTTTTTACTGCTTTATTTATTTTTTCGTATATTTCATAATTCCTATGTTTATCCTTACACAGAAAGAGCTGAGCCGGCCGCGGTGGCCGAGGTGACTGAGGCGCTCCAGTCACGGTCACCACGGCCACTACGTTCGGGGGTTCGAATCCCCCCTCGGGCATGGATATTTGTGCCGTCCTAGTTCGTAAGTAGTTCATGAGTAGTTTGTAAGTTTAGGGACTGATGACCCCGTAGTTAAGTCCCATAAGCTTAACAAACATTTGAACATTTGAAAGAGCCGAAGACATTGTAGCACGCATAGACCAAAAATATGGTCTGTGGCATCACGTTTCGCTATATGTAATCTCCTTGCTATAGAGTCGCAAACGTCATCGCTGGCCTTCATTCCGATTTTTTTTTAAATAATTTGACGACTTTCAACCACCATATCTTCCACCCCCTTATAGCTATCGGCATATAACTACTATGGTGTACAACAGGAAATTTTGCACGACAATTACACACAGACCATTCGTTTGCGTTCTGTAGTTTTCGCTGCAGAGCATATATTAACACACAAAATACACACGTAGAATTTTATGTACACCAATAACTTATCATCCCTATATACTCCACTCTTTTATCATTATCAACCCGCAAGCAACAATGCAACCAATAACACCATTTTCAAAAAGTAATTATTGTTCCGCATTTCGTGTTATATTCTTCAAATTACCAAATATCTATTAGATCGTTGGAAAACCGTGCCTAAAACCTTCCTCAGGTATAAATTAGTAACTATACAAATACTTAAGTATCTGCGTCTTGTCATTCGGACGTGATAAGCGTACACCGAACAGACATTCACATTAATAGATATAGATAAATAGCTATCCGATCGCCATAAAACCGTGCCTAAAGCCTTCCCCCGGTAGACATTAGTAACTGTACAAATTTTTAGCTCTTTATGTCTTGTGGTTCAGACGTGATAAACGTACACCGAACAGACATCCACATATATGAGTCAGTGGCACAGCCACGGGAGGAGGGGGCTAATGAGGCTCAAGCCCCCCCCCCCCTGCCCCGAGCACCTCCCAAAGATTTTTTTAATTTTTTTTCTTGTTTCCATTATTTATTTTTTTAAACAGGCTGGCACCGGAAATTTTAAATAGTTCACAATAATAAATCACAACGTAACTATAATTTACCAAACACAAGCGAACGAGATAACGGGTCGCAAACGTGATGCCGCCACTGAGAACGTGTGCTGCTGTTATGTGAGCGGTTTTAATGCCGCCGCGACCAGCTGTGATGCTGCCGCTGTTGTTAGTGCTATGCTGGAGTTACCAGCCGATCGTTCATATGCGGCGACCCGCTGCTTAGCAGGTCAGCGGCGCCACCGAGTGGAATCTTATGAACAACAATATTGTTACTTTAGTTCAGTTTTTACACATAGTCTCATGTAAATTAAACTGTAAAGATCTTTCTCTTTGGCGAGTAACATAGAAGCTGCTTATTTATTTCACGAACTGATTATATACACTCCATTTCCGTCACATTTCCTGTATGTTCAAATGGTTGTAAGTCTTATGGGACTTAACTACGGGGTCATCAGTCCCTAAACTTACAAACTACTTATGAACTACTTACGAACTAGGATGGCACAAATATCCATGCCCGAGGGGGGATTCGAACCCCCGACCGTAATGGCCGTGCTGACCGTGACTGGAGCACCTCAGTCACCTCGGCCACCGCGGCCGGCCATTGCTCCTGTTTCACTTGCAAAATAATGCGAGCCTACTCATTATATTTCTTGTACAATTATTTTCGTAGTTTAATTGGTTAAATTATAAAAAGTGTATAAATAAATCATAGATTAATAAATTCAATAAATTTTATATTTTAATTAGCGTTGCTCCCAGAACCAAATACTGGCTGCGCCACTGTTTTTAGTATTTTGGGGGGTGTATCAGAACGTTACTCCTTATTCTATATACTGTTGAGGTTTGACGATTTAGAAAGGGGGATAGGGCAAAAGGTCGTGTCGGCGCAGTATTTTTGCTTAATTACCTGCCGCTATTTATGGTCTCTTGTCATTCACCAACATTATTGTAATTCTTATTTACCCTATGGTGGTATTGGTCTATAGTTACAGGATGTGGGTTTGTTTTGGACGTGGGCGTAGAGCGTAGTGTGTGTGTAATGGTGAATGTGCATGCTTGGGTGCACAAGCTTCTTTTGAGCAATGTTCCTTACGGGCACAGTCTAACAGGTTGTTCCCCGATGGATGTCAAGCTTCGTGAAAATTCTCGTAGCCTCTTCCCGGATTTTGTCCTTTATGTAGGGCTCTCTCTTGTGCGCGTCCATCGTGGGACGTTCAGACTCCATTTCAGGCATCTGTTCTGGATGGGTTGGAGCGTCTGAATGTTCGTGGAGCAGGTAGTCCCCCAGGATGTTGATCCAAAAAGTAGAGACTGTTGAATAGTCGCTCGGTATAGTCTGAGCTTGGTGGACGGGTTCATATTGTGAATGATGAAGAAGGGCATCAGCGCTCGTAACATCTTCAAGGTGGCGTGCTTCTTCTCACGGACGTGCGGTGTGAAAGTCATACCCTTGTCCAATATCACACCCAGGTATTTGACTTGTGTTGACCAGGGGATGGGTTGATTATTGATTGTGAGTTGGGTTCTCAGCTCCGTCATTTTCTTGGTGAAGAGGATGGCAGCTGTCTTCGTTGTGTTCAGCGTGATTTTGTTGGTTTTAGCCCAGACTTCGGTGATATTCAGTTGGCCCTGCATCCTGTTGTTGATCTATAATTCGCTCCGAGGTGAGGAACGCTGTGTCATCTGCGTATAAGCCATCATCGACGAGGCGGACCGATGGGATGTCATTAATGTAGACATTAAACAGTATCGGTGAAACACCGGCCTCTAGGGGATGCCCACGGTGATAGTTTTCAGTTCGGACTTTTTCCCATCTACCTGGACGAAAAGCCATCTGTCCTGTAGAAAACTGTCTATGAGCTTCACATAGCAGTCTAGAGTGGGGGTTTAGTCTGTTAGCTTGATGATGAGCCGGTCTCTCCAGACCCTGTCATAAGCTTTTTTAATATCCAGAAATACTCCGATGGTTGAGTTGCTGCTGTTGAGATTAAGTTGGATTTGCTCTGTTATCCTGAGTAGTTGAAGTTCTGCAGACAGACGGGGTTGAAATCCAAACTGCTCTTGTCGGATGACGTCCTCTGCCAGGTAGTCCTTCAGCCTGCAGAGTAGTACCCGTTCCAGGACTTTTCCCATTTTTGGGAGAAGTCTAATAGGCCGATAGTTTTCTGGTAGGGCCAGATTCTTCCCGCGTTTGGGGAAGGGGGATCGTCTTGACTGTCTTCCAGGCTGTCGGGAAATAGCTATGTAGTAGAGAGCTGTTGACAATTCGTGTGAGGAGAATGACAGCCTTCTTTGGTAGATGTTTTAGTTCGGCGTTGGTGATGTAATCCTTCCCTGGCGCTGTGTTGGTGGTCTTTCTGATAACTTCCTTCACTTCTGTGGGGGTGGCAAGTTTCGGTGGTTCCTGGGTGGGCGTGGTGCGAAACTCCTTGACTCGAAGGCAGATGAAGTTTTCTTCTTGGGCGTCTACATCGTCTTGTGAAGGGTGGCAGTCATTTGCTGTTCATAGACTGCGGCCTAGAGCTCCGCTTGTGCCAGCAGGTCAAAGATGAGGCCGTCAGGTCCCTGGATGGCTCGCTTTGGTTGTCTGGGTTGCCGGAGTGGTCGTACGAGGTTCAGTACCATAGAGGCCATCTTTGTCTCCCAAAGCTCTTGTCTTCATTCCTTGGCCCCCTTCCGCAAATCTCAGGAGGGCTTGTGCATTTGTTGTCGATCTTCCGGGTTGCGGAAGCGTTGCCAGCGTCTCCTGTGGGCATTCCTCAGTCGTCTGAGTGCTTTCAAGTGCGGAGGGAATAGCCCGTAATGGTGGTCCAGAAGGAAAATTGTGGTCGTCGCCAGTCGTACGGCCCTCTGGATTTTGCATGTAAGAACATCGACAGCAACGTCTATGTCCGAAATCGACGTAACCGCTTGAGTTAGACGGACGTTATTGTTCAAATAGGTGTCGAAGTGGTCTTAGTTAACGGTTCTGGTACTCTGGGGTGGGATGGACAGTCCTCCCTGTTCGATGATTCCCTGCACATGTAGGTGATTGGACGAAAGACCGTTGACCGTCTTCAGTTGCAGGTTGGTGTGGAAGTTTTGGAGGATAACTATATCCAGGCCGCTAGCTTCTTGGGGAGCGTAATAGGGAATCCGAGTTGGGTTGTGTGATCCGTGCACTGAAATTTGCAGTTTATTTTCCAGGTCGTAGAGCTGTTAATCTTTCGGATTATTATGGCGGGAGTGCCAAAATGCATGTCTGGTTTTGAGATCGACGCCGAGAATGACCTTGTCAAATCGGTCGGAGATCGCGTGAAGGTCCTAGACTACCAGCGGTTGTTTGGGGCTGATATATGCTGCGACCAGTGTCACTTTTCCTCACGCTGTCAAGATAGTGACTGCTGTAGCTTCCAGGGTCTGAAGTGGTGGAATGACTTCAGTGTGGTGTGATGCAAACTGCAGCACTTCCTCTGCGATGACCAACTCTGTCAGTGCGATAACAGTGCATATTTCGCAGCTTGAAGGCAGCCAAGTCCGTCAAGTGTGTTGCCGATAAAAGGATGATGTCCAGTCCATGTTGGCTGGCGAAAACGTTAAGTTCACAGTGTTTCCTCTTGGCATTCCAAATGAACAGTTTCAGGTCTCTAGTACGCTGTTGATTATCCATATTAATGGTGTGAGAACACCATAACTATACCCTTCCACAAGGGAGAGGATGCCTGTTAGTTTTTGTTGAAGTTGCACTAAAAGTGCGGCGACTTCCGAGAAGGCCGGTGTCAGAACAGCAAAAGCGGTGGCCGTGGGTGTAGATTAAGTTTTTGGTTCCGTTGGACGCTGCAGTGTGGAGGGAAGATCGTGGAGCACGTTGTCTCGGTGCTGGAGGTGGCGGTGGTGGCAGGTGTTGGTGACTGGTGTATGTTAGGGCGGTTGTTCCAGTGAAGCAGTGTTGGCAGCTGTAATTTCCGCCCTGACAATTTTCGCCGTGGATGCAGTTGTTTTCCGTGGAGGGGAGACTATGCGCTTCTTGAGGAGCGCTTGGTACTTTTCGCACCCTGGCCATGAAGCACAATGGTCCTTCTCGCAGTTGGCGCATTTTGCTTTGGTTGTGTTAGGCACGATGCAGTCCTTTGACAGGTGATCATCTGCACTTTGAACGCAGTGAGGAGGCATGTGGCAGTAATTTGCCGTATGTTCGAATGCACTTGGTGCATTGCATACAACCGTCCTTGGAGTGGTAGTCTTCAATTGTTACTTTTGTGTCTATGATGTAATGAATGTCTTGGATGCGGTGGTTGTCCTCCGCCTTGGGACGGCTGACACAGTATGTGGCAAGGTGGGCTGAGCGGGGTCGCCTTCGCGTCGTTTGAATTGGTGTACCCTGGCGCGAGGTAAACCTTTTCCCCTTAAACCCTCCTGTAGTTGTTCTTCTGTCACTTGCGCTGGAAGACGTTTTACAACCACTTTCAGCTCTCTTTCCTCTAATGGCTGGTGTGTGAAGTGTGGCAGGATGAATTGCTCGAAGAATTGGAGCGCTTTCCGTCGGTCTTCGATTGTCTCAAAGTGGCATTTGATCCTATCTTTTTGGAAAACGCCCTTCAAGGTTCTCGCATGGTGTTGCTTCAGTGCCTGGTTTAGTTCGAGGTACCGTTCCGTGTAGTAAATAGTCACAGGTGGAACCTTCTTCTGTTGACTCTTCTCCGGTGGCTTGTCGGCGGCAGTGGAGGAGGATGGCGGTTGTGTTTCCTGTGCCATCTCCTCTTCTTTATCAGTGTGGTTCCTGAGGTGCTGTGGGCGCAAATCGGTTGTTTGTGGGGATCGTTTCTGATCATCGTTTGTGCGGGTTGGTATCGTCAGAAGAGTGACGTCGGTGCCGTCGTTTATTCCGCACCTCTTCGAAGAAGTCTTCGATAGCGGCGTCGGTGTCGTTGTCCTCTAGGATTGCTGCTCCATGTCGCTAAGGTGTGCAACACTCTTTGATAAGCTTTGCAGCTACCTATAGTTCAGGTATTGATATCCAATATAACGTGGCAGAGTTGTTACATATATTGAGATATCGATAACAAACCTCATTAGTTGCTACAAGCTTACGCCTACAACAAGGTGCACCTCCGAGAGGATTTTTCTTTAACCGTGTGTTATCCTAATGAACAAGGGCATCGGTGATAACATTCAGTGCGGTGAACATCGGTTACATTGCGAAACAAAGCAGTGATAAAGTTACCAGGAGTCAGAAAGACCGATATTATCAAACAAAATTACCACTAAAAAATTTCAATTTACGGTCGCCAGTCCTTTAGGGACAACAATTACCAAGTATCTCATTCACTCGATAATTACTGAATAACTAAAATATTTCCTAAAAATTTAGAGAAAATTAACAAACGTAATTTAAATGCAACACTTATCTAGTGTGTGGTCGCTTTCTAAGGTAGCAGACAGCCTCACCATAATCTATACTTGTAAGTAAGCATTATATGGAAATGGAAAAATTCAATTAAACTCTTTGCTAGAACCAACAATGTGCTGAATGGAAAAATCTACTATTCTGTAGGTAATTATTAAACTTCAGACACTAACTTAGCCAACTTTCAGTTCATGCCTACTTCACAATATTCACGAATCACTTTAAGAAAAAAAAGTAATTCTGTGTTACCATAGTGTAAGCACTTCAAAATAGCAATCTCTTAGTAAAACACTGTTCAAGAATTATTTATAGCACTAGCAAGCTTATATTTTCATTAACTACTGAATGTAAATTTGTTGCGTAATAAATTACTTTCGCCAGCCGCGGTGGCCGAGGGGACTGAGGCGCTCCAGTCACGGTCTGCGCGGCCACTACGGTCGGGGGTTCGAATCCCACCTCGGGCATGGATATTGGTGCTGTCCTTAGTATTAGATAGTTCATAAGTAGTTTGTAAGTTTAGGGACTGATGGCCCCGTAGTAAAGTCCCATAACCTACACAAACATTTGAACTTTTTTTTTTTAAATTACTTTCCTCTAAGTAATTAATTGTCTTCAGTTCAACAATTTGGAAAACCAACACAGTATTCAAGAGTGTGGTCCCTGAATATGATATGCTACTCTCGTTTGCGTACAAATTACTATGCAATGAATTTACGTAACACCAAAGTTTATTAAAAATATATGTTGAGCAGTGATATAAACAGATTTAAATTTATCATTTCAGAAAACTTCATTATTGAACTAACTGAAACTGCATTTGCTCAGTGGAGATAAGATTTACTCTACTGTTCACTTTCAATGCAAACTCCACTATTTATTTAAGCAAAGCAAATGTTGTTAGAATCGTTTATAGTTATTTCAGTGGGTCCCTACTTGGATAAACTGCATAGGACAATAATGGGTTCAAAGTCAATTCTCGTTAAAAGAAGTAATTTTTCAAAATTCTGAACAAAAATGAGGTTCCGACTGTTATACATAATAAAAAACTTTCCTACTTGACTGTGGAAGTTTGGCGCTGCAGTGTGGCTCCATGTGGTGCAATATGTTGCTTTACTGGCTCTTGAAGTATGTGGCCAAAAACCAATCTTCTTAGCGTCGGAATATTAAGCCACCAATTGATGCCAGTACTTACAACAGCATCAATATTTCATCCGAGGCCATATTACTATCTTCTTGTAGGAAAAGTGCCTCCAGAACATAGCCACCAAGAAAGAAAGGCACCTCAGTACATTCCACTGTGTCTACCACCACTGCAACTGCACGCTATCACGTCTCAAACCGTAATCCTCTGCCGCACACACTAGCCACTGCGCCAGCCAACAACTTCCCGCGTTTTCCCCACCTTTTCGCTCCCATACAGTCAGTATCCGTTACGGCGGGGATGCTCCCCGTCTTTTCTACTCCAGTACAATTTACAAAAGCCCTCAGTCAGTACCTCTACAAGTTTTTCAGCATACACAAATATTAACACAAACATATTGCATTAACAATATTACTTATATATTTAAGAAAACGCATTTTCAACCTTCTTCAATATAAAAGGCATTTTCAATGAACATAAGTTTCAAAGATAGGTCACTCATTGCATACATCAATATCTTGTACACAGTTTTTCCAATAATAAATCGAAGCATAATAAAATAAATAAATCAAACATTTAATTATGGTGTCACAGGTGTAGCGTAGCGGTAGTGTCGTGTTGAAATTACAAAAAGTCGTCTTGGCTGGGAAAAGTGCTGTCTTCGTCCGTGAACGTCGCAACTTTGCGCGGCGGCGATGTTTTCCTCGAACGCTCCTGTTTGTTGGCGGTAGAAGTTGTTGATGTCTTGTGCAGTTGTCCCTCGCTACCAAACGTGCGAAGAACTTCCGATGCCTCTCGTTGTGACGTGCCTGTGTTGTTGTCCTGTGCTGTCCGTCTGTCGTTGCCAAGTCAGTCGTAATCGGAGGAGCCGGTGAGGCCTAAAGCTGTGTGTAGGGAAAGTATGGCCAGCCTGCCAGCGGCAGCCATGCTGGGCCTATTCCGCTGCTGCTTACACACTGGCCGCCACAAAGTTCCCAGCGCTTAATAGTACTTATCAACCGATTTTGAGAAAACTATTCAATGAACAAATATATTTTTTTCACGTGTTATAGCGTGATATACTCCCTCGATAATGATCTGATTTTCTATTCATTATTACTTATAGTTACTGTGCTACATCAAATTAAGTAAACTACTGCCCAAAATTTTGAAGAGTTTGCAGAGGAAAAATCGCATTGCTTAGACTTTGCGTATGGTTGATTTTGGCACATACATTGCTGCGGACGAAATGTAGGTAAGATATCGAAATTTTCTTTAAGGTTGAGAGCAGAACAGTAACTCTTTTCATTGTCGAGATACAGGGTGTATCTGACGGACAGATGCGGAAACTTCTCGTAGTTCTGTCCATGCGGATCTGGTTTCCCTACAAAATACTTATCGTCCGATTTTAAGAAGACTGTTTGGTTTGTGGCTCCAGATCTTAAGAGTTCACTTATAAATTCAGATTGACGTGTACCGCAGCCAAATATTCGAATATACCGCGAACATGTCGTCATCGCAGCATAGTGTAAATTAAGAAGAAAAAAAAAAAAAAAAAAAGAAAAAAGAGATTATCGACAAGTCTCTGATGAGTATTTTTTGCGTGTTATGTACTTATATCTTACACGAAGTACGAAAAATACAAGGGGATACCCATTACATGACTTTTACCAAAAACAGAAATTAAAGGTGATTTACAATTCCAGTTACATATTGTCTAATCCACTCCCATGAACCACAGACATTGCCGAGGTGGGGTGGCTTGCGTGCCTCAACGATACAGATAGCCGTACCGTAGGTGCAACCACAGCGGAGGGGTATCTGTGGAGAGGCCAGACAAACGTGTGGTTCCTGAAGAGGGGCAGCAGCCTCTTCAGTAGTTACAGGGGCAACAGTCTGGATGATTGACTGAGCTGGCCTTGTAACATCAGCTAATGTGGCTTTGCCACACAGCTACTGCGAACGGCTGAAAGCAAGGGGAAACTACAGCCGTTACCTTTCCCGAGGACATGCAGCTCTACTGTATGAACATATGATGATGGCATCCTCTCGGGTAAAATATTCCGGAGGTAAAATAGTCCCCCATTCGGATCTCCGGGCGGGGACTACTCAGGAGGATGTGATCATCAGGAAAGACAATACTGGCATTCTACGGGTCGGAGCGTGGAATGTTAGATCCCTTAATCGTGTAGGAAAATTAGAAAATTTAAAAAGGGAAATGGATAAGTTGAAGTTAGATATAGTGGGGATTAGTGAAGTTCGGTGGCAGGATGAACAGGATTTCTGGTCAGGTGAGTACAGGATTATAAATACAAAATCAGTTGGGGGTATCACAGGAGTAGGATTGATATTGAATAAGAAAATAGGAATGCGGGTAAACTACTATGACCAGCACAGTGATCGCATTATCATTGTCAAGATAGATACGAAGCCAACACCGACAACAGTAGTACAGGTTTATATGCCAACTAGCTCTGCCGATGATGAGGAAATCGAAGAAATATATGAGGAGCTAAAGGAAATTATTCAGACAATTAAGGGAGAGGAAAATTTAATTGTTATGGGAGACTGGAATTCGGTAGTAGGACAAGGCAGTGAAGGGAAGATAGTAGGTGAATATGGTCTGGGCAAAAGGAATGAAAGAGGAAGCCGCCTGGTAGAATTTTGCACAGAACATAATTTAGTTATAACAAACACCTGGTTCAAGAATCACAAAAGAAGGTTGTATACGTGGAAGAGACCAGGAGACACCGGAAGATATCAGATAGATTTTATAATGGTAAGACATAGATTTAGGAATCAGGTTCTACAGTGTAAGACATACCCAGGGTCAGATATAGACTCTGACCATAACTTGTTGGTTATGAACTGTAGGCTGAAACTAAAGAAACTACAAAAAGGTAGGAAAATAAGGAGATGGGACCTGGATAAATTGAAGGAACCTGAGGTTCTTAAAAATTTCAGAGGGAGCTTTAGGCAACAATTGACAGAAACGGGGGGAAATAAAACAGTAGAGGAGGAATGGGTAAAATTGAGAGATGAAATAGTGAAGGTAGCAGAGGACAAAATAGGTAGGAAGGCAAGACCTACAAAAAATCCTTGGATATCACAGGAGATACTAAATTTAATCGATGAAAGGAGAAAATATAAAAATGCAGTAAATGAAACAGGCAAAATGGAGTACAGACGACTAAGAAATGAGATTGACAGGAAGAGCAAAATGGCTAAGCAGGAGTGGCTAGAAGGCAAATGCAAGGATGTAGAAGAATGTATAAATAGGGGAAAAATAGATACAGCCTACAGGAAAATAAAAGAAACATTTGGAGATAAGAAAAACAGCTCTATGAATATCAAGGACACTGATGGAAAACCAGTTCTCAGCAAAGAAGGGAAAGCTGAAAGGTGGAAAGAATATATAGAGGGGCTCTACAAAGGAAATGAACTTCGAGACAATATTGTAGGAAGGGAAGAGGATGTAGATGAAGATGAAATAGGAGATACTGTACTGAGAGAAGAATTTGACAGAGCCCTGAAAGACCTAAGTCGAAACAAGGGCCCTGGAATAGATGATATTCCCTCAGAGCTACTGAAGTCTCTGGGAGAACCAGCCATGACAAAATTGTTTCACCTGGTGTGTAAGATGTATGAGACAGGTGAAGTACCCTCAGACTTTAAGAAAAATGTTATAATCCCCATCCCTAAGAAAGCAGGTGCAGACAGGTGTGAAAACTACAGAACCATCAGTATAATGAGTCATGGCTGCAAAATATTAACGCGAATTATATACAGAAGGATGGAAAAGCTGGTAGAAGCCGACCTCGGGGAAGATCAGTTTGGGTTCAGGAGAAATGTAGGAACACGGGAGGCAATACTCACTTTACGGCTTATCCTAGAAGATAGATTAAGAAAAGGCAAATCTACATTTCTAGCTTTTGTAGATTTGGAGAAGGCTTTTGACAATGTTGATTGGAATAAACTCTTTAAAGTTCTGAAAAAAGCAGGAGTAAATTATAGGGAGCGTAAGGTTATTTACAACTTGTACAAAAACCAGACAGCGGTTGTCAGAGTTGAAGGGCATGAAAGGGATGCAGTGGTTGGGAAGGGAGTGAGACAGGGTTGTAGCCTTTCTCCAATGTTATTCAATTTGTACATTGAACAAGCTATAAAGGAAAGCAAGGAGAAATTTGGTGAAGGTATAAAAGTTCAGGGGGAAGAATTAAAAACATTGCGTTTTGCCGATGACATAGTAATTCTGTCAGATACAGCAAAGGACCTGGAAGAGCAATTGAATGGAATGGACAGTGTGCTGAAAGGTGCATATAAGATGAACATTAACAAGAGCAAAACTAGGGTAATGGAGTGCAGTGTAAGAAAATCAGGTGATGCTGAAGGAATTAGATTGGGAAACGAAGCAATAAAGGAGGTAGATGAGTTTTGTTACTTGGGCAGTAAAATAACAAATGATGGGCGCAGTACAGAGGATATAAAATGCAGAATGGCAATGGGTAGAAAATCGTTTTTGAAAAAGAGAAATTTGTTAACATCGAATATTGATTTAGGCCTAAGGAAGTCCTTTCTGAGGGCATTTGTATGGAGTGTTGCCTTGTATGGGAGTGAGACATGGACGATAAACAGTGCGGACAGGTAGAGGATAGTGGCTTTTGAAATATGGTGCTACAGAAGAATGCTGAAGATTAGGTGGGTGGATCGCGTAACTAATGAGGAGGTACTGAACAGAATTGGGGAGAAAAGGAATTTCTGGCATACCTTGACTAAAAGAAGGGATAGATTGGTAGGACACATTCTTAGACATCAAGGAATTGTTAATTTAGCGTTGGAGGGAAGTGTGTGGGGAAAAAATCGCAGAGGAAGACCAAGAGATGGATACAGTAAGCAGATTCAGACAGATGTAGGTTGTCGTTCTTATGTGGAGATGAAGAGGCTTGCTCAGGATAGGGTATTGTGGAGAGCTGCATCAAACCAGTCTCCGGACTGAAGACCACAACAACAACATTGTCTAATATTTGTCATGTTTAAATTCTTTGTTTCCTGTAATGATAGGCGCCTACACTTATCACATGAAAACGAATGAGAAAAGCTTGCGTCATGAACTGTATATTAATTTCATATCTAAACCAGAAATTGTTCACTCAATAATATGTCCAAAAGTTGTGTGTTTTCGGCAACTACCTACAGATAAAACCAACGGCGCGTGAATAATTTAACCTCACCACATTATGCAGAAATTTTCTTCACAAATCTATTCAAGTTAAAAACAGATAGGAATCTGCTGCGTGATCCATTCGTCAGTGAATCTTTAATCTATTAATTTGCAATATGAATTAAAATCATCACAGAACAAAAACCGAAGTTGACTTCTGGACTGCTAGTTTTCTCTGACTACTTTCATCAGTAAGACTATTCATCTTCCTGCATTCCTGATATCTAATGGCAGTACTATAATGTTTACCTCCCTTCTTCGCTTCTTAAGAACACCCAAAAGTACAACACTGCGGCATTATTCAAACAGAAACATACGAATATTGACAAGGCTTCTCATAGCAGCCAAGCAACGTATAGGACCAAGATGGCGGAAAGAACCACGTGACTGGATTTCAGCCAATCACGAGCTGCAGACGGCGGCAAGCGGCGCGGAAAAGCATGGCCATACTTCCCCTAGAGCTTTAGGTGAGGCCGCCTGCCGGGCCGAGGCAGCTGCCCCCGTCGCCCTGCCGCTGCGGTCCGCTTTCTTCGGCATCGCGTACTGATCGCTTACCAGAGCAGCAAATGTAAGAGCCTACTGATAACGCTACTGCCAACCAATCACCATCTTAGATGTATGACATCGGAATCAGATGTTGTTGTTGTTATGGTCTTCAGTCCGGAGACTGGTTTGATGCAGCTCTCCACCCTACTCTATCCTGAGCAAGCCTTTTCATCTCCTCATAAGAACGGCAACCCACATCCATTTGAATCTTCTTACTATATGCGTCTCTCGGTCTCCTCTGCGATTTTTACCCCACACACTTCCCTCCAATGCTAAATTTACGATTCCTCGATGTCTAAGAATGTGGCCTACCAAGCGATCCCTTCTTTTAGTCAAGGTATGCCAGAAATTCCTTTTCTCACCAATTCTGTTCAATACCTCTTCATTAGTTAAGCGATCTACCCACGTGATCTTCAGCATTCTTCTGTAGCACCACATTTCAAAAGCCTCTATTCTCTGCCTGTCCGCACTGCTTATCGTCCATGTTTCACTCCCGTACAAGGCAACACTCCACACAAATGCCTTCAGAAAAGACTTCCTTAAACTTAAATTAATATTCGATGTTAGTAAATCTCTCTTTTTCAAAAATGCTTTTCTTCCAATTGCCATTCTGCATTTTATATCCTCTGTACGGCGACCGTTATTTTACTACCCAAGTAACAAAACTCATCTACTACCTTCACTGTTTCGTTACCTAATCTAATTCATTCAGCATCGCCTTATTTTCTAAGACTGCATTCCATTATATTTGTTTTGCTCTTGTTAATGTTCATTTTATACGCTCTCTTCAACACACTGTCCATTCCATTCAACTGCTCTCCTAGGTCCTTTGCTGTCTCTGACAGAATTACAATGTCATCAGCAAATCGTAATGTTTTTATTTCTTCACCCTGAACTTTAATGCCTATTCCAAATTTTTCCTTCACCGCCTGCTCGATGTACAAATTGAATAACATCGAAGAAAGGCTACAACCCTGTTTTACTCCCTTCCCAACTAATGTTTCCCTTTCATGCCCTTCGAGTCTAATGACTGCGATCTGGCCTTTGGACAAGTTCGAAACAACTCTCCTTTCCCTGTATTTTACCCCTGATGACTTCAGAATTGGAAAGAGTGTATTCCAGTCAACATTGTCAAAAGCTTTCTCCAAATCTACAAAAGCTAAAAATGTAGGTTCGCCTTTGCTTAATCTATTTTCCAAAATAAGTCGTAAAGTGAGTATTGCCTCCCGGGTTCCTCAATCCAAACTGATCTTCCCCGAGGTCAGCTTCTATCAGCTTTTCCATTCTCCTGTAGATAATTCGTGTTATAATTTTGCAACCATGACCTATCAAACTGATGGTTCTGTAATTTTCACACCTGTCTGCGCCTGAATTCTTTGGAATGGGGATTATTACATTTTTCTTAAAGTCTGAGGGTATTTCGCCTGTCTCATATATCTTACACACCAGTTCAAATAGTCGTTTCATAGCTGGCTCTCCCAGAGACTTTAGTAGCTCTGAGGGAATGTCATCTACTCCCGGAGCCTTGTTCCGACCTAGGTCTTTCAGGGCTCTGTCAAATTCATCTCTCAGTATAGTATCTCCTATTTCATCTTGATCTACTTCCTCTTCCCGTCCTATAACATTGTCTCTAAGTTCATTTCCTTTGCAGAGCTCTTCTATGTACTCTTTCCACCTTTCAGCTTTCCCTTCTTTGCTGAGAACTGGGTTTCCATCTGAGTTCTCCCGGAAAAATTCACAGTCTGTAAGGGTATACATTCAGCAGCGTCTAACAGTTAACCGCTCTAAAGAGGACCACTGCACAGTGATCGAAACGTCGGCAATTCCTTGCTAAGTGTTAAAAAAATAAATAAAATAAAATAAAATAAAATAATAATAAAAAAACGCGGCCTCATACCAGAATTGTTTTATTCAAAATAAGTGGGATTGTTACGAGTTCCACGTTCTCTGTAGATGAGGGAACGACGAATATCCGGCTGAATACAAAATCTTGACTCATCTGTGAACAAAACCCGAAGTGTAAGACACGCTTACAAAAACTGTGTCACCATCCATTAATGAAACTTATCTGATTTACAATATACTGAATTCAGCAACCGTGGCCATGAAATTACATAAATCAGATGTGGTAATGTGATAAATTTTCTCTATTACTTATTTGTAGCATTTTTATTTACCTTACCTTTTTGTACTTAACCCTTTAATGCATGACTTTTTATTTGAAGTTGTAGAAACTTCCACGATTACTGTAAAGTACGTATATACTGAGAAAAATAATGAAAAAATATTCCTTAAAATTATTATGCACTACTAGCAACAAAAAGATCATAGCTGGTCAGCTATATAGTGCTTTCATGATATACCCAATGCAGTAAATGTCACTATTATGACTCATCTTTCCAGAAAGTAACTCATAATGCTACAGCAGTATGTGATTGACTACTTTTGCATGGGAAAGAATGTTAGGAGTAACTCAATGCAGCTAACTGTCAAAATGATCCAGTAGCACTCTGCAATTTATAATTTCTAGGACGATCTAATTGCATATGTAACACTATGTATAGAAGCAGCTACAAATGAATCTGTGGTAAAATGTTTATCAGTTTGACAGATAATGGTAAAAATAAGGTATGTAGCTGATCAGCTACACTGCATTAGCGGGTTAATGTCCGTTTCATAATTGCATGATTGTCGTATGGGATGTCTGTTATGGTAGTGATTGTTTGTCCCACAACAGAACGTTGACGCACTTAATTGATGATCCTAGAGGCGTCCATCTAAACAAATCGCTCCAAATGATCGCACGAAATACGAAGTCTGATTCATATAATATATTTGATGAAAGAGTGGGGACTACCATCTATAATAGCCTACTTCGGAACTGTATAGTGTGTTAACAGTGAATTATGTTTAATTAAGTCAGAGTTGCTGAGGTTATGCTAAGAATGATTCAGCCTTTAAAAATGTTTCATGTTACAGAAGCACTGTTCAAAATTAATTGCTTTACAGCAGTGATTTTCAATGTTTTCCAATAAGCGACCCCCTTCCAAGAATAAATATTCTGGAGAACTCTACCCAAATCATTATAACGTACCCTAACAAAACTATTTTGGAGTGTCAGAGGCAACGAATTTAATTTTCTTTCTGTTGATACAATTTTGTTATAAATTTTTGACGTTGTTTCGGTGTCTTTTTCGGAATAGAAGGCGTTATATCTATCTTTACTTGATCACCGACAAAAATATAAATTTTGCACAACGAAGTTTAGTTTGTTAAAATTACGTGATTGTTGGTTTATCAGCAATGCTTCATTTAATTGAACATACATTGTTTTATAATAATTATACCGTGTTAACAATGAATGAAGGAAAAGTCGTACAACAGTTTTCAGGAATCAATGCATAGATAAATTAAGAAGATGCAATATGTAGTTTTGAGAATTCGAAAAAAAGAACAGCTACGTGACAAATGACTATACAGTGGGACCTTGTTTAAAGGCACTAATTATTCGCTTCCGAGTTTTACCTGCAATGCAAAACAGATATTTTTCTGTCTGAATTCATGTAAAACTGTGACAATGTGTTCCATTTCCGAAAACTACACTAACAATCCATACTATAATTTGTAATACTGTACTTTTTTTCGTGGAAGTTGTATCAACAGAAGAAGTTAAATTCGTTGTCTTTGAAAAACACAGTTATGTTATGGTTCGGGAAGAGAGGAGGTCGCCAAAATATTTTTAATTTCGAGGGGGTCGCGTGTTCAGAAAGCTTGGGAAACAGTGGTATAGACAATTTGTAAAAAAAGTAAATTCTTTTCCGAACTTATTAGATTAGTTATTACATCTTGTTCATCAGCCTATCGATTGGTTCTAGAAGGCTTTGAGCTTATTCATCGTTAACACGCCTTTTTTTTTTACAATAAAAAAATTTACTACGTTCTATTCAATTCAGAAGTAATTTTAAACAATGAATTACATACTTTGAACATAATATAAATTTCACTTAGGCCTATATTTCTGTACTACGGAATCCATAGTATTCAGACATGCAGTGGTCTGGTTGTTTTGAGGTGCAATTACTTCCTCGTGCGACGGCGACCACCGACCAAGTCACGAGAAAAATCGATCCGAAGTTTCTTAGGTGCCGAGTGATTATAAAATGTCAGTCCATTGCTGAGCCGTCTGGCGTAGATAGCCGGGCGCCGTGGCTCAGCGCGCCCGGTCAGAAGGCTGACCACCCTCTGTAATAAAAAAAGCTCAGCCAACAACACACCGAACAAGAACGAACAAAAACGATCAGCGTCCGCAACGAAGAGAACTGCCCTGGAATATATATATAGAGCTCGGACTCTTACGCCAGTGGCTCGTGTTCGATTCCTCCTACGGCACTATTTTATTTTCCTTTTGCTTACAGGAAGCGATCGGTCATTTCGGACCTAAAATTCACAAATTAATAGATGACCGTGCCAATACTTATGCGAACGTCATCGTAACATCTTCGAAGTCCGGAAAATTAACAACAGTTTTATACATGGATTTTCTCTGGAAATGTTTCAAATCTTACGTCGGGGAGAATACATTTTTACTTCTCTTGAGGAGATATATGATGCAATTTTTCAAGATGACAAAAATATCGCAACTTGGTCTGTAAAAGTCATACCTCCAAAATGCTCTTCTTTGGTGCAACCTTGTGATGTTTACTGTTACAGGCAAGTTAAAAATTCCATAAAGTGCTTGTAGAATTGCAGCGCATTGTTACAGGAGAATTGTGAAATTAATTCCTGGGAAGATAGTATAAAAATTCATTCTATAATTCACCATCAATTACTGTTACCAATGTTCCGAGATATGATTCAATATGCCTGGTTTGCCTCAAAATTATCAGAAACTCGAAACATTTTCGTAAATGTTAAAGCGGCATGTTTTAGTACAGATTTATTGCAAACGCCCTGTGACGGTAAAAAAAAAATCCGCTTTTATATGTTGCACAAGATGTCGCAAAAATTATTGCTTTGTTTGTTTTCACGATAATTACCACTGCGGTTATTGTCAATAATTATTATATGTATAAAAATTGAATGTTTCCCAATCGACTTTGTTATTCTGATTAAAAACCCAATGTTTCTCCTCATATACGTTACAACGAAAAATGGAAAACCCACCGCCATGAATTGTGTTGTTGGACAAAAAGAAAATAATTTTTATTCAATAATATAACTAATTTGTTAAAGATAATGTAGGTTTAGGAAACTTTCTGAATAATTCGTGGAATAACAGAAGAAAAATAAAAGTACCATAGGAACAGTCGAACCCGAGACCTCTGGCGTAAGAGTCTGAGTCCAAACCGTCTGGTCCAGACGGCGGCTCGGTAATGGACTAACATATTAAACTCATAAGGCACCTAAAGAAACTTCGGATCGATTTTTCTCGGGATTTTCCGAGTAGTGCGTCCTAATATTTTAACCATGCGAGGTGTTAGGTGTCCTCTTTCACCACACAAAATTTCAGACAAATCCCCGACCCCACGATCGTGCCGTATCCTTGTTAGATAATATGTGATCATGTAACCTTAACAATTTCTACTGCTAGCTGGCACACATGTTGCCTGCTTTTTGTAAAATCGTGTAATGAACTGACTCCTCAGCAACAGAGCTAACACAGAAGTCTGCATGAAAAACGAAAATATTTCAACAGAATCAGGAAGGAGGCCCAGCCACGTGGCACGTATTGCAACCTATCAATCTGGACAGCATGCAGGCTGTCGCGGCACTCGGCGTGGTACCAGACTGTAACGAACCGTGGAACGGACTCCTCTGCTGAACCGCATCGATCCCTGCCGTCTTAATGTCAGATGTCGCCCAGTGTGTTCACTTGTGTCTAGCCGCGTTCGCCATTAGTAAGGCTACCATAACTCTACCGCTTCCGCTAATAGCGCCAGTATGACCCAGTCCTACTAGCCACAATGTCACTCTGCCCATTAACCCACTAGCCCCTCCTTGGCAAGCTCCCAAGAGCCCTGTAGGTTCTCTGCATTCCCTACTTTACAGTATCTGCCAACGCAAACTGATAGGCAGACTGATACAGGGTGGCGTAGGGAAACGGGAAGTTTTGAAATAACGTCATTTCGATGAATAAATTCATAAAACTAGTAATTTATTAACGAAAGTGAATGTATTCAGTACGCCATTATTCAGTATGTCTTTACAAGCAAAATGTATAAAAGTGTCTCTTTACTTTTTTAAGATGACATCGGAAAAATGTGCTCCCATTCGGCGTTCACACTCTAACAGCCTGTTATGAAAACTCTGGAATGCGCGATGTAGCAAATCTTGGGCAATGGCAGTGATTTCGTTTTCAATGTTGTCCTTCAGTTCGTGGATTTTTGCAGGACGTGTACGGTACACCTTGCCTTTAAGATATCCCCACAGGAAGAAGTCGCACACACTAAGATCAGGATATCTCGTAGGCCATGCAATGTCACCGTTACGTGAAATAATGCGTCTTCAAAACAATGGACGAACTACTGCTATCGATTGTCGAGCAGTCTGTGACGTGGCTCCGTCCTGCTGAAACCACATGTTTTCGACGTTAAGATTAAGCTCGTACAGTCTCGCTGTAAGGAATGTTTGAAGCATTTCAACATCGAGCGGATGTTACTGTCACTGCACTACCATCCTCACGTTCAAAAAAATAAGGGTCGATAACACCATGACATGATACAGCACACCATTTATGACCTTGGCGCTATGTAGTGGTCGCTGGTGAAACTCACAAGGATTGTCCTGTGCCCAATAACGAAAATTCTGTTTGTTCACGAATCCGTTCCGTTGGAAATGGGCTTCGTCTGATATCCATAAGTTACCAAGGAAATTCGCGTCCTCGTTGATTTTAGCCAATATCTGGCTACTAAACTCCATACGTGACGCTTGGTCTCGTTCATGTAAGTGTTGCACAAAGTGCAACTTATAGGGATGGAAGTCTAATTCGTTCAGTATTCTTTGTAAGCTTCGTCGCTTAATCCCTAAGGGAAGATGCATGCTGTCGAACGGAGCGGCGAGGACTTATCTCGATTGTAGCTGTAGCAGCTGCAATGTTCTCTGGGGTACATACCGTTGGAACGCCACCTGGAGGTTTCTTTTTCAAGGCAGATCCTGTTTCTTCAAAATTACGCACCCACGTTGTAATCGCATGCGCAGATGGGACACGTCCATGACGTCCAAACTGGTAATGCTGTCGAAATGTTATCTGCGCGGCAGTCGCACTATCACCGTTTTTGTAAAACGCTCTCACAGCTACTGCACGTTCCGCACCAGTCCACTTCTCCATGATTACTAAATGGCAATGCGTTCACATCAATTGTGCTAAGTTTCGAACATCTGCCGGCGCTACAGTACTGCCAACTGCGCCACCCTGTATTAGAACAACGGAAAAAAGCTGAACTTACACAGGGTGTCCCACATAAAACCGCTACTCCTCGCGATCGAGATTCACTAACATTTTAACAGTAACAATGCAGTAACCAGTGGCGTATGCTAGGTTTGTAACTTGGGCTATCACTACTATGTAGGATGTACCGAGAAAGAAATTCTAAGAAAAAAAATCGATATATTGCGCTGTTTCCGAGATATTGAAGAAATTAGCAGCAAATGAAGAAAAGGTTACCGTCAAATGTTAAAGAATTGAGGGGGACATCCGATGGCACTACACTCGCCCCCCACCCCCTACTGAAACCCATGATGGGTGGTGGGAGGCAACTTTGTAATAGTTTATAGGAACGCATACTTTTTATTGCTGATTTGGATTCTTCGTGAAAAAGTATGTCGTACGAAACATTTTTTTTTTCGTTCCATGATAAATGACGCTGTGATCGGCAAAAATTAATCTTTAGCAAGAAAGTAATAAATTTAAACGTCGCTCATAATGCGGCAGTTTCTCATGTATCTCATTGTTCACGACGACATATCTCCTGAACTATGTGTATTACAGTGATGTAATTATGCCTATAACCTTCGCGAAAGTGCAAGTAGTATGTTGCCAAAGTTTCCCTGTAGTCGAATGAACGATACAACAGTGCATAAAATACGAACAAACATTCATTTTTATGTATTAGATACAACCATTTACAGTGCACACTATGAAATAAATAACACCAATACAAACGTAACAAACATACAAACACGTTCAATGTTGCTTTAAACTGATGTGGAGTTCGCCAAGAGCGAGTCGTGTCCGTTCGGCACATTTCGGAAGCACTCGTGCTTGTGTTGCGACGTCGGTTTCCGAAGCCTTGGCGAGCTGTTGGCCGTACTACCCCACGCCACCCCGCCGGCCGCGGTGGCCGAGGGGACTGAGGCGCTCCAGTCACGGTCTGCACGGCCACTACGGTCGAGGGTTCGAATCCCCCCTCTGGCATGGATTTTTGTCCCGTCCTTAGTATTAGTTAGTTCATAAGTAGTTGTAAGATTAGGGACTGATGACCCCGTAGTTAAGTCCCATAAGCTATACAAACAAAACCACCCCACCCCTCCCTTCCCCTCGCCATAGCGAAGGCTGCGGTAATGAGCGCCCGAAGCTTTGTTCTCCCACTGTTGGAATGAAGCGTACGAGGCATATTCGACAATTCGTGCTAATTCTTTATGACGGAAACTGGCTTCTATTGCTATTTTTGTTAATATTGGTTCTTAATTTCTGATTTGCTTTAGATATGGGCTTCGGTCATAGCTTTGATAGCCCACAATATACGCCACTGGTATAACTAAAAATAACAGATAATAGCAACGTTTAAACTGTTGTTGCCTGTTCATAAGGGATGCTGGAAGTGGTGGCTACGTCCATCCAGGCATCGCTAACTTCGTGTGGTGGACGTTACCAGCAACGTGCCGTAATTCTGCAGGGGTAATGTCAATTTATCTGTAAAGTTCCATTTAGGATCGTCTATTGTGCAAGGATTGTCAGCAAACACTTTGCTTTTTAGTGTCCCCAAAAATAAAAACCACACGATGTTAATTCCAAAGACCTTGGGACGCACAGGCCTTTACTGTGACTTCGGGAAATATGTTAGTGATGTGTCGCATACTTCGACTGGATGAGTGAGCGACTGCTCCGTCTTGATGCAATACTGTGTCTGTTAATTGCTCATAGAAAGAGTCAAAGATTTCTAGTTATCTGGCATTGTTTAATGTGTAATTTGAAAATATTGGACCAATCTTCTCTGACTCCAGTGGTTCTTAGGCAGAGTATGTGGGTATCATGGGATGTGCAGTTGTATGTGCAATTCTGAGAGTTTACATATCCCGACAAATTAAACCAGGCCTCTTCTGACATAGAGTATAGCAGGGGGTCCATGTAACCATTAGCAACTGGTGTTACAGGCCCTCAGATTTCAACTCTTGCAGCACACAAACATGATGAAATTATAAATTTCATACCTTTTAGCACACGATGAAACGATGCACGGGATACACCAGCATGCTGCAATAACCTCCTTACCGACTTGCGGGGACGTGTCGTAATGCCCATGCGAATTCTGTCTGTAGTATTTCAGTTTCTTACTGTTACTCGCCTGTTACTCTGCACATTCTGAACTGATCTCACAGCCCTCCATATCTTATAACGATCTTGAATAGTGCTGGTCGTGGGGATTTTCCGATACTTCGCTTGAAACATTTCTTTTCATTTCCTGATGGAGCCAATCTTTATGTGAAACCCCGCAATGTCAATTCGCTGTTCTAATGCAAGCTGCCTCATTTCTTTCACAAATGTTCCTTTTTATCGCAAGCACTGGTTCAAAACATCGTAATAACAATACAGGCTTCTCACATCAACTGACGCACGAACACGTAACTGCACTCAACTTTCCAATAAAATGTAGGGTAGCCAACTTTTAAGACAGTGTTGGGTACTTCTGCTCAAACAATTTGATGTGAGCGTACTGGTTCTATATGGAAGACGCTGTAGTATTGATTACTGCAGGCTAATACAAAAACGGCACTCTTCAAGAGAAAAAAGGAAAGAAAACTAACAACAAAGTTACTGCAGAAAATCGTCTTTTACAATATGATCATTAAGAAACACTAATCCAAGTAATCGAAGTCTGAAACTCACGTTCTTCTTTGCCAAGTTGCACGAAATTGAATTGTAAGAGGGGGAAAATGAGATTTTCAAATGGACTGAACTGCCACGGTCATCAGTCCCTAGACTTACAAAACATTTACACTAACTTACACTAAGGCCAACAAACACACCCATCCCGATGGAGGACTCGAACCTCTGGGAAAATGAAGGCAAAGCATAATAGTACTAGTGAGTGGCTTTGAAGAAAAAAAGGGGGCAATCGGTGAACCTTAAAATGACTTTAAGTTGTGGAAAACTGTGCAACGCATGTACACCAAACTACTCACCTGAAAATAACTGTTATTTTCTTTGCACTGTAAGGATTCTGAAATCGTTGGGTTTAGATAAACCCACTTTCTTGAAACTGTACATCCTACTGTCATCTTACAGTTATGTGTCTGTTTGTTTAGTCACTTGAATGATCATGTACCACATGCTACGAGTCACTTTACATACTGCTAACCAATTTTTATTTATAGCCTTAGAAAGTCGATTTACAACTGAGATAAAATACCAGAATCAATGTAATAACAGAAGTAGAACACTAATACTTAAGCACTAAATAATTTCCCATAAAAAGAAGGAATACGAAATTGAGTCTCGATCGCTTTGACACTATATGAGCTACTAGTGACACTGCCATTTCTTCGCAACTGGAAAATGTCTATGGGAATAGGGGGCATATCTTAAATGCCTTAGTGCTCTATGGCCATTCTCATCTCCTCCTCTTTCTTTAGCCGTTTCCTTCTACTACATAATCCCTCCCCCTCTCAGTGTCGACCGCCTCCTGTTGCTCCTCTCCTTGTAACCTCTCCTACCCTCTTCGCTGTCCCCTTACTGCTGCGGAAAGAAGTTTATTGTTATCTCAAATGGCAGATGAAGTGGCTGGGATCACGGTCCACGGGGTATCAGTTAACTCTCCAGCTGCTCTGGTGAGTCTGTGAGAACATTAGCTCCAGTGTTACTCAGAGTTTAATCTATGAATGGCTAGTATTCAAAAATTTTTGAATGATTCACATTCTGTAGTATCATAAGCTATACCTGACGTCACATAAGAAGGCGCTTCCACGCTTAGGGGCGGAGCGATAGGGGAAGTGTGGAGGGGAGGAGCTACGGCCGAGCGCCAACAGTGGAGCCTGCGGGAGGAACATTGCGTAAGTCGCGGCCAGCCACGCGCCTACAGAATGAATGTTATTGGCTGTCACTGCGGTAATGGACGGGGATGCGCAGAACGCCTGAAAACTGGGCCGCCTTCCTACAAGACACCGACTTTAGTCACTAAGAAATTATTTTCAACTTTATTGTATATCTGAAAATTGTTTTATTGGTAGCTGTATTCTACGAAATATGATTCAACGCAATGAATACTAAAAACAGTGCAAAATCGAAAGCAACATTTCAACACAATCTCTGAAGAATTTTCGGAGCTATCAAATTTTTAACAAAGATCATTTACATTTGTAAATGTATGTGTTTGTAATAATATTGCTAATCTCCTAAGGTTCTTGACCAAATGCTATGAAATCTTGACATAACGTTCTATTGGAATATGCACATGTTTTTATTTACCTAATTTTTAAGGTATGTCATGTATGATTATATATACATTTTATGATGGGGAATCACCAAAAATCGCTAAGGTGACGTATATATAGATTATATGTCATATATTAAAGAAATATGTCTCAAAAAATCTTTCTGTATTAGAATGCAACGGTGTGTTAAACCTTAATTAGAACGGAAGATATCGTCAAACCAATTAAAATATGCACAGCAAGGACAGAAGGATATTGCGTTTGAGTATAAATAAAGAAAGGCGAGAGTTAATGGAATTTTGACAGTTGATATCAAATATGTGGGCGAATGCCGTTCGTTTTAAACAAAAATGAAGGAAATCAGCCAGATAGAACGGCGTATCCGACTGAGTTTAGTTTTCATAAATTTCTTAATATATAAGGTCGTGACGGAGTTTAAAATAAATAATCTTTATTATTTTAGTTTAATAAATTCAACAACCAGCTCCTCTTATAATATGTTTTATTTAGCCGAAACGCATTTCGGTATTTCAGTTGCATAATTACATTCTGGTTTCATATGTAGATGTCATATAAGTTTGGAATTATTTTTATTCAACTTTCTTAAGTTTCGCGCGTTTAATTTAAACGAAACGCTGTGCTTGAGAGTATTTAAGTCTCCGCTGCATGTTGTCGTTGTGTTTTCTCTCAAGCACAGCATTTCGCAAAATTAAATGCGCAAAACTGAAGTTCGTAGTAAACGACTAAATCAGAGGTGATATCGGGCGTTCCACAGGGTAGTGTTATTGGTCCTCTGCTGTTCCTTAATTACATAAACGATTTAGTGGATAATCTAAGTAGCTCTCTTAGGTTGTTTGCAGATAACGCCGTCATTTACCGTCTAGTAAAATCATATGAAGATCAAAACCAACTGCAGAACGATCTGAATAAGATATCACTATGGTGTGAAAATTGGTAATTGACTCTAAGTAATGAGAAGTGTGAAGTCGTCCACATGAGTACGAAACGAAATCCGTTAAACTTTGTTTACAAGATAAATCAATCAAAAGTGAAGGCCATAAACCCCCCATAAATACTTAAGAATTACAATTACTTCAGACCTAAATTGGAAAGAACACGTAGATAATATCGTGGAAAAGGCGAACCAGAGACTGCGTTTTATTGGCAGAATCCTTAAAACGTGCAACAGAACTACAAAAGAAACTGCACAGACTATGCTTGTCCGTCCATTTTTGAAGTATTGCAGGATCCTTATCAGGTGGGTTTGACGGAGGACATCGAAAGAGTCCAAAGAAGAGCAGCTCGTTTTGTATTGTTACGATACAGGGGAGACAGCGTAACGGAAATGATACAAGATTTGGGATGGGAATCATCACAACAACGGCGCTTATCGCTGCGGCGTGGGCTACTTACGAAACTCCAATCGCCAACATTCTCCTCCGAATGCAAAGATATATTGACGACTCCCACTTACATAGGTAGAAATGATCATCAGAATAAAATACGTGAAATCAGATCTCGAACAGAGAGATTCAGGTGTTCTTTCTTCCCGCGCGCTATTGGAGAATGCAATGGGAGATAAATACTATAATGAACCCTCTGCCAGGCACTTAAATATGATTTGCAGAGTATCCCATGTAGATGTAGATGTAGCTGCAGAGGTGCCTCCCCCTCTCCCCTCTTGGTCAATGACTCACCCACCCCCCCACACACAAACCCGAGATATCCAATGTAGATGTAGAAAAACATTCGTTATTTTACTCAGGCCATCTGCAGCTTCCAAAACGATACTGACATCTACATTATGAAACCAAACTTTAATTGCGCGAACTGAAGATGGGTGGGTGAAAATACGAAAGGCGTCTTGGCTAAATAAAAAATTAAAAAGGGGCTGGTTGCTGAATTTATTATAATGAAGTAATAAAATATAATCCACAGCCACGGAGCTCAACGAAGCAAAAATAAAATTGAGTAAATTAGAAAGACGTTTTGTTAAGAGCGCAGTGAGTGTCCTGTTTGCGACCCTCTGACGGCGTGTCCTTGCGGCTGTCCAGTTGCAGCTGCCGCCGATAAACAAGAGCCAGCCGACTGCGGACTCGTCGACGGTGCTGACGGACACGACAGCCGGCAGCGGCGACGAGGACCTCCCGAGGCGCAGGGGCAAGCGCCGCAAGAGGGGCAAGAAGGGCCGCGACGGCTCCAGGGAGCCCGAGAAGGAGTTCCAGGGCCTGCCCGAGCCCGGAGAGACACAGGTACCTGCCGCCTCTTACTTTACTTTCACATACCTTTCCTTTCCCTTAAGGGGAGTCCGAACGCCCTATCCCCATAAAACCTTTAGTGACTTGGCTGAGCTGTATTTCAGGAACCATTGTAGCCATTGACATGGAAGTTTTAGAGGACATTAAACTGTATATTCTGAGTCTATTGAACTATAATAATTACATTTCAGCCACTGATTTCGGAAATAGAATTTATAATTACACGCTTAATTTTTTTATACTTTTTCGTGCGTTAAAACAACCCGAAGATTGGTTTGAACATCACAGTGCTTTACTAGGCTTGGTCCTATTTGGAGGTGGGTATGTCGTTGCCTTCATCTGACCTTCGAACTGACTTACCAGCCAGTTATAAGGGGACCTACAGTTTAACGTGGGTTCCAAACCACGGTTTACTCGATATTTTCCACATTAGCAACACTGCCAGAGGTGAAAGAAGTGAAAAGTGACAGATAACAATCCTAGGACCTGGTGGAGATCGAACACTCGACCTTAGGATTTGTAGTGTGGCACTCTACCACTGTGCTATCGAGCCGCACTTTTGTACGTTATGTTATATTAATATGTATAAAAATTGAGGTGTCCTTGCCTATATTTCACTCTGCAGTCAAAAACTAGACATCGCAAACGAATAGTGTTTGTGAGTGGTAGTAAGTATCAGTCTCCCATTGTGCACTATGGGGTAGAGGGTTGATATCGATAAGGGGATGGAAGATATGGGAGTTGAAAGTTACCGACTCATATTCTACGTGTGGGTGTCAATATTTTGCTCTTCAGCAAAAACTGCACACTGGAGACGAACGATATCTCTGTGTTGTTGTAGTACAAAGGATCCCGTTGTACACCATAGCAGTTCCTTGACGATAGTTATAAGAGGATGGAAGTTATAGTGATTGAAAGTCGTCAGCTTAAATAAAATTCGGCCTGAAGACCAGCGGTGACTTTTGACACTATGATAGCAAAGAGCGAAACGTGATGCACATTCTTCAGTTGTTTTTCTGCAACAAGCGTATGAGTAAAGAAAAATTAGTGCATATAGCAGTTTGAAAAGTAAAACTACCAGGAAAATGCCAAAGAGTAAGAAAAAAAATTTCGCGTTCTCGATCCGTTTCTAAAAGACAGAAAACGGCGCTGGTAAGGGAATCTACAGACGATAAAAACTTGAAATTTGTAGACGTTGTTTATCTTAGACTGTAGGCATCAGCGATTTTTCGATATTCCCATCCCTAAGGGGGTGAAATAGGGGATGAATGGTTTTTTTGAAAATGCGTTGCTATTAAAGCCGTTTTCAAGTAAGAAATACAAAACTTCGGATTTACATTTTTGATTGGAATTTTAAAAACACGTGTTTCGATATTTTTGTAAAATCAACCATTAAGTGGACGAAATAAGGGCAAATCTTTTAAGGATGCTACTAAGACTATTTTGATGCTAGAAATGCGAAAATTTGAATTTTGAACCACGAATTTGAATTAAATAAAAATGTTTCGGGATGTTTTGAATTCTGCCTTCAATGGTGCAATACGGGGTGGCAAGTTGTATCAAAATAGTTGATTACGAAAGCATTTTTAAAGCTAAATATATGAAAATTTATATTTAGAAGTGGAGACCACCAATGCAGAGCATTCAAAATGTTTCAAATGTTTGTATAGTCAATGGGACTTAACTACGGGGTCATCAGTCCCTAAACTTACAACCTACTTATGAACTAACTAAGACTAAGGACGGCACAAATATCCATGCCCGAGGGGGGATTCGAACCCCCGACCGTAGTGGCCGTGCAGACCGTGACTGAAGCGCCTCAGTCCCCTCGGCCACCGCGGCCGGCCCAGAGCATTCAGTTCACGCATGCGAATCAGCGGAAATTAAGCTACTATCAAATAATTTTAATTATACCTATTCTTATTTTAGTTCAGTAGACTCCGAATAGATTAGACTAGTACTTGTCCCATAGATCAAGAATACGACACTTCGTAATGATGTGGAATGTGTCAGGTTAATGAAAGGTGTCTTCACAAATTATTACTTTGTACTAAATATTACATGACGCAATTTTTTAATATTATTTTTTATTCAGATTTACTAATTTATATTTAAAAATTGATCTATAGTGTAGAAGGAGTTGCCATGCAGAAATTCTTTTAACTTATTTTTAAATTCTTGTCAGGCTTTTGATGCTGTTTGGTAGGTGACCAAAGACTTTTGTGGCAGCATAATTCACCCCTTTCTGTACCAAAACTAGATTTAACCTTGAATAGTGAAGATCATTCTTTCTCCTAGTGTTGTTATGTACACTGCTATTGCTTTTGAATTCGGTGGGATTGGTAACAACAAATTTCATAATTGAATATATATGCTGTGAAGCTATTGTGAAGATCACTAGCTCTTTCAATAAGTGTCTGCAGGATGATCTTGGGTGTGCTCCAGCAATAATTCTGATCACACGCTTTTGTGCAATGAATACTTTTTTTACCCCAGAAAATGATGCCATACGAAAGCAGAGAGTGAAAATAGGCGTAGTAAGCTAATTTACTGAGACATATATCACCAAAATTTGCAATTACCCTAATAGCATAAGTTGCTGAACTCAAACGTTTCAACAGATCTTCAATGTGTTTTTTCCAGTTCAACCCCTCATCAATGCTTACACCTAAAATTTTTGTATATTCTACCTTTGCTACAGATTTCTGACCTAAGTCTATATTGTCACGTTGCAATGGAAGTAGGCTTGACTTCGTAGGCAACTAAACACAGCACTTATAGCGAAAGCACGTTTATTACGAACTCAACATACACGCAGCACTGACTGCCTCTCAGGCAGAATGCTCTGCTATTTATACACAGACAGAATTTACCAGAAATTAGAAGAACAGTTAACATAAGAAACAAGTAGAATTTACAAGTGAACATAAGAAAGACGTAGAACCTTCTGGAATTGTAAATTACAAAGAAATAAATTGAACCGGCGACCTTCTGCTCCGCAGTCCGTGACGCTATCCCCTGCGCCACGCCGGCAGTTGGTGTTCGTGGTCTCTCGCGGCATTGCTCCCTCTCCTGGAGAAACAGCGACCCGCTGTTATGATCCCTGTGGAGCCAGCTGCAATGTCCTGGATCTTTACCGTGTCATGGGTCCTCTGTATGACAGTTCAAGAGAATCCTTCCTTTCTCCGCGATTATCGACAACAGACGTTCCTGTCGTGGCCTCATCAGGAACATTACCGTCCTTAAAGTACTTGAACAAGAAGCCATTGTCGTCTACCTGCTCTTCAGGATCGTAGTAAGGCTTCATGCGCAGGACGTGAACAATGTCTCTTCGGTTTTGACGTTTCGACGATGGCTCATAATCCTCAACTTCGTATGTGACGTCTGACAGGCGGCGTATGACACGATACGGACCAGAGTATCGCTTCAATAACTTTTCTGACAGTCCAACCTTCCGTACAGGGGTAAAAATCCATACCAGATCTCCTGGGCTGTAGACAACAGGTCGGTGCTTGTCGTTAAACCGCTGACGGTCCTTCTCCTGGGCGTCCAGTGTCCGTATGCGAGCCAGCTGTCTTGCTTCTTCGACCCTGGTGATGAGCTGTTTAACATAGTCATCCTGAGTGTCGTCTGGTTGGAACGGGAACAGTGTATCCATTGTCGTCTCAGCTTCACGGCCATGGATCAGGAAAAACGGAGTGAAGCTTGTGGTCTTGTCTTGCGGTATTGTAAGCAAATGTCACGACTGGCAGAATTGTATCCCAATCCTTCTGCTCAACATCGACGTACATCGACAGCATGTCGGCTAACGTTTTGTTAAAACGTTCCGTAAGACCATTTGTCTGAGGATGGTATGCAGTTGTAATTCTGTGGACAATGTTGCATCGTGACATTACCTCTGATACTAGTTTTGACTGGAATACTTTTCCACGATCAGATATCATGACACGTGGTGCTCCATGCTTCAAAATAATGTCTTCTACAAGGAATTTTGCGATCTCTGGAGCTTCTGCAGTCGGCACAGGTTTGGTGACAGCGTAGCGTGTGAGGTAGTCAGTGCAGACTATTATCCAACGGTTACCGGTTGTCGACTTCGGCAACCTCCCTAAAAGATCGATCCCAACTCGGTGGAATGGAGCTGCTGCCGGCGGAATCGGTACGAGATGTCCTGGAGGTAATTGCGGCACATGATTCCGTCGCTGGCACTCTTTACAGTGACTCACATAGTGCTTGACAGATCGGTAGAGACCTTTCCAGTAATACCTGCGTCTGATTCTGTCTAAGGTCTTCACGAATCCCAGATGACCGGATATTGGAGCATCATGGAAATATTTGAGAATAGCTGGCAGGAGATGAGCTGGAACAGCAAGTAGCCATTTGGGGCCCAGTGGATCGTAGTTGCTCTTGTACAATGTTCCGTTTATAAGTTGGAACTATCCATTGGTCGGTTCTCCTTTCTACAAGGCCTCTATCATTTTTAATAGTGTTGGATCTTCCCTCTGTTCAGCTGTAACGTCAAATAATTCAGTGAGGGCTGAAATTTCATTAATGCTGTTGTGTTCCACTAATGGATTCCTCGAAAGGCAGTCGGCATCCTTGTGTTTGCGCCCGTTCTTGAATACCACTGTGACATCGTACTCTTGGAGTCTTAGTGCCCATCTTGCTAGTCGACCTGATGGATCCTTCAAGCTAGTCAGCCAACACAAAGAATGGTGGTCTGTCACGACGGTGAATGGTTTGCCGAATAAATACGGCCGGAACTTGTTGATAGCCCAGATAACTGCGAGACATTCTTTTTCAGTTGTAGAGTAGTTTAGCATAGGCTATCACTTTTTCGGCACCATCCTGAACTTGTACAAGCACTGCACCAATCCCATAGCCACTGGCGTCTGTGTGAAGTTCCGTTTCTGCATTCTCGTCGTACAAGGCTAGCACTGGTGCCGAAGTTAGAGCCTCCTTAAGTGCTCGTAAAGCTCTTTCTTTTGTCTCATCCCAGTAAAATTTGGCGTCTCCCTGCAGAAGTTATTGTAATGGACGACGTGCCTTGTTACAAAATCCTTTTATGAAACGTCGGTAGTATGAGCACAGCCCGAGAAAACTTCTCACATCACGAATGTGCTGAGGAGTTGGAAATTCTGTGACTGCCCTTACTTTATCTGGATCAGGACGGACACCATCTCCGTTGACTAGGTGCCCCAGGATTTTTATCTCTTTGGCGACGAAGAGGCACTTCTTGGGATTGAGGAGGAGACCTGCAGCCTGAACACACTTCAACACAGTTGACAGGCGACTCAGATGTTCTTCAAATGTTTTCGAGAAAACGACAATGTCATCTAAATAGCAGAGACACGTCGTCCACTTAAGGTGTCGAAGCAAGTTGTCCATCATGCGTTCGAACGTGGCTGGAGCATTACATAATCCAAATGGCATTACTTTAAATTCATAGAGGCCGTCAGGTGTAATAAAAGCCGTCTTTTCCCTGTCAGCTTCGTCAACCTCGATTTGCCAGTAACCTGTCTCCATGTCCATAGTTGAGAAGTATGTAGCTTCTTTCAAGCAGTCTAAGGTGTCATCAATACGCGGCAATGGGTAGACATCTTTCTTTGTGATAGTCGACACAGAATCGCCACGTGCCATCCTTCTTCTTTACGAGGACCACCGGTGACGACCAAGGACTCTGCGAAGTTTGAATAATGTCATCTCGCAACATCTTCTCCACTTCCTCCCGAATTATCCGTCTCTCAGCTGGCGACACTCTATACGAACGCTGGCTAATTGGCGAATGATCCCCAGTATTGATACGGTGCTTTATCGTGTGCCGTTTCGTCTGACTTTTCCCCTGCTGAGGTGTGAATGCACCCGAAAATTCGCGTAGTATACCTAACACTCGCTGGCGTTGTTCCTTGGTCAGTCCAGGCCCTATTGGCAGTTCCACGTTTATTTCCTCCAGCGTGTTGTCTGTACTAACAGCAGGGCATAGGTCTTCATTGATGACGTTGAGCTCACCGTCCTGGATTGGCTCAGCTGTCCCGATACACATTCCTTTGGGGATAAGTTGTGACTGCTCGTGACAATTTGTGATCCAAATCTCTCCTTGACCACCGGTAATGCTTATGATAGCCGCTGGTATGTAAATTTCTTTTGTGAACCTGATAAACTTTTTACTATCAACTACAACTTCACAGTTTAACCAGTCATCTGTGTTTGTGACTGCAACTCTTCTCATTGTCCTCGGCGGTATCGTCACATTGTCAACGACGAATAACTTCCCAGTATCCCGTGTATCTGGTGGAACAACTTCTTCAATTTGCAGCTCAGATGTTCCACAGTCAATGATAACTTGGGATGCCTGAAGGAAGTCCCATCCGAGGATGACATTGTGACTACATTCTGTTAACACGACAAATTCAAACGGCTGCGTACTGTTGTTGATGGTTATTCTTGCGACACAAGTTCCTGCTGAATGGACGTACTTTCCATTCGCGACCTTCAGCACAGTTGCCCCCCTATCACAGAACATTGTCTTCTTTAGTGTGCGGCGGTAATTATCCGATAATACAGAAAAAGAGGCTCCTGAATCAACAAGTGCCCGGACAGGTTGGCCGTCGATTATGACGTCGATGAGATTTCCCGACATCTTGGCGACTGTCGTCCATGGAGGATTTTCATCTGCGGCGGCCTCACCTCCGTAGATGGTCGCCTCGCTTAGCTTTCCTGGGCGCGGCGGCTAGGGGAGCGCCTGGTACCTCTGTACGGCGACGGTGAACGGCTGCGGCGCGTAGGGGAGCGACCTCGTCTAGGGTACGGCGATGGGCTTCTTCCCATAGGTCGACTGAACTCATCAGCAGGTGACTGCCTTGGATAAAACTGCTCCGACGGCTAACGTCTTGCGGCAAAATAATCATCGAATACTCGCCTCCTCTCTCTGCAGTAGCGTACGACATGTCCAGGGCGTCCACAGTAGAAACACAGTGGTGTGTTGTCCTCTGTCCTCCAGACGTCTGTTCTTCAGCGGGGTGTCATAGTTACCGGGGGAGTTAGCTGCGGTCGCGTCCGTCGGTTCATGGGCTGCTGTTTGGCGGCTGCAGCGTACGTCATAACAGGGCGACGCCATTCTTCACGTCGGGTGCGATTGACGGGGCAGACACGAGCTAATGTTTGAAATACCTCGTCCTCAGCGGCGTCGGCTACCTCGTGACTTACAGGGCTCACATCCATGGCCATAATCTGATGCTCTAATAGTCCCGGCTGCCATGCACTGTTGTAATTCTTCTCTCACCATTTGTCGTATGAGAGAAGCCAAGTCCTGCTGGTCTTCCACAACGGCCATAGGGACTACATTTGGGAGTCTGTCATACTTCTTGCGTCCAACCCTCCTTTGTTGCATCTCTTCAATACGCTGGCACCACTTGATGAACTCTTCTGTCGTATCGACGTCTTTTATCAGAAGAGCTTGGTACATATCTTCTGCAATTCCCTTCATCAGGTGCGTGATTTTGTCCGCTTCAGTCATGTTCGGATTGACTACGTTACACAGGGCCAAAACACTCTGTATGTACGATTGTGTCGGCTCACCATGTCGTTGGGCCCGGTTCTTCAGTTGTTCTTCCGCCGAGCGGATTTGTCGCTGGCGGTCTCCAAACGTCTTCTTAAGTTCCTCCTAGAACGTCTCCCAGTCATTCAACTTGTCTTCGTTGTTTTCGAACCACTGCTGGGCTGTTCCATCCAGGTATAAATAAACGTTGGCCAAGCACATCGTATGATCCCACCTGTTGTACTTGGCGACTCGGTCGAACCCTTTTAGCCATTTGTTGGGGTCCTGTCCAGCATCTCCAGAGAACACCGACGGGTGTCTGATGTGTTGCTGGCTTATTGATGGTTTCGTCTCCATCGTTCTTCTGATAATACGGACTTTTGGAAGGATGTACTCGGTGTATCCCTTGTATTCCGGTTCCAGTCCGTGTAAGCGACGGCTTTTACGTTGCCTAATCGGAGCCACGGTGATGCAGCTGTTGCACAGTTGTACCCGGCGCCTCCACCAAACAATGTCACGTTGCAATGGAAGTAGGCTTGACTTCGTAGGCAACTAAACACAGCACTTATAGCTAAAGCACGTTTATTACGAACTCAACATACACACAGCACTGACTGCCTCTCAGGCAGAGTGCTCTGCTATTTATACACAGACAGAATTTACCAGATATTAGAAGAACAGTTAACATAAGAAACAAGTGGAATTTACAAGTGAACACAAGAAAGATGTAGAACCTTCTGGAATTGTAAATTACAAAGAAATAAATTTTTTGCCGGTGGGCGGGATTGAACCGGTGACCTGCTCCGCAGTCCGTGACGCTATCCCCTGCGCCACGCCGGCAGTTGGTGTTGTAGTCTCTCGCGGCAATATTTATTGATTGTATCATTCCATTTACTGTATGGAACTGTATGATAGTCCATTTGCTGTGAACCAGTTAATGATTTTCTGAAAGATGTCGTTTACAATTCCATCAATTAGTTCTTGTCTGTCTGCTGTGATAACTATACTTGTATCCTCAGCAAAAAGAACCAGCTTTGCATCTTCATGAATATAGAATGACAAGTCATTAATATATATTAAGAACAGCAAAGGGCCCAAGACCGAACTTTGTGGCACCCAATTTTTGATTGCTCACAAGTTTGAGGAATCAGCTGTGTTTTGCATATTATGAGAACTACTAATGTCATTTTCTGCACTCTTCCTGTTAGGTATAATTTAAACCATTTGTACACTGTCCCATTCATACCACAATACTTTAGTTTATCTAGAAGAATTCCATAATTTACGTATGTTATTACTCCATGAAAATTTGAAAACTCTACTAGAAGTGGTTTCTGAGAGTTACGGAAAAGCGCAACAGAATATGTAAATTTTCAGTGAAGGCTTCTAAAGTTTAAAAAGACTGTAACTCAATATATGCTTCTTTTTTTTATTTTTACTCACTCAGAAGCTCCCTACAGTATACTGTATATCATCCTCTTGATTTTTTTCCAAGTTTTTTCTTCTTTCTGGACTTCTTAGTGGCCACGTGTTCTGTATACTCTGCTTTATCAATGGGAACCTTGTCCATCCGTTCAAGTTCTCTGATGCAGTCTGCTCAATGATCACTTTGCATGAGCTGTTGCACTTTCATCCTACCAATGCTGCGATCATTAAAAGAAGTAAGGGCATCAATGCCCCCCCCCCCCACACTTTAGTGTCTTCATTCCAACACATTTGTTAGTAAGCGAGTACATATAAGAATTATATAAATATCATTGGCCTCCTTGTATAATTAATATTACAAATCGATTCTTCAATTATCGGATTCGTGTATTTATATAATGGTTCTTTCCAAAAAATAATTCCCTTACTTTTTGAGTCCACTTCGTATCTCAAGGTTTTTTTCCCTAGAAACCGTTCTCAGGCGTGGAAAGAGTGAAATTTGCCTTAAAAAAGGAGCCCTTTGATTGATACTGGTAGTACTACCCAACAGTCAATTTCGTGCGACCGCGTCACTTTAAAGCAAGCCGTAATCATATTTGAGACGACCGAACGTTTGTTACTTTGCACATACCTCTTCTTCGAAAAAAAAAATGTTCAAATGTTTGTATGGCTTATGGAACTTAACTACGTGGTTATCAGTCCCTAAACTTACAAACTACTTATGAACTAGCTAAGACTAAGAACTGCACAAATATCCATGCCCGAGGGGGGATTCGAACCCCCAACCGTAGTGGCCCCTCGGCCACCACGGCCGGCCCTCTTCTTCGAATTGCGTACATTTTTCTCCAACGCAGTTCACGCATCTATCACTTTTCAATAAGTGAGTATATCAGCAAATATACAAACTGATGTGACTGATGTTGATAACTAACACACCAATCGAATCGACGTGAACCGCACACTTCACTATGACGCTAGGAAGGTAAAAGGCAACTGATTCTTGGTGCATTGCATAAGCAGGGTATTTCTAGCGAACGCCGCTTTCACCTATCAGGAGTGGTTAATTACTACCAACCTATCATTTCTACATATTTTAACACTGAAATACTGCAAGACGTAAGCTGCTTGCTGTTTCCTGTTTCCAGTTTTGTAATAAGAATATACGAGGTAAGTCATTTTTTTTATTTATCTGTGTCGCAATCAGATTGTTTCCGTCTTTCATTATTCAAGTTAATCAGTTTCGTTGTATCCTTTGGGAGTACTTTCGACAGGGCCATAAATTTTAATATTTGTGTTTTCCCTTATTTTCAGGGCGTGTCCATTGCGCATATTAATGTTTCCTAAGGCTTATGTCGGTGGTCGTAGTCACCACATTATTCAGTTTTGCATGTATTTAGTACGCAGTAGTGGTCCATTTCCATCCTTCTTCCTCTGTAGACGTTTTCCCACACAAGCAGGGTCGGCTTTGGCTATTGGGATTTGCCATGTTAATATTGACAGGGTGGCCGGATGCCCTTCCTGCCGCTACCCCCTGCCCCCCGGAGGAAATGTGTACCCCAAATGTCTGCGTATAGTGTTCTATGTGTGAAAGTGTTAAAGTGTAATTAAATGTTTGCGAATCGAGTAACTGAGGCGAGCGTGGGGACCAGCCCGGTATTCACCTAAGTGGATGTGGAAAACCGCCTAAAACCCACATCCAGGCTGGCCGGCACTCCGAACCCCTTCGTGAATCCGTCGGGCGGATTCGAAATGGGACCGGTACGCCTCCCCATCTCGGAAAGCGGTGCATTAGATCACACGGCCAACCGAGCGGGTTACTGGTCCATTTCCATTAAACTTTATTTATTCAGGATACCTTGCACATTTCCATTAAACATTATTTATTTATTTATTTTCCGGAATACCTTGCAATGCGAGTTATAAAACCAAAATTGTGAGATATATGGCGAATCAAGATGGCGTGTGGGACATGGAACGAACAAGTGAATGTCGTTTTGACTTCACAGCGAATTTCATTGGTGCGAAAGTAATTTTTACTTGGGAATTCAGTGTTGCCAGATGGCAGAGAGAGAAAATATCTATAGTCACACCAAAATGTACCTACGATTTCCCTACTTACTCCCTACCACCTCATTAATGTCCCCTACATCAGGGTCGTAGACAGGATTTGCGTCTGGGATGGGCTGAATCCAGGAGTCCGGCCAGAAGAGGTTAACCAGTTGATAAATGTGACACGTTACAATTATGAAAAACTTTAAAATAAATATTTGGCATCGTGCTTCACTTGCTAGATATGTTTGTCAAGTGACTGATCGTTAGTGATTGATGGAGTCAAGTGTAGATTATGCGGCGAATTCCAATTTCTCTGTAACAAGAAGATTACTGATTTATCGATCGGACAAGGATACATCAAGAACCTGGCAACCGTAGAGAGGAATAGCATTAATTAGTTCCCCAAATATACCGCTAATTCCGCGTGCACTGTTACACGAGGGTAACTGAATTATTGACCGCACAAGGATACATCGGGACAGTATCAACCATAGAGTAGGAACCGTATTAATTATTTAGTTCACAGTCAGCAGAAAAAAGGAAGTCCGTCACTCTACATGATTCGATTTTCAAAGGGTAATGCAATGTTGACAACGAATTCTACATTATAACGTTGGTTGTCGCAAATATGTTAGCGTTTTCTTGTGAGCATCTTCTCATTTACAAGTACTAACCACTATATCGTCCTGACGTAAATAAATAAGTCTAGTCAAGATAATAAAACGTCTTTAGTTCATGGAAACAATGAATTTTTCTTGTGCTGACACTTTCTAACACTATTTCCTAACCGACTCTCCATTCCACTGATATATACTGAAATCATTATATTTCGCATCAATTTTAATGTGTCTAAAACAAAGTTTTCAAATTAATGTTGTTTACTATGAACAGAAAACAACTATGCTGTCTAAAATATCATTGGCTACTTCAAACTTTGCCACAATAGGTCGACTTCATTCCCGCGTGCTGACAACCGTTTTGTTGCCAACATTACCCGCCAAGCCTGTGTCGGCGATTGTAAAATTTTACCAAAGTACCTACGCCGCGTGGACTTTTGCATGAAAATTCCCTACATGATTTCAATGCTTAAAAGTACCTACGTGTAGGGAAAATTCTCTACGTCTGGCAACACTGCTTGGGATATAAAACTCCTCTCCTCCATCACCAGGTATCGAGAGTGAATCTTTGACAATGCTAGTCACTCGTGCTGGCGAATCGTCGGGCAAATTATCACACGTCGGCCACGATAGCGTTAGCGATTTTACAAAGTTTTAGCGTAGTACAAATGTGCTGTGTCGGGATTATTTCGTGGTCTTCCAGCAGCAGGTGCCGTGTTGCAGGTGTCTGCGCTGCCGCTGGACTCCCGCGCCGCCAGCGCCCGCCCCTCCTTCAGCGGCGCAGACCCCGCCTCCCCCGCCCCCTCCCCTACGGCGGCGGCTGCCCCCACCCCCGCCAACTCGATGGCGTCGGCGCCGCCCCCCTCCACGACGCCCGCCACGCCGCCACCGCCCGCTCACGTCTCCTACCTGGACGCCGCCGTGCTGAAACACCTCCAGCGGGAGCTGGACCACGAGGTCGTCGACAGCGAGTTCCAGCCCAAGGTTATTCATCTATCTTATTTATCGCATGGTTGTACATATGCAATTCACAACAATTTCTTTATTAGGTTTTTATTAGTTTATATTATAAACTATTCTGACACATTTTCTAAGTATGACTATGTTTACATCAAAATATATTTATAGTGCGCCTCGGTTGCACAGTGGTAGAGTGCCAGACTACAAATCCAAAGGTCGCGGGTTCGATCCCCGCCAGGTCCTAGGATTTTTATCTGTCACTTTCCACTTCTTTCACCTCTGGCAGTACTGCTCATGTGAAAAATACCGAGTAGCACTGTGGTTCGGAACCCACGTTAAACTGTAGGTCCCCCAATAACTGGCTGGGTAAGTTAGTTCGAAGGTCGGAGGAAGGCAACGGCTTACCACCTCCAAACAGGACCATGCCTAGTAAAGCACTTTGGTGTTCAAACCAATCTTCGGATTGTTGGCTGCTTTACCTTTTATGTAAAAAAACTACTAATACGTAAAATAACGAAATATTGTAAAACATAATCATTTGTATATTCTAGGCCACTGAAGATGCCTTGCAAATAAAGCCGAAACGCGTACAGCAAAATAAATTGTTTTGTTTTTATTCATAGAATATATGACATCAACTGCGTATGGGCAGAGCCGAAAATGTGTACCCAGTCGGAATTCGAACCCCGGTCTGCTACTTTCTATGCAGTTGCGCTGACCACTACACCACTGGGGACACAGTGATCACCTCACCTGCAAGGACTACCTAAGCACGCCTCCCGCCAGACACAAACTTACAGCTTTACCCTGGGGGAGAGCTGGGTTCGGATAACGGCTGGGTACACATTTTCGGCTTTGCCCATACGCCGTTTGTGTTATATATTCTGTGAATATGAAAGAATAACAACTGCAGGATCAGAAGTAACGTCTATTCTTTCGGAACAGACGCCACTTGTATCTATAGAATATGCCGATGACGGACAATGATCCTACCGTCAGTGTGGGGGGGGGGGGGTAGGCAAAGTTTGGAGCCCTTACTCTGATGGGAATTAGTCTACTATACGACTACGGGTTTGAGTACTGTGAGCAGGGTAAAGTTGGAAATTTGTGTCTGGCGGGAGGCGTGCTTAGGTAGTCCTTGCAGGTGCGGTGATCACTGTGTCTCCAGTGGTGTAGGGGTCAGCGCAACACGGGTTCGAACCCTCGGTACACATTTTCGGCTTTGCCCATACGCCGTTTGTGTCATATATTCTGAGAATGTGAAAGAATAACAACTGCAGGATCAGAAGTGACGTCTGTTCTTTCGGAATAGACGCCACATGTATACCGGGCGATCAAAAAGTCAGTATAAATTTGAAAACTTAATAAATCACGGAATAATGTAGATAGAGAGGTAAAAATTGACACACATGCTTGGAATTATTGGGGTTTCATTAGAACGAAAAAAAAAAAAAAAAGTTCGGCAGATGGCGCTTCATCTGATCAGAAAATCAATAATTAGTATAACAAATTAAGACAAAGCAAATATGATGTTCTTTACAGGAAATGCTCAATATGTTCACCATCATTCCTCAACAATAGTTGTAGTCGAGGAATAATGTTGTGAACAGCACTGTAAAGCATGTCCAGAGTTATGGTGAGGCACTGACGTCAGATATTGTCTTTCAGCATCCCTAGAGATGTCGGTCGATCACGATACACTTGCGACTTCAGGTAACCCCAAAGCACGGACTGAGGTCTGAGGACCTGGGAGGCCAAGCATGACGAAAGTGAAATAATAACAGCTATTGGAAAACGACTTTCACCGGTATCAATATACGGCTGAGGCCCATGAATGCACATATTTGGAAATATTCTAAAACGAAATAATTTTTTTTAACACAAACTTATGTTTTTTTTTTAAATACACACCCTATATTTTTTCTACAGCAATCCATAGCATGACAAATTTCATAAACAATGGCGTTGATTGCATCGCAATATTCTAGTTACATCCCGAGATATTGCGACGCGAAGTTGACGCTTGAAAACCCGAAATATGCTGCTAGCTCACGTCCTGAGGCTCAGGCGTGAACTCCATGCTGCCCGTAATCGCGATATATATATATATATATATATATATATATATATATATATATATATATATATATATATATATATATATATCATTTTCCAAAGAGTTTCAGCACAAAGATATATTTTTTAAATGGAACAATAGTTTTTTCTATCGTGAATTGTATTCGTTGAAACCAGCTGCGTCCAAATCAATTTAAACTACATTACTATCACTGTTAGTGTGGGAGCTACACCCCTTCAAAGTTTCAGGGGCTTCCTCGATGCGCTGTTAGACTGCCGACTGTCGCCGCACACGGCCGTATACCGGACAGAGCCACACAAACAACCGGGGCTCAATATACCACAGTTACTGACATCGGAGGACGATGGCATACACGAACAACAGCGCATCGAAGAAGCTTCTCGCTCCGTGACACCGGCAATGTTACAACTCGGCCGCACCACATTTAGAAGGCGCATTGCATTTGTGGTATCTGCCCCTGAAACTTTGAAGGGTTGTAGCTCCCAAACTAACAGTGATAGGAATGTAGTTTGAATTGATTTGGACGCAGCTGGTTTCAAGGAATCCAATACATGATACAAAAAAACTATTGTTCCATTTAAAAAATATATATCTTTTTGGTGTAACTCTTTGGAAAATAATACAATAAACTACGTTCATAGCTCCGCAGAAAGTGTAACATTTCTTGTGTTGACCTACCGCATTAAAATTTCCCGTCACCTATTATTTTATAAGTTACAGAGGCAAACACACTTAGTGGTGTGTGTGTGTGTGTGTGTGTGTTCCAATAAAACCCTATGTCATTCCTAGCATGTGTGTCAATTTTTACCTCTCTATCTAAATTATTGTGTGATTTATTAAGTTTTCAAATTTATATTAATTTTATGATCACCCAGTATATGTTTTATTTCAGTTGCATAGACGGTTTATATGAATAAATATCTGCATAGTAACAGAGTTGTGTATAGGGTTGCCAGATTGAACTCGAGGCAGGCCCGGAGACCAGACGTGCCCCCCTCCCCCTTGGCCAATGAAAACCCCACCCCCAACTGTGACCAACTCCCCCCCCCCCCACCAACCAGGATAACAAAAAAAAAAAAAAAAAAAAAAAAAAAACACCTGATCATCTCCCTCCCAGCAAGTATCCCCCCTCTCCCCCCGGTGGAACATTGCTAGGGGTGGCCTTGACATGCCGCAGCTGACCGGCCAGTCCGCCAGTTGCTGTGGATCAACAATCGGCACACATCAGTCGGCGTGGCAGCAGAAGTGGCGGCAGCATCAAAGCTGCTCACATCAACGGCTGCGCCTTCCAAGAGTTGCCGCTTATGGCTCCGCGCACTGTGAAGGATCGCGCGCCACCGAGAAGAGCTTCTCACTGGCTCCATGTGAAGAGAAGGGGCACAGTTACCGTCTGCTTCCTGTTACGACCACTTACTTGCTGCCGCGTAATGAAGTAAACTTGAGGGCATAAAATGATTAAACGTAATAGAGCTGTCCTTTTATGAGAGATAAATACGAGATTATGACTGTACTAAAAGAGATGCCTGTTATAAATACATTTACTGTAAAGTACTTATTGGCAAATGAAACTGTACAGTTCAATTATTCGAATAAACCAGTTTTCCGAACACTCACGTTCCACAATTTGTTCGGATAATCGACGTTCTAATGTAATATCAATTAAACATTATACACCGAAGTACAGGATATCAACAACGATCGCGAATTGTATAGTGAATTGATCGACAGTGCTATACTGCCTACGGCGAGAGTTGAGCTCTGACAGCTAGCTGCTCAGTTGCCACGGTGCGCGAGGCTGCTCCCGCCAGAGGTTCGAATCCCCCCTAGGGCATGGATGTTGTGTCCTTAGTTTAAGTTCCGATGTAGATGTAGATCGTCGATACATGAGCGTAGTACTTAAAAAGCGTCGTAAAAAAAATGTTAAGATGAAGGTTACATTCACGCCCGGAGATGAGAGTCATTGGCCCGTAGACCCGGAGAATTCTTCCAAACCCGGGCACTCCGGGCGGCGCCCGGAGATCTGGCAACCCTAGTAGTGTAGTTTTAGGAAGCATTGTTTGTTTCCAGAAACACAGGGCCCTGGAAGAAGCCCTGAAGGCGCGGCCGCACGAGAAGCGTCGCGCCGGGGAGGAGATGCGGCGGCTGAAGAGGGAGCTGCGCCTGCCGCCCAGCGACACCGACCTCTGGCTGACGCTGCCGCGCGTCTTCTCGCGCCAGAGCTCGCGCTTCGAGCTGCCCCTCGACAGCCGCACCCTCAACAGTTGAGTCTTCACGCCACTGTGTCCCTGTGTGTGTCTGAACGTGTGTGGCCAACGCGCCCAGTCCAACGTGTGGCACAATGCTCGAAGACGGCGCGACTTGTGCATACGAGACACGCAGGACCGGCGCGAGCCCAAGTGCCATTTAAACAAATCTGTAGGAAATGCCAGCAATCAATCGCAATTTTTTTTTATTTTACTTTTCAGATCTACCTATGTTTCGGCCACAGAGTGGACATTCAAAGATTTTAATATGTGCTTACATCTAAACCGTCATGTTGACAGTTGTGTTCAGCATGACGATATAGATGTAAACATAATTCAAAGCAGTGAGAATAGCCACAACTGTGCCCGAAATCTATGTACATCTGGAAAATAAAAACAAAAATTGCGACTGATTGTTGACATTCTCTACAGATTTGTACAAAACAGTCGCTGGGCATCAGCTCAAAAATGGAGTCAAACCTGATTGAAGCTAATTTTAATGAGCCTTGTGAATTTACGAAAATTTTCAAATGTGAATGAAATCTTATGGGACTTAACTGCTAAGGTCATCAGTCCCTAAGCTTACACGCCACTCGATCTAAATTATACTAAGGACAAACACACACACACACACACACACACACACACATGCCCGACGGAGGACTCGAACTTCCGCCGGGACCAGCCGCACACTCAGACCGCTCGCCTAATCCCGCGCGGCATGAACTTACAGTTAACGTAAATAAACATTTTTCATTGGTTGTGCACAGATAATGTATTCAATGGAAAACATTATACAGTGAATAAATGTTGGCAAAGTGATAGTGTGCGAGTAGTGTTGTCAAACAAAAGTGTCGGTCGGAGTTCGTTATTCATGCAGGCTGAGAGGGTGTTGCATTGCTCAAAACCGATACGTCCGACTATCACTCAGAAACAGACAGCAAAAATTTTGAAAATTACTTCGAAACCCAACTTTTGCCAAGCTTACTACCAACGTCTTTATCTCTTGTAATTACTCGCAGCGTATTTACCCATTCGGAATACTTCTGACCATTGTAGGTGTTGGACATATTCGACTGTAGTAATGTTCAACGACTTTTTTCCATAATGCGTGAAGAATAAAACACTCGGAAACTGCCATTGAAGGGATTAGCAAAATTGCTACAGGTTTAACACATAATCGCAGTTATCGAACATTGCATTCGAATTTCCTAATTAGATTCGTCTTCTGTTTGTTGTGAGTAAACGCACGGCGGTAACATGCTGGCAGCGCTCCACGCATAAGGATACTGGCGTCGGCGTGTACGCCAGACTGCTCCCCCCTCTCTGTCCTCCGGCGTAAACACGACGGTGCTGCCACTGTGACGAGGAAGGAATCAGTCCTCCTCCCTCCCCTTGTTCAACAGGGGCGGCCGGCAGGTAGTCGACGCGCCATGCCACAGTTCCCGACCACTGCTTAAAAAAATGGGGGAGGGACGTCAGATTTGCCGCCCCTCGGGAAGTGCCGCCCTGTGCGACCGCACGTTTCGCGCGTGCCTTGCGCCGGCCCTGCAGACACGTGCTTCAACGAGCTACACGCGATCGCAACGCGCTCCAGCGACGGTTGTCGGCGTCATCTGGTCCTGGAATCACACTGTTTACGAAATCAAGAGTGGAATTCCTATTGTACCTCTATTAAATCGCTTATTTCCGCGCTTGTGCATATGTTCGTTATGTTTTGTGATATAGGACTACATAAGTAACAGCAAAATATCGGTGAACATAAGACTTCAATAAAAATTGCGTGTCATGTTAATAAGTGCAGTGAATTATAAAAGTACTAGCTTAACCCTGCGGCTCCGCTCGCGTGTTGGTTAATTATGATAGATAATGCGTAAAACGTCAAATCGATTTTTTTAAAAGATGTATTAAAATACATTTCTTTTTTACTGCTTTATTTATTTATTCTTATATTTCCTTATTCGTATGCTTATCCTTACAGAGAAAGAGCTGAAGACATTGTAGCACGCATAGACCAAAGATATGGTCTGCGACATCACGTTTCGCTGTATGTAACCTCCTTGCAATAGAGTCGCAAACGTCATTGCCGGCCTTCAGTCCGAATTTTTTAATAATTTGACGACTTTCAACCACCATATCTAACACCCACTTATAGCTATCGGCATGGAACTGCTATGGTGTACAACGGGAGACTTCAGACAACAATTACAAACAGACCATTCGTTTGCGTTCTGTAGTTTCCGCTGCAAAGCGAAATATTAACATACACACATAGAATTTTATGTATATAAATTTCAATCCCAATATACTCCATCCTTTTATCGTTATCAACCTTCAAGCATCAATGCAACCAATAAAATCATTTTTAAGAGTAAATATAATTTTCAAAGAGTAATTATTGTTCCGCATTTTGCATTATGTTCTTTCAATTACTAAATATCTATCAGATTGCTATAAAACCGTGCGTAAAACCTTCCTCGGGCATAAAGTAGTAACTGTACAAATATTTAAGTATGTCTTGTCGTTCAGACGTGATAAGCTTACACCGAACAGACATTCACATTAATATATATATATATATATATATATATATATATATATATATATATATAGCTATCCGATCGCCATAAAACCGTGCCTAAAGTCTTCCACGTGTAGACATTAGTAACTGTACAAATTTTTAGCTCTTTATGTCTTGTGGTTCAGTCGTGATAAACGTACACCGAACAGACATTCAAATTTATAGATACAGATCATGACAAACTGAGCGATATAAAATTAGAAAAGGTCTTCACTATGAAGCAAATATTATTGCAACAGTCTCGCTTTTTAGAAATACTTAAAGGTCATTCTTCCACAATGTTACTATTCAGTAGAAGAAAGTTAGGAACGTGTAAAATGCAATATGTGAAACAATAAAACGCGTATTTTACTCTAAGGTGCAAACTGCCTTGTTTATGAAATGAATCCAACAAACTCACTCCTCAGAGGATGAACATTTATCTTTACATAGCATCGAATATTATTCAGTATACTTCTATGAAAGTTATAGGAAAGTCTTTGAGTCAATCAGAAAACCCAAATATAAGAAGAAAAAAATATTTGCTTCTGAGGAGCCTTAAAGCAGCGCTAAAGGATATCTACCATTCCACTGTCTACGACTTTGCTGCCTACACTACGGCTACTAATATCCAGAGCTTTTTCCGACGAAAGTATTAGACGTCTTGTGTACACTACTAGCAGATATGTCGGTTGCTGATATGTAATTACAAAAATTATGTAAAGAACAGTTCGTGTTGATAGATGTTCAGTCCGCCTTGCTTTGGAATGGCAGATTTCTGTAGTACGGAATTTTTTTAACCACATATAAGACATTTCCAGTCATTTATTCCAACAAATAGTACCTCCAGTGTCCTGTTTTTGAGAGATTCTCAGTTTACTTGCTTTGAAATGTCATACAGTCATATTACTTAAGTTATATACATAAAGTCTATGAAATACGACGGCCAATATGGCGTCTTCATCTCTCTACCGAAAAGAGCTTCCCCCTCCCTGGATAGTCACCTGGTGTGACGTTGTGGGTGATCATTCAGACGCACGTTGAGAATATCTGGCATGCTTGATACTGCCCGACACATTGGGAAAGCCTCGCCAATGTGCGGTTCGCATGTTGTCAGAAACTCGCCACATTGCCCACACTCGTTCAGATACACGCTCCATGTGTCGACGGCTTTAGTACGCTGATGATACGAAACAACTGTGATTACTGCACATAGAAACAACAGTCGGAAGAATGCGTGATTAGTATGCAGGTGTTTTTAGGTCTACAGGGTGCGAAATGTATTACACAGAGCTACTACTTCTGATATCGAGAATATAGTACAGGGTATTTGTAAATGAATATCGGAGTTTTAACGCTTTATAACATTTATTATATTAAACTTACAGCTAGAAATGGGTGCTATCGAAAAGGGTTCGTAAATCGATTCCGTGTTTCTTGATTTCCAGAAGGCTTTTGACACTGTACCTCACAAACAGCCTTTAATCAAATTGCGTGGTTATGGTATATAGCCCCAAATTTGCGACTGTGTTGGGGATTTCGTGTTAGAGAGGACACAGGTCGTAGTAATCGATGGTAAGGCATCTACTAAAACAGACGTGATATCGGGCGTTCCACAGGCTAGTGTTATTGGTCCTCTGCTGTTCCTTATTTACATAACCGATTATGGGGAAAATCTAAGTAGCTCTCTTAGGTTTTTTGCAGATGACTACGTCATTTACCGTCTAGTAAAGTCATCTGAAGAACTGACCCACATAATTACAGGCCAATATCGTTGACATCAGTTTCCTGTAGAATTTTGGAGCATATACTCAGTTAGAATATAGTAAATTTCCTTGAGACGGAAAAGCTTCTTTCCATGAATTAGCATGGGTTTAGGAAACATCGTTCACGTGAAACTCAGCTTGCCCTTTTCTCACATGACATCTTGAGACCCATGGATGAAGGGCAACAGGCAGATTGTGTTTTTCTCGACTTCTTTGACGCGGTGCCACACTGCAGACTGCGAACGAAGATACGAGCTTATGGAATAGGTTCACAGATTTGTGACTGGCTGGAAGACTTCTTAAGTAATAGAACGCAGTACGTTGTTCTCGACAGCGAGTCTTCATCAGAGACAAGTGTAACATCATGCGTGCCCCAGGGGAGTGTGATAGGACCGCTATTATTTTCTATCTACATAAATGATCTGATGGACACAGTAATTTGTAACTTGCAGCTATTTGCTGATGATGCTGTGGTGTATGGGAGGGTGTCGTCTTTAACTGACTGTCATAGCATACAGGATGACTTAGACAAAATTTCTAGTTGGCGAAGAATGGCAGCTAGCTCTCAATGTACAAAAATGCAAGGTGATGCACATGAGTAGGAAAAACCATCCCATAATGTTCGAATACAGCATTAGTAGGGAGCTTCTTGATGCAATCGCATCATTCAAATATCTAGGCATAACACTGCAGAGCGATATGATATGGAAGGAACATGTATTGTAAGGCGCACAGCCGACATCGGTTTATTGGGAGAATTCTGGGAAGATTTATTTCATCTGTAAAGGAGACCGCGTATAAAACGCTTGTAAGACCATGTCTAGAGTATTGCTCAAGTGTTTGGGACCCGCAGCAGATCAGTTCAAAGGAAGACATAGAAGCAGTTCAGAGGCGAGCATTTAGTTTAGCACACAACTGCCTACAAATTGAAACCATTAATACCTAGCAATCACAGTCGACAAAATGGAATTAACTGTCGAAATTTTAAATAACGTCCTTCTCTACAAATGGACTCTCATTAAATTTTGATAAAACACCTTATATACAGTTCCAGACAGTAAGTGGCATGACATAACTAATAAATAATAACTTTGAACAGAGGTCTATAGCTAAGATAGAATATTTAAATTATGAGAAACTGTATTTGGAAATAACACATTGATGATCTGCAGAAAAGTTTGAGTTCAGCTACTTATTTTATTAAGGTTATCGTACATTTGATGATATCTTCTCACAAAATTAGATTAATCTGTCGGTATTCATTCACTGTTTTCATATGGCATCATATTTTGGGGTAATAAAGCATTGAGGAAAAAAGTGAATAATGGAAATAATAGTTGAAGCCCACCAAATATCATCCTGCAGACATTTATTTAAGAAACTACATATCTTCACAGTAGCTTCACTATGTCTAAACTGAATTGTGAAAATTGCTGTTAATAACCCAACTAAATTGAAAAGCAATAGTAGTATTTATAGCTACAACATTTTGAGAGAGGGGGGTCTTGATTGTTCAAGTTTAAATCTACCTTTGCTGCAGGAATGGGTGAATTATACTGTCAGAAAAGTCTTTCTGAATGACTGCTTCTACTCTATAGACGAACTTTTAGATATAATTTTTTAATTTTACAAAAACAGTTTAAATAATGCAATATTTTGTGGGGAAAGGTTTTGAACTGCCCATCGGATGCTCGAGTCGTTCCTGATACCTATACTAACCGTGAACTTTTCATACATCTCTCCCATAATTTTCATTTTATCTTGATGTCTGTGGTACCCTTCATTTTGGTGTACACAATTATCATTTTAAGTTTATGATTCGGTAGTTTGGGTTGAAATGTGTATTGTTGTTGTTGCAGAAATGTCTCCTCTACAGTACCTTCAGTCATATGTAGCTGTTTCTAGTGGAAGGAAACTACTGTACAATATGGTTTTCAATAGACACAGAGAAGAGTTAGAGGACGAAGATACTGATAGAAGAATGAAGGCAGAGGTGAGGCTACATTCATTCAAAGGAAAAATGTTTTTGGTAACTAATTATTGTAAATATATATTCATATTCTGACCTCTTTCTTCTTCAGTATATCGTCACTGGTCTTGAAGAAGTAATGGGCGCCCCACTGTCAGAGGAACAGATTGAATATTTTAGGTCACTTGTTGGCTGGAAAGATACTGACAAGCTGGATTTCCGCACATGGTGTGGTATATGTGCTGCATGTGAGCGTCTCCTTGGTCCACAGTTTGCATCTCAGGTAGCTTCCAAGGAAGATGATCCCTGTCATGAAGTAGAAAAAGCTGACTTTGAGACACTGCCACGAAAACTGCAAGGCCTGAATCCAGATCCTAGATTGCTCACTATTTTAAATGGAATACGTGAATTGTAATGTAATATAATTGTCATTTTCTTGCCATTTACTTTAAGTTTAGCATTGAAACAGATAAGAGGAGATGTTCATACTTTCTTCTTATGATTAGCACCATTTATAAGAGCAAAAAAAAAAAAAAAAAAAAAAAAGTGTACTGAGTGAACTTTCCTAGATTTATGACAAGATTTCTAACAATATTTAAAATGGAAATGTTTTATTTACTGATGCTGATACATTAGCGAATAAACTCTTTTGAAAGTTAAGTCAACTGTGGTTTGTTTCGCACATGTCTGAGAGTCTGATTCAATTACTGTAAGTGAGGTAACATACTTGATTTGCATACTGTAAATAACAGTGACTAACTAACGTAACCTTCCATCAAAAATAGCACAGAGAGCCTACAAAACCTCTTTAAGTGCAAGGGTCTGACAAAAATTTGTTTAATTTTTATTTTGGTGGTATGGAGATATTACCTTATTTTCAAATTCTTTCCTTCCATTTGTCATCTCTACATTACTTAAATTTTTGGGATGTTTGTTTTCATTGAAAACATTGAGTGAAATTGTTTAGAGTCTATCAAAAGTTACATGTCCATTGGTATCTGTAATACATTACACACAGAAGTATGAATGTTTACTAATGGGAAGTCATCAAAACACGCAGTGAACGAAATTATGACATTACACCATAGTGTCAACATGAAACGCCTAGGATATTGTATGCTTTATGGACTTTTGTGCCTGGAATAAGATTACACAAAATACTTTTGGATTGTGGAATGCATCATATGGTAGAACATTACATCTATCTTTCAGCAAAAAGCCTTGGGACATGGTATACTACTGGGATAATGCAACATATGTAAGGGCCTCTTCACGCAATACACCCTGTAATGTTCCTTGTATGTGAAGTTTGGGGTTTGACTCAGTACTTAACTTAAATTTTGATGGTTCTGCTCACTGCTGCCATGGTTCATTTCAGTCATGCCGGATCTAAACTATAACTGCTGTGGTAAAATTAGTGTGGAACAGGGTTCAACTCGCTCATAATTATATTCCACACGCAACTTTTTCGTTATAATCAGCTTTATTGCACAAAATGTTACAGCATCTACTTCCGAAAACTCATCGGAAAAAAAAAAAGAAACTGTCCACCAATCCTCCTCCCCGACTTGCTTATATAAATTTCAACAAACAGACGTTCGACTAACTCATTGTTGAAAGTAATATTAAAGGAATTACAATGACAAAATTTCAATTTACAGCATTTCAAGTTATAAAGTGGAGTCTTTGTTTTACGGCAGTTATTTATAATAACAAATCTTAACAAAACAACTAACTTTTTATAACAAATTAGCTTAAACGTGTTTTAAAACAATGTTTTCATTGCCTAATGACTGAAATTCTTGATGGTAATATAAATTCAGATCGTATATTACCAGTAAATTGGAAATACATGTCACACTAGATAAAAATATTTTTTGGTAATGAGTAAATACGAAACAGCACTTGCTAAAATTCTAACTTAACTACATTAGAAAATAAACGGATTTAATTTATTTATCTACTGGATATGGAATCGAATATTTCTCTTTACTTTGGTATCGGGTTTGACTAAAGAAAGAGCAGGTTTTGTTACTTTACAACCTGACAAGCGCTTCTCTGCAGTGACCTTCACACAACACGAACAGCTGAACCTTTTGCTGTGAGCTACTTCGATGCTCCCACGAGCATCTTGAATGATGATGCTAGTGCTACACTGACATTGCATACCTCCTGATTGTACCAGTCAGAAACGTAACAGAGACCGTCTAGTGAAAATCTCTAGTAGAAACAAGAAGTGCCACTGAGCACCACACAAGCACAGTGGTGCTGCATAAAGTGAAAATTTTAATTCTTAGTCAGCAGAAGTGCTAACCAGTGCTCTGTTTGAAGGGAGCTTTCGAGTTAGATTACACTGCATCAGTATTGTGTACCCACCAATATTGACCGAAATATGGTTCAAGATATTATACGATAGGTGGGGTGAGGGGGATGGGGAGTCACAGTTCAAATCCCTGTCCGCCTATGCAGAATCGGATTTTTCTAAATCGCTTGGACAAATACTACTGCAAGCTTTTGCTTCATCCATTGTCAATAGGGCATTAAATTCAAAACCTCTGTTTCTGCCTGTGAGACATGTCTAGGTACTAATGCAATATTCACACCAATACTCAGTTTTGTTATTTGGCAACGTAATAATGATATTAATATTAATAATAACAATAATTTCGAACTGCTCAGTGGCCTGGTGCAAGTCTTTCATCTGGGCGACTTCCATGTCCCTAGCCTATCCCAGTTATTCAACCGTGGAAATTAGACCTACATGAAACTTCCTGGCAGATTAAAATTGTGTGCCGAAATCAGGACCTTTGCCTTTTATGGGCAACCTCTCTACCGTGTGAGCTATCATGGAGTTTACCATTGTGAAAAACCAAAAATTTTCTAAGAATCTTATCAGTTGAGTAGGGAGATGGAAGATCAATTTAAATTTACTTTCAGAAGAACATGTGTTTTCGTCATATCTTAACATAATACTGATAGGACCTTAATATTCAGAACAAATTTATGGCTCACACCAGTAACCACAGTGCTGCTTGGAACATATAAATGAGGACCGCAAAACATGGACACCATTATTTTTCAGCTCTAACCTTTCTTTAGTACTGAGTACTGGGAACTGACCAGTGCACCATTTAGAACTGACAAATTGCTGTTATAACTGTTGAAAATAAAATCTTTTTACACTGTCATCACATGTTAACATTACATGGAATATTATAACAGTCGTAGATCCATTAGCATATTTTTCAGCATCCACTTGACAATCCGTTCCACATTTCACTTCATCATAGAGGATTATGTGAACTTACCCCTGGAAATGACAACTACCAAGAAAATATCTTTGACATTAAAGATGCAAGATAAATGTCAATATTGCAGGCTTAATTCTGCTAAGAAACTTCTTTGGACACTATGTAAATGGTATATTATTGGAGAGTGTGAGCAATAATCGTCGGTTACATGATTGGCAGTGCAAGAGAAATTATTAGTTATGAAGTGAGTGGAGTCATGGAAGAGTACAGAGTTTCTACTGGAGTGAGCAAACTGATGTGGAGTGTAATAGTAATAGCATTGTATTTGCATATTTAATTTGAAAGAAAAGGAGAATTGGTGACTTTGGATTGGCTTGGAATTATTATTATTGATGAAAACCTATGAAATGTCTCGCTTACACTCAAAAAAGGTATGTTTTGTTTTTCTGAAGTCTTTACCGTGCCCTGGATTGTTGGGTAATGTTTGTCAGTTCATGTAAGTATAGGATCCTGAGTATTAATTAAAAATGAATGTCTGTGACTGATCTATATTTCCATGGGGCTTTTTGAGTGTCAAACAAAGGTTGTCAAAGGCCTGGGGCAGTGGCAAAACAAAATAAGTTCCCCTGCCTACTTTAAAATAGATGTATTACTGTAAAAATTGCTTTCGAGATTTGGAGGCACCAGTACAAGAGGCCATTAGTGGTCCAAAAGAAAAGAACTGCTTTCTAGATATTTGGATGCTTCCCCAATATGAGAGGCCTGGGACAGTCCGCCCCCATCCTCCTGCACCCTCCGCCACTGGGCATTGCATAATGTAACATATTTTCAGTGTTTAATTGTTTTCGAATTATTAATGCTGGGAACAGTGAAATGGAATCACATCAATGCCTTTACATCTGTATCTAATTAATTAAGAAACGAGATATGAATAAGTGGGAGGAATTTTTTATGTAAATAATTTTTGTATTACATTTTGGTATCGTTTTGTTATTCTTTGTGTCAGATATTTATTTGTAGTTCATACGGCGGTGGGGCCTGAGTTGTGAGACTTAACATCACACAAATAGAGGAAGGAGGCTGAGGCACTCTGTGGCTTTCTGGAGAACATCGAGGTCCCAGAAGAAAGGCATAGAATTGATAAAGAGAGGATCCTTGTAAGCCATGCGGGAGTAGCCGAGCAATCTGGAGAGCCACATTCCGGATCGCGGGGCCTCCCGCATTGGAGGTTCGAATCCCCCCCTCGGGCATGTATGTGTGTGTTGCCCTTAGGTTAGTTTAACTTAGTTTAAGTACTTTGTAAGTCTAGGGACTGATGACCAATGTAGTTTGGTCCCATAAGAATGACAAACGTTTTGATCCAGAGAGGAAAATAAACCGTCTTCAGTTTGGTAAACTACTAAATTCAGCGTGGGCTAAATCAGCCATCGTCGAAAATGGCTTCAAGGCAGAGGGCGTGCGGAATAATTCCACCGAGTATGTCTGCAATCCCCGACTATGCTTTTTGTCAGAAGTTGAGTCAGTGCCAACAAATATCGGAGTTGAATGTAGCACTCAAGCCAACCAACCAGTTCACAGTTTAGCAAGAAACATAACGACCCAAGCACGTCAAAAGAGCTGAGTTCCTCAACTGACATAACTTCAAGCACAACTCCTACGAAATCTGAGGTTTCCACGATTACTACGTCAAAACTAACCACTCGGATATCTAATCAAATACCAAAAAAGCTTTTGTAAGAAATATCTCCTGTTCCTTCTATTGACAAAACACTGAATTTCAAGAGGGACACAACAACTGTCTCCAAAGTGCTAAACTCTGCTGAAAATATTGAAAGTGTAATGGGAAAGAGGGATGAGAAAAGAAAGGCAACAGGAAAAAGGGAAGAAAAACTACCAACAAAGTAGAGGAAAAAGAGAAATTTGCTAACATCGAATATTAATTTAAGTGTAAGGAAGTCTTTTCTGAAGGCATTTGTGTGGAGTGTTGCCTTGTACGGGAATGAAACATGGACGATAAGCAGTGCGGACAGGAAGAGAATAGAGGCTTTTGAAATGTGGTGTTACAGAAGAATGCTGAAGATTAAGTGGGTAGATCACGTAACTAATGAAGAGGTACTGAACAAAATTGGCGAGAAAAGGAATTTTTGGCATACCCTGACTAAAAGAAGGGAGCGCTTGGTAGGACATATTCTTAGACATCGAGGATTCGTAAATTTAGCATTGGAGGGAAGTGTGTGGGGTAAAAATCGCAGAGGGAGACCAAGAGACGCGTATAGTAAGCAGATTCAAGTGGATGTGGGTTGCCGTTCTTATGAGGAGATGAAAAGGCTTGCTCAGGATAGAGTAGGGTGGAGAGCTGCATCAAACCAGTCTCCGGACTGAAGACCATAACAACAACACAAAGTAGAGGACTAGGGAAGAGAAAAAAAGACCTAAGAAACGACAAAAGAAAAATGCTGCACACTGTCCACTATATGGTAGGAGAAAAATATCCTAACGATTCCAGTGTTCGCTTACTATTTACAAAAAAACTAATAAAATTATTTTGGCCTGAAAAGTTTTACTGTATTCATTACTACATATTCCAATAAAAATATATCATTTCCATTCACTCTTTTCTTCATGTGTAGCAATTTTTACATGGTCCATCTGTCCCACTGCACTGATCCATCTCACCCAAACACCTATGGGTGAGATGGGCCGCTGGTGTATATTTTTATTTCGTTATCTGACTTGCACTTTGAGTGGGAGGGCGTCAGTAATGTACTGTATGTAAGTTTATATGACAGTTTATAGGAAAATGTTGCCAGAAGTTAAAATTTAAAAACTGATTAATTCGCCCTAAAGAAACGAAAGTGGTCCAACTCTCCCCGAGTTACCATACTACGTTTGTGAAGTGTGGCAGTGGACCCCAGACGACAGATATACATTAACTAGACCGGGAAAATGGAACCGAATTATTGAAACCACACGCCGACATCTTACTGTTCCAAATGACAAGAAGCCTATGTATGCTGCGTATACGACTTTCTAATGTGACAAGACACTGTAAGCTTTTCTGGGTGGTTTATTGCAGTTGCGGTAATGTTCGCGTACACGCTGAATTTAATGCATAAATTGTAGAATGTGTTATATGACGAACATCACGTTATAGCCGACTACAGTTTTCTTAAGAAGACGACTCAAATGAATACATACACTCGATATCAACGACAAACAATACTTACAGGAACCCTTCAAATGAACATACAGTGGCTCCTCTCTATCAGTCCCACCAAACTCCAGGCAATCATTGTAGGTCGAACCACCCCTTCCTTTCGTCCCCACGACTTTCACCTCACCCTTCATGGTCATCCCATCCACCTCATCCCCACCCTTAAATACCTAGGCTTAACAATAGATCGATCCCTCTCCTGGACTCCCCATCTCCGTACTATCCAAGATACAATTCACTCCCATCTCAGCCTTCTGTAACTCCTCGTTGGCCGAACTTGGGGCCTACACCCTTCCACGCTCCTTTACACCTACAAATCCTTCATCCACTCCATCCTTTGTGTAGGCCATCCCACTTGGATCTCCGCCCCCCCTCCCGTCCTTCTACAAATCCCTTGAGATCCTAGAACGCCATGCACTCCACCTCGCCTTCTGTATCCCCCATCTCCCACACGAATCCTCTATGACCTCATCGCCTTTCCCTGCCTTGTCCTCTTTATTGAACATCTTCACCTCCGCTACCTTTCCCGCAAATTAGACCCAACCAATCCTCTCGTCCATGGCTCATGGCTCCTGGTTCGCAGCCATGCCTCCCCCTACTGTGTTGCTCCTGCCCTCCAACTGTCCACCCTTCATATTCTCTCCCATGGCAACTTCCGCACCCTCCCTCTCCTGGATGATCCCCTCCGCCCTGACATTTATCCTTCCTACCAGCTGTTATCCTCCACCTCCCTCCATCTGTTCCTCCCAAAGGGCCCATTCCTCCTGTCTCTCCTACCCACTCCTTTCTCCCCCTGCCCCTCCAGCATCCCTCCTCTCTCTTATAATTATCATGTCATATACAAGTGGGTGCTAAGAAAAATATGTTTGCTTTTAGAAGAGAAATTTGGTGAAATAAATTTCGCAAATAGATCTCGCAGCAACGAATAATGGCATCATTTCCATGATACTTCCTCCCCAATAATGCGATAATATAAAACGAGCTGCCCTTCTCTGAACTTTCTCTATATCCTCTGTCAGTCCCAATTACTGAGGATCCCACAAGTTTAGTATATACAGTCTCTTTTGTCGAACTGTTGCATCTTCTAAGTGCTCTACCAATGAAACATATCTTATGGTTCCTATTCCCTAAGCTATTTACTGAGTGTTCTCTGTGTGTAATTGTAATTCATCAGTTTTTCATTGAATTTATGGCCTGTAGATTTGCCTGATTTATCGTTTACATGAAGTTGAAAGAATTTATTTTTGTGCTCATTGGGATGACTTCACACCTTTCATTATTTAGGGTCAACTGCCAACTTTTTCAACAAACACATATCTTATATAAATCGTTCTGCAGCTGCTTTTGATCTTCGGCTGACCTTACTAAATGATAAAGGAGTTCCTCATCCCTGGAAGTCTAAAAGAGCTGCTCTGACTGTCTCCTATATCGTTGGCAAAGATAAGGCACAACAGGGGCCCTATAACATTTCCTTGGGGATCGCCAGATATCACTTAGCTGTCTTACATAATGACTTTCCGTCAATTACTATGTACTGTGTCCTATCTGGCAGGAAATTGCGAATCCAATCACACAACTGTGGCAATATTCCATAAGCACACAATTTGATAAGATGCTTGTGAGATACAATGTATCACAAGAACAATACTTTCTGTATCTGTGTTCACTATTGATCAAAAGGTAATTCTCTTTCAGGTAATTAATAATGTTTCAGGAAAGTGTATGTTCTAAAATCCTGCTGCAAAACTGACGCAGGAGACTCGCTTGTATTAAGTGATTTAAGTCCCTTTAATACTCCAGGGATATCTACTTCTAAAGTATGCATGCTGACAACCCCCAGCCAGAGAAACAACAGCCATCTCCAGCTTCTCTCGCTAGGAAGGGTTCCTTCGGGACACTCCCTTCAGAGGTTTATCACAGTGAGAAAGGGGATCCCAGCCAGTGGCTGAAGGGTCCGCAAGTTGCTGGTCGAAGGGCTTCCCGATCATCGTCGGTTTCTGCAGCTAATTCAGAGAAGCCCTCCCAGCCCATGAAACCGAAGGGTCAGCGAGAGCCTAAGACAACTAAAAAGCAGAAGAAAAAAGAACCCACAAGGGCTCATAAGCCACAACTTCGTATATCTTCTTCCTCTGAAGATGAGGTGAAGATCCTTGCGTCTCCTGAGGATCTCGCCCTCACTGACTCCCAAGAACAAATGGCCCTGGATTCTGTTGGTTCTCAATGGGCGGCAGCAGGTGAAGCTATGGAATAATCTTCTCTATCCTTTGTATCATGGCCTTTCAAGTCATTAAACATCAAATTCTCAGTGGAATGTCGGCGGGTTTTTCCCACGATTAGCTGAGTTAGACAGCTCCTCAGCACTTCACCTGCACTATCCACTGCCCTGCAGGAAACTCGGTTTCCAACAATGCGATGCCCAGCCTTATGTGGCTATCAGGGTTATTATAGGAATCGCACAGATTATGATAGAGTGTCAGGTTTAGTATGTGTCTACGTTCTTACCTCCATATACAGTGAACCTGTTCCTCTCGAAACACCTATAGAAGCAGTAGCAGTCAGGATAAAGACTACATTGGACATTATCATTTGCAGTGCTTATCTGACCAGGGATGGAGAAGTACCCCAACAAGTTTTGGCTGCACTGGTCTCTCAGCTCCTCCACCTATCCTTCTATTGGGCGATTTCAACGCCCACAATCCCTTTAGTGTGGCACATGGTACCTACTCGGCCATTGACCTTTCAGTGTGTAGCCCTATCCTCTTCCCATCTATCCGCTGGAAAGTGCATGACGACTTATGTGGTAGTGAGCACTTTCCGATCTTCTTGGCACTACCTCAGCGTCATTCCCCTGGACATTTACCCAGATGGGCCCTTAATAAGGCTGATTGGGACATGTGCAACTGCTGCAACGGTTGGCGTTCCAACACATGCCGACATCGATGTGGTGGCCGAAAGTTTTACCGCAGCGATTATTTCTGCACCCGAACGTGCGATCCCTCGTTCTTCGAGATACCCCCGATCGTGGACGGTGCTCTGGTGGTCACCAGAGATCGCCGAGGCAATTAGGGACCACAGGCGAGCACTGCAGCGTCAGAGGCGGCATCCATCTCTGGAAAACCTTATTGCTTTTAAGTGGCTATGTGCCAGAGCCCGTCTGTTAATTAGAAGGCGTGCAACGGTATGTGGATACCATTGGATCGCACACCTCTCCATCCCAGGTGTGGGTGAAAATCAGACGTCTGTATGGATACCAGAGTGTTCCAGGTGTACCTGGGATCTCTGTGAATGGAGGAGTTTGTACAGACCCAGAAGCAATTGCTGAACACCTTGCTGAGCACTATGCTCAGGGTTCTGCATCTGCCAATTACCCGCCATCTTTTCGCGCCCTGAAAGAGCGCGAAAAACAAAAACGACTGTCCTTTTCGACTCGCCGTACGGAAACGTTCAATGTTCCATTCACTCAATGGGAATTGCTCAGTGCCCTTACACACAGCCCCGACATGGCTCCTGGGCCGAACCGCATCCATAATCAAATGTTAAAACACCTATCGGTGGAGACTAAGCAACATCTTTTAGCCATGTACAATCGCATCTGGAACGACAGTGTGTTCCCGTCCCAGTGGCGGGAAAGTATCATCGTTCCCATCCTTAAGCCTGGAAAAAACCCGCGTGATTTGGATAGCTACCGACACATCAGCCCCACAAACGTTCTTTGTAAACTGTTCGAACTTATGGTGAGTCAGCGGCTTAGTTGGTTTCTGGAGTCAAGAAACCTACTTGCTCCATGCGAAGGAGGTTTCCGTCAAGGCCGCTCCACCACAGACAATCTCGTTTACTTGGAGACCTCTGCCCGTATAGCCTTTGCCCAACATCACCATCTCGTTGCAGTGATTCTTGACTTGCAAAAGGCCTATGGTAGACCATAGAGACATCATATCCTGAGGACATTGCATGAGTGGGGCCTCCAAGGCCCACTCCCAACCTTCATCCGGAACTTCTTGACATTACGTTCTTTTAGAGTTAGAGTCAAAACATCTCATAGCTTACCCCATATTCAAGAAAATGGGGCCCCACAGGGCTCAGTATTGAGTGTTCTCCTGTTTTTAGTGGTAATTAATGGCCTAGCAGCAAGAGTCGGGTGAGTCGGGTCCTCAGTATCGCCCTCGTTATATGCAGATAACCTCCATATTTATTTTAGTTCTTCTAATAGTAGTGTCGCTGAGCAACAGCTACAGGGTGCCATTCGCAAGGAGCAATCTTGGGCGCTAACCCATGGATTCCAGTTTTCAGCCAAGAAGACATGTGCCATGCACTTCTGTCGCCGACGCATTGCTCACCCTAAATCAGAAATTTACTTAAATGACAAAGTGCTGAATGTCGTGGAAACTTACCGCTTTTGGGTTTGGTTCTTGACGCCCGGCTCACATGGCTCTCTCGCATTTGTCAGCTTAAGAAAAAGTGCTGGCAACATCTAAACCCTCTTTGCTGCCTGAATAGTACCATCTGGGGTGCAGACCGCTCCACTCTCCTACGGATCTTTAAAGCTTTAATAAAATCACGTCTAGACTATGGGAGTATTGTACATGGATCTGCAACACCCTCGTCATTGCAGATCCTAGACCCTGTACTCCACGGTGGTGTTTCCAGGACAAGTCCAGTGAATAGGCTACTTGTCGAGGTTGGGGTCCGTCCATTGAGGATACGGCGCTACTAGTTGTTGCGAATTATGTTGCACAAATAGCTAGTTCGCGGATGCATCCGAATTATAATCTCCTTTTCCCAGATACAGAGATCCAACTTCCACCATGACGGCCCAGATCAGGGGAAACGATTGCTGTTCGCGTTTATTCCCTTCTATCTGATCGGGAATCCTGGCCTCTCCAACCGCTACTCAGGGCTCATTCACGCACACCTCCATGGTGTATACTGAAGCTTGCACTTGGCACAAAAACCAAAAGATTCTATGTCCGCCCAGACTATTCGCCGTCAGTTTCTGTCCATTCTCGACGCTTTCCAGGCTCTGAAGTAGTTTATACTGATGGCTCGAAAGCTGATGGTCATGTTGGCTTTGCATATGCTCATGGATATCATACCGAACTGCACTTCTTACCGGATGGCTGCAGAGATGGTGGCTATCTACCGCGTCCTTGAGCATATCCGCTCCTACTCTGGTGAGTCGTTCCTCCTCTGTAGTGACTCCTCGAGCGGCTTATAAGCCATAGACGAGTGTTACCCTCGCCATCCTTTGGTCGTGGCTATCCAGGAGTCAATCTATGCCCTTCGCCGGTCTGGAATGCAGGTGTCTTTCGTTTGGACGCCAGGACACCTCGGAATTCCAGAAAATAAACTGGTTGATAGGCTTGCTAATCAGGCTTCTAGTAAACCACTACTGGAGATTGGCATCCCAGTCGCTGATCTTCGATCAATTTACGCCTAAAGGTGTCTGGGATCTGGAACTCCGAATGGAAACATTTGACTGTGTCAAACACGTTACGGGCCATCAAGGACAATATGAATGTATAGAGATTCATCTATGCCAGCCTGTCGCAGGGAATCTGTCGTCATCTGCCGGCTCCGCATTCGCCACACCTGGCTTACACATGGCCACCTCCTTCAGTGAGAGGATCCTCCACAGTGTCATTGCGGGTCACAATTGACAGTAGCACACATATTGCTGGACTGTCCTGAACTGTCAACCTTGAGATGGAATTTTAACAGCCCTGACACGTTGCCCTTGGTGCTTGCTGAGAACGCCCCAATGGCTGATAGAGTTCTAAATTTTATTCGTGCAAGTTGTATTTATCATTCTATTTAACTATAGTGTTTGTCCTTCTCCTTTGATCTTGTCCTTTACTTTAAGGCAAGAGAACTTAACATATACCTGAGTTGCTAGATCATCCTTTTATTATTGTGATGCTCAGGCTAAACTCTAATAATTCGTTTTTAATCTTCCTCCCCTATCATTTTAGTTGTTTCTTTCCTTTTTATTTTTTTGACAACAGCTTTAGGTCCCCACATTGTTTTAGAATTTAAACAGTTATTGGTTTTAACTTCTCGCTCTCTGCATGGAAACAGGTACCAATGACCAGTGTAGTTTGATCCCTCAAACCCCAAACCAATCAATTAATCAGTTATCTTTTAACAATCGACCAAATTAGTTTTACTATAATTTCTGCAGTGAAATAGTTACACATGAAAGGCAAGTCAATCATTGTATAAAAGAACTAAAAGATAGATTACCGAATTTTACGCAAGAGTGTCATGAAAGTGCTCTGAACTGAGCTATTAAATTACAAACACCAATTAACAGAAATTCTTACATCTACATCACTAGCTCTTTATTCACACGAAGTGATGGGTGCTATTAACAAGCGTTCGCAAATCGATTCCGTATTTCTTGATTTCCAGAAGGCTTTTGACACCGTACCTCACAAACGGATTTTAATCAAATTGCGTGATTATGGTGAATCGCCCCAAATTTGCGTTTGGATAGGGGATTTCCTGTCAGAGAGGACACAGTTCGTAGTAATCGATGGTAAGGCATCGACTAAAACAGAGGTGATATCGAGCGTTCCACAGGGCAGTGTTATTGGTCCTCTGCTATTCCTTATTTACATAAACGATTTAGGGGAAAATCTAAATAGCTCTCTTAGGTTGTTTGAAGATGACGCCGTCATCTAACGTCTACTAAAATCATCTGAAGATCAAAACCAACTGCAGAACGATCTGAATAAGATATCAGTATTGTGTAAAAATTGGCAATTGACTCTAAATAATGAGAAGTGTGAAGTCGTCCACATGACTACGAAAAGAAATCCGTTAAACTTATTTTACAAGATAAATCAATCAAAAGTGAAGGCCGCAAACTCTACAAAATACCTAGGAATTACTATTACTTCAGACATAAACTGGAAAGAACATGTAGATAATGTCGTGGGAAAGGCGAACCAGAGACTGCGTTTTATTGGCAGAACCCTTAAAACATGTAACAGAACTACAAAAGAAACTGCATACACTACACTTATCCATCCATATCTGGGGTATTGCTGCCCAGTGTGGTATCCTTATCAGGTGGGTTTGACGGGGAACATCGAAAGAGTCCAAAGAGCGGCAAGATCGTTTCGTATTGTCACGATACAGGGGAGACAGCGTTACGGAACTGATACGGGATCTGGGATGCGAATCATTACAACAACGGTGCTTTACGCTGCAGCGTGGGCTACATACGAAACTCTAATTGCCAACATTCACCTCCAAATGCGAAAATATATTGTTGGATTCAACTTACATAGGTAGAAATGATCATCAGAATAAAATACGAGAAATAAGAGCTCGAACGGAGAGATCCAGGTGTTCTTTCTTCCCGTGAGCTATTCGAGAATGGAATGGAAAATAAATAGTATAATGGTGGTTGATGAACCCTCTGCCAGGCACTTAAAAGTTATTTGCAGAGTATCCCATGTACATGTAGATGTAGATAAGTACCTGGCAGAGGGTAAACTCAATCATTGTCAGACTATTACTCTGTCCTTCCACTCTCTAACAGCTCACAGGAGAAACAAATACTCAAATTATTTTCTGTCAGCTCTTATTTTCTTTATTATATTACAATAATCATTTTCCACTAAGTCAATAGGTGAGAATAAAATATTTTTGCATTCAAAGAAAAAACTGGTTGTCTGAAATTTTGGAAGAATATATTGTCTCAACTAAAATCGCTCTTGTTTTAATAATCCTCACCCCACCCTCATTTTCGTGACATTGTCTTCCCGACATCGCAGTAATAGAAAACTACACGTCTTTGACTTTTTCCATATTCTCCATCAATCCTATTGGTCAAATTTACCATACCAGACATTACTCTAGCTGGTGGCGAGCTACTGTAGGCAGCCTCTTAATTGGATTAGATGTGCCTTTTAAGTGTTTTAATAATAAAATTCAATCTTTTGTTCACCTTCCCCACAACTTTGTCTATGTAATATGATAGGCTAGTTCCTATTAAACTTATTTGTTATTGTAATCTGTACAAATTTAGATGAACTGACAGTTGTAATATTTGCTACTTTACCGAAATTTGAGGGATTCCTGTGAGTATTCAGGTGGATGACCTCACTTGTCATTGATTAAAATCAAATTCCATTTATTTCATATAAATATATCTCAGGTAAATGTTAATAGCCATGCTAAGGTAGGTGCATCAGATCAGATCAACAAAGCTAAGTGTTGTTGAGTGTGGCTAGTAATGGGATGGGTGATCGTCTGAGAACACCATACTGAAATTGAAGGAAAGGGGCCTTTGGATGTGAATGATAGGTAAACACTTTCCAGTTAGCTATCAAACCTCAACTATGTGGTCTCCCAAACATTCATGTCCTATGAATTTACATTTTCTATCTTGTTTAAATTATTTTGGCATTGGTTTTCAATTTCTGATGATATTACTTGATGGTACATCACTACGTCATCTGCAAACACTCTAAGAGGAATGCTGGCTTGGTGGCGCGATTCTCGTCTCCTGATCTACAGCAAGCATAGTTGGTTAGTGAGATATCGTTGTACTAGTGAGGTGTGGGCTTCAGGTCTATTTTTCTTCTCTGAAAAATGTCCTAAATGGTATTCAGCAACGAAATACCAAAACTCATTGTAGTGTGTCAACCAAGAGATCAGCATTTGCTATTGTTATTGCAATCGTTATCATTCTACTGTAATGCTGTAAACATCATTGATTACGATCATTATTAACATTATTATTATCATTAATTCAGTTGCAAAAGCGTTCCTTCCCATGTTGCCAAGAGAGCAGAAAGAATATGTGGGAAAAATAGGACAATAGGAAAAAGTTTGTAACAATTTCTGTTGATTTAACATCGTGATGACAGATACTAAGCAACAACACAAGTAAGTCGTAGGTTGCAACGTTCGAAGAATCAATCAGGCACATGGGTTCGGATTCTCACCATCATTTGTTGGCCCAACAAGGCTGTAACACTGTGAAATCAATAAGCTGCTTAGTAGTCTATAGATTAAATATATATGTTTGCAGAGGAAAAACGTCAGAATTGCACATTTCCCACATATACAGTTTAGTTTCTGTGTTCATGGCCGTAATTTTAAGTATCCTGTCTCCTGAATCCTCAAATGAAATAATTACTGTGTTGCACAAATAATCAGATAACTATGTTCCTTATGGCTTTCAGGCAAACCAACACATTTATGTATTCACGTAGAAGACATTAGAAATTACTTGTACAGTCGTAAGGCTGCATTTTGAAAGGCAGCTGCTTTCAAGTTGCGAAGTTTTTATTGATGCATGGGGCATCACTGATTTCCAGTAAATTTTCATGGAAAAATTTAGCTTTTGTCGAACGTAACAAAACAATTGTTTTAGTCTTTTTCTTGAGGGGGGTGAAACAGTAATCGTGATGCATGTTTACGTATCTCAGTCTTTCACCTGCCGTATGTTGCAAGCACAATATCAGTATTTTTAACTTCTGTAGTCATTTGCTGAAAATATGTCATAATGCTGTAAAGCTTCAAAAAATTTAAACGCTGGCTTCGGCCTCATTGGACGAATTAAGTATCTGCATCCTAAATCTGACGATGGAATCTATCAGGAGATAGCGCCGCATATTAACCGAAATGCGCGACTCCCCTCTAGAAGCCCGTATGAGACGAGCGCGATTTAGCGTCGCTTATCGCTACACAGGTCTTCCTAGTACAGCTAAGAACTGGCAACATCGTTGCTGATATTTGGCAACACTGTGACAGTGCAGTTACTTCCGCAAGTGGTACTGAATTGTCTCGCTAAGTTCACTTGACATTCCTCTTCTACTTTCATGACTCGTGCTGTATAATGTCCACGTGATATGAGAGATAGAAATTTACCTTTTGCACTCAAGGAATGCAGTTATTCGTGTAGGTGACTTTCAGGTTATCTTTCGCGATGCGTTATAGGCCCAGCATTGAAGATGTGAGGGACTGAGGGCACAATGTGACAGCGTGTGTTTGGCTGTGCGTTTCTGCTTGTGTCTTGTGATGCAACCCTGGTGTGAGTCAGCAGTTCTAATCCTGGTTGGAGAAAGTGCGTTTGGGGATGGAATTTCATTTTAATTCGTTTTATTTTACTTTATACGCTGCAGATTGCAAGAAGAAACTCTTTAACGGAACCAGAAGAAAAGGTTTATACAATAAGTCTTTCAGAGAGGTCGACTCCAAATTATGGAAATGGTATTAGATGTCCTCTTTGCTTCACCATACAAACGTCTTTGAAGAAATTCGAATTGACCTCCATTGATTCGAAATATCTGATTCAGAAATGAGACATGAAGACACGAACCTTGCAGTGTGGCTGTGTTGTTTTAGAACGTGCACTGAAACGTATTCACATAATTTAGCTCATATATTCGCCGTAAGAAATGAAATAACGACATTAAAACATTTTAGTGAATTACACATTGTGTCTTGATGAAAACCTATGAACTGATGACAATAACAAATTACATGAAGGGCTTTTCTGAAAGGAAAAGGATCAAGATTTAAACCACAAAGAAGTGTTAACCATCGTAGAGTGCCATTGGATTGGATCAACGACTATGAGAATTTTTTGCCTCTCTAATGTGTTGTATATTAGTGTAATAATATGCTCATCATTCAAAATGGGTGGTCTGCTTCGTTATATCCTGTGTGAAATACCCATTGCAACTTTTTTTCTGGATCACCACTCAGCAACGCTACAACATTTTGCGTATGCAGGGTGATGAGCGGCGGCAGGCGCTGTGGGCAGAGGGCGAGGCAGCACAGCGCTGCCACCGCTGCTGCCGGCGAGTGGGCCGCGGAGAGCTCTGATAAGTGCTGCAGCCAGAGGCAGCAATGTTATTGGGCCGAAATGTTATTACCAGTGTATCAAAAAATGAAATACGTTACACATATGCTCCCCTTACACATGTGGCGTCAGCATGCATGAGGGACGTGAATTAAAATTTTTGTCCACACTCGGTTTCAATCAAAAAGACTCGCATGTAAGTCAAGCACTAAACGCAAAGCCACGGATGTAGCTGACCTAGTTGTCATCTAACTGCACACAAGAAGTAGTGTGTGAACTCCCGCAGTCTACAGTGTTGACAGATTGTGCAGATTGCTGGACTTAGAGCAAATCATCGTGGCCACGTTTATTGTCCCATGTCACGATCAGCTCGGACTTAGGCTCAGCGGCGGCCGGCCGGCAGCCAGGTTTTTTGTCAAAGAGTGTACATAATAAAAATTAGAATTATTTATTTATGATATTAAATCAATTACAAGTAATCAATAAGTAGGTGTTTGTAAAGTGAGCACATTCAAAAATTTACTAGTCGATGCTTATGAAAACAAGACTTTATCAATCTTTTTAGAAGTAACACATTGCAAAATTGTAATCATAAATTTTGACATCAGTTAGTGAATATTCACATGATGAATACCGTAATATACTAGATATCCCTTAAAATTAAAATTAGAAATATGAATATATTAAATATCGCTATTTCAAATAAATTGAAATCTTTATTGTTGTAGGATCAAAAAATCTGCACTATGAAGAAGACAAATAACAAAGTGTATAGAATCCTCATGTAGGATTGATTTGCCTAATTAGAGAAAAAAGATTATTAGAGCAGTGAATGCCTGTCTACTAAATCCAAAAATAAATAAAAGCATAATTGAATGAGAACACTATCTGCTATTAACATAGGATTTGTAAATTATGGAACAGAATGAACATTGTAAAAGGAACTTACACCAAGATGGATATCACATCAGAAACGATATCAAACACAGAAGACAGTTGACATGTTACTAAAAGTTATTTTAAAATAATATAATAGAGAAAGTAAAATAAAAAGATTTGAATGCACACTGGTGCCTTTGAGAAAAATAACATCTCAAGAAAGTATGGATAACTTAATATAGCTACAGTAAAAATTTCAGGAACAGGCCAAAACCACAAAGAAAATATAAACTGCTTGAATAATTTTGGCCTGTCCACAAATATATATAGTAGCTACACGGAGTTTTTCAGCCATTTTCGAAATACTTATTTTCTCAAAGATACAATCTGCTATAGACATACTTTATTATGTATAATTGCATTATTCACCACTGTAATAATTTATTGCTTCTTTAAAAATTTCATTATTTTATTTTATCTGTAAATTTCCTTCATTATAAACTGAAGTGGAAAAAACCATGGAATATCTCCTGATATTGTGACATACTTCCTTTTGCCTGCTGATTTGAAGGAACTCTATTTGGCAGGGACTCAACAAGTCATTGAAAGTCCCCTGCTGGACAATTGAGCCATGCTGCCCGTATAGGGGATCCATAATTGTGAAAGTGGTGCTAGTACAATATATTGCGCTTGGACTGACCTCTCAGTTATGTCCTATTAATGTTTGATATGATTCATGTTGGGCAATATCAGTGGCTACATCATTCGCTGGAACTGTCCAGAATGTTCTTCAAACAGTCACGAATGATTGTTGCCCAGTGTCATGGCAGACAGTCATCCATAAAAATTTCATTTTTGTTTGGCTATATCATGTCCATGAATGCTTTCAAATGGTCTCAAATAGCCAGATATAAACATTTCCTTCCAAATAAAAATAACCCTCACCATTATGGTGCTAACATCAACGTTCACAGTGCCTTGATGATAACTTGGGTCTGTGGCTTCTTGGGGCCTGCACCTTTCTTGATCTCTACTATCTGTTCTTAGCAAATGACATCAGGACTCATCTGGACAAATAATGGGTTGTGAAGAATGTAACCAATATATTTATGAGTTCAAGAGAAGGACTACAGACAATGCCATGATGTTAGCAAATGCACTCAAGTTGGTATTCCAATACCATAGCCCATGACCTCCACTTCCACTCTACTGTCCTCACAAATACGTTTTTTATATATCTCACATTGATTTGTGTGATTATTTCACACAGTGTCGCTTGTCTGTTAAGCTGGGTTTACACTAGGAAGTCTCTTGCAGAAGTTATTGCTGCAAATTAATGCGATTCACTTGCAGCTGTCTTTACACAACACTTGCAATAAGTAAGCAAGAAACTTTTGCAAGTACTTTGACAAGTAACTTGCATCAATACGTTGCAGACACTGTTCACATGTACTTTTCGTGAGATCTAGTAAAATGAGGACTAGGGGGGTCATTTATACTGTATCTCTTTTAATTAATACGATGAACACAAAAAAGATGAATATTTCAGATGACAGGATACTAAGCCCACAATACTGAACTTTCAATAATTTGTTGCTAAAATGGCGTTTTGAGAACTTTATCCTTGAAAACTTTTCTAGAACAATTCTATAAATTATTTTATTAACATCAATTGGACATATCGTCAAAACAGGACACATATCCCATAGTTATTTCAGCCAAGGAACGGTTGTTGCGCTACATTCTTAAGAGCCACTTCTTATTCTTTACCATTCTTTTCTCAGTTTGTCCAAAAGGTTTGTCATGGATTTATTGCAATAAATTAAATTTCCTAAACATGTACACATGTTTCCTTTATTTTAATGTTTGGTATCTTGCTATCTTCATACTCGTTTATTTTCCGTTTCTGTTATCTCGTAACTTATAGTACATGGAATGGTCATAGGAATTTAATCATGTCATTCAATAAAAGGTTAAGTAGGCTATGTGTTGATGTAGACGACATACTTACAAAAACTTGCAATTGCAACTTGCAGAAAATAGAAATGAATCCTAAAAGCTGCAAGTAACTTGCAAAAGCTTCTCACACATTGTTCACATTGAATGTCGGAGACTTGCAGCAAGTCACTTGTGCAATATATTGCAACAGCTGCAAGTCTACCTTGTGACATATTTACAATCGCAAATAGTACGACACGTTTCTACCAGTAAGTAAATTGCTGCAATAACTTCGTAGTGTAAATTCAATTTAGCACTGACAATGCTATACAAATACTGCTGCCCATGATCATTAAGTGCTAGCTATCAGACACTGTGCCGTCTAGGGTGTGTGGTAATGCCTGAAATTTGGTATTCTCAGCACACTCTTAACAATGGGGAAATAAGAATTTTACATTCACTAACGACATCAAAAATGAGATTTCCCGTATGTCTCCCTCCAGTTACCATTCCACACTCAAAGTCTGTTAGATCCCATCATATAGCCACAAACTGTTTTACATGAATCACCTATTCTATAATTCGTGTGGGTGTAACTGCCACTACCACTATCTGTGCATAGTACTATCCTCTCCTTTTAGCCGCATATGTGTAACATTTATTAATATTTTAGCTGCTTTTTGGTTTGGTTCAACTTCTCATGCAGGTACAGTCTGGGTGTGCACCATTACTTGTCTGTTTGTAAGTATGCATGTTGCAGTTCTACCATGCCACTCCCGTGGATTCTTTTTAGTGTTGACTTATGCCTTATGGCTGTATTTAACTTCTTAGACTTGTAACATTTGAGTTTTATCTTATATTTTTAAGTACAAACCTTTATCATGAATAGTTATAGTTTTTTTAGGTATTAAGAGTTCTTACGATGAAAACAGATTAATATCTATTGAAACTTAAGTAAACAGTTTTGAATCAAATTTCGATGTGTGACTGGTTGGCTTTATTTTTCCCATTAGAAATATTGTGATTATTATTTGACTTGTTAATTACCAGACTCACATAAGTACAGAAACTAGCTGTATCTTTTTTACAATATTATAAATATTTCACATTGTGCACATTTATAATAAGAATAAATATTGTAAAAATATATTGGTTAAATCCCCATGAATAAAGAAATATTAACAAATGTATAAAAAATAAGTCACTTTCATGTATTTAGATTCGTAGCATTTCATTCGAAGATTAATAAAAATAAACACCTTAAACAATTATTAAATTCACAAGAAAATAAAGGAAGAAAATAATTTGAGGGAAATATTTTTACAGATCTTTAGCTTACAGCAGATAATGGAGCAGTGCTATAAGTGGAACAGGGAATTGAATTTGTGTTTTATAGATCTAGAAAAGACTTATAATCGTGTTCCTAGGATAAAGCTATTGTCAGTTCTACAAGATTATGGAATAAGAGGTAAACTTTTGCAGGCAGTTAAAGTCTTTACATAGATTGTCAAGCAGCAGGTAAAGTTGATGGTAAATTGTATTCATGGTTCACAGTAGTTTCAAGGGTAAGACAAATCTGTAGTCTGTCAGCACAGTTGTTCATACTATTAATAGATCACATGTTGAAAACAATAGACTGGCAGGGTGAGATAAAAATATATGTGAAAACAAAGAAAGCAGTCTTGCATATGCAGACGAGTAGTTATCATGGCAGATTCGATTGAAAGGTTGCAATCATATATTTCAGACTTAGATTTACTAGACTTAGACGTACTATAAATAGGTCACATGATGAAAACAGCAGCCTGGTAGGATGAGATAAAAAAAGGTGAAAACAAAGGAAGCAGTCTTGCATATGCAAACTAGTGATTATCAAACAATGTTCAAATGTTTGTATAGCTTATGGGACTTAACTACAGGGTCATCAGTCCCTAAACTTACAAACTACATATGAACAGCACAAATATCCATGCCCGAGGGGGGATTCGAACCCCCGACCGTAGTGGCCGTGCAGACCGTGACTGGAGCGCCTCAGTCCCCTCGGCCACCGTGGCTGGCTAGTGATTATCATGGGATATTAGATTGAATGATTGCAATCTAGTATTTCAGACTTAGATTAGAGGAGTAAGGGTTATGGTATGAAGATCAGCATCTCCAAAACGAAAGAAATTGTGGGAAACAGATTTAAACAGATTGAGTGTCAAATAGGAGGATCAAAATTAGAACAGGTGGACAGTATCAAGTTCTTAGGATGTATTTTCTCACTAGATGGCAGCATAGTGAAAGAACTGGAATCAAGTTGTAGCAAAGCTAATGCAGCTACGATCTAGTCTCATCTGCTAGAAGGAATACCAAGACTAAATTAGCAGTGCACTGCATTATACTTCGACCAGTTATGTTGTATGGGAATGAAAGCTGGGTGGTTACAGTTTACCGTAAGTAGTAGGGCAAGGAGAGTACTGGCGCTCGTTTTAGACCTTGAACTCTGTGATGTCATCAAAGATGATGGCTGGGGAAATCCCATGATGTCATCCAAGATGGCGGGTGGGGAAATCCGACCCCCATCCCCACCTCAGGCAAGTCCAGACTGGTTTGCCTGACCACTAGAATGCAAAAGCAGATTCAACGACCAAAATAATCAATTTGATATCAATCTAATTAGAGTAATTGCATAATTAGAGTAATTGCACAATTGCAATTACATGTACTTAGAGTAATTACATGTACTGAGAGTACTTGCAATTACGTGTACTTAGGGTAATTAGGGTAATTGTTTATTTATTTATTGTACTTGTTTATTGTTATTGCAATTGCAAGTGTTCACTCCTCCACATCTGGTGTGGAACTGAGCTCACCCCAAGGCATCACGTGACTATCTATGTCACCCCCCACCCTACCACATGACCATCCCCAACCGATATTCTGCAGTCATTTAGACACAGAGTGTAGGTGGGACAGCAGCAGCATGGCTAGGATGCAATTACGGTAATTACATTTGACTCACATAGTTGGGAGGTTCCTGGTACGACCACAAATTGGCGGGAACATTCATTTCTGGTTGCCCTGGAAGGCTTTCACCCCTCTGATCCGGTGGAGCACCCTCAGATTTTTTTTTTCTTTATTGTATTTCCACACCAGCGATTTCACCAGTAGGCTGGCAGCAGCTCCAGAGGCTGCTCTTCAGCCGAGAGAATAAAATACATTGATGAGATGAAAAATTAAAATACATGACAGGCGAAAAACAACGGAGGAACAATGACACATACATGGCGACAATTGGAGGTACAAACAGTTGACAGGTGAACAAAAACCGGATGTAGTCAGTTAAAAACGAGGAGCCACGGTGACCTAAAAAGTACATGTTGGACGACAAGAACACAGGACGGCGAGTACACGGAGACACTAATTAAAATACACGGTGACTCTTGTCTGGTTGCGGTGGACGCAGTTAAAAAACACACACTTCACTGTAGCACAACACACAATACTTGACATAGCACTTGTAAAACTGCCGGTCCAGGACCCCGATAAAAAGGGGGCGGAGCAAAGCGTGGGGAAGAGGGGGGAAAAAACGGCGGGGAAGAAAAGGGGGGCAGCAGGGAAGAGCCGTAGGGACTCCAGGGCAGGGAGGGGGGTAGCCAAGCGGGGGAGCGGAAGGGGAGGGAGGAGAGGGGCCACTTTATCTATGGGTGGGGGATCAGAGCTGGTAGGATGGAGGACGTCATCAGGAAGGGGGAGGCGGCGGAAATTACCCTGGGAGAGGACATGGAGGGTGTGGAGATGAAGGGTAGGGGGTATAACGCGGTAGAGGCGTGGCAGAGGCCCAGGGTTGGTAAGGATGGGGTTGCGGGAGTCAATTTTACGGGTGGTATAGAGTATACGGATACGCTGGAGATATTCAAGGAGGTGGGGAAACGGAATCAGGTCATACAGGATCCGCGTGGGGGACGGGAGCCGGATGCGGTAGGCGAGGCGGAGGGCGTGGCGCTCGAGGACTTGGAGGGTTTTATAGTAGGATGTGGGAGCGGAGATCCAGGCAGGATGGAAGCTGCAAAGGACAGGACGCATGAGGGACCAGTAGGTGTAGAGAATGGTGCAGGGGCTGAGACCCCACGTCCGGCCGGTGAGGCATTTGAGGAGGTTAAGGCGGGAGAGGGCTTTCTGTCGGACAGTGCGGAGGTGGGGGGTCCAGGAGAGGTTACGGTCGAGGGTTAGGCCAAGGTACTTCAGGGTGGGGGTGTGGCGGATAGGGCGGTTGTGGAGGTTGAGGTAGAAATCATGGAGACGGAAGGAGCGGGTGGTACGACCTATGATAATTGCCTGGGATTTGTCAGGATTGACGGAGAGGAGCCACCGGTTGCACCATGAGGCGAACTCGGTGAGGTGGGACTGGAGCAAAAACTGGGAGCGGGCAAGGGAGGGGGTGAGGGCTAGGAAGGCGCTGTCATCAGCATATTGTAGAAGGTAAACGGGAGGCTCGGGTTGGGGCATGTCGGCGGAGTAGGTGAGATAAAGGAGAGGAGAGAGGACGGAGCCTTGGGGCACCCCGGCAGAGGGGTAGAACAAACGCGAGTCGGAGTTGCAGACAGTGACGTAGGAGGGGCGGCGGGTGAGAAAGGAAGCAATGAGGCGGACGTAATTAATAGGAAGGGCGTAGAACTGGAGCTTGAAGAGGAGACCGGAATGCCATACACGGTCGTAGGCGTTTTGGATATCAAGGGAGACAAAAATTGCGGAGCGACGGGAGTTGAGTTGGACAGAAAGGAGATGAGTAAGGTGAAGGAGCTGGTCATCGGCAGAGAAGAAGGGTCGGAAGCCACATTGGGAAAGGGGGAGGAACTGGTGGCGATGGAGGTGCTGATGGATACGACGGGAGAGGATGGTTTCCAGGACCTTGCTGAACACGGAGGTAAGACTGATGGGACGGTAGGATGAGGTCTGTGATGGGGCCTTATCAGGTTTTAGGAACATGAGAATACGGAAGGTCTTACACAGGTCGGGGTAAAAGCCGGTGAAAAGGATGACATTATATAAGGTAGCAAGAGCTTCGTGGAAGGAGGGGGGGCAGGCTTGGAGGTGACGGTAGGTCAGCCGGTCGTGACCAGGGGCGGTGTTGCGTTTAGTCCGAAGAGTGTCAATGATGTCACGGGCGGTAATGGGTGTGTTTAGTTCTGAGGGGGGAATGTGGTCCAAGTACTGGAAGCCGGGGGCGAGCGGAGGAGTGGAGGTATCGGTTCGCTCATGGACGTCCGGGAAGAGAGAATAGTCAAAGAGAGGATCATCAGGAATGGAGAAGACTTCGGAGAGGTAGGAGGCAAAGTGTTCTGCCTTACTGGCGTTGTCAGGAAAAGGACGGTCATCATGGAGAAGCGGGTAGTGGGGGGAGGAGTGACCGCCAGTAAGGCGGGGGAAGGCATGCCAGTACTTGGAGGACTTGACAGGGAGCGTGGAATTGAGATGGGTGCATGTCTGCCGCCAGTCCCGGCGTTTTTTCGCGGACAAGAGGTTTCGGATGTGGCGTTGGATTTGCCGGTGGCGTTGGAGTGTGTCCCGGTCACGGGTCCGGAGGAAGGAGCGGTACAGACGACGGGATTCGCGAAGGAGAAGGACGGCCTGTGGAGGAAGGGTAGGACGATGAGGATAAATCGCCCGGGTGGGGATGCGGGCATGGACCGTGTCAGCAACGGTCTGCTGGAGGAAGGAGGAGGCATGATTAATATCGTCGGGAGTGCGGAGGGGAACTGGGTGGCTTGCGACCGAGGTGTCAATGGAGTGATGGTAGGCATCCCAGTCGGCACGGGAATAATCATGAACGAGTTTGGGAGGGGGCATAGGACGGGGAGCACGGGTAGGGCGGGGACGGTGGTCAAAGGTAGGACAGGGGCGTGGTCACTGCCTATAAGGTCGAGGACATCCGCTATGATACGCCCTAGGAGGTTGGGAGACGCCAGGATGACGTCGGGAGTGGTGTTGCTTTTGGGGCGGGTTGGGCGGGGAAGAGGAAGGACATCGCCCCGGAGCGAGGTGGTGACGAACTGATGCCACCGCCAGAGTTCAGCGGGCGGATGGGAAGAAAGGTTAAGGTCGGCAGCAATCACATAGGTCGTGAAGGACCGGTCTATGTGGGAGAGGAAGGCATAGGGGAGGGGAGCAGTGCTGCGGATATAGATGGTAGCAAGGGTGACAGTAAGGGATGGGAGGAAGAGGCTGAGGATCAGGTGTTCGGTGGGGTCATTAAGGAGAGGTTGGAGCCGGACAGGGTGGTGTCGGAGGTGGCCGATCGCCACTCCGCCTCGGGCGAGGGGTGGGGGGCCATCGGTACGGTGGAGGGCGTAGGGAGCAGTGCTGATGGGACGGCGGGGTTGGAGGAAGGTCTCGTTCAGGAGGAAGGCATCCACGCGGTGGTGGGAAAGGGTGTGCATAAGGAGGTGTTTATTGGCAGGAAGAGAGCGGTCATTATGATAGAGGAAGGTATAGGAAGGGCTTGCCATAGGGGCCGAAAGGGAAGGGCGAGAGGAGGGAGAGGGGGCGACGGGAAACGAGGGTACGGTGTGTCTAGACTAGGGTAACTTGCCGGGAGAAGGTGAAGTGGGAATGTGCACGGGAGAGGGTGGCGAAGGTTTCGAGGTGAAAAACGGAACGGGCGGCAAGGGCGATCTGCTGGAGGGTATGGGGACGCTGGAAGGGATGGATGTTCTGGAGGACGGTCGTGACAAATCGGATGACGTCCTCTACGTTTGGAGGGGGGCAGAGGGAGTTGTTGGGATGGAGAGGGGGATCAACAGGACGAACAGGGACGGTAAGTTCGGGAGTGGTGGGGGCGGGGACGGATTTGCATTTATAGGAGTAGGTGGGATGGGGGCCACCACAGGTGTTGCAGACGGGAGGGAGGGGAGGCGAGGTTGGGACAGTGTTTGTGGAGGTGATTGGACTTGCAGTGGGGACAGGTGGGTGGGTTGCGGCAGTCCTGTGTCAGGTGGTCGTTATAAACGAGACACCTGGCACAGCGGTAGGATTGGGGTGGGGAGCGGGAGGGTTCTACCTTGGGGCGGCGGTTACACCCTCAGACTGCACCTGTTTCTATATATAAAAGCAAATCAGTGCATTCTGTTCGGTAACATGATAAAAAAAGAGCCTTAATTAGAGCTCATGTCGCATCCAAAATTAGAGGTGCATATAGATGAATCATATATATGATCATCTGTAATGCCATATGTATGTACTCCCATTACTCTAGTAATTATATCGAATTTTCAATCCATAGCCATTGGAATCGACTGAAAGCAGCAGTTCCAACCGTTGACAACAGATGGCTCTGATCCCACCTCTCCCCCCACCTAGCGCCTACACAATGAAGCCATGTGTGCAGACGCTGGCTACCCTCCTCTGAAGCTGACCAGTCTCTGCTTCGTTAATCCATAGTTATTTTGGATTTAGGGTTCTTTCTGCCTGAATGTTCTGCCCAGTCATCAAAAGGTATTCAGTATATCTGCTGCTCGTTTTTGTTAGGAGATTTGATGGGACTCTATACAACAGGTGATAGTATCATTTTTGCAATATTTGTAGACTGGATGACAGTTTGGCTTAAAGATAATTTAATCTATACATTACTGTCCCTAATTCTATATTTGGATAACAGAAGCTCTTCTTATTTTGCACACCATGTTACGAAGCCTTCCCAGAAATGTTCACATCTTGAAAACAATACTGCATTGATTTCTCTTCGTTTGTTTGCCTCTCTTCGTTCGATTGTGCCTCTGACAGCGATATCAAGAAAGATACTTTCTGAGTCTATAATTGTAAAGGAAACTGACGCTTACATCTAATGTTTTCAGTATAATCAATGGAAATGCTCGAAGAAATGTAAAACAGCACTGGTGAATGACTTTTGTTGTCATTGCGCTTAAGACAGAATACGCAAATAATTGAGACACTTATTACTATGTTAGAGGTCGGTGCATCTGTATATTTTTATTAGTGACTACGATCGACTCATTAAAGCTAGTTACGGACTTGCGAGCAGGGCTCATTGACATATACTTTAGGTGTTCGGACCCCCAACATGCGCGCGAGGCGCGAGCTAAGTCTCTGTCGAGCTCGCTTGGCAATCACCACGGCTCTTATTCTTCCTGTTGATAGTATGACTGAAGCTTGGCAACATCGCAGTGTAAGTCTGTCAACGCTGGTACCGAGGTCTTACTTCCTGCTTGGCACAGAACTATGCTCATAAATTCACTTGATGTTTCCTGTAATGTCCATTGCATAATCTGACAGGTTTCTCATTCAAGAGGCGACAGAAGGCTATTTGTTCATGCTTTTGGGTCCAGAAAATTGTTTACATGGCTAAATTCCAACTAATCTCTTACGTTGCGAGTTATATGTTCTACTGATGCATGTGGCAGTAGGAAAGAACTCGCGCGCACAGCTCCTTGCTAGCTCTGAGGTAAAATCGTAGTCTGCCATGGCGAGGTGGCTTTGGTCATTGGTTCGGGTCTCATTGGAGTAGAATTTTTTAGCCGTTTTCGTGACAGGAGTTGCACGAATCCACATCGAAAACAACAAGAAACCTCTTGTGGTTACTTGCTATATTCTATCAGATTATGCGAAAGTCTGACAACTTTCTCGTACTTTTCCATATCTCTCCCTTTAGAATCGAACTGATTCCAAGCTAATTATGACGCCAATCGATGTTCGACGTGTATTTTCGTCTGGAAATAATTTTTGTCGAAGGTTATTCGAGTAGGGGCAGGAATGATAAACATTTGAGGACATATGATCGAAAGAGTAGGTGCGGAATGAGTGACTTCCAAAGCACACTATTCGATGTATTCTTTGTGAAATCAACGGGAATTGTTATAGTGTAGTACTAACACATGATGTAATTTTTTAGGTCGTTTGTCCTTACAGTGCGACTAAATGGTGTCTCAGTCGTTTGCAAAAAATGGGCCCACCCTGGCGTTGTCTTTGCATTTTGCTGAGTATAAAAATCTTTTAGTACTCAGTCATTAATTTCTTCTTAAGATGTCAGCATGAGAGCATCATAACTCGTTACTAGTAACAATCGTGAGTAGGAATCCTGATTGAGCGGCCTGATGACGTTCAAGAAAAATGTGGTAATAGTCACCCCTATGACCCTTTATACCGATTCTACTTTACGACGTTTAGATCATGTTCATATATGTCAGAAAAATTCAATACGTGACTGTAATATAAGAACCAGAACTTGAGGTAAGGATATAACAGCCGGTAAACAAACTCATAGCGGCGCGCCGCTGTCACCGGGTCCGCAGGCGGCAGCCGCGATGCGGCCGCTGGCTCGTCGCCGTAGCCGGTGCCCACTACTCCCGAGAGTAAACAGTTCAGTTTTGATGCAGCAGCGAGTTCTTTTGTGTAATATTTCTGGGACTTTTCGCTGTTATATTTGAGGTTCTTCCACACTGGTAACGAAGACAGCCGATTTGCGGTTTTAAAAACAGTTGAAGGTGGTTGGATTCGAACTCGCGACTGCTTACATATACGATTGTAAATGGGACTCTTACCGCGAGACCACGCGCTCACATACCACAGAAACCATCTCTAGAAGGACATAACACTTCCTCCTGACAGTACCGCATTCTACAGTGTTGCCAGATCGTGCTCATCGCCGGACTTAGCATTCTGCGTCGGCCGGCCGGCGATCAATTTTTTTGTCTAAGACTGTACGTAAGTACGTGATCGTCAGGGGGCAGAAGCTGGGTGAGTGGGCAGTCGGCCTGTGTGCCGCGTCTCCTCGGTCGCAGTGGCTACGGCCGGCGGACTGAGGCACACAATAGAGACTGGTCAGCTCCAGAGGAGGGTAGCCAGCGTCTGCACACATGGCTTCATAGTGTAGGCGCTAGGTGGGGGGAGAGGTGGGATCAGAGCCATCTGTTGTCAACGGTTGGAACTGCTGCTTTCAGTCGATTCCAATGGCTATGGATTGAAAATTCGATATAATTACTAGAGTAATGGGAGTACATACATATGGCATTACAGATGATCATATATATGATTCATCTATATGCACCTCTAATTTTGGATGCGATATGAGCTCTAATTAAGGCTCTTTTTTTATCATGTTACCGAACAGAGTGCACTGATTTGCTTTTATATATAGAAACAGGTGCAGTCTGAGGGTGTAACCGCCGCCCCAAGGTAGAACCCTCCCGCTCCCCACCCCAATCCTACCGCTGTGCCAGGTGTCTCGTTTATAACGACCACCTGACACAGGACTGCCGCAACCCACCCACCTGTCCCCACTGCAAGTCCAATCACCTCCACAAACACTGTCCCAACCTCGCCTCCCCTCCCTCCCGTCTGCAACACCTGTGGTGGCCCCCATCCCACCTACTCCTATAAATGCAAATCCGTCCCCGCCCCCACCACTCCCGAACTTACCGTCCCTGTTCGTCCTGTTGATCCCCCTCTCCATCCCAACAACTCCCTCTGCCCCCCTCCAAACGTAGAGGACGTCATCCGATTTGTCACGACCGTCCTCAAGAACATCCATCCCTTCCAGCGTCCCCATACCCTCCAGCAGATCGCCCTTGCCGCCCGTTCCGTTTTTCACCTCGAAACCTTCGCCACCCTCTCCCGTGCACATTCCCACTTCACCTTCTCCCGGCAAGTTACCCTAGTCTAGACACACCGTACCCTCGTTTCCCGTCGCCCCCTCTCCCTCCTCTCGCCCTTCCCTTTCGGCCCCTATGGCAAGCCCTTCCTATACCTTCCTCTATCATAATGACCGCTCTCTTCCTGCCAATAAACACCTCCTTATGCACACCCTTTCCCACCACCGCGTGGATGCCTTCCTCCTGAACGAGACCTTCCTCCAACCCCGCCGTCCCATCAGCACTGCTCCCTACGTCCTCCACCGTACCGATGGCCCCCCACCCCTCGCCCGAGGCGGAGTGGCGATCGGCCACCTCCGACACCACCCTGTCCGGCTCCAACCTCTCCTTAATGACCCCACCGAACACCTGATCCTCAGCCTCTTCCTCCCATCCCTTACTGTCACCCTTGCTACCATCTATATCCGCAGCACTGCTCCCCTCCCCTATGCCTTCCTCTCCCACATAGACCGGTCCTTCACGACCTATGTGATTGCTGCCGACCTTAACCTTTCTTCCCATCCGCCCGCTGAACTCTGGCGGTGGCGTCAGTTCGTCACCACCTCGCTCCGGGGCGATGTCCTTCCTCTTCCCCGCCCAACCCGCCCCAAAAGCAACACCACGCCCGACGTCGTCCTGGCGTCTCCCAACCTCCTAGGGCGCATCACAGCGGATGTCCTCGACCTTATAGGCAGTGACCACGCCCCTGTCCTACTTACCTGCTGATATTGTATGCAGCAGTCACACAGTATTTTATTTTTAATTACCTTTTTACCCCAGCCGTTTTCATATGAATACAAGCTCCAAGCTCCCACAATATTCATATGAGAACCATTGGGCCGTAATATAATGACACAGTTGATCAGATTGTTATAGACTTTGTCTATGCTGCCAATGGATAACGCCAAAATGTCACTATTTCGGAATATATCACAGTTCTGTTAAGTTCTGTTGCTCAGCAGTTAGTGAACAGTATCGACACCTCTGCACGTAACACCAACCCATCAGATGCCAATTATACACAGCTAAATTTTATAATTTGATCTTCTTACGAACGATTTATTTTCTTTCACGACAGTGTTATTACTTACTGAAAGTGTTCAACAAGCATGAGTGTATCACTTCTCGTTCACGTCCACTTCCTGCTCTCACCCCTACACCCACTGTGGAGGTCTAATAAATGACACAAATTACAGGTTTATATCTACATTAATGGGGCTATTGATGTCAGTTTTCCCGACAGTATTCTGCTATTGTTCTGAAGATGAATACTCAACGTAAATAGTAATATTCAGTTGGATGAGTAGCTGAGGTGTCGATTTCAGTTCCACAAATAAAAAAAATGCTGTAATTAAGCGAATAAAAAGCGTCTATATGCAAATAAATAAAAATGAAATAACTGTTAATGGAAATACTTTCTTGACCTACAGATCACTGCAATACAAATTCTTGGATTTCACAGAAATGAATTACTTAAGCCCTACTTTTGTTTTGGTGCATTTCACTTGCATTAGAGAAGGGATAATACATGCGAATATTTCATTAGTATTACAGGTCCTGGAACTCCGTCGATTATTACCAAGTTGACAATCACTTTCAGTATGATATTCGTTGTTTGAGTCTGATTAAAGGGGCTTTGCAACGTCATTTTATTAATCGAATTCTTTAAACTCCTCGATAGTTGCAGGAAAGTGAATTCAGGTAGACAGCGGTAATACTGAAAATTTGTACTGCAGCAGTAGTGGAACCCTGCTTTCTTTTTCCTAGTAGAGCTATTCTTTGCGGTCGTTGGATAGTTTTTGTTCTATGTTGATTGCTAAGATTGATCTCAGTTTCCCTCCCTTAAAAAAGACAACAACAAAAATTTACAGATGCGATCACTCCTCTGTCCGAGCCAGCTGGAAGAATCGCCTCGGCTATTTATGCAAATAATATTCAATACGCTTCTAGATTTTCAAAACATGTTGTCACTGAGTCTCATATAGGTATGACAGCAGTGGAGATAGTTCGAAACGTATGTATGGTGCGATTACCTTTGTGCTAATCACCTCACAAAAGAGATTTCCCGTCTCAAGAAAGATCTTTCCGGTATTCATGATTTTACACATGAAGGAAGACTCGATAACTCATGTAAGTCATGAACTATGACCATCGTGCGACGTTGTCACTGGTCAGACAGGATTCAAAAGTTGGGAGCAGGAGTATTGCACACACACTTTCAAAGCGACAAAATCCAAATTATTGCGTTTGCACATAAACGTCATTAGTTCACTCATTAAGTGTAATGCTGTTATTAGTGACTAATTCTATAGCCTTTATGTTATCTTCTTAAACTGCTGGTAGCTCTATCAAAATAGGGTTAAAATTCTGATCTACAGAGGGACTGGTACCATGACCTAAAGCAGCCCTCGCTTAAGAAGTAGACATGTCATATCAGGGCTACTGACGCGCTGCTACGTCTCACTTCCTACTTGTTCCATTGGTGGTTACAACTAATCGCCAATTTACGCATGGTATGACCTCCTTGCACTTGAAGTAGAAAGTAATGCGCCGATGTCGTACCGTTAAAGAAAGTAACTGAGATTATTCACCAAACAGACAGATAAATATTAAGTGACGTTATCATGTTTCTGTGTCATGCCGGAAGTAACTCGGCGGTCACGCCGGTGCCAAGGAGCTCTCAAACTTGCACTACGCTCAAAACAGAGATTTCAATACGTTCAACTAACTTAGCGTTGAGCTCATTTTCCATAGAGTGCTTCTGAGTCGGTGCACGGTGTAGTTACGAACGATGTCTCCACCCTGCCACAATATTCAAATGAGAATTGTAGGCGTTTAGTACGACGGCACAGACAGGCAGACAGATCTTGTAGAGACTATCCATGCGCTACTAGTTCTTGACACTTAACTACGTCGGTTTGTAGGACTTATTTTCTGCCCGTGAAAGAGTTTTGCAGTAGCGGGTAAATAAGCATTCACATTCTGGTACCACACACATAACCAGACAAATAATATGCCAGTTAATCGCAGTGAAATGCAATATCACCATGTCTTTCTGGCAGCGACTATCTTTTCGGTTTTTCTATTTTCTGTTTTGCAGCAGTCTGCCACCTCGTTTTGCAAGTGAAAAACGATTTTTGCAGTCCACGACACCTTAATTCACACAGACTCCATTCCCGGACAATGACAATTGCAATTTTTTTTGGGTGGGATTTAACTGTATGGTTTGTTGCAGCAGTACGCAGGTGGTGATATATTGACGAGTCTGTGAAGATTCTCTCATTTCTTTAGTGCAGGCTAAGTTAGAAAGCTGCTGTTAGAATTATTGAAATGAAGTGATCATATGGCATTATTCTCCGGGTCATCCCAGGCGGGATTGTTCGGCCGCATTACTATTTAATCTATCTCAAATTTAACATTCTGCAATAATAATAACAAAAGATAGGAAACAACTCGCCGTAAGGACGAACGCTGAGTCACAGGCAGACACAAATAAGACATTCACATTCAGACAATTTAAATTTTAGGCCGCAGCCCTCTTCAGAAAGAGAAACATTCAAACACACAATCACTCGGGCATAATTCATCCCCAAACGTCACCCATCGCTGGCAGCTCAGCACACATTTCAAGCTCGTTTTGCTCATCATTAGGCGTTTATGCGTTCTGATCCTTTAGTTCAAGAAATTGTCTTAGCATCGGTTTCGTTCACTCCCCTCTCTATTGAGGCTATTTTAGTCTCAGACGGAAAGCGGTGCTAGTGAGTGAACATTGAGGCGCTATGCTACAAAGCCGAGGCCGTTCCCCGTCGGGGGCTCGATTCCTCCATCGGGCGTGTATGTGTGTGCCGTCTTTAGTATAAGCTAGTTCATAATTAGTTTGTAAGTTTAGGAACTGATGACCCGCAGTTAACTCTCACAGGCTTTAGAAAAAGAAAACAAGTGAGAGAACAGAAATCGATGCCCAGTGGTGCCTTCCACTAGCGTAAAGAAATGTCTCGTCATGTGTCCTGACTGACATCATGGCCTATATGGGTAGCGGATAGTGTTACTTTCTTCGTTTTCGCGTGTCATCGTGTAATACACAATTTATAAGCCACTTGGTCAATGATGATTACTACATCCCACACTTCATCTTCATCCATGGCACAACAACGAATTACGAAAATAGGTTTTCCATGCTGTAAATTACGAGAGACATTGTAATTTAGTCTTCAGATGAGCTCGTTGTAGACGAAGACGTAAATTTCCTATGACTACTGGTCATTACACACGAATTATATTTTACTGTTTGTCAGACAATAAACGTAATGACACTTCAACGGTATTCATTCGTCAGGCATTGATTGTGAAGAGGCCAAAACATGTCAAATACTTGTGTGTCGGAGTGGGAAGTGTATTTATTCAAATAACTAATGGGTCATACATTTCCTAACAGTGGAAATAATACAGCAAACTGATTACTTAATTGTAACATATAAACTTGTGTAATGGCTATCATTTCAACTGTGTAGCATACGGTAATTTGCCTAAGCAATTACTTGCAGAATTCATTATTTACCATACGACTTAACTTTGTCTCTTCTTATTCCTATTAAGACAGGTGTATCGTATATTGGACTGGAGCAGATAAACGAGTGTTTTCTTTCAAATTTTAAGGGTTCTTGGTTCCATTCTCTGCATGTTCTTGATGGTCTGCTGGTCATAAGAAGAGAAGACGCCACCGACACTTACGATGTCAGCGCTAGATTAAGCCCACCAGGACTACCATGTTGTAAAGCCGGTAGACAGCGTGATTCCGTGTCGCTCTCTAAGCATTCCTACTTTTCTGATATAGAAATTCTACTGTCCAACATTAGCGATGGTTACAATATAACTGCTGCTGATGCTTTGCCGCGAAACGTGAGAAGTGCTTTACAGATTAGAATTTTTGTTTCAGCATGCCTCGATTCTTGAGTTTGTTCTAAATAAATTCCAGGCAGCTCCACACTAACGAACATTTTCAGCTATCAAATTAAAAGTATAGGAATTATCCAAGTGTAACTGCAGGATCTGATTTAAGTAATATTCAATTTTTGGGTGAATATGGCTCGGAAAGCAACGTCAATTTTATTACAGTCCATCTCCTGTCTCTGAATGATTTGACAATTGCGTTAATTCTGTAAAGCGTTGTGGCAACTGTGAGTCAGTGATGAATGAATACATGCGCAGCGATATTCACCGATGAAAGGAGGAGGCGTGTGTACTTTCCGTCTTATGTCCCCATGTCTATATATAAAAATGTTAGGCATATAGCTGTTAATCTCCGAAAGTTCTTGACCCATTGCTTTGAAATTCTGACTCGTTGCATTCTAGCCATTCTAGTCCAATGTTATTTAATTTGTACATTGAACAAGCTATAAAGGAAAGCAAGGAGAAATTTGGTGAAGGAATAAAAGTTCTGGGGGAAGAATTAAAAACATTGCGTTTTGCCGACGACATAGTAATTCTGTCAGATACAGCAAAGGACCTGGAAGAGCAACTGAACGGAATAGACAATGTGCTGAAAGGTGCATATAAGATGAACATTAACAAGAGCAAAACTAGGGTAATGGAGTGCAGTGTAAGAAAATTAGGTGCTACTGAAGGAATTAGATTGGGAAACGAAGCAATAAAGGAGGTAGATGAGTTTTGTTACTTGGGCAGTACAATAACAAATGATGGTCGCAGTACAGAGGATATAAAATTCAGAATGGTAATGGGTTGAAAAGCGTTTTTGAAAAAGAGAAATTTGTTAACATCGAATATTGATTTAAGCCTAAGGAAGTCCTTTCTGAGGACATTTGTATGGAGTGTTGCCTTATATGGGAGTGAGACATGGACGATAAACAGTGCGGACAGGAAGAGGATTGAGGCTTTTGAAATATGGTGCTACAGAAGACTGCTGAAGACTAGGTGGGTGGATCGCGTAACTAATGAGGAGGTACTGAACAGAATTGGGGAGAAAAGAAATTTCTGGCATACCTTGACTAAAAGAAGGGATAGATTGGTGGGACACATTCTTAGACATCAAGGAATTGTGAATTTAGCATTAGAGGGAAGTGTGTGGGGTAAAAACCGCAGAGGAAGACCAAGAGATGGATACAGTAAGCAGATCCAGACAGATGTAGGTTGCCGTTCTTATGTGGAGATGAAGAGGCTTGCTCAGGATAGGGTATTGTGGAGAGCTGCATCAAACCAGTCTTCGGACTGAAGACGACAACAGCAATATATATATATATATATATATATATATATATATATATATATATATATATATATATATATGTGTGTGTGTGTGTGTGTGTGTGTGTGTGTGTGTGTGTGTGTGTGCGTGTTTGTGTGTGTGTGTGTGAGTGTGTACTGCTTGCTCTTTCCTCTTTGCTTATATATTCTCTCTGACTTGACTCAGAACTAAAATACAGTATCTCTGACTTCCACACTCCTTAACACCATCCTCATGACCTAGGTCGTGAGTTACCTTCCCTTTCCGTTCCCATCATTTTTTCTTCCCTTCTCTCCCACCTGAAGAAGGAACTGTGTTCCGAAAGCTTGTCCGTTTCGTATGTTTTCCTTTTTCCTTCATTTGTGTCAGTATTGGTGGTACAGCACAAAGGTAAGCACTAGCCAGCCAATCTATCGCTTTGAAAAAAATTTTTAGTGAAACCTTCAACCTGCCTGCAAAAAGAAACATCACTGTAAAGTGGAGTACCTGTTCGTGGTATAATTTTACACAGTAAAAGCCTATGTTTCTTCTCTCTACGAAGTTTTGATGAAAAAGTACCTGATCAGTGTATACTCAAGCAAATGTTATCCACATACGTGAGATTATAACTACCTACCAGAAATATAATTCATGTTTGAAGAATGTTTATTAATACAACTGCTACGACAAAAGCACATATCTGATAATTTTCCATTGCATATTATAACGATATTCTGTACACGTCCGCATGATAACCGCAAACCATAGCCACAGCACCACTCCCTCTATCTCAGAACAACGCTCACATTAATGCTATAGGAGATGCACAAAAACAATATCTATTTCGTCGGAAAAGCCACGTACAGATTTACGGGTCTAACGGTCTACTTAGGAGGTATAAAAAACACTGGACAGTTTGATATTCTGTGTTTGCAACAATACTGAGCACATAACTCCGATCGATGTCCTTACAGGCAAAGACGGCACAAAGGACGTTGAAAATTATAAATAGTGGCAGCATTGTATAAATTCTTATACATTATGATTATGTGATGCTAAAACTAGGATGAATATTAAATATTAGTTTAAGTGTTGCAAATATACACCTTATCAAATGTGCAGACGACACAAAAAGAATAATAGGCGGATTATAAGAAAGAAAATGGGTCCAAGAGAGAGTACAGACGTTTGGAAAATCCATAGTAATGAGACCTACAAAAATATGGAAAACAATATCAGTCGGAGTAGTTAAGTGAGGGTTACCTTTTGTTGGACAAATGTATTAAATGAATGATAAAAGCTAAAAAAACAATTACTTGTATACTTCTGGAAGAATAAATGAACAATACCATGAGCAAAGAAGAAAATAACTACTTAGAAAGGAACATCATGAAACCACAATAAAGAACGTAATAAAGATAGCAGCTATAGAAAGAGGATGAAATAATAAATTGGAAACAAATCTGAAAAAAAAGAAGTAAAAGACAACATGGGAGATTATGACGGATAAATTAATCTATACATTACTGTCCCTAATTCTACATTTGGATAACGGAAGCTCTTCTTATTTTGCACACCATGTTACGAAGCCTTCCCAGAAATGTTCACATCTTGAAAACAATGCTGCATTGATTTCTCTTCGTTTGTTTGCCTCTCTTCGTTCGTTTGTGCCTCTGACAGCGATATCAAGAAAGATACTTTCTGAGTCTATAATTGTAAAGGAAACTGACGCTTACATCTAATGTTTTCAGTATAATCAATGGAAATGCTCGAAGAAATGTAAAACAGCACAGCTTCAGACAGAATACGCAAATAATTGAGACACTTATTACTATGTTAGAGGTCGGTGCATCTGTATATTTTTATTAGTGACTACGATCGACTCATTAAAGCTAGTTACGGACTTGCGAGCAGGGCTCATTGACATATACTTTAGGTGTTCGGACCCCCAACATGCGCGCGAGGCGCGAGCTAAGTCTCTGTCGAGCTCGCTTGGCAATCACCACGGCTCTTATTCTTCCTGTTGATAGTATGACTGAAGCTTGGCAACATCGCAGTGTAAGTCTGTCAACGCTGGTACCGAGGTCTTACTTCCTGCTTGGCACAGAACTATGCTCATAAATTCACTTGATGTTTCCTGTAATGTCCATTGCATAATCTGACAGGTTTCTCATTCAAGAGGCGACAGAAGGCTATTTGTTCATGCTTTTGGGTCCAGAAAATTGTTTACATGGCTAAATTCCAACTAATCTCTTACGTTGCGAGTTATATGTTCTACTGATGCATGTGGCAGTAGGAAAGAACTCGCGCGCACAGCTCCTTGCTAGCTCTGAGGTAAAATCGTAGTCTGCCATGGCGAGGTGGCTTTGGTCATTGGTTCGGGTCTCATTGGAGTAGAATTTTTTAGCCGTTTTCGTGACAGGAGTTGCACGAATCCACATCGAAAACAACAAGAAACCTCTTGTGGTTACTTGCTATATTCTATCAGATTATGCGAAAGTCTGACAACTTTCTCGTACTTTTCCATATCTCTCCCTTTAGAATCGAACTGATTCCAAGCTAATTATGACGCCAATCGATGTTCGACGTGTATTTTCGTCTGGAAATAATTTTTGTCGAAGGTTATTCGAGTAGGGGCAGGAATGATAAACATTTGAGGACATATGATCGAAAGAGTAGGTGCGGAATGAGTGACTTCCAAAGCACACTATTCGATGTATTCTTTGTGAAATCAACGGGAATTGTTATAGTGTAGTACTAACACATGATGTAATTTTTTAGGTCGTTTGTCCTTACAGTGCGACTAAATGGTGTCTCAGTCGTTTGCAAAAAATGGGCCCACCCTGGCGTTGTCTTTGCATTTTGCTGAGTATAAAAATCTTTTAGTACTCAGTCATTAATTTCTTCTTAAGATGTCAGCATGAGAGCATCATAACTCGTTACTAGTAACAATCGTGAGTAGGAATCCTGATTGAGCGGCCTGATGACGTTCAAGAAAAATGTGGTAATAGTCACCCCTATGACCCTTTATACCGATTCTACTTTACGACGTTTAGATCATGTTCATATATGTCAGAAAAATTCAATACGTGACTGTAATATAAGAACCAGAACTTGAGGTAAGGATATAACAGCCGGTAAACAAACTCATAGCGGCGCGCCGCTGTCACCGGGTCCGCAGGCGGCAGCCGCGATGCGGCCGCTGGCTCGTCGCCGTAGCCGGTGCCCACTACTCCCGAGAGTAAACAGTTCAGTTTTGATGCAGCAGCGAGTTCTTTTGTGTAATATTTCTGGGACTTTTCGCTGTTATATTTGAGGTTCTTCCACACTGGTAACGAAGACAGCCGATTTGCGGTTTTAAAAACAGTTGAAGGTGGTTGGATTCGAACTCGCGACTGCTTACATATACGATTGTAAATGGGACTCTTACCGCGAGACCACGCGCTCACATACCACAGAAACCATCTCTAGAAGGACATAACACTTCCTCCTGACAGTACCGCATTCTACAGTGTTGCCAGATCGTGCTCATCGCCGGACTTAGCATTCTGCGTCGGCCGGCCGGCGATCAATTTTTTTGTCTAAGACTGTACATACGCGAAAAGACTACCGTAGTGCATTTACGGAGCCCCGCCGCGGCATGCGCGCAATTTTTCCGGTCGAACCCCAGCGCGCCGACAGGGACGCGCCCCGGGAAAGAATTGCCGCGGAGACCGCGCCGAAAATTATTATTATTATTTAACAGCACCACCGCCCTTCCCCCAGCGGCCGGCCGTAGAACGCGGAAGAGCGAGCTGCCGCGACCTGCATGTGAAGTCTGCACCGAAAAAATTATTATTACTATTTAACCGTACCACCGCCCGTCCTCGGCAACGAGTACACAGCGATCCGACCGCCCCGGTAATTATTTTTTTCCTACGAACTTTATAGCTCCTTGTACTGCCTCTACACCAACGCCCGCGAAGTTCTAATTTGCAGTGGAACAGTCCGCCCGCAAGAAAACAATTTGCTGTGTCTCTCCTGGCAAGAAAAGCAGAACTCAGACGGACAATAGCGGCAGTACGCTCCATTCAACAACCCTTTGCCGATACCGGCCTTTCAAAACAGCGCGAGCGGCCGACAGGCGGCGGTGAATCACACACGTGCTCTGGCCGAGCGTTACCTGTAAAGGCTAAGCAAATAGTTACACTCCACACGCGCGAGGAAGAAGCGCTCGTCACTGCACTCTGTGGACAAACCTTAAAAATTATCAAACGTATATCACTTCTCAAAAACAGTGACAGCAACGACCGAATCATGCTGTTTTTTTTTTTTTTTTAGGAACCTCTCTCTCCCTTTCCTATTCCCCACAAGTAAAAACAATCAAGCAGAGAATGGGAGAAATATGTTTTTAATGTAACGTATATCACCCTTTCTCGAACCAGTATTATGTAGGGAAAAAACGCGTCAGGCTTATTGCACACGTCATATTCCAATACATACACGCGACCACATTTATTTATTATTATTAGTACGCACTGCATACAGGTTGCATGTGTATCCATAGCAGAAACATTAATGGAAAAAAAAAAGAAAAAAAAGGCTCGCTACTTCCGTGAAAGTCACAGATCTTTTCGTGAAACTCAAAACGAATCCCTACTGCGCTACTTCGCCTCGGCTGTTAACATTTTGCAGCGAAATTCATCTCGAAATACAGCATTTTTAACTGATATAGTCGGATGTGCGTGGTTTTTTTTTTTTTTTTTTTTTTTTTTTTTTTTTTTTTTTTTTTTTTTCAGCGTCTGCCTGAAAACTGTAGTGCACTGCAACCATTCAACTTTTAGCTTTACGATATAACAAATATTAGTTACACTTTGCATCCGCTCTCCAGCGACCATTCCCAATTACAATATTACAGAAACACATCGCTAGTGCACTTTACAAATGGAATACAGCTCTGTGAAGGGGCTAAGACATACTCGAGAAAATAAAGTCGATTACATATAGAATGCCAGACTCCCCACGTAAATTACAGGTTTAAGCTTTTCTCAGCGGATTTTTAGAACCCTCGCAATCAATTTATTACGCATGTTAACCAGTACAGTGTAAAAATACCAATCGGTTTTTTAATACCATTCGAAATCTAATATGATATACAACCCACGTCATCTTGCGAGAACACTATCTGCTCTTCCCACTCTTGTGGAATTTCTGTAGTTATTTTCTCTGCAAACAGCTTCTCCGATCCAGTCCGCTATTCTTAATCTGTATGATGTGGTAAACATGCTTGAATCCACTCGTTTTCGACGATTCCACAATGATATCAGCGCACCGTCCTGACATTAATCTGTATAATTCTTTCCACACACCAGCTGACAATGCGCATTTTCCCCCATCTACATCTACATACATACTCCGCAATTCACCATAAGGTGCGTGGCGGAGGGTACACTGTACCACTACTAGGCATTTCCTTTCCTATTCCACTCCCAAATTGAACGATGAAAAAAAGAATGCCTATATGCCTCCGTACGAGCCCTAATTTCTCTTATCTTGTCTTTGTGATCTTTACGCGAAATGTAAGTAGGCGGCAGCAAGATCGTACTACACTCAGCTTCAAATTCCGGCCCTCTAAATTTACTTAACATAAATTCACGAAAAGAACGTCGTCTTTCTTCCAGCGATCCCCAATTGAGTTGCCGGAGCATTTCCGTGACACTCGCGCATTGGTCGAACCTACCGGTAACAAATCTAGCTGCTCGCCTCTGAACCGCCTCAATGTCTTCCTTCAAACCGATCTGCTGCGGGTCCCAAATACTTGAGCAATACTCAAGACGTGGTCGTACAAGCGTTTTATACGCGGTCTCCTTTACAGGTGAAGTACATCTTCCCAAAATTCTCCCAATAAACCGAAGTCGACTGTCTGCCTTACTCACAACTGTCCTTACATGCTCGTTCCATTTCATATCGCTCTGCAATGTTACGCCTAGATATTTGAACGACGCGACCGCATCAAGAAGCTCACTACTGATGCTGTATTCGAACATTATAGGATTGTTTTTTCTATTCATGCGCATCACCTTACATTTTGCTACATTGAGAGCTAGCTGCCATTCTTCGCACAAACTAGAAATTTTGTCTAAGTCAACCTGTATGCTATTACAGTCAGTTACAGACGACACCCTCCCATACACCACAGCATCATCAGCAAACAGCCGCAAATTACAACTTACTCTGTCCATCAGATCATTTATATAGATAGAAAATAACAGCGGTCCTATCAAACTCCCCTGGGGCACGCCTGACCATACACTCGTCGCTGCTGAACACTCGCCGTCGAGAACAACGTACTGCGTTCTATTACTTAGGAAGTCTTCCAGTCAGTCACAAATCTGTGAACCTATTCCATAAGCTCGTATCTTCGTTAGCAGTCTGCAGTGTGGCACCGTGTCGAACGCTTTTTTGAAGTCGAGAAAAACACAATCCGCCTGTTGCCCTTCGTCCATGCCTCGCAAGATGTCATGTGAGAAAAGGGCAAGCTGAGTTTCACATGAACGATGTTTCCTAAATCCGTGCTGATTCATGGAAAGAAGCTTTTCCGTTTCAAGGAAATTTACTATATTCGAACTGAGAATATGCTCCAAAATTCTACATGAAACCGATGTCAACGATATTGGCCTGTGACTGTATGGGTCAGTTCTCTTTCCTTTCTTATACACGGGAGTCACCTGCGCTTTTTTCCAATCACTAGGAACTTTGCGCTGAATTAAAGATTCGCTATAAATGCAAGCTAAGTAGGGGGCCAATGCCGCAGAATAGTCCTTGTAAAACCGAACTGGTATTCCATCCGGACCAGCAGACTTTTTCGTATTTAGCTCTCTCAGATGCTTCTCTACACCGGAAATACCTATTGCTATGTCCCCCATTTCGGAATTAGTAGGTTGATCAAATGATGGTATATTTGTGCGGTCCTCCTGCGTGAAAGATTTCTTAAAGGTTAAATTTAGAACTTCAGCTTTCCGTTTGCTTTCTTCTATTACTGCCCCGGAATGATCAACTAGTGACTGGACAGTGGGCTTTGACCCGCTTATCGATTTTACATAGGACCAGAATTTTTTCGGGTTCTCGGAAAGATCTTTTGCTAAGGTATGGCTGTGATAATTATTGTATGCTTCACGCATCGATCTTTTTATAGACGCACGAATCTCTACTAACTTTTGCCTGTCATCATTTGCGTGTTCTTTTTTGAATCGAGAGTGCAACAGCCTTTGCTTTCTCAGCAGCTTTCTAAAATTATTATTATACCACGGTGGATCTTTTCCATCCTTAATCGTCTTTACTGGCACATATTTCTCTAACCCTTTATTAACAATTCACTTAAATTTAGTCCACAATTCCTCTACATCCATAGTCCCAGAATTAAACGATGCCCATTCATTTTCTAAGTGCGATCGTAACATTTGCTTGTCGGCTCTTCCCAACAAAAACACGCTCCTAGCCTTCTTGACTGGTTTATGAACTTTGGTCACCATCGACGCTATGACGATATCATGATTACTAATTCCTGTCTCTACACAGACATCGTTAATAAGGTCAGGCCTGTTTGTGGCTATAAGGTCTAGAATATTTCGTGGGTTGCCGGTTGCCGGTTTAACTGCTCAAGACAGTTTTCGGAGAATGTGTCCAAAAGTAGCTCGCAAGACTGCTTGTCTGTACCGCCTGAAATGTAACTAGCGAGGTCCCAATCTATACTCTTAAGGTTGAAGTCACCTCCGACTAATATTACATGGCCCAGATACCTATGCACTACCTGGTGTAGACTTTCCTTGAATGATTCTAAAACTGCTACAGCAGCACTGGGGGGCCGGTAAAAACACCCAACTATTAACTTTACTTCTTTTAGACCTGTTATGCGTGCCCAGATAACTTCACAGTTACTTTCAACCTCGATCTCAGTAGAAAGTAACTACACGATCTAATATTAACACTATTTTTCGCGATAGATATAAGTTTTCGACTTATTCCGTATAACCCTCATCTGGGTACATCGCGATATGTTTTCCGCTAGTGGCCATCCTCCCTGGCTATTTACCGTAAAAACAAATATTTTTCTCCAAGCCCTCTGCTATAACCCAACCGATTTCCATGATATTCCCACCCATATACAAAACGTGTTGTCCTACTCTTCGAAAGTAATTATTCGGAAAAAATGTTAATCGCATGCAATCACACATTCGTTACAACCCTTCCATGCTCTATATCGCCATATGATACAGTTTCCGCTACTCGAGAAAAATAAAGTCGATGACATATAGACTCCCCACGTAAAAATTACATGTATAAGCTTTTCTCAACAGATTTTTCGAACCCTCTCTATCAATTTACACGCATGTTAATCAGTACAGTGTAAAAATACCAATCGTTTTTAGTACCCTTTGAAATCTAATATGACGCTCAACCCACGTCATCTTGCGTGAACACTATCTGCTCTTCCCACTCTTGTGGAATTTCTGTAGTTATTCCAGAATTTCCAAACTCTGAAAAACGGTTTCTACGATGCTAAAAATGTACAACATCCATCCCGCCATTCTGAAACTGTATGATGTAAAGGATCTTCAGCCAAACGATTTCATCGAGATGTTCTCCAGAGTCTCCTTGCCGACTTTCGATCCAGTATGCCACCATGTAACATCGCATTGCCTCCATGACGAACTAATCGAATTTACTACGTATGTATAAGTTAAAAGATCGGAAATAATTTACCATCGCATACCACTCGTTAAATTAAACACCACTAACACGCGATCAAACAGGCAGTATCCCATCTAGCATACGGCACAACAACCATCTCCAACCCAGCTCTTTTCTACTAAAGTTCTAAACTAACTAGCAAACGATAACTCGATAACTCTACGTCGTTGGTAGATCCTTTCCGAACATCTAACCGATTGATCATGCACCTCTTTTGCATTGCATACTCCACCAGACAGTGTTTCTGGAACGCTTTCTGTCAGTCAATATACTACATGCCTAGAGCATTCGAGCACAAACTGTCGCCGTATTCCACCTTCTAACAAATCTATACTCTCGATAAACATCTGTACCACAGCCAATTTCAACGTAAAAATGACTGACACACATAGAACAGCTAACAAGGAACGATTCAGATCAACAACAAACTCTTTTCTTATATTTATATATCTACTAATACAACACCCGAATTTTTTTTTATCGAGAGACTAAACAAACGATTAAACACGCCTCCAAAAGAAGGTAACAACCTAGGTTTAAATCACCTAACCATAGGGGGTTTATTGAATTCGATGCTTCTCGACCAAAGGGCAATAATTTACCACCGCAAACATCGCCACAACACTAGCAAGATGCATTCAAGACACCAAACTATCTGAGTTATGTCGAACCCTATGCTTCTCGACCGAAGAACAATAATTTTCCACCACCAACATCGCCACAACGTTAGCAGGAGGCATCAATTCACATCGTAAGCAACACTAACCGATGAGATGAATACACCACAACCATTACACTTTGTTTCTATGTGCGCATCTACAACTCAGCTCCCTGTAAGAAGCTGAGATACTATTTCTTTTTTTCCGGGAAAGAAGAATCACCCCTGTTTTGCAATGAATCGTATGACTAACCGTCCTTTAAAAAAAAAAAAAAAAAAAAAAAAAAAAAAAAAAAAAAAAAAAGAGGAAACCATCCAACTGTTAGGTTTGAGCTATCGCATGCACAACCGTCAACAAGCAGCGTTCCGGATTTTAACTATGTATCCTAAATAATAATACAACTACTCCAACAGCATTCAATGCTATTTTCCCAGACGAATCACCTCGGTATTGCAACGAATCGATATTTTTTCTGGAGAAGAGGTTGAAAATTACTTAATTTTTAAAGAAATTGCATCCGAAATAGGTATTTCACGCTATTTTTTCTGTAGAAGAGCTTGAAATTTATATAAGTGCATTCGAAAATATCGGTATTTTTAGCACATTCGAGACAATTTTCCGGATACAACCACACACACACAAGCGTATTACCGACAAATATTGCAACATTTCCATGTATTATACCCTCGCAGCTGTCACAAACACATTTTCTTTTTACCATACAAGACGAGTACAGCGGTCGTTACACATAAACAGTAGGATGTCCGCTAATTTTTCGATATGCTACAGTCTCACGTCCATCCCGTTGATGCAAAATTATTAGCCAAGCATTCTGCAGGGGATCCAGTCCTGCACGGGATCATCTGGCTGGTTTGACAGGGTTGGCCATCAGATTGACAGCAGATGGTTACGGTTTGTCATTCCTCTCCCCCCCCCCCCCCCTACAGCTCAAGGTCCTCAGCCTGGTTCATTGTGGACATTAGGGAGTCATGCTTACAAAACGCCTAGCACATCAACATGTCTACTGGAAGGGGATAGATGCAGATATCGCCTCTATGGTAGCAGCCTGCCCCTCCTGCCAAAGCAAACAAGCTGTTCCTGCAAGTCGGGATTTCCCATGGCTAGAGGCATCAACACCCTGGTCCAGGCTCCATTTGGACTTCACAGGCCCTTTTCTGGGCTCCTCATGGCATACTGCAGTCATCGCCAACTCTGGGTTTCCTTACGTCTCTCGGATGTCCTCCATCCACCCACGTCATCCAGGCGCTCACTCGCATCTTCACCATTGAAGGCCTACCAGAGACAATTGTGACCGACAATGGCTATCAATTTACGTCCGCAGAATTCACGGCCTTCTGTGCTTCCAATGACATTGCCCTGATACACACAGCACCTTTCCACCCTGCGTCCAATGGACTGGCAGAGCGGTTCGTACAATCAAAGGTCAAAGCTCTCCTCACACCACTCACTTGACGATGCTTTGTTCATCTTTTTTGGCTCGTACAGGACAATTCCACAGTCTGGCGGAGAGGCTCCACAGGCGACCACAGTGTTCATTCCTCTCCTTCCTCCATCCACAACGACCAATAGAGTACACTGGGCGAGGTCAGTGACACCGGTTTGCTATCCACGATGATATCTGACTCCTCATGTTCTCCCGCCGCAGCCACCGTTGGGATCCGGCGGTGGTCACAATACTACGTGGACAAGCTATGGTGGAGGATCAACTTTCAGATGGCTCCCTTTGCCACAAGCATCTGAAACAGGTGCGCCCCAGTAGCCATCAGTTGATGACAGCACTCAACTCACCGCCTCTTGTTGATGCAGGGCCGTTGACCAGACTGCCAGGAGGCCCTGAAAGACCAACCCCTTGTACGCCCCTCTAGTGTCAATGGACGATGGTGGGCAGCCAACTCCTGCTTCCTAGCCAATACCAATGGACGTCAACCACACACCTCTGGCGAACTACACACTGCCAGTCTCATCCAATGCCATGGACGTCGATCCACGCTCTGACACTGGCCTCTGTCTGGCTCATCTCTTTCCGGAAGAGGGATGTCATGCACTGATGGTTTGCCTGAAGAGCAGACAATGCACAATGCAGGATACAAGCGAATGGATGCATAACAGTGAGGCGCCCCACAGCGGCGCTTCCGGAGTCACTGGAGGACACAATGAGCACTGCCAGAGAGCGCACTAAACTGAAACTATTTACCTCCACACAGTCACGTGAGACCAACTCGAGACTGCCACATATCACTGCGCACTGACTACTTAGGGGGGCGGGGCGCAGTGCAACACAACGCCAGTTCTCCGCTGACCACCTACGAGAACCAGAGCTCAGGTATCGCGACCAACACCTCTGGGGAAGAGTCTCTGCCAGTGACGCCGCGCCTCCATGACGTCCCGCAATGAAATACGTCATCCAGCTCTGTCTCCCAGGCCATTCCCTCAAGGCTGTCATCATCTCCCTGGCTTGTACATAATTGGTGAAGTACAAAACTTTTAGTTGATGTTTATTGGTTTTTCCTTAGTTTCAGAAGTTTGTTAGTTTGTTTTGTTTCCAGAAGATGATGAGTTTGTCTTATCAATAAACACAATTTCCGTATCAGAAAGTGTCTTTCAGTTATTATCTTTGAGGCGAGATATAGAAATTTGAAGAAAAGTAGTAGTAAATTTGTAACTCTGGGTGATTAATACATTTCTGTATGCAATTATGGAAATTCATTTTTTATTCTCCAATCTCTTTCTTTCTATGTCTAGATTCACTATCCATATTTAATAAATATCATCAAACTGCATAAGACATTTATGGTTTCATATGTTGATGGCAGATTGAAGATTTTGATATTTTGGGGTGAATACCCACAATAATGACAGGGTGACAGATGACAATTTTTTCGAACATTACAAGTATGTAAATCTAAATTAGGACTTTCATAACTTTCAAATTTCACTTGCTATTCGGTTAAACAAAGTAATTACAGAATGTGTGTGTTTATTTTAGGTTGTTAAACATTATAAATTGTCTGCATGTTTTTTTCTGTTTTGTCTTAGATTATTACAATTATGTCCTATATATATATATATATATATATATATATATATATATATATATATATATATATGAGGGAATTTCGAAAAGTAAAGATACAATGGCTTGTGTTCCTTAAATAAAACTTTTATTAAGAAAATGTCAGTTACATCTTATTAATTGGATTATTTGTTATTTTTCGACATAATCACTCTCCTTATCCAATTATTTGTTAAGTCGGTGCACAAGCTTTTGCACCACATAGTCATAGAAGGTTGCCGCCTGTTGTTGGAACCACATTTCAACTTCATATTTGATCTCTTCATCGTTGTGGAATGATTTTCACACCAAGATGTGACTTCAGGTAACGGAAGACATGGAAGTCGATGGGCGCAAGGTCCGGGCTGTATGGCGGATGGTACAATATGTCCCATTTGAATTATTTGAGTAGTGCTTTGGTTATGAGCGCTGTGTGAGGCCGAGCTTTGTCATCAAGCAAGCGGACTCCATTTGTCAGCAATCCCCTGTTTTAGTTTTGAATTCCCGTTAGAAGACGTTTCAGAGTCTGGCAATATGCAGCAGCATTAATTGTCGTTCCAGAAGGCATAAATTTCTACAGAGCATGCCTTGTCTGTCCCAAAAAACAGAAGCCATGATTTTCTTCGCTGAAATCAACGTTTTGCATTTCTTGGCTTTTGGTGAATTCGAATGGCGCCATTGCATTGATTGTTGCTTGCATTCAGGTGTATAGTAATAAATCCATATCTCATCACCTATCACAATGTGATCAAGTAACTTATCACCTGCTTCAGCACAGCATGTGAGGAAGTCGAGTGCAAAGCCCATCCTTTTCTTTTTATGTTCTTCCGTTAACATTTTTGGAACCCAGCACGCACACAATTTCCTGTACTCTAACCTGACAGTCACAACGTTATAAAGAGTTGTCATTGACATGTCCGGTATAATATAATGCAATTCTTTCAGTTTGAGACGTCTGTTCGCACGAATTTATTCCTCTGTTCTCCAAAGAAGGGTATAAGAGGTCACAGATGGCCGACCTGTTCTTTGTTCATCATGAACATTGGTCCTACCTTCAAAGAAATGACGACACCATTTCGTTACATATTGTCGATTGCTAATGTTCCCATAAACAGAAACAATTTCTTTGTGAATATCCGCAGGTCGCTGACCTTTTGCATGAAGAAATCGTATGGCAGAGTGCACTTCGTGTTTGGCGGGATTCTGAATTGGCACAGCCATTCTAAACACGACCTACTCCAACCAGAAGCAAGTAAGCAACGTTCAACTGCTGAACGACCGCGAGGAGAAAGATGATGGTTTAAGGTTAGCACCAGTGTTGCCAACTTGCTCGACGAAACTCTTCCATTCCTCTGGTGTACGGTGTATCTTTACTTTTCCAAATACCCTCGTATATAAGGCAGAGTATCCATCTGTAGTGGGTATGTGCGTGTACATATTGCATGCAAATCAACAGTTTTGTTCTACTCTTAATGAAATTTTGCACACATGACCTTCAGACCAAGAGGACGGTCGCTGTAAATATAACAATCATGTACAACATATCGTTCAGGAGATATGACGTCATTAACAATGAGATGCTGAAAAATTACTGCATCACAGATAATGTTCCACGTTTCCTCCTAAACCACTGGATCGATTTCAATCAAATTTGGTAAACATATTCCTTACCATCAGGTAACAATTTTTGTAGGGTAAGAACCACATACACACATTGTTCAGGTGATATGACGTCATAAACAATAGAAGTCGTAAAATATTGTCACATCATTTGAAGAGATTTTATTCATACAATGTATGAGAATGACAGTACTTTGAGACTTGCAGCAAACTTTTAAGATGATTTCAAAGCTTTATTATACTTTTTCCTACTGACTACCATATAAAACTGATGAAAGGAAAAGTAGTTTCTCACTTACTACTTTTCCACTGATTATGGAGTAAAACTACTTAATTCAGTATGATTTTAATTTTACAATTTCTACGCTACAAACTGTATTCACAGGAAATTTTACAGACAGTATACACTCATACAGCTAAATACACCTTCAAAATTGTGTCACAATACAACACATAGTTAATGAGATATGAGAACATAAACAGTAATGTTCATGGAAAACCGCCCCATCAATCGTCGGCATTAAATCTATTACTTTTTTACTACTAACTGTATTTGAAACAGATTTTACTGATGTACAGCACTAATAGAAAAGAATATAGACCTGCAAAATTATACAATTGTAAAACATAAAATTCAATACATATGAGATAATATATACTGTGATGGGTAAAAAAAAAAAAAAAAAAAATTCACATCATACGAATTTTACATATCATTTCTATTTTGATTGTTATGTTTCTTTGTTTAGATACTGCAGCTATAATTTTGTACATTATGCAAGACAGCATTATGCTCCCATAATTAAAAAAAGAGAGGGCATTTGGTACATATGACGTTACAATTTATAATTTCTACACTACAAATCATACTTGCAGGGAATTTTACAATTAGTATACACACATGCAGCTGAATGTAGCTTCAAAATTTATCACAGTTGACATGTAGTTCATGAGAAATGATGACATAAACAATTGTGTTCATGGAAAACTGTCTCATCACACACCGGCCCCGGCGGATTGGCCGCGTGTGCTGGAACGCCGTGTTGCGGTGTGCGCACCAGTCCGCCGTCAAGGATTCGAATCCCCCCTCGGGCATGGATGTTTGTGTCGTCTTTAGTATAAGGGAGTTCGTAAGTAGTTTGTAAGTTTAGGGACTGATGACCCCGTAGTTAAGTACCTTAAGCCTTACAAACATTTGAACATCACACACCAGGTTTTAGTCTATTACTTCTTCACTACTAACCACTTTCGCAACTACATATTTTTAGGCTTTAGCACTTATATAGCTGAACATATACTTGAAAAGTTATACAACTGAACAACACATAATTTAATAAATATCAGATCATTAATTCTTCGCTGGCTAAAATCCTGTCACATCATGCACCATGTTTTAATCCACTTCTTATTTACTACTAAGGCACTTCTGTATTGCAGTCATATTGACAACATTGAACTGTAAAGTGCACATGGCTTCAGGCGACAGCAAGACTTCTGTACAGATACAAGGAAAGGACGAGAATGAAACATTGTCCATCCAACGAATATCCATTTCTGACAGGTCCACATTTTTATCTTCAAGAGACTGCAGTTTTCAATGAAACAAGGGTTTTCTATTATAATTAATAAATCACAGGGCAATTTATTAAATACTACAGAGTGGATTTCACATCTCTATGTTTCTCACACAGATAATTTTATGTCGCTTGCTCAGGGGTAGGCTCACCAAAAAATTCATTCATACTAGCTCCTTGTCAACTAATCAGAAGTATTGATTATACTCATGTTTTGAATTAAATGAATGTATTAATGGTACATATTTTATATTGAAGACTACCTTTCTTTGTATGGCTACAGCACTTATTGTTTTGTACATTAAGCAAGACAGCCTTATCTCTTAAATATTCTCTCATACATATAATATCTTTTAGGAAAATAGGAGATAAGAGAGAGAAGGGATAGGAGAAGTACTAACTCAAGGCTTGAAAAAATAAGTAAATACCTGGGCAAAGCTGGGTTTTCAGCTAGTTACCAATATAACAGCTACTGTATAGCTATGAATTTTCTTCTGGATACCAGTTCAATAACGCATGCAACAAAATAAATAAACATGTACCTCCTCACAAAGGAGTCTCCTGCTTATCCTCCATTTCAGAGAAAGTTATCATATCCCTGAAGTTGAAAGGAAAGTATACAATGCTTAGAAAAAGAGTGCAAAGAAGCATGGGGGTAATAGTACAGTCTGTCAACTGTACAGTCCCCCAAACATTCCACCAGATTGTGGATTATAGATTAGAAAAGTTGTAGATGCCACCTGATGTTTATATAAGGGTGCAGTGCCATACCAGACACTGAACAGTATACACCACACACAGTTACAAGAATTCCAGCACAAACAAATTGTAGTGTATGGATCACAAATCTGCCATATGAAATGATTTTTTTCCAATGTAATGTTTCTTGTCTTTGCATGAAAGCAGAAATAATGAAGGGGATTACAAGTATCAATACATATTTCTACCAACTTTTTATCTATGGCTTCATTCAAGTACCAGTATGCATGTTTCACACAACTATTTTGCTTTATATGAAATGTTTCCAGAAAGGTGGTTTTAAATGTAGTATTCAGCTAGTTATTTGTCAGTTTTGTAGAAATCAATTATTTCTTACTTCGACCATAGATATCGATAGATTGAGCATAGCATCACTTTCTTCATACCTAGATCTCTATAGGTATACAACATGACTATTAGCAAAATGTCATTATTCTACAGTTGTGGTTATGATTAAGGCCAATTCACACTGTGCATTATGTCAACAACACGTCAGAGAAATGTCACATCAAGTTGTATTCACACTGTCCATCACTTCAATTCGCTTATCCATGGCCTCCTAGAGTTGTAGGAGGCTGTGGCTTATCCCAATACCCGATGTTGAAAGTGATGTTATGAGTGGCGATTTTTTATGTAGAAAGTCATAGTTTAATACTGTAATTGAGGAAACAACAACTATAATGTTATTGACAGCCATAGAAAATTTCGCAATGTATGTTATTCGTAAACTTACTGTGGTTAAGTGCTGGGAAGTGCAACAACATTTCAAAACATCGACATCTATCATCTAGCGAAAAAATAAACGTACAAACACATCAACAATGTTTATAAAAGTATAAATAGATCCTATTCACTTTATCCATTACGACTGGTAAAACCGTGGCCCTCGTTATTAGCAACTTTGGTGCGAACGACTATGGGAAAGCAATATGGCGCAACAGATTTAGAATCACTTCATCACTGTTTCATACAGATCATAAAATAAATAAAACAGGCTCAGTGGTCTCTATACTATTAGCATAGAGATCACTGAACAGGCTACACCTGCTCTATGTTTAACTGCTGTGGTGTATACATAGATATTATGTAGTGTTGCCAACAGTTGCAGCATGTGGGCAACAGACTCTACAGCCATTACGGTTTGCCCATTGACATTTTTAACACTGTCGTACACAACTGAATTTTTATCCTTCATTAGCACTGACTTTTTTATTTAAAATGTTGTTTAATAAAAATTGCGTCATCAAATAACAATCTTATTCAAATTAACAATTTGTTTCAGTCGTTTCTGTTACAATATTACAAAACATAACCCATTTTTCTGTTTCAAATATACGACTTTGCTTTTAGGAGGACACTCAATTGAGGAAAACATTTAAGTCGTCATGAAACATTTGGTATTTACCGCTAAACCACAATAAAAAGGTAAAGGTAAAGCATTCAACAATCTGAAGATTAGTTTGAACACCACAGTGCTTCACTAGGCATGTTCCTGTTTGGAGGTGGTATGCTGTTGCCTTCCTCCGACCTTTGAACTGACTTACCCAGCCAGTTATAGGAGGACCTACAGTTTAACATGGGTTCCGAACCACGGTGTTACTCGGTATTTTTCATATCAGCAATACTGCCAGAGGTGAAAGAAATTGAAAGTAACAGATAAAAATCGTAGGACCTGGCGGTGATCTAACCCGCGACCTTTTCTAGTTTGGCACACTACCACTGTGCAACCGAGGCGCAATAATGAAATAACGATTAATAAGACAGATTTGCGTGTAAACCGTGCAATCGTCGACTTAACATGAAAATCGTGACACGAAACTAGGTTAACTTCCGATGTTAACAGACGTACGTTCGGTCAAAACATTCTTCTCGAGGAAGCTTGACGTTGACGTTGACATTGATGTGACGTGACGGTCCGATGATGGTCAGTATGAATGCTGCCATTAGAAATACATCGTGGAATTTCTAACAGATGGTGACGTGACATTACGCGGCGGACAGTGTGAATTGGCATTTATACAGAGCTTTTGGCACAGGAAGTTATCATTAAATATCACTTGTAAGTATTATAGGTTAAATATAATTGCAGTTCTTCAAAACTGACAAAGTGGTGTTGAGAGATGGCTAATTTTTGCCACCAGTCACATGGTTTTATGTTGTAATCACACCATGTTTACAGCCACTCTGCTGTCTGACCGGTGTATTAGTACTTTGCCAAACTATAACATAGCTGTTACAAAATATTACTATAACACAGGAAGACAATACTTTTGGTTCCTCTCCCATTTTGGCATATTAGGTCACACTGTGTTGGCACAAAATTGGAAACAAAAAATAAGTACTGTAAGTAAGCTCCTAATACTTTGTCACATACAAACCAATATAAACCAAACAATAACAACAAAAAGGAGGACGATGCAAAGTATTCCAAACTATAGACACACTGCAGTTATATGCTCAAACACCAGAAATCTCACTCCATTTAGTGGTGTAATCACTGTTAGGAAAACAAACGGACGAAAATAATTGCTCACTGTACTTTCCCATTCTAGTGATTTGGTTAACCCTGAACCACACAAATAAAACGCAAATAAGAGACGTCACACTTGAATAATATTGGCGCAATGGAAACAGGCTTGACTTCGAAGGCAACTGAACACAGCACTTATAGTGAAAGCACGTTTATTCCGAACTTAACATACACGCAGCACTGACTGCCTCTCGGACAGAGTGCTCTGCTATTTATACACAGACAGAATTTACCAGAAATTAGAAGAACATTAACAAAAGAAACAAGTAGAATTTAGAAGTGAACATAAGAAAGACGTAGAACATTCTGGAATTGTTAATTACAAAGAAATACATTTTTGCCACTGGGTGGGATTGATCCGGTGGCCTTCAGCACGGCAGTCCGTGACGCTGTTCCCTGCACCACGCCGGCAGTTTGTGTATGTGGTCTCTTGCGGCAATATGGAAAGAAATACCAACAGATTATTTTAGAGTATTTTACATTCCACCCCCCTCTTTAGTTATCTTATTTGTACGAAAATTAGTTCATGTATATGACACATTTTGTTGAAACATTTTGATTACAAGATCAAGAAGGAAGGAAGATTGCTGTTCAACACATCGCCGAGAGCACAGTTGGATTACTTGGATAAGGATGGGGAAGGAAATCGGCCATGTCCTTTGAAAGGCGTTTTCCTAGAGTGATTTGTGGAAGTCACAGGAAACCTAAATCTGGATGGCCAGAGGTGGATTTGAACCACTTTCCTCCCGAATGCGAATCCAGTGTGTTACTATTGCGCCACCTCGCTTGGTGATTAAATGATCAGGAAACATTTAAATCTCCATTCTAATCTACTTTCCACCTTCTATTTCTCTCTTCCACCTGCGTCTTCCAACCAGTCCTTTTGCAGCCTACCTCCTCATAACCTGTCACTGTTCTACATTCCTCTCCACATTCCCTCTAACTACTTTGTCACAGCTTCAGTTACTTTTACCTTACACCATCAGCCTCGTCCACCTTCTATTTCCTCCTGCCTAATAATCCCACACCACACACACACACACACACAAAATCTTCCACTTGCCTCTTGCAGATCACGCACTTTTTCGTGCCCCCTCTGTGATCGGCGGAAGTCGGCTGAGTTCGTGTGTCTATGGAATGTTTATGCTCTCTACCAACCTCACCTCACAGCATTGTACACCATAGACGCCGAGGATGAGTGGCCGAGCGGTCTAAGGCACCTCACTGAGCGCAGTTACTCACTGTCAGAGGTTCGAGTCCTCCCTGGGGCATTGGTGTGTGTGTGTTGTCCTTAGGTTAGTTTACCTTAGTTTAAGTAGTTTGTAAGCTACGGACTGATGACCATGCAGTTTGGTCTGATAGATTTACAAACATTTGAACACCATAGGCATAGTCACTGTATTGTTGATTTGTGCTTGGTTTTGATTATTTTCTTCCACTCTGTTATTTGGTAAAATAAGTCCATATACCCCGACAACTTCTTTTAGAAAAAGGGAGACTGTCCTTGAAAGTGGTATGAAGAATGTTTTCTATTAATCAAACAATAAAGTAAAACTTAATTTCGTGTTCCATCTACATGTTTCTTTTAAAACCTGTAAGCTATATGCTGTAAGCTGGCGGCACTGGGAGCAAGAGGCGGGGCTTGTTGTAACAGCCAATGCACTACGAGCTGAACGCAATCTTCAGCTGCCAACATTCTCCGCTCAGGGGCCACGTTATCTGTACACAACCCTCTCCTCCTCCCTCAGTCCATCACCTCACTCCCCAACTCCGCCCTATCCCTTTGGCCATCTTCTCTTTCTCGGTGCTCTTCACTTCCAACCCTTCTCTCTATCCATATACTGCTCTCTCACTTCCTGCCTCTTCCTCTGTCCCACTTTCTCTGTTCCTTTCTCATTGCCACTTTTTGTCCGTCTCCTCCTTCTCCTTCTCCTCCTCCTCCTCTCTCTCTGCCTGTTCCCTATGTCACTTTATCTCCATTCCAGTGAGAGGTAGACCATTCGTACCACCCACAGCCCTTCTTTCCGGACAAGTGATACATGTGCCATATTGCTTGATATTGATCCTGTGCTTTCGGAGAAGATTTGGAATGCACGTTCGTCAATTTTTTTCTTCAGTATACTTCATGTCCATTGAAATAAATGGACAAAAAATCGCTAGTTGTCAAATTAGCCCTGTAGCTTGCGAAACTTGCTACTACCTTGATTTTTTTAGATTGTTCCTCACATCTCTAACAGAGTATATTTTTAAAATACAAGTTGCTAACACAGGTCACAGAAGTTACGAACCAATAACCTTTGCGAAAGCACAGCCTTTTGTGTCTGAAATGTCTTTTTTAGACCCATAGGTCGCGTGCCAGTTCTAAAAAAATATGGATGTAAGCAGTACATAGAGCCGCAGCTGACTTTACACAGATATGGTAGTTTAGAGTTCGTTGTGATGCTAGGGAGCTTTCAATGTTTGAAATTAGCACTGTGGAGTGTGAGTGTGAGAGTGCACGTACGACGACTGCGATACTTTTATGTGAAGAGATATCTGCGCGGATTTCTGTGAGACAAATCGTTGCGAGCAGACCTAATAAAATTACGGTAATTACTCTTATTAACTGCTCGTCAGTCTCAGTCACTTTTTAACTTTCCTCAGTATCTATGAATTACTACTTAATTCTTTAAAGTTTAAACACGCAGTTACTAACGTTACACAACGAATGAGTAAAAATCGCATAACGAATAAATTCTGCAGTGGTAGCAATTCGAGATTTCGATTACAGGCATAAGTATTGAAGTATATCTCTGTTCAGCTGAAAGTTGTATGACGGTGGGAAGCCGCTGAATTTGTGTTTGCGTTGAGGTATTTGGTGCTAAGATTATGCTGTATTTATCGGCTGTAGATCCAAAATAGGCTTTGCATCCCCTGCCACATAAGCCTAGAAACCTTGGTTTGTTTTCGTTTCCATCACTCCCGTAATGAAGTGCGTTTATTATATATTTTATCAATAAATGACGCTGTTAGTATTTCCCCTAGTTTATGAACCATGATATGCTGTAGAATTGTGAATTAGAGGTAGCAAACGGATGCGCACGAAAAACTTTATGGCCTCTTCAATTTACGAGGCTCTGAAATCGCGGCATTTTACGTAAGAGTGTACACCTTGTGAAACTCGCAGTTGATAAGAGCAAACTATTTTGTGCAGAAGAGTGATGTAATTGTCATATTTCTGGCCATGGCGAACGCACAACTAATTCCTGTCGTTGCAGTGTAACTTTATAATCAAACTTATCTTTCATGTAGTGTAACGGATGAATCAAACAAGGAGTACCAAAAAATATTTTCAATGGCGACATATCAATATAGATCACAGTACCGTTCATGATGTATATTCTGTTTCAACATGTTGAAGCCCATGAAAATAATTTAAACGATTGCGAAGTAATGGTGTGCTGGATGTGACGGAAATATTTTGTTTCAGTAGCCATTGGCCTCAGCATTTCATGGGAGGAATCTTTATATATCTGCACCAGTCTTTGGCACTCTAGGCTGCCTTATTATGGCCTTAGATCATTACTGTTCAGCGAATATAGCAGTGTGACATGGTTAAAAATGCTTTTGCTTTATAAACAAAGAGCTGATATCTACCTAAGACGTTTGTAACTCCTAATATTTGCAACAAAACTAGGGGTACTCATTTGAGCTATGCCAAATTCCTTCTAAAACATCTTTATATATGTATAATGTCTCATTCCATAAAGAAATTGTCTTCCAGCTGTCGAAGTTTTGTATTGTTACCTCCCCATTGGTTTCCTGAAGACGAGTAACACCATTTTTGTTTAAAGGCTCAACCCGTACAATTGCACTTGAATATCATTGCCCCCGCTCCTTCCCTCCCTCTCTCTAAACCACACACATAAAATTTGTATACATAATTAATGCTGTGTGGTTGACAGGTTCTTGTACTATCCATAAATTAGTTGTAACAATTGAAAATCCAATTAAAACATAAAAAATGGAGGATAGATAACAACATGCTGTAAAGAGGCTCGCTGATCTGCTGGCAGGCATGGAAAATACACTCCCATTCACACAACTTAAATTTTCGTCCTTGGCCTTCATCAGAAAAAGAAACACATACATTCAGACAATCTCACTCAACTATACACAAACATAAGTGTCCAACCACTGGTGCTGGAGTGGCCCAGACTTGGTGGTTCTCTCTCTCTCTCTCTCTCTCTCTCTCTCTCTCTCTCTCTCTCTCTCTCTCTCTCTCTCTCTCTCTGTGTGTGTGTTGTGTGTGTGTGTGTGTGTGTGTGTGTTTCTTATTTTGATGAAGGCCATGGCAGTAAATTTAAGTTTTGTGAATGTGTGTGTTTTTCTTGCCTGTCGGCAGCTCATTGAGCCTCTTTATGGTGAGTTGTCATCTATCCTTCATTATTGACAGTAAATTAATTATACTCGTAAGATGAACAGCCCATTGCAAACATCACCACACTGTTCCACCATTGCCATAAGTAAAATTTGATCTATTTCTGTCATCCTACATTGATAGTTTGCTTATTTACTTAATCCTGTCCTATATAGGATACCAATGTTCTTTGCCTCCTTTATTTGCAGTCACAGTTTCTGCCACTTTTCCTGACAGTTCCATACTTCTCCAGTGCCTCTTCCTTTGTTTCTTACTGGCTGTTCTTGGTGTACAGTCTTTTTATGTCTGCTGATCCTTTTCAAGTTACTTTATTTGTAACTTTTGAATAGTCTTCACCATAAACTTTACTTTTAAACTATTTCAAATAGCCATGTTTTTACTCCTGTCCCTCTTTGTTCTCTGTTTTCTGGATATCGCCCAACTTGGTTATTTTACTTGGGTCCGACTGTTGACTCTCATGACTTCACAGCTGTCCTTTCTAATATTCATGCACTCTGTTTTCCCAGCATCATAATTATCTTTTAAGTTTCAAGATTTTTTAATATTTATCCAGTGGCGGTAATCATTTGCGTCTAAACTTAATTATAATGTTGAGGACGACATCAGACTCACTGCCAAGAATGCTCCATACACTTTAGGGTTGCCAGTAAGATGAAAGGGGGAGTGGCTATTGTGGAAAAGATGGAGTTGAGCCATAGATCCATGAGGTAGATGAATGATATGTTGAATAGCTTTTCTAATGTTATTTTATAGTAGTGGATTGGAAACCACACACTCATAGTACAGACAAGCTTGCAGGCGTCTTAATGGAGGTGCCTGAAGCTTTAAGCCTTTCAAAGCCAAATTTTATTAATTTATGAACAAAAATATTTCTTTGGATATTTCTAAGCATAATGATTGGAATAATGTATATTTAACACAATTTTTGATTGTTTTTAGTTTTTGGAGTGAAATTTGGGACGACTACAGATGGCATCATTGTGCGGGATATGTTTTCTGTATTGCAACTAATAGCATTTTCGAACTGTTTACTACTTATTTAGACACTGAACAATTATTTAGTAATGACATTTTTAATTTATTTTGTTTCCTTTACCTTGATATAATTATTTGAAAGTCTTGCTGCATGTACTCCAACTTAGACATGTAGCAACGATACATACTTTGACAATGTGTTTTAGCCTAATGCTCCGTTTCCTCAAGGTAATGGTAGACAACCTAGACACAGTGAATTGTTGAAAGTCCTGCAGTGTTGTTTACAATCTTTGGACAAATAGTTGTGGCTAGAGGAACAGCTAAATATGATGTTTCCATAGGAGAACACTTGGAGGGAAAAGGTTAAGAATGACTTAAAACAGTTTGAATAAGGTTAAATGATAAATGTGGGGAGAAATAATAAATTAGGATAAGTTTCTACTTACTGTATCTTGACTTAAATTACTTTGTAATTAACACATTGCAATGGCAGAGGGTAATGTTGCAAACACACTCTTCACAAGACACTCTCAGTATCTACAATACAGACACCATAGATATCATTTGGTGTTTGATAAGAGTTAAGATTGCATTGAGGCTGGCTCACTTGACTCTTTTGGCTCACCTGTAGATGGGGATACCGCCCATCAGGTTTGACCTGTGACGTCATCGTAGTGCAGCAGTTTTAAAGTACATGCGTGTGTTTGTAGAAGGCGTGAGTGATTATGTGGTGGTTGAGTTAAAGACAATAGTTTGTTTACAAACAAAACATTAATATTTTGTGTTTAAAAAGTGATATGTAGCTTTTCTCTGATGGTTAGATGTAGGTTAACTGAGATTTTTTTTTCTTCGTATGTGAGCACCAAAGGTGCGAATTTTTGGCCTAAGACCTGTGAGCGATGGTACATTTTGTTATCTATAATAACTATAGATTATTTGTATCCACTATACAGAAGTATTAACATATCCCATATACTGGTTTTCTGCCATCTTGATGACGTCATGGGTCAAAGCAGACGGATGGTATCCCAGTCTACAGTTATGCCCTTTGAAACATGTTGTAAAGTAATTTTAATTATATGTAGAGGGGGCACTAAATGGCAGAAGGCACATTCAAAATTATATCTTATGCTATTATTAATATGTAGGGGGAAAAGTCCTTCATTGAATGATAAAAGCACAGCTAAAACGTAAAAGGTATGGAGGAACAGTTGCCAAAATTACCACCAAATAGGCCTATGCAAAAAGAAGCCACAAGAACTTTCATTTTATGATGAACTACTTTTATGGTTACAGACCTGATTTTTAGATGCAACAATGAGCAGCAATTGAGCTGTTAAAATAATGGTCAATAGTTAATTTGCTTATGATACTAATATATTGGCATTATAATATACTAACCAGTTGTATTCAACTGGTAGAATAAAAGATAGTGAATTTCAGAATTATAAATAATGGCTTAAATAGATTAGATTAAATTATGGGAAGGACACTGGCGGAGAAATTATAAAGTGGACTCTGTTCGTTGATAATGTACATTTTTCTGAAACATGTTTGTATGGCACTTTGCTCCAGTTTGTAACTGAAACAGTAAAGTACAAACCAAGACAAGGGCTTTGGAACTCGTGCTCCTGGTATTAAACTATCATTTAGTAGAAAGAGAGAACTGTTTGTAATTCACAGAAGAAGCTGTAGACAAGATCTAAAGCTCCATACTGTAAAATGCTTTTGTATGTTATTACAAAATCAAAACTCCTATCTATCAGTAAAATTGGTGTCATTCATTTCCATCCTACACAGCAATACGTTCAGAGAAACAATGCTCTCAGCCTATTGTAAAACTTAGCTAATGAAGTTAAACAACCTTATCCAGGGTTGCCACAGGTTCTGAAAAATCGAAGCATTTCAAAAGCCGGGGAAATCGTTTTTGGACCAACAGATTAAATGGTTTGTTCATGGAGGTGATGTATCAGAATCAGCAAAGAGATCACGTCTCTCGCAAAGGAGTTTTGGCAGGTTGCTCACTGATTTTAGTTGTTCATTTGGCATTTTACTGTTTGAGAAAAAGCTGACTATTTGGCATAGATGATAAATCCTGTAAAGGACAAGGAGCACAAAATTGCTGTTAATTCAAAGTTTGAGTTGAATTGTTAATAAACTCTGAAATCCTTCAACTGAAAATATTTTTTTTTATTAACACAACTTACCTCTTCAATTGCCCTTCAGTGCTTGAATTGGCCATAATCCTGTGGAGGCAGCACTAGTTCATGTTGATTCAAAATTAAAGCTGCAGCAGTGTCTTGAAATCAGGGAATTGTCAGATAATATCACTTTGCAAATCTTCCAGCAACTCTGTAATTGCAACCTAAATAAAATGAAATATTTGGACTGTGTGTCCTTGTCTTACATTAAAATATCCAACTTTTGTGAGTAGCTCACACCACACCATACCATACTATACCACACCAGGCAACATTTTGCTGATCTGCAGTGGATTCAATGATGAATATCGAGGTGCTCGCCCCCCTCCCCCTTCCTTCCTCCAGAGGCCCTGTAGTTGGGATGTGCTGCCGTGTCTCTGGTATTGCTGTGTAAGCATAGCAAGTAGATCTGTCACAATGCTGTTCTGTTGGTTGTCTATTTTCAAAACAACAGAATGTCAGCCTCTCTAATTTTTTCACCAAAGACATATTGGAAATTATATTATGGCAGAAACTATATTTAGATTATATAAGTATGAACAAGATCAATCAGTATTGTTTATTGTTAATACATACCCCCCATGAACCACAGACATTGCCGAGGTGGGGTGTCTTGCGTGCCTCAATCATACAGATAGCTGTACTGCAGGTGCAACCACAATGGAGGGATACCTGTGGAGAGGCCAGGCAAATGTGTGTTTCCTGAAGAGGGGTAGCAGCCTTTTCAGTAGTTACAGGGGCAACAGTCTGGATGATTGACTGAGCTGGCCTTGTAACATCGGCTAACATGGCTTTAACATGCTGTTACTGCAAACGGCTGAAAGCAAGAGGAAAGTGGAGTTGTTAATTTTACTGAGGACATGCAGCTCTACTGTATGAATATATGATGATGGCATCCTCTCGGGTAAAATATTCCGGAGGTAAAATAGTCCCCCAATCGTATCTCTTGAGTGGGAACTACTCAAGAGGATCTCATCATAAAGAAAAACAAAACAGGCATTCTACAGATAAAATCAGAGCGTGGGCTGTTTTCTCTCTTAATCGAGTAGGTAAGTAGAAAATTTCATTCAAAATTATGTAAGTTGCCATTCATATTCTCAGATAAGACTTGCACAGGACAAGGTAGTGTGGGTAGCTGCATGAATCCAGTCTGTGGACTGAAGATCACAACAACGTATTATAAAAATTTTACTTTTCATATTAGCGAATTTGTGTGATAGTCTTGGCTAATGATTCTGAATATGTATGGATTGCTGATATTTATTTCTAATGGAAAAATCAAAGGGATTTCTGACGAAACCCTTATATACTCCATAATCCACAATAAAGTGCATGGCGGAGGGTACACTGAACCACTACTTGGCATTTCTTTTCCTATTCCAGTCTCAAATAGAAAGAAGGAAAAAAGAATGTATATATGCCTCTGTACAAACCCTAATTTCTCTTATCTTGTCTTTGTGATGTAAGTAGATGGCAACAAGATGGGTCTACACTCAGCTTCAAATTGCGGCCCTCTAAATTTCCTCAACAGAATTTCTCAAAAAGAATGTTATCTCCAGCAATTCCCATTTGAGTTCCCGGAGCATTTCTGTGACTCACACATTGATCGAACCTTCCAGTAACAAACCTTGCTGCTCACCTCTGAATTGTTTCCATATCTTCCTTTAAACTGATCTGTGGGTTCCAAACATTGAGCAGTACTCAAGATGTGGTCGTACAAGTCCTTTATATGTGGCCTCCTTTACAGATGAAGTACATCGTCCCAAAATTCTCACAATAAACCAAAGTTGGCTGTCCGCCTTACGACTGTCCTTACATATCCCTTTCATTTCATATCCTCTGCAATGTTATCCCTAGATATTTGAATGATGCAACTGCATCAAGAAGCTCACTACTAATGCTGTATTTGAACTATATGGAATTGTTTTTCCTACTCATTTTCATCACCTTGCATTTTTCTACACATGTTCTGAACAGTTGCACACAGTGATTGTAGCACCTCCCTGTTCTGGTGTCTGGTTGCCAAACTGTTTTTGCTTTTGCGTGTTCGCTGTGCAAACAGCAGATGATTACAGGCAGGAAGTTGGTCGGGTAGTGCTACACACGGTACAATTTGATGGTTGGAGTGGTGGGGGGTCGGATGTTGGACAATCAGCTGAACCAACCTTCCGACAAGCGAAGTTGGTCGGGTAGTGCCTCCACACATCGGACCGCTGGTAAATTAGTCCTGACACATCGTAATGTTTTAGACGCGGTCTCCTTTACAGATGAAGTAAATCTCCCAGTAAACCGAAGTTGGCTGTCCGCCTTACTCACAACTGTCCTTACTTGTATTCGAACATTATGGGATTGTTTTTCGTACTCATGGGCATCACCTTAACATTTTTCTACATTGAGAGCTAACTGCCATTCTTCACACCAACTAGAAATTTTGTTTAAGTCATCCTGTATGTTATTACAGTCAATTAATGACAACATCCTCCCATACACCATAGCATCATCAGCAGACAGCTGCAAATTACAAGTTACTCTGTCCATCAGATATTTATATAGAGAGAGTGCTCCTATCACACTCCCCTGGGGCATGCCTGATAATACACTCGTCTGTGATGAACACTCACTGTCGAGATCAGTGATACTGTGTTCTATTACTTAGGAAGTCTTCCTGCCACTCACAATTCTGTGCACCTATTCCATATGCTCGTATCTTCGTTAGCAGTCTGCAGTGTGGCACCACGTCAAATGCCTTTTTGAAAGATAAATACAATAGAGAAAAACACAATCTGTCTGTTGTCCTTCATCCATGCCTTACCACATAAGCACCTCAAACTTTTATCAAAAACATTAGGACTTTGCCAAAGGTGCATGTCAATGCTGATCATTATTTACTAGTATCTGTGATATTGAGACTGGACCATGCAGAAGTTACTTAACTTGTTGCCCCTTTAATTTTCTTATAAAGATTATTCACCTGTACAGTTTCTTCTTCCTTTTCTGTAGTAGTAACACTACATACATCATAAGCCATATCATTAATCAACTTTCATTTTCATTAAATTAATAATAATAATAATCTGTCATTGCACAAATTTTCGGATTAGCATGCAAGGATTGAGAAGATCTATGGCAACTCAAATGGGAATTTCTTTACAAGGAATGTGATTAAGAAAATTTAGAGAATCTGCAACTGAAGCAAATTGCAGAAAAATTTTACTACCTCCATTTCATGTAGGTATCTCAAAAGTAAAAGAAGATAAATTAAGTCTTGTACAGACACATTTAAATAGTCAATTTTGTCTTTCTGTGGGTGGAACAGGAAAGGAAATGAGCAATTGTGGTACTGGGTGCTATTCCCAGCTCTCTTCAAATGTTTGTAATCCTAAGGGACCAAATTGCTAAGGTCATTGGTCCCTTGACTTATAAACTACTTCAACCAACTTAAGGAAAACACACACACCAATGAGCAAGAAAGGACTCGAACCTCCTGCGGTCATGGCTACACAATACATAATGTGGTTCCCAGACCGTGACGCCATTCCCGTGCAGCTCAAAACACTTGTCCCAGTAGTACATCTCTCCACTCTTCTCCTGCAATCAGTGAAAACACGTGTGCTGTACTGCAGACTGTGAGCAAAAGTACAAACATGAAACTTCCTGGCAGATTAAAATTCTGTTGGGACCGGGATTTGAACCAGGGACATTTGCCTTTTGCAGACAGGTGCTCTACTGTCTGAGCTCTCCCAGCACACTTCATGGTCTGTTCCATTGCTGATCCTATGCCTATTCTCAGCAGGTGGATCTTTGATTTAGGTACTCATTATAATGGGATCAAATTGAGGAAGTGCTCCATCCTGTTTTAACAAGGCATCAGTGATCTGACATAGTTTTGCTGAAGTTGTAGGTTGAGGAATTGCCCTAGCATGTCAAGGATAGTTTTACTTGTCATTGTCACATTTGTGAACATGAAGGGTTCAGAACGTTACCTTTGTGAATCCAAGTCACACACTCTTTTGTTGTGACTGCCGGCAATATTTTAAAACACAATTCCATCCGTCTAATTTGACCCATGACGTCATCAGCGTGTCAGAAAACTCGTATACAGGATATCTTAATACTTCTATATTGTAGATAATAAATAATCTGTAATTATCCTTGTAAATTACAGATAACAGAATGTACCATCGATCACAGGTCTTGGTCCAAAAATTTGCTCCTATACCTTACCATCATAGGGAAGCTACAGATCACTTTTTAAACAGACAATATTAATCTGTTCTGTTTGTAAACAAACTATTGTCTTTAACTCAGCCACTGATGTCACAGATAAAATCTGACGGGTGGAATTGCGTCCTATAAATTACCCGTGTCTGCCATTCAGTGGCAACATGAGGTGATTAGTCACTCATATACAGCAGTTATGTTTCTTAATGTGTCCACAAATGTGGAATGTGCCTTCATCTCTAAATAAAATGTGATCTATGAGATGTTTGTTGTGTGTTGCTTTTATCAATTTGTAACATGCAACTTGATGTGCTGCATTTTATTTTGTGATCTAATTTGTGAAGCAGGTGAATTTGATTTATGTTCCTCTTGTGTAAGGTATAAAACTTCCAAAATTGATTTTGGCTCTTTTTATTCATTGCTTAAATGACACACAGATAACATTGGACTTATTTCAGTCTCTTGTTCTATGGTGGGTCACCTGAAGCATAATTTATCTGCAACTTTTCCAGTTGTTTCAAACTTATTGACAAGTAACCTGATGTTTTCCCTTGTTGGTCCTGGTTTGTTAAATTTCCAAGTTAAACTCCTTGGGACACTAATAGCCAGCCACATGTTCTTCTACAGCCTGCATCCTTTTTGATTATTGTGGAAACAAATTGTAAAATGTGTACATAGAGAGACAATGAACAAAATTCCTGTTATGTAAATGTTTGTACTATGTCTTAGATATGGTTTGAGACCTAATGACAACTCTGTATTTCCCTGTGTGCACACTTATAAGTGGAATCACCAGAATATGTTTCATACACGGTTTCCACTTCCAGGGTGTCTAACAGATTTTACATCATGAATGCCAGGAGTAGTTCGACTGAGATCATCTTGACAAAAATACTCAATTCCTTTATTTTCTGTTTAAGTTGACAGACTCCTTGAACCTTTTGGAAGTTTCTTAATGTTTCCTTTCATGTCAACACGATCTAGTTCCTTAACCAGTTTCTTCACAACACCACTTTGTTTACTTGGACTGATTGGAAGTGACTTATTTGCCTTATTTACTGTTTTGCCTCATGTTTGAGGACATTTGTAAGAGCCTAACTCATTAGTTTGGTTTGTTACTGCCATATTTTTACGTTTCCTTTCCCTACACAAACTTTGTCTTGTGTTGTCCTTTTCTCTCTTACATAGTAAGACTATGTCTGTTCATCAGTATTTCCTCTGTATTCTTTATCTACTCATTTTCTCTCTCTCATTTTTTAAATGTTCTTCATATTTCAGTGGGTCTTCCTTCATTTTATTCCTCATCTTTCTCATTCTTTCCATTGAACTCATTATCTAGGAATGCAAGGTAAATTGTTTATATTTATTTTTAATGTCAGTAGATCTGTATTTACTTTGTATCTCACTGGTCTAATATGTCACATGAACATAAACTGACTGTTAAAAATATTAGACACTGCCATTTTATTAAGCTGTGAATGCTTTCAAAAAGTCTGCATTTTGTCGCACCCGTGACAAATGTTACTGTCACACCCATGACGCCATTCCTGGATAAAATACAGTTATTCCCAGAAATCAATAGGTTTGGGAGTTAATGTATTGTCTTAACATTACTTTCCCAGAATAGAAATAATTATGAAGTACTTGTTCAGGCAAGAAGCGGGCTTTAGCTTCTTTTTTGCCTCGGGTGTGACAGTGACCCCTGTCAATTTCAAAAGAGAAAAAAGAGAAAAAAAAAGAGAGAGAGAGAAAAAAATCAAACAGACAGCAAATTGATTCAGCCAATGTAACAAAAGTTTTGAGGTCTTCATAGATTTGTTCAACTATTTGGGATGGTAAATCATAGTTAAATGGTTTGAATACAATAAAAATGAGTTTCAAATAATGCAATTTTGTATTTTGTTAGTGCATTCACGTGCCTAAACCTTTACTTTTGTGATTTTTAAAAAATGACACTTTGGCTCATTTCATGTGGAATGAGCCAGTAAACTCACAGTTCAAAGTTACCCATTACTATAACAACAACAGTAATGCTGCTCCATGATGGTACTGCAAAGTACCTGTTATAGATAGAATGTCTTGAAGAGTGAAATCTGTGGAAAGTACAGTTCGAAAATCAGGTTTAAACATTTTACATTATTTCCTTTGTACCAGTGCATCTTTTTATTGATCCAGTTTGGATTTATTGGGAGTGATGTAAGGGTTGTTTGTAATAATAATTCACTGCATTTTTTCTTCCCCCTAGGTTTGCTTAGTATTCTTTGTTGAGTACTTGCTTAGCTGCCACAGGTCTCCTACGTTTTTAGCACTACTTTTCTTTGGCTGTGCCACATGTCTATCATTTTGCTATTCTTTTCCCTTCCCTTGGGGACCATGTCTTATGTATACTGAGAAAACCAAAGCTTCTAATTGTCCTGGGAAAGAGATGGAGGTGTCAGCTCCTTGAAACAAAGCAATTTGTTAAACATTGAACTGTGTTAGCTTGGTACTGTAGTTGTACTGTGATCGAATTAATTAGCTGTAGTATTGTCTTTTGTGTTTTTTGATGAAGCAAGATTTAAGGCATTGCTATGAGGTATTGGTTTAATAAGAATGTCAGAAAACAAAATCTAGTCACTGGTTTACCTTACTTAGCAACTGCATACTGATGACCTTAGCCGTTTTGTGCCAAAGAGCAATTAAAAAACTGCATTTTTATCTTCAGTGCAATGTGTAATTCTATGTTTATTGTTGTATTCTAAAATTAACAATTTTCTAATATCTTTGTATATATTTTTTTATTTTTAGCATGTCCCAGATATCTCATCAAGAATGCAATGCAGTAGAAAATGATCTACCACCAGCTTGCTTGCATGCAGAGCCCAGCACCAAATCTGTCTCTGTTGTGTCAGACAGTTTAGTAAACAACTTCAAAGAAAGTTTGCCTAATAAAGGAGACGATAACCTGTCTTCTGGTGTTCCACTGAAGACGTCTGAAAGTGAAACTGAGAAAATGAGAGATAATAAAAGCTCCTGCAGCATATTGAGTAATAACATCACATTCACATGCAGCACTTGTTTGAAACAGTTCTTATCAAAATCAGCCCTCATCAGACATGTATTTATTCACATGCCTGATGCACCAAAACCAGGAGATATATGTGAACTGTGTGGTGAAGTGTTCCAATCACCAGAATTTCTTCAAAAACATGTTGTGTCATTCCATGTTGGAAAACCTATTAGAAATGGTGCATTGATTGGACAAGATGGTAAAATGCCTGTTTCTAATAGTCTTAGTGATGATTCTTTTGAACCACCAAGGAAGAAACAACGCTGTGTGGGTACAACTGACAATATCCTCATCTGTACTCTTTGCGACAAGAACTTTGTGCGTTTGGACCTACTGCGTAAGCATTACATGGCACACACGGGTGAGAAGCCTTATCGATGTGAAGTATGTGGCAAGTCATTTGTCCAGAGAGTTCTGCTTGTTAGGCATAAGTTTGTTCATTGTGCACTGCAGCCACTTGCGTGCAATTCATGTCCTGAAAGATTTTCAAATACACAGGCCTTGAGACAACACTCTCTTGTTCACGACAGTGGAAGTGGTGTCATGTACAATTGTGAGATGTGTGGTGTACCATTTGCTGAACATGCTGGACTCAGGCGTCACTGGATGAGCCACTCAGGAGAAGAACCTTACGTGTGTGATATATGCAGTAAGTCGTTTGCTCATCCAGGTCATCTTAGAATGCATCGACTTGGTCATCTTGAAGAGCTTCACTTTTTATAAAATCTTTGACAGTTACATCTTTTGAGCTACTTGTTCAAAAATTCAAGATATGCACACAATTCCCTCCCCCCTTTTTTCTAACATTGAAACAGTCATTAGTATGCCTAGTACCTGTCAATATGGACTTTAGTTACATTACTATAACAATAATCATCATAATCATGATTAACATTTGTCTTGACTGCCTTTAGGCACTGTTAATGTTACTATTGATTAAACATTTTTGAAAGTTTGCAGTTATAAATCTCATGTGCTTTGAGGAAATAACACCAATGAACTGATTGTCCTGTTAACTGTTCTTTTTTACCTTTCATTTTCTTCAGAATTTATGGAGACTTGTAGACCTGTTTTATCAGGTTTTTTGTGAAATATTGAAATACTTATTTCACATTATTCGTGATTGTTAATTAATGCTGTTAACTTGTTTAAATACGCCAGTTATAGTTAAATAATTGTTATAGTTTTGTTAGTTGTCTGGTTTGTTTTAAGTTCCTATGTGTCATTAACCACCCAAAAGTTTTGTATTTGCTAAAAAGATGAATTTATAACAAATTGTTGCACCAGTAATGTGTGATCTGCAACAATCATAAAAATGATAGAAGCATAATTTTTTTATATTCCAAACAGTCTGTGTTGTGCACTATTAAAATTATGTTGCTAGGACTGTAAAATAAATAAGATTCTTAATTTTATGCATTTTGTTATTTGTGTGACTTAAGATATGATTTCAGGTTTCTTTCATGGTTAAAATGTCTTTCTATTTATTTGAAAATAAGGTCTCAGCATTTATGGCAGGATGTTGTAATTATGCAAATTTTCTCTTGTTAACTGTGCTCTCTACAGTAATGTTACGTACATTAATGAAATAATGTCATTGTGCAAGAGGAGTAGAATGTAAAAGTACCTGCTATTGATCCAGGCAAATGGTGGGTTATACAAAAAATTTCACCCCATCTTGTATTGTTAATTTCATTTACATTTTAATGATACTATACAAGTAAGTGCCATAGTTTGCTTTCTCTTCATGGTCACATATAAGTTGAAATTAAAAAATTTTCATCATCTCAAGGTAACGAAAGCATCCAAAAAATGAGAAAGTGGTAATGTTGGACATGTGTGACACTAGTGTAGTGTACACAACAGCCAAGCTCTGAATGTGGGCAACAGGATAGTCTGTCAATTTCAGGACTAATAACTTGGATAGTTGACATCATACTGGCATTAAATTTGTTAATAAAAAATAAAGAAGGTTTGACTTATCAGATGAAAAGGCACTGGTTCGTTGACACACACACACACACACACACACACACACACACACACACACACACACACACACAAGAAACTGGCTTTCACAACCATTTGTTGCTTTATCAGACAAGAGGAAGGAAGGAAAGGATGTGAGTTTTAAGGGAATGCGTAAGGAGTCATTCCAATCCCGGGAGCGGAAGGACTCGCCTTAGGGGAAAAAGGACAGGTAAACAAACAAACACACACACACACACACACACACACACCAAGGCAGACATATGCAAAGAAGTTGGACAGAGATGCCAGTCAAGGCAGAGGCTCTGTCCAGAGATTGGAGGTAAAGATGTAGAATGGTGGGTGGGAATTTGAAATTAATGGATGTTGAGACCTGGTGGGCAATGGGAAGAGAGAATATGCTGAAGGGCAAGTTCCCATCTCTGGAATTCTGAAAGGTTGGTGTTGGTGGGAAATATCCAGATAACCCGGACAGTGTAACATCGTGCCAATATTTGTGGGCCTTGCGCCAAGGTATGCCTAGCCACAGGGTGATCCTCATTACCAACAAACACTGTCTGTCTGTCTCTGTCCGTTCATGCGAATGGAGAGTTTGTTACTGGTCATTCCCACATAGAATGCTTTACAGTGCAGGCATGCCAGCTGATAAATCATGTGGGTGCTGTCACAAGTGTCTGTGCCCTTAATCATGTACAGTGTCCGGGTTATAGGACTAGAATAAGTGGTGGTTGGAGGGTGCATAAGTTAGGTTTTACACCATGGATGGTTACATGTGTAGGTGCCGGGGAATGGGGAAGGTGCTTTGGGGATTTCATAGGGATGAACTAAAAGGTTACAAAGGTTAGGTGGGTGGTAGAAAGACACTCTTAGTGGAGTGGGAAGGATGTCATGAAGGAGGGATCTCATTTCGGGGCATGATTCAAGGAAGTTGTATCCCTGCTAGAGATCCACATTCAGAGACCGCTCCAGTCCTGGAAAGTATCCGGTGATGAGGGGCACTTTTAGGATCCCTCTGTGCAAAGTTCTGGGTTTGGAGGGATAAGGAAGTGGCCCTGGCAATTTGTCTCTGTACCCGATCAGAAGGGTAGCTGTGGGATGTGAAAGCTGTCATCAGGTTATTGGTGTACTGATTCGGGGATTTAGGACTGGAGCAGACTCGTTTAGTGTTTATTTAAGATTAAGGAATACAGGTATCATACATGGGGGGAGGTAGTATGGACATTGTCCAGCTCTTCAAGATCAAGAAGGAGAGAGAGACAGGACATCTGGTTTGACAACAGTGAGACTGTAGTATATACACTGACGGTATGGCACATGGGCCCTCCCTTTCTGTCCTGGCTGCGGAATATGCCTCTAAGTTATAATAACAATTGTAACTATTATTATGTATCATACACTCTTCACTCTCCAAAATGGTCCACATGACAGAATGATTTTGCTCTGGATTTATAACTAAGTGAAGGATTATTAACCCTTTCACTCCGGTGCTGTGATTGTCGCGCCGTGCGCTGTGGACGAGTGCCAATCGCGCCCGGCCATGCCCACTGTACGGCGCGTTTTCCGCACACCCCACGGCGCTACTCTGTCCTGCTTTCACACTCTGTTTTATTGCAATTAATGGAGGGGAAATTAATTTGGAATAGAAGCAGTTTTCTTCCTTCTTTCGGATAATTTGCGTGATTTTTTCGTAAATTCTAAAAGATCCAAGTTTTGGATTCAGCTCTGGTGGGATGTGGACGTTATTATTATAAACGCATATTTCGCTTGCTAAATAATATTTATTTACAATTGCTTTACGTTACATTTCAGTAGCATTACATTAAGATGTATGATGCGGGCGGAACTGCCACAGCAGACCACCGGCTGGGCGGCACAGGCAGCACTTGACTGCTGCAGCAGTCCACCGGCTCTGGAGCACATTCGCTTCCGACTCCTGTAGAAGTTCACCGTAGCGAAAGGGTTAAAGTAGAATAACAAAAGAGAATTACATTCATAATTTTCAATTCTGTAGGCTATTAAAGCAACATTAATAATAAGATTTAAATATCCAGCTTTCTGATGACCTACAACTGAGGCTTGGTAGTGTAAAGTAGGCAGTAGCTGCCAGTCTGGTATTGGTAGATGTATGTGTGTGTGTGTGTGTGTGTGTGTGTGTGTGTGTAAGCTGAAACTTTTGCAGTTAGTTTGAGCATAGTGACTATGGAATAACTACATCATCATCATAAAGTGAAGGCTAAAGAAGTTAACATTTTAAAATCCGTCACTTAAGAGTAATTCTACATCTACATAAATACTCTGCAACTCACAATGAAGTGCATAGCAGAGGCTTCATTGAACCACTTTTATGATACAGTAGAACCTCTCAAACTCGACACAATGTGTACTTAAAGGTTGCCGAGTTTTGAGGTTGTTGAGTTTTAGGGAACTTAAATAAAAATTACTAGGAGTTGAATATAAATGGTTATTTAGAGTATTAAAATTGTACATTTATTGATTTATTATATGCAATTATATATTTATATCAAGATTTATAATAAAAATAAAAAATTGAGACAAAAGGCCTAGTAAAATCTGAAAATACATTGTTCATTACAGTTATTGCTGCTTATAAAAAGTCCGTCACAGTTAGTTATAGGAAGTATTCTGAACACTAGAAGAAAAGTGTAAAAGAAAACTTACTGAAGTCATTTGAAAAACCCTGTGATTGAAAACTGCTTTTCTGTCTCCACACGGCGTCTTGCAGGTTGATCACGGAGTCGCCTGAGGAACAGAATCTCCATTCCTAGTCCGAGTCTCTTGTGCTCTCGGGCCGCCTATGTACTGACGGAAAGCTTTACGTTATGGGCGGTGTAAAAAAAAATTATTAATTCACCAGCCCTGTCGAGTTTTAGGGAATCGAGTTTGAGAGGTTCTACTGTACTTCTCTACCATTCCATTCTTTAATAGCATGCAGGGAAAAAGGCACACCTAAATTTTTCCATTTTCGAACTGATTTCTCTTTTTCTATTGTGATAATTGTGTCTCCCCATGTAGTTGGGTGTAACAAAATATGTTTTCATTCAGAAGAGCAAGTTGAGTGAGTGAAAGCTATTTCTCTAATAAATCTCTCCAAAACGAATAATGCTTTCTTTCAATGATTTCCACCCCAACTCTTGCATCATTTCTGTGACACATTCTCCCTTATATCACGATAATACAAAACGAGCTGCCCTTTTCTGAACTTTCTCCAAATCACCTGTCAATCCCACTTGGTGGGGATCCCACAATGGGCAAAAATATTACAAAATTAGACACAGAAGGGTAGTGTAGAGTGTTTCTTTAGTAGAACTATTGCATCTTCTAAGTGTATTGCCAAAGAAACGTAACCTTTGGTTCGCCTTCCGTACAATATTTTATTTGTATTCTTTCCAATTGAAGTTGTTTGTAACTGTTATTCCTAGGTATTTAATTGAATTTACGGCTTGTAGATGTGATTGATTTATAGTATAAATGATGTTTAGTGGATTTCTTTTAGTACTCAAATAGATGAGTTCATACTTTTCATCATTCAAGGTCAATTGCCAATTTTTGCACCATTTAAATATTTTATTTAAATCATTTTCCAGTTGCTTTGGAACTTCTGGTGACTTTACTAATCGATAAATGACAGTACGATTTGTGAACAGTCAGAGAGAGCTGCTCACATTGTCTCCTAAATCGTATATAAATATAAGGAACAATAGGGAGCCCTATAACACATCTCTGGGGAACGCCAGATATTACTTCTGTTTTACTCAGTGACTTTCCATTAATTACAGCTTACTGTGTCCTTTCCAATAGGAAATCATGAGTCCACTCTCACAACTGTGGCAATATTCCATAAGCACACAATTTAAATAGAAGACATTTGTGAGGTATAGTGTCAAAAACCTAACGTAAGTCTAGAAATATGAAATCTGTTAGAGATCCCTTGTCGAAAGCACTCATTACATCATGTGAGTAAGAGCTGGCTGTGTTTCACAAGAATGCTACTTTGTGAATCCGTTTTGACTATGGGTCAATAGATCCTTCTCTTTGAGGTAGCTCATAATGTTTGAGGAAAATTGTGTTCTAGAATCCTGCTGCAAAGCAATATCAGTGATACAGGCCTGTAACTTAGCAGATAACTCCTACTGCGTTTCTTAAATGTTGGAGTGACCCGTGCAACTTTCCTGTCTTTGGGTACAGATTTTTCCCTGAGCGAGCAGTTATTTATGATAGCTAGGTATGTGGCTTTTTACTTTGTAATTTTAACAACTCTAATGTTAGGCACAGTAGTGACAAAGAAAAATTAAAGTGGTTGATATTTCTTTCTGTTTGACTCATCAGTATTTGGTACACTAAGTCACCTAATAGCTATATATACTCAGAGCTTTATGGGATTCTAAGACTAACTGCTGCAGACTGGACTAACAAAAGAAGTTTGTTTTAAACTAATCTTATTCACAAATTTAGGAATAAATGATGTATTTTAGTTTCAGAACTTAACTGATGAAAGTGGGATACCTTTTCTACTATAAGTAGCACAATAGGAAAGTAGATGGATGCAGATACAGAAGACTTCATCTAAACCAATGTTAATGAGTGTAAGAAACTACCAGAGTATTTCTAGGTTCCTACATGAAGGCATTCATACATTCAATGTTTCCAACATAGAAATGATAAACAGGGAACAGAATAACTTGAATTAATGGGGGAAGACTAGGTACATGTCCGTACTTGACAACAAAAGTTAAAGAAAGGGGCTTGTCATAATGTCACTTTTTAGGGTTCAGTACCACAGTAAATAAAATCAGAACCCTTGTGATATTACTTACTCAATAAATTTAGTTTACCTAACTAAGTCAAATCAAAACTGTCAAAAGAAGTGACATTGTAAGTCCTTATATTGTACACAAGTTAATTCAATGTTTGTTCGTAAAAATAAGATTGTGGTGCTTAATTTTGTCTTTAATATAAGCTGATTGTAATGCCAGCTATTGGGTCTTTGGTGTACTACAAAATTAACTATGCCATCTGTTGGTTCTTTGGTCTACTGTGTTATATTACTAAGCAGTGCATACTCTTAAAATTTTAAATTAAATGCCCCCTCCCAGATTCAACTGTGATTAAATGAAGCCAATAGTTTTACAGATTAGCGTGTTGAGACAGACAGCACAGTATGAACTTTTTTTTCTGTGATCTGATTTTTATAAAATGGGACCTATACGTTGCCCCAAGCTACATTCAAGTAATCCATCAAAACTCCATACAAAATTGTCCTGTAGTTTTGGAGATTGGTGTGTTCAGACAGACAGTGCAATTACAAATGCTTAACACACAATATCTTCTTATACCACAATCTGATTTTGATGAAATAATGCCTCAGTATTGCCCCCAAACATTGCTGAAGTTACCTCGAAAACCCATGGAAATTCATTGTGAAATTTTAGTAAGATGTATGTTGAAACAGAATAATCACAGATGTGACTATTTTAGTTTTATTATAGGAATGAAGAAGAAGCTGAAAATAGAGAGGAATGGACTGGCTACAGTTCAAATGACCCTGGCAAAAGTAAGTATAGAAATATTGTAGTATAGATATGTTGTGTATTTACTATGTTGTTAGGTATACCATGCTGGTAAATGAACACACCAGGGAAATGGTACAGGATCCATCAAGTAATGCAGCAGAATCTGTTCCTTGACAGACATAAACACACATAAGAGAACAAAGTCTCATAATAATGAATTGAAGCTAAATAGATGTTCACAATGCAACTATGAACAATCATGGAATAGATTGAAAGGTGTTACCACAATACAACTCTTACTTGCTCTGCAGTAACATATATAAACAATTTACATGCATGTAATGTAAGCTCAAACTATACTGGATAACTCATAAACAGTTATCTGCAGATTCCTTGGGCCTTATAATTTCCTTTGTCACTCTTAAAGTATCCAAACATTCATTTGATTAATGAAGTTGTCATTGTAAATAAGGTGAACTGGAGGGATGATTTTATTGCGATAGCCTAACTCTGCAGTATAAGAAATATTTTCACAACCAATGTTGCTCTTTCAATTGTACAGTTATTGTTTCAAAGTGTATTAATTCCCCATTAATAGACTAGACAGCTTAGCACAAGTCATGATGTTATAAACACACCTTGGAATAGGGGAGATAAAACAAGAGAGAAATCTTGTGAATGAGACATAATAATTGGCAACTACTAGTTTCCAAAGAATACAAATATTCAAACTATGTGTTTCAATTAATTGATAAACACATTTCTTTGAAATAAGGAAGGAATATTAGGATTTAACAAACTGTCGACAACGTGGTCATTAGAGACAGTCTTAGAAAGAAGTACCTGTATTGTACTAATGGTGCTCTTAGGATATGAAGGTATCCAATGCATATGTGAAATCTCAACAGACTAGGAAAATTGTCTCCCTGGCCAGTTGAAAATAATTATCTATTGATAATGGATAAAGAAAAGTCAAGGTTTAATCCCAAAGAGCAAATGATTCTAAGTTGTTCTACTAGTGGTGTGATGCATTCTCAATACCCTCGGAAATCTATGTACTTTCTGCTATGAGTGGAAACTATCTTGATGTGCTGAAGCTATATACCCTATTATAAAAGGCTTTGTTTCAGAAGGTATGAATAAATCACAAGCACACAAAAAGTGACTCTATTGTTATTATCACAGCAGATTACTTCTGTTAACAGATCACAATTGATACCAGTTTATTCTTTTACAAGTAAAAGTTTAATTTTCTCGACACGTATCAGGACTGCCACTATGCATGCTTCGTGTCGTTTTGCCAACAACTCCACTAGTATGTCTGTTGCAACATACCTACACCACATGCTGTTGAACTCCTCACTAATATAAATACTAATATTAAGGCATTGCTGCGTCATCATGTGCCAACTAATATTAACAAATTCATCAGTTACAGGCATCAAATATGAACATTTCACAAACTAGAAATATTAGAACACTTAATTATACTTAACCAACTTTATTGTTAAAATACTTATTGACCATAATTGTAATTTTTCATTCATTAGACATATAATAAGTGACAATGTGAATAAATGTTTTAATTAAATATATATTAATCACTAGCTGAACTCCCGCTGCTTCACATGCGTAGGCTGGTTGGTCTGCACCAGTTGTTTCTTTTTAATCCTGATGAAGAATTCATATCTTAAGTTTCGTAGTTATAGCTTGAAATTTGAGTTAACAGTACCACATTTTTGAAAATCAATTTTTGCATCTCGTATTTCACCCCCATATTAGTCTAATTTACAAAAATACCGAAACATGTGTCTTTTAAATTTAAACCCCGAATCCAAATCAGAAAATTTGTTGTTCTAACTTCAAAATTGCCTAAATAGCAACAGATTTACAAAAAAAATCCCTTCTCCAATTTAACCCCCTTGATGGTTGAATTTCCAAAAATACCAAAACACATATAATTTTAAAATCATAACGAACAATACAAATACCAATTTTTGCAGCTATAGCTTGAAAATTGTCTTGACAACAAAGTGTTTTCGAAAAGAATTTTTGATCCCCTCCTTTACCCCCTTAGTTTTTGAATTTCCAAAAATACTGAAACTCATGTCTTTTTAATCCTGATCAAGAGTCCATATCCTAAGTTTCGTAGTTATAGCTTGAAATTTGAATTAATAGCAACATATTTTTGAAAATAAATTTTTGGCGTCCTCTATTTTACCCCCTTATTGGTTGAATTTCAAAAAATACCGACAAACTGTCTTTTAAATTAGAACCATGAATCCAAATCCGAAAATTTGTAGTTCTGACTTCAAAATTGCCTAAATAGCAACATATGTTTGAAAAACACCCCCTCTCCAATTTAACCCCTTTGATGGTTGAATTTTCAAAAATACTGAAACACGTATTTTTTAATACCTAACCAACTATACAAATATCAATTTTTGCAGCTCTAGCTTCAAAATTGTATCAATAGCAACGTGTTTTCAGAAAGAATTTTTGATCCTCTATTTAACCTCTGACTTATTGAATTTCCAAAAATACTAAAAATCATGGATTTTTAATCATGACCAAGATTCCATATCCGAAATTTCGTAGTTGTAGCTTAAAATTTGAGTTAACAGCAACATATCATTGAAAATCAATTTTTTGCGTCAATTTTTTTTACCCCCTTATTTGTCGAATTTCAAAAAGTGCCTAAACACGTGTCTTTTAAATTCGAACCCTGAATTAAAATCCGAAATTTTGTAGTTCTAGCTTGAAAATTGCCTAAATAGCTATGTATTATCAAAAAAAAGTTTCATCCCCTATTTCACCCCTTAATGGACGGAATATCAAAAAAATCGCTTCTTAAATGACGCCTACAGAGTAAGATCAACACCCTCCACAAATTTCAAGTTTCTATCTTTAGTGGTTTGGGCTGGGCGATGATGAGTCAGTCAGTCAATCGGGACACTTCCTTTTATATATAGAGATTAATGAACTACATAAAAATAATAATTCTTTTGACATCTAATAATAACTGTTGTAATTCATTTATTCACACACATAGTATCTGTCCAATTCTTTGAGTGAAGTTGATGATAACAATATGCTGCCATCTCAGGTGCTGTTTTGGAACTGGCCTTTAGAGATCTGATTTCTGCCTATCACTGCACTGTCATTTCTGTTAAAGTTGGTCAAAGTGCTTCATGACCACTTGTTCTTCCAACTGTAATTCTACATTTACTGATGAGGTTAGGTACATTATTTGGTAAGGGTCTTCTAGAGAGGTGTGACCTCCTTTATCTTGTCTTGCTTCACACATCCAGAATCCTGAATAACACTCGTTACCGAAGCTGATAATCTGGAATTCTCAGTGGTATTGTTTTTCTGTACCCATTCTCAAACAGCTTTACTGTTTGTGCATCAACATATGGAAGCAGCTTATCTGGTATGAATATGAATGAGCATTTTAAGAACAGACTTATGGACATGTTGTGTATGGTCATTAATTTTCGAGTGGAACAGGGTAGTTTGAAAATTTTTAATTATTAACAACTTGTCAGACCTATGTGAAAAATTACTGTCTTGAACTGTTATGTCAGCTTAAGGGCTGCCATGTGGAAAAATAAGATGTGCAATAAAAGCTTTGGTGACTGTTTGCAGTCAGACACATCTTAATTAGAAAACAGAAAAAGTTGTCTCTGATTGATAAAACATACTATTTATAATTTTGAGTTTATATCTGAAAGGGGTCAATTTTGAGTTAAACAATTAAAATGGTTTGGTGGGCTGCATAAGCATTTTAAGGGGGATTTTTGATACTACACATTTTACCTTTTCTACACATGGTAAGGAGGACCATTCATAACTTAAAACATTCTTCCTGCAAGAAGACTACCAGAACTGTGAAGCTATGTGTATGCCATCATGTGATTACTACAAAATTCATTATCTAACAAAAGAAACTACAGGATCTCCCAGTGTGAATTTGTATGAATAGGCATAGAGCAAAAACAATACTTGCGAAACGTGGCATTCCCCAATTGCTCGCACACGCAGATGAGGACATGTAAAGCGGAGGTCCGCTTGTAATATAGCACTAGCCTATAATAACTGTCAACCTTATATTTTGAAAATGGCTTATTAGAGAAAGATTGGAACCATAAGAATGGTAATAGAGATGAAGTTTCACCTTATGGTGTTAATAGTCATCATGGTGGGCATACTTAAATGTGCTGTCTCGGATTCAGCTTTCAAAAATGCAATAGCAATGGGGTAATATGGCACATGAATTTGGGATGGAACTTCATGAATGGCAGGGATGATATTTATTTTTTACCTGCCAGTAATTGTTAACAACATGGATGATGGGGTCCCATTGTGCAATTGCTCACATCCCTCGACCTAGGAGATGCACAATATGCGCAAAAAGAGAGTTTATAATAATTGAAAGTCCAGGTTGGAATTAATAATATAGTGAGGACAGTTTACAACTCACCGCAAAGACGTGGTGACGAGCTGCGACTGGCACATACAAAAGACACACACATACAACACATTCAGCTATCGGCCATGGCCCTCCCCAGAAAATAGAGCACTCACGCAATCACACAGGCACACAACACAGTCATACAACCATCACCTCCGACTGCCGCACTTCGAATCACGCTCTGCAGCGAATCGGGGACGGGAGGGGAGGGGAGGGGATAGAAAGGTTACGTCACAGTGGTGGGGATGGGTTCCAAGACATTCTCTAGCCACTTCTAGTAGTGTGTCCCTGTACCTTGACCATTCCTCTTCCAGTGACTGTAAATCATTACATTCAACTAACTGGTACCTTTCCGAGATCATTGTTATGTATTTGTGTCTAATTTCCTTGTCTTGAAGCTTCTCCACTCTTATCCTTCTACACATGGACCTGACTTTCTGCTCTTTTGGCCTCACAAAACCAGTTTCACTGCAGATTAAATAATGATCAGTATCATTAAAGAACCCCCTGAAAACATGTGTGTCCTTGACTGTCTTCCTGAACTCCTGGCCTGTTATTATATAGACAATGACAGATCTGGTTCCCCTTCCTTCCCAAGTATAGTGGTGAATGCCCTTATGCTTAAAGAAGGAGTTTGTGATAACTAAGCCCATACTGGAACAGAAATCCAAGAGCTGTTTTCCGTTCTTGTTGGCCTCCATATCCTCTCCAAACTTACCCATAACCTATTCATAACCTTCTGTTGGATTTCCTATCCTGGCGTTGAAATCACCCATGAGTAAAACACTATCCTTATCCTTCACTCTAACAACTACATCACAAAGTGTGTTGTAAAATCTGTCCATCTCATCTTGATCTGTTCCTTCACAGGGTGAATACACTGCCACAATCCTAATTTTCTTGCTGGAGATGACCAAATTATCCACACCAGTCGTTCATTTACATATCTTATTGCAATTGTGCTGGGTTCAATTGCTTTCCTGATGTAAAACCCTGCACCCCACTGTGGTCTTCCTACTTTGACTCCTGACAGGTAGACCTTGTATTCTCTGACTTCGTCCTCTTTCTCTCCCCTTACCCTAACGTCACTAACAGCTAAAATGTCTAACCCTATCTTACTTGAAGCCTCTGCCGGCTCTACCTTCTTCCCAGTGTAATGCCCATTGATATTAATAGCTCCCCATATCATTGCAGATCGTTTGCCAAGTTGTATCTGAGGAGTCCCTGGTTTGTCAATTAGAGGTGGGACTCTGTCACCTCCAAAGGTCCGAGGCATTTTGCTCTAATTGTTGCCAGCATGACATTGAAGTACCTGGGAAGCAAGTTGCTAGCCTTACTTGCCCAGTGCCCCACTGGGTTTTACCCCTAACAGTTGAGGGACTAACCGGTGGATTTGGAAGTCTTTGCCGTCTGAGCACAAAGGTGGCCACAACTAAAAATATGTCCGAGATGCCCAACCTTATTCCAAAGTAACTGGTATCCCAACTGTCAGGACCACTTACTTGGCCACTCATACGTTGCCTGTGGTTCATGAATTAGGACATGACTACAATATGGGATCATTTTCTGGGGCAATTCAACATTGAGTAAAAAAGTATTCATTGCACAAAAGCATGTAATCAGAATAATTGCTGGAGCCCACCCAAGAGCATCCTGCAGGCATTTATTTAGGGATCTTCACTGTAGCTTCACAATACATATATTCACTGGTGAAATTTGTTATTAACAATCCGACCCAATTCAAAAGTAATAGCAGTGTGCATAGCTACAACACGGAGAAAGGATGATATTCACTATTCAAGGTTAAATCTAACTTTAGCTCAGAAAGGGGTGAATTATGCTGCCACAAAAGTCTTTGGTCACTTACCAAGTACCATGAAAAGTCTGACAGATAGCCAACTAGTATTTAAAAACAAATTAAAGGAATTTCTGAATGACAACTCCTTCTACAATGTAGATGAATTTTTAGATAAAATTTTTAAAAAATAAAAAGAATAAAAAACAACAATAACATAATAAAATTGCTTAAAATATTGATTGTCCAGTGTAGACAACATTTACTAGACTGACACATTCCACATTGTTATGAAATGTTGTATATATGATCTATGAAACAAGTATTAATCTAATCTAATCTGGCATATAGCTGTTGTAGTGTAGTAGTTAGTGCTGTAAATTACTAAACCAGAGGAATGGGGTTCAAATCTCCCCCACCGTAATTTTTTTTTAAAAATCTTATTATTTGTATTACATTGTGATAGTTACTTGTTCATAACATTGTGGGATATTCTTTGTTGTGACCTTGTCGCCTTTTGTTGTTTACTCGTCCCGGTCTAGTTGTCAGGAAAGCTACTGGTGGCGGTATTGATGTCAACTATAACAACTATTCAGATTAATAATACAAGTTCAATTTACTGAAAAGTATATTACTCAACTTTAGAACATAAGTCTGTTTCTTCTCTCTTCTTGCTTCTCACGGTGTCATCTGTATGATGCTAGCTGCGCTGTGACCTAGTTACTGCTAAGCTCATAGCCACGTTCTGACTTAGTACTGTCCTATTTCTGACTTTGTAGCTGACTAGTAACTGCTTGAGTTCTGAATAGTAACTGACGAGTTCTCAATAGTAAGTGACGGGCTGTCCAGACGTATTTCGGCTTAGATATAGCCGCTTGTAGAGGGCGCGCATCTTCAGTTACTCCCTCCAGGATGTGCGGCGCCTGCTTGCAATTGGCTTTTGGTCAATCGTTGCCTTCTCCTTGTCGTGTATGGAGCTCGAGAATGGGGGAGGAGACAGGCTTGTGGACATACTGATGGACCGGAGTCTGTAGCTTCAGAGACAGCAAACTACCGTCTGGGCCCTGCCATCCTGCCTGTGCTCGCAAGGGAACATCCTCTGTGAAAACCTCCAAAGGGCCCATGCCCATGACCTGTGGCCCAGGTGATGTAGACAATGACGTCAATGTCGGCGTCGGATGCTCCGTGGTGCGCTGGTCGATGTCCATTAGGATGTCCAGAGGAGGTGGAGGCTGCGAGTGCTCCATCTGCATGACATCAGGCCGCGGTGCCAAGGAGATCTGCAGAGGGGGTGACCGCCAAGGTCGAGCGGGTGGTGAAGCCCGCGCGGTCTGCGTGTTGCGAGAATCTGCCGAGAGAAACACAGAAGAATTACAGGGTATATGACAAGGGCGAATTTGTTTGCCTGGAAATGATGCCATCGGGACCTGAAATTTCAAACATGTGAGCACCGCAAGGTTGGATAATCTTGCCCTGCTCCCACCTTCTGTGTCTGCTGAAAACTCTGTAAAAGACTGGGGTATGCGGATTGAAGTGATACTTGCGTGACGGCAGCTGCTGCGATGGGAGGAGCAGGGTGCAGTGGCGGCAGCCGTGTAGAAGTTCGGCCGGTGACGACCCTTCTCGTGGATGCGAGTGGTAGGAGGCGAGGAACAGTTGTAGCGCCACCTCCCGTGAGTGGTCTGAATGAAGTTTGGACATCTGTTGCTTTTGTGATGTGAACTGAGACAGTTCAGGGAGACCTTCCAGACAAAAAATTGAAGACAATGCCCTCATCGTGCTACTTGAAGTCATAGAAGACATTGGCACTGCAAACAGGTAACCACTAAAAGCATCAACCACAATAAGCCACTTAGTGTTCCAGAATGGAGCAGCGTAGTCAATATGCACTAGTGGCCAAGGTGAATCTGCTTCTGACCGCATACAACATTTTTGAGGTGGGCCTGACTGATAGGTAGCACACACTGAACACTGTGACATCATTTGTTCTATTTCGGTGTCCATACCCTGCCAAGTACAGTGTCGTCATGCCAATTGCTTGGTGAAGTAAGTTCAATACTTCATTATGCAAACATCGCGGAATCTACACGCGATAGTCCACTGCCATTTGAAACTAGAATGACCTCTCTTTGCACTGAAAGTTCATTCCTCCTAGCAAAATAGCGACACACCAGGCAATTTTGAATGTCACATTGTGAATGAGGCCATTGTGTGCATATGTAGCGCAGCAAAATTTGTAAATCAGGATCTGTTTGTGTGGCCCGAGCAATGTTCCTATAATCCAACGGGAAGGATTGCAACAAACTATCTTTCTGTGAATCTATCTGACAACATGACATCTCAGAAGCATAAAAGTCTCTGTCATGGCCAACCGGAAGACGGGAAACTGCGTCGGCATTTCAATGGCGAGTTGTGTGTCGGTACACAATCTCATACTGATACTGAGATAAGAGCAGTGCCCAACGTTGAACTTTTGTGCCGCACATGTAGGAATTGGCTTGGCTGAATGAAACAATGTCTAGTTGTCAGGAAAGCTAGTAGTGATGGTATTGATGTCAACTGTTAACAACTATTCAGATTAATAATGCAAGTTTTATTTACTGAAAAGTATAACACTCAACTTGAGAACATAAGTATGTTTCTTCTCTCTTCTTGCTTCTCGCGGTGTCATCCGTATGATGCTATCTGCGCTGTGACCTAGTTACTGCTAAGTTTATAGCGCGTTCTGACTTAGTACTATCCTATTTCTGACTTTGTAGCTGACTAGTAACTGCCTGAGTTCTGAATAGTAACTGACGAGTTCTCACTAGTAACTGAAGGGCTGTCCAGACATATGTTGGCCTAGATATAGCCGCTTGTAGAGGGCGCGCATCTTCGGTTACCCACACCAGGATGCGCGGCGCCTGCTTGCAATTGGCTTTCGCTCAATCGCTGCCTTCTTCACGATCGTTCTCTTATGTCTGGTGTGTGCTGGTGACTTTACACCACAACATTCTTATTCATATAACAGTAGTATGTCACACAGTACTCATATTAGTTGTAATAAAATGCTGTGTCCGGAATGGGTGTAATCGATTTTGAAATTTGTGTGTGACTAAAAAATGGAGAATGAAACTGCTGCAAGTGATAAGACTAGCAATGATATTTCTGTTTTTCCTTCACAAAAATATTTGACGTTTGTACCAAATATGTTACGATTTCCGAGTAAATGGTAAGTGAAAAAGTATGGGAAACGCTTAAATTGCTGGTAGGTCTAAATGAAATAAGTATCAATGACATTTACACTGTTCGCTAGTCAGAAACATTTGGCTGTTTATTTGCTAATATCTCGTAATTTCCGAGAGTATGGTTAGCCCGATACTCCTTGTTTGCCCCCAATATTTTGCTGCTTAGTTTCTAATACGTCGCGATTTTCGAGAGTGTGGTTTTATCGATATTCCTTATCATCAATATTTGGTAATTTATTTCTGAATATGTCACGATTATAGCGAATGTGGTTAACATTGATCCTAAGAGGATAACTTTATTTCTTTTGAATATGTATACACCATACTCAGAACATCGTCGTCTGCTCTCTGCTGGCATTGCTACATCTGCCAGTATTATGGCGTAGCTCATTGGCCGCATAGACCATAGATAGTTTATTTATGGTCTATGATTGGCCGACAGCTAGGCGGGTATTACACTGTAAAAGATCTTTGACAAAGATCTTTTATCAAAGCTCTTTAGTCAAATCTTTGACAGTGTAATGGGTCATCTTTTATAAAAGTTAAAAGTGAGAAGTGTGCGGAATATTTATTAATACAAAGCACATTTCCAAAAATGTAGGGTTAGAATTGTATAAAGAAAAAGCTACTGCTGTCAGTTGTATTCAAAGTGGCTCACTGAGGTTGATGATAGGGATGAAATTATATGGATCAACGGATATATGGAGATGCATAAGTTAAATAAATGTTTTTATTTGTGTTACTCTAACCTAACCTCGTAATTCCTCCTAAAGTGATTTACATCTTGGTTCACTCATGTCTGGAATAATACGTGAAATCTTAAGCTTACACTGTAGGATTAGTGAATTTTACTACCTGCTGGAATAGATTTTGTATGTGGATATAAATGGGAGCATCTTCAGTGGAAAGGGATTCATAATTTGCGTAATGAGGTACTGCACTAGTTAGCTCCATATTTTTTCTTGCTTTGCACGATGCTTTTCGACATTTAACCAAAAGTCCAGGTATTTATACGGATATTTTATGCTTCGGAAAATCGGGCAAAACAAATGTTAGACTGCAGCAAACATAAAAATGTTTTTCGCAGCGCATATTCCACAATGAAGCTTAACATGAAAGAACTACGAAAATATTCTCTTCTTAATTATAAAGTGTCTAACGAAGTCATGTTTAGCATGACACGTTAAATTATTTCAGTTTTTCATTATTTACCCATTGACACAGCTTTAGGGCTTCCTGAAACATCGATTATAATGAAGTATTTATAAATATATGGATGAATTAAAATATTTGCTCACACGTTCTTAAACAATTTAAGTTATTATTTCTCAGCAGTGTAGCTTGTGGAGTACATTTGTGCAAGCAGTTTTCGTATTTTCCTCTTGCTATTCACGGTTTTACCTAAAATTGTTTCCATTTTTCGTTCTTTCCAATGAATGCATTCCCGAGCAACATTATATTACGTACTATAATACAGACGCTTTACTATTTTGGAGTCTTATTCCGAGCAACTATGACAAAATATTTTACGATAGTGTAATGTGCTCCTGTGAAGTAGTTTCGTCAAAGATCTTGGATAAAATCTTTGACAAAGATCTTTGTCCAAGATCTTTTACAGTGTAATACCGGCCTTACACTGTAAAAGATCTTTTATCAAAACTCTTTGGTCAAATCTTTGACAGTGTAATGGGTCATCTTTTATAAAATATATTTGATAAAAGTTAGCGAGAGAGCCTAGCTTTATAAAAGTTCGCCATTGTATACATGCGTCTTTCCTTGCTTTGACGCCCTTTAACCTACAAATTAACGTAAAAGTGTATTTGTTGTGTCGCTACTGACACAGTGATCGTTTCAAAGTGAGAAGTGTGCGGAACATTTATTAATACAAAGCACATTTACTAAAATGTAGGGTTAGAATCATATAAAGAAAAAATCTACTGCTGTCAGTTGTATTCAAAGTGGCCCACTGAGGTTGATGATAGGGAAGAAATTATTTGGATCAAAGGATATATGGAGATGCATAAGTGAAATAAATGTTTTTATTTGTACTCTAACCTAACCTCGTAATTCCTCCTAAAGTGATTTATATCTTGGTTCGCTTATGTCTGGAATAATACGTGAAATCTTATAGGCCTACACTGTAGGATTCGTGTAATTTACAGCCTGCTGGAATAGATTTTGTATGTGGATATAAATGGGAGGATCTTCAGTGGAAAGGGATTCATGATTTGCATAATGAGGTACTGCACTAGTTAGCTCCATATTTTTTCTTGCTTTGCACGATGCTTTTCAACATTTAACCACAAGTCCAGGTATTTATACAGATATTTTATGTTTCGGAAAATCAGGCAAAACAAATGTCAGCCTGCAGCAAACTATAAAAATGTCTTTCGTAGCACATAATCCTCGATGAAGCATAACATGAAAGAACTACGAAAATATTCTCTCCTCTTAATTATGATAAAGTGTCTAACGCCGGCCGCGGTGGGCGAGGGGACTGAGGCGCTTCAGTCACGGCCACTACGGTCGAGGGTTCGAATCCCCCCTCGGGCATGGATATTTGTGCTGTCCGTAGTGTTAATTAGTTCGTAAGTAGTTTGTAAGTTTAGGGACTGATGACCCCGTAGTTAAGTCCCTTAAGCTTAACAAACGTTTGAAAGTATCTAATGAAGTTATGTTTAGCATGACACACGTTAAATTTTTTCAGTGTTTCATTATTTACCCATTGATACAGCTTTAGGGCTTCATCAAACATTGATTATGATGTTGTTGTTGTGGTCTTCAGTCCGGAGACTGGTTTGATGCAGCTCTCCACAATACCCTATCCTGAGCAAGCCTCTTCATCTCCACATAAGAACGGCAACCTACATCTGTCTGAATCTGCTTACTGTATCCATCTCTTGGTCTTTTCCCCACACACTTCCCTCCAATGCTAAATTCACAATTCCTTGATGTCTAAGAATGTGTCCTACCAATATATCCCTTCTTTTAGTCAAGGTAAGCCAGAAATTTCTTTTCTCCCCAATTCTGTTCAGCACCTCCTCATTAGTTACGCGATCCACCCACCTAATCTTCAGCATTCTTCTGTAGCACCATATTTCTTCCTGTCCGCAGTGTTTATCGTCCATGTCTCACTCCCATACAAGGCAACACTCCATACAAATGCCTTCAGAAAGGACTTCCTTAGGCTTAAATCAATATTCGATGTTAACAAATTTATCTTTTTCAAGAACGCTTTTCTACCCATTGCCATTCTTCATTTTATATCCTCTGTACTGCGACCATCATTTGTTATTTTACTGCCCCAGTAACAAAACTCATCTACCTCCTTTATTGCTTCGTTTCCCAATCTAATTCCTTCAGCATCACCTGATTTTCTTACACTGCACTCCATTACCCTAGTTTTGCTCTTGTTAATGTTCATCTTATATGCACCTTTCAGCACACTGTTCATTCCGTTCAATAGCTCTTCCAGGTCCTTTGCTGTATCTGACAGAATTACTATGTCGTTGGCAAAACGCAATGTTTTTAATTCTTCACCCTGAACTTTAATTCCTTCTCCAAATTTCTCCTTGCTTTCCTTTATAGCTTGCTCAATGTACAAACTGAATAACAATGGAGAAGGGCTACAACCCTGTCTTACTCCCTTTCCAACCACTGCATCCCTTTCATGCCCTTCAACTCTGACAACCGCTGTCTGGTTTTTGTACAAGTTGTAAATAACCTTACGCTCCCTATATTTTACTCCTGCTTGCTTCAGAACTTGAAAGAGTTTATTCCAATCAACATTGTCAAAAGCCTTCTCCAAATCTACAAAAGCTAGAAATGTAGATTTGCCTTTTGTTAATCTATCTCGTAGGATAAGCCATAAGTGAGTATTGCCTCCCGTGTTCCTACTTTTCTCCTGAATCCAAACTGATCTTCCCCGAGGTCGGCTTCTACCAGCTTTTCCATCCTTCTGTATATAATTCGTGTTACTATTTTGCAACCATGACTTATTAAACTGATGGTTCTGTAGTTTTCACACCTGTCTGTATCTGCTTTCTTTGCAATGGGGATTATAACATTTTTCTTAAAGTCTGAGGGTACTTCGCCTGTCTCATACATCTTACACACCAGGTGAAACAGGTTTGTCATGGCTGGTTCTCCCAGAGACTTCAGTAGCTCTGAGGGAATATCATCTACTCCAGGCGCCTTGTTTCGACTTAGGTCTTTCAGGGCTCTGTCAAAGTCTTCTCTCAGTACAGTATCTCCTATTTCATCTTCATCTACATCCTCTTCCCTTCCTACAATATTGTCTCTAAGTTCATTTCCTTCGTAGAGCTTCTCTATATACCCTTTCCACCTTTCAGCTTTCCCTTCTTTGCTGAGAACTGGTTTTCCATCAGTGTCCTTGATATTCATAGAGCTGTTTTTCTTATCTCCACATATTTCTTTTATTTTCCTGTAGGCTGTATCTATTTTTCCCCTATTTATACATCCTTCTACATCCTTGCATTTGCCTTCTAGCCACTCCTGCTTAGCCATTTTGCACTTGATGAAGTATTTATAAATATGTGGGCGAATTAAAATATTTGGTCACACGTTTTTAAACAATTTAGGTTATTATTTCCCAGCAGTGTAGCTCGTGAAATACATTTGTGCGAGCAGTTTTCGTATTTTCCTCTTGCTATTCACGGTTTTACCTAAAATTGTTTACATTTTTCGTTCTTTCCAATGAAAGCACTCCCAAACAACATTATATTACGCACTATAATACAGACTCTTTACTATTTTGGAGTCTTATTCCGAGCAAATAAGATGAAATACTTTACGCTAGTGTAATCTGCTCCTGTGAAGTAGTTTCGTCAAAGATCTTGGATAAAATCTTTGACAAAGATCTTTGTCAAAGATCTTTTACAGTGTAATACCGGCCTCTAGCGAGTTCTCATTGGCCGGAGACAATTTCTGCGTGTTGAAATAGGACTCGTGTCGATTGGTCGATGTATCGCATTCAGCTCCTGATGACCTCAGGCCGACGCTTGCCTAGCACATCACTAAGCTCAACCATGTGGCTGGCAAGAAAGACAGGCCTCAGCGTACACATCAAGACACATAAGCAAGATAGTTCCGAGCCGGCGCGATCGCCAGCCGATTGGCTGGCCGCTGGGGCACACCCCACTGCCTTATAGTGGGCAGCCACTGATCTAGCGTTCGCTCCAGCTCGGAACTATCTTGCTTACATGGCATGACGTCTGCGCTGGTGCCTGTATTTCCCCTTGGCTGCAGCTCACCCACAAAAACGCGCAAAACCGAATCGATTACATCTATTGGCAGCAAAAGAAACAGTAGAGATTAGGGGATGATGCATTCCTTGCAGAAAGAGGAGTATATATCCGCTGTTGACCTTTGCTCTTCGATAACTTTGCAGACGACATATTGAAGTGCAAATCATGACAACATACTGTTTTAACGGAAATGGTACATTACAGATTTGTCATAAACGCTCCACATTGGTACATTAAATGTCAATTACAAGCGAATATCAATAAATTTTGACACAACCATAAAAGGTCTAAGCAGAAAGCATATGAACAAGAAATTGTTCTTGTTACAGTGCATTCAGTCTGGTCACGTGTTTAGGGTAGTAGCCTGTCGTTCTGTGCAAAGGATAGTTTTTGGGGTAGAATCGTGTTAAAGCTATTTTTTTAGTTTTTTTATATATACCCTATGTAATACAATAGAGAACGAGAATATTAATTTATTGCAAGTCTATTTTGCAGTACTCATTAGTTTTTCCTGTATTTGTTACAACATATGAGTGTGAAAACGTGCAGGAACCTAACAGGAGAGTTTAAATTGCTGTTACTGAATCGAGTACAAATGATATTTATAATCTGCGTTCTCACATAGACGTAGTTGGTTGCCTATTTTGAATATGTGGCGATTTCACAAATAGTTTGCTGATTATACATGGACGTGTTCCTTCCGATTTGCAAGTGTGTAATTAGACAGGAAAATTAGCAAACTGCTCTAACTCATCATCATCATTTGGTTGTCTGCTGCACGGCAGGTTTAGACTGCATAGCCCTCCATGCTTCTCTGTCTTTAGCGATCATCTTCGTTATTTGGAACCCTCCTAGTGGCTTGCTGACGTCATCCAGCATCTGGTACCTTCTTTTGCCTCTCCCTCTCTTTCCCGGATTTCACCCCTCAACTGCCTCTCCAGGAGGCAATCTCGTCTTAAACTGTGGCCTAGCCAGTTTACTTTCCTGTTCTTTATCGTCAGCAACATATTCTGTTCCTCTCCAACTCTATTCAGTACTTCTTCATTTCTCACTTTATCGATCCATCTGATCCTCTCCATCCTATGCCATATCCACTCTAACTAAAATGATTGAAATTTATGTTCTCATAAGTAATTGTTATCTATGTAACACAGTAAAACTGACACAGTCTGTCCAGTCATGAGTGGCGAATGATGTGTCTTCATTAATGAATTGGTAAATTGTGGGAGACAACAATTACATCTCATTTTTTAAGGGTATTAGACTGCCATCAAGTATTTTTTAATTCACGATTATGATTTGTATCGCATAAGTAGTTTCATGTGTCACCAAAATAATTTAAAATTGTGTGACATCAAATCATCATACAATTACTTTCATAAAATCGATACTAGTTACATTCCATATCTGAGCACAAGTCAGTAATGTACTGTGTCAGTGTACAGAAACCAGACATAATGGAAAAGTAGAACTTATTTTATGCTGAAGACACTGGCATAACCATGTTTTGATTTCATTCACATCAAGTAGCATTGCCATTTACAGTAACAAAACTCGAAATTCGTGAATTGAAATATAAGTGTTCACAGTCAAATGCCTACCATTCCCTTCATAAATGTTGTTGGCTGTTTATTTTAAAATATTTAGCCATTTACGAGTTAGTTGTTAAAGAAGTACCCAGTAGACCATATTCATCCACATGGCAAATCGTCATCTGTTTGTTTACGAATATGTTGTGATCAAGGTAGCGCTAATTGCGGCGGAAAGAACTTCTGCGCCAAAGTTCTTCAGCGGAAAATATACACCTTTTTCCAGAAGGAATGCATCAGCCTTTAAAGGGCCATCACACGTTGAATAATATTGTCAATATATTGACAATGCGTCAATATATTGACTGTGTGCATGTGCATATTGACGTATTGTCAATACCGTAAATATTGACAGAGCAGTATTGATGGGCCCAAAAATATTTTCCGGTTTGACAATATTTGTTGTTCAGATTTTTACAGTGTTTTGCGAGACAACCTCAGAGTGTTAGTGTCTATCGCATAATTACTGCTTTTTAATATTTACATTTGCCGTTTCTATCTCAATACGCTTTGAATGAATCTGAATCGGGCACAAAATATGACTAATAAATGATGGCACAGTTAATCGAATGTTATAGGAGCAATTCATATCTCTAAACCCAGAGTTCTGTTTATTACATGAAAAGAACAATAATGGCTTTTAGAAATTACTTGAAATTTATCTCCTTCAGTATCTGGAAGGAAAATAGAGGAAGTTAAAAGGGAAAAAATGTGATTGCTTTGCATGTTTTGATGAGAATTTTACTAATCGTGTTAGCAGACATAATTGCATTGAAATTTAAATATTTAAAATGACCTTGTGGCCAACATTCGTGAAATTACACTCAACCTTTCATCTGCTGGGATTGGGGGTCTCTTAATTACGTCTTGTTTTCCGATTATCTTGTATCATAAGAAGTTTGTCATATGATTGTAGGCTCATTCTAAAATATTTTAAGAAATCTTTCATTTAATTTTCGGATTTCCGTCAGCTGGTTCACTTGCGAAAAACCATTCCTTTTGTTTTACCACTCACGAATCCAATTACCTTTTTCGCATTTCTCGGTTGTCTCTCCTTTAAGTTTTTTTTCTTTTTACTAGCCAACCATATGATTAAAGCACTCACTTTATTACTGTCCAACATATGTTATTGCCTTCACGAAATTGTATCGCCAGTTGAAAACAATGGCAATATTATTGATGGTGTGAGGACCATTGAAATGTATTGAAGGTTTGACAATATATTATTGTCAGTAAGTATTGACTGTGTGAAGGGCCCTTAACACCTACTAAAGAAACTTCACGGGAGAATGATCTTTGACCACGGCCATTAGGCCTATCTTGCGGCAGTATGCACTTGACTGTTTTGACATTTGAGCGGACACTGATATCACGTGTTGTGTCAACTTTTTTCAAGATGTCTTACGTATTCCATTCTGCTCAGAGCTACCACACTGAGCGCTCCATTTAACTTCATTGCTACTTCTTTAATTCGTTATTAGTGTTTTCTATTATTTCGTTGTTGCTGTCTTTTGGTGAACATGAGTGATTTGCACAAAACGTTCCAAAAGTGTGAGGAATGCAGTTCCGAGTTTAATATGCGGAAGAACTTCTACAATCACAAGAGGAAAGTCCATTTAACTGAGAACATTTATGTGTCGAGAAATGGAAAATGTAGTGTCCACAGTGCGGAACTGCATTATCAAGATGCAGTTCATTAAAACGCCATCAAATAAAATGTTAATCCACCATGCTCCATTTGAGTTACTTCCTATCCTATAAATCTGTGACATCTAATGAGATGAATCTGTACTGCACAACGAAATACTTCCATTTGTTTACATAGTTTGATATAGTAATTGAATGAAAAAATATGTTAAAGTAATGGGATTTCTGTCATGTTTTTACTACACTGCATGAAAACCAAACACGAAAACTTGGATGATTATCTCAAGCTATGTAATTTCTGTGTAAAAAAAAACTTGATGAAGTAGTCTGTTATTTTCAGTGTTTAAACTGTATAAATTGCTATACTTCATTAAGTTCAACTACTACGTTTGCGAATTTACCCATGTTAGGCACAACTGAAAACAGTTCAATCGAGTACTTGTTACTCATTTAAGGATATTGCCTATTTGGCCAAATGTAACAGGGCACAGTTTACATCTGAAATCTTGAATGTATTTCCTAGTTCAGGTTATGTCGAAAAGTGACAGGTATTTTGAGTTAGCAAAACCAGCCATTGTGCATACGAAATAAGCCATGGTGGTAAACTGATATGCATTGTAGCATAGCATCAACGTTTACTTTTAAATACTTAGTACATTTTATTATTAAAATTAAACCTACAGATAATAGGATGGAGAAAGAAAACAATAAATATGTTGCCATTGAGTATTTTGGTGCGTCCTCTGCATATGTAATATAAACTAAGAAAATTGCGATTACTGCCTAGTGCATAACTTTTGTTTATTGTAGATGAACGAATACAACATGAGATGGGAATACCAAAGCTAAATACTAAACTGAATCCTTCAATAGTTTCAAAAACAAATTATGTCAGTAGCAGGTCTGCAATCTTGTGTTTACATATGAGACAGTCACGTGACATAAGCTTCCAGCAGCTAAACGTCAGCCAGCCAAGTGTGTACTGCTGCGAGACAGACCCCGCGACCATTGATGTCTATACTGGATCTTGAACTTCAGCTGTCTGAGTGTGCCAGGCATAGATGTTCATATTTCGTTTCTTGCCAAATTCAAATATGGCTGCTACGATGTATTATAAGAAATCGAAAAGAAAATACGTTTCGATTCCACTCCCATATTAGTCTATTACTTTACGTTATTGATATAAATTTCAAATCAAGAGATACGCAAGCAAGTCTTTGTCAAGTAATAGCTCATGAAAATTCCTGTGCCAAATTTAAACATGGCGGACAATGCTAAAAGTTTGGAAAACATTTGAATGTGCAGGCAAGCTGCAGTTCTAATGAGTCCTTATTTTTATGTGCAGAAATTGTCTCTGGCCAATGAGAACTAACTAGGCAAAAGCCAATGATATGCTGCATGAGCTGTCAGCCAATAAGATGTTGCGTGTTTCTTAACTGGAGATTCTTACAATGCACACCCGCACGTACTGAAACAAAACTTCTTGTTTAACCTATACCTAACCTTATTAAGGCTACACTTCATATCACTTTTTAAAGTGAAAGTTAGGTTAGGTTAAACAAGAGGTTTCTTTAGTACATGAGGGTGTGTAGCGCCCGAATCACCAGTGAAGAAACATGCAGCATCTCATTGACTGACAGCTAGCCAGCTCTCATTGGCCAGAGACAATTGCTGTGTGTCGAAATAAGGACTCGTGCAGTTCTATGCTCAGAGACCAGAGTTAAACATCCAGTTTGTATTGAGATCACTTCTCGCGACCCTAGGAAACGTGTCTAGCCCTAGGAGGTTAGAATCTTATCTTACCGCCGGAAAGGACCAGACGTAAAAATGAGAATTACCTGGCGATGAGGTCTGTCTTGCGGCAGTACGCCCTTGGCGGTTCTGATGTTTAGCTGCGGGAAGTTTACATCACCTGACTATCCCATATGTAAACACAAGGTTGCAGTCCTGCTCCTGACGCAATTTGTTGTTGAAACTATTGAAGGATTCAGTGTAGTGTGAGCTGTGGTATTCCCATCTCATGTTGTAGTCGTTTATCTACAATGAGCAAAACAGGGTAAAAGTTACACAGTAGGCTGTCATTGCAATCTACTTGGTTTATATTACATGTGCAGAGGACACACCAAAATATTCTACGGAAAAGTATTTATTGTTTCCTTTCCTCCTGTGATTATCTGGAAGTTTTAATTCGTATAATGAAATGTGATAAATACTGCTGGCGTGGCACAAGGGATAGCATCACTGATTGCGGTGCTGGAGGTTCCCAATTCAGTCCTGTCCATCAGAAAAAAAGTATTACTTTGTAATTAACATTTCCAGAATGTTCTACATGTTTCTTGTGTTCACTTGTAATTTCTACTTGTTTCTTATGTTAACTATTCTTCTAAATTCTGGTACATTCCGTCTGTTTATAAATAGCAGAGCACTCTGCCTGAGAGGCAGTCAGTGCTGTGTGTAGGTTTCAGTTCACAATAAACCTGCTTTCAGTGTAAGTCCTATGTTCAGCTGACAATCCTGCCATCGAAGTCAAGCCTACCTTTATTTCAACGTGACATTGTTTGTTGGAGGCACCGGGTATCCTGTGCTACAGCTGCATCACCATGGCTCAGATTAGGCAACGTAAAAGCCATCGCTTACACGGACTAGAACTGGAATGCAAGGGATATACCTAGTACATCCTTCCAAAAGTCTGTATCACCAGAAGAACCATAGACACAAAACCAGCGGTAAGCCAGCTGCACATCAGACACCCGTCGGTGTTTCCTGGAGACGCTGGACAGGACCCCGACAAATGGCCAAAAGGGGTCGACCTAGTCGCAAAGTATGATAGGTGTGATCATACAATGTGCTTGGCCAACGTCTGTTCTGCCTGAACGGAACAGCCCAGCAATGGTTTGAAAACAACGAAGACAAGATAAATGACTGGGAAACATTCCAGATGGAACTTAAGAAGACGTTTGGAGACCACCAGCAACAAATCCGATCAGCAGAAGAACAGCTGAAGAACCGGGCCCAATGACATGATGAACTGACACAGTTGTACATACAGAATGTTTTGGCCCTGTGTAACATAGTCCATCCGAATATGACTGAGACCGACAATACCACGCACCTGATGTAGGGTATAGCAGAAGACATGTACCAAGCTCTTCTGATAAAAGACGTTGCTATGACAGAAGAGTTCATCAAGTGGTGCCAGCGTATTGAAGAGATGCAACAAAGGAGTGTTGGACGAAAGAAGTATGACAGACTCCCAAATGTAGTCCCTCTATGGCCGTTGTGGAAAACCAGCATGACTTCGCTTCTCTCATACAACAAATTATGAGAGAAGTTTTACAACAATTTATGGCAGCCGGGACAATTAGACCAAGCAAGCATCAGATTGTGGCCATGTATGTAAGTCACGAGGAAGCCGACGCCGCTGAAGAAGAAGTATTTCAGACATTAGCTCCTGTCTGCCCCGCCAGTCGCACCCTACATGAAGAATGGCGTTGCCCTGCTATGACTTACGCTACAGCCGCCAAATGGCAGACTATGAATCGAGCGACGTGTCCACAACCAATTCCCTCGGCAACTATGACTCCTTACAGGAGAACAGACGTCTGAAGGAAGAAGACAACCCACCGCTGTGTTTCCACTGTGGGCGCACTGGACATGTCATACACTACTGCAGAGAAAGAAGGCGAGTATTCGACGATTATTTTGCCACAAGACGTCAGACATCAGAGCAGTTCTATCCCAGGCAGTCACCTGCCGATGAGTTCAGTCGAGCAACACGTACACGTAGTACACAATTTTCTGGGAAGTTATTTGCCATTGACAATGTGATGATACCACTGTTGACAATGAGAAGAGTTGCAGTCACAAACACAGATGACCGGTTAAACTGTGCTTGTTGATAATGAAAAGTTTATCAGGCTCACCAAATAAATTTACATACCAGCGGCTATCATAAGCATTACCAGTGGTCAAGGTGAGATTTGGATCACTAATTCTCATGAGCAGTCACAACTTATTCCCAAAGGAATGTTTATCGAGACAGTTGAACCAATCCAGGACGGTGAGCTCAATGTCATCAATGAAGACCCATGATCTGCCGTTAGTACAGACAACATGCTGGAGGAAACAACGTTGGAACTGCCAATAGGGCCTGGACTGACCAAGGAACAACGCCAGTGGGTGTTAGCTATACTACGCCAATTTTCAGGTGCATTCACTCTCCGGTAGGAGAAAAGTCAGACGAAACGGCCCAACGTTCATATATAGTGTCGCCAGATGAAAGACGGATAATTCGGGAGGAAGTGAAGAAGATGTTGCACGATGACATTATTCAACCTTCAGAGAGTCCTTGGTCGTCTCCGGTGGTCCTCGTAAAGAAGAAGTATGGCACGTGACGAATCTGTGTCGACTATCGGCGGCTGAACAAAACCACAAAGATAGGTGTCTACCAATTGCCGTGCATTGACGACACCTTAGACTGCTTGAAAGGAGGTACATGCTTTTTAACTATTGTCATGCAGACAGGTTACTGGCAGAAGACGGCTTTTATTACATCTGACGGCCTCTATGAATTCAAAGTAATTCCCTTTGGATTATGTAATGCTCTGGCCACATTCGAACACATGATGGACAACTTGCTTCGACTCCTTAAGTGGATGATGTGTCTTTGCTATTTAGATGACATTGTCGTTTTCTCGAAAACATTTGAAGAACATCCGAGTCGCCTGTCAACTGTATTGAATTGTGTTCAGACTGCAGGACTCCACCTCAATCCAAAGTAGACCTCTTCATCACCAAAGAGATAAAAATCCTGGGGCACCTAGTCAACAGAGATGGTTTCTGTCTTGAGCCAGATAAAGTAAGAGTAGTCACAGAAAAAGAATCTTGTATTAACGCAGGTCCATTGCAAAAATTCTGCAGGAAGACAACACCAAGTTTTACTGCGATGAGACAAAAGAAAGAGCTTTCTGGGCACTTAGGAGGCTCTAACTTCCGCACCAGTTCTAGCCTTGTACGACGATAATGTGGTAACTGAACTTCATCTAGACGCCAGTGGTTATGAGATTGGTGCAAAGCTTGTACAAGTTCAGGAAGGTGCTGAGAAGGTGATAGCCTATGCATCAAGAGTACTCTCAAAATCCGATATAAACTATTCTACAACTGGGAAAGAATGTCTCGCAGTTATTTGGGCTATCAAGAAGATCCGACTGTATTTATTCAGCAAACCATTCACCGTTGTGATAGACTACCATTTTTTGTGTTGGCTGACAAGCTTGAAGGAGCCATCACGCCGACTAGCAAGATGGACACTAAGACTCCAAGAGTACGACACTACACACTACAGTGGTATCCAAGAACAGGCGCAAACACAAGGACGCCGACTGCTTTCGAGGAATTCATTAGTGGAACACAACTGCATGAATGAAATTTCAGCCCTCACTGAATTAGGTGATGTTACAGGTCAACAGAGGGAAGATCCAGCACTATTAACAACCATAGAGTCTTTGGAGAAAGGAGAACCGACCGATGGAGAGTTGAAACTTATAAACGAGACATTGTATACTACGATCCACTAGGCCCCAAATAGCTACTAGTCGTTCCAACTCATCTCCAGCCAGCTGGCTGCCGGCGTGGCGCAGGGGATAGCGTCACCGACTGCAGTACTGAAGGTCGCCAGTACAGATAGTTGGACTATCAGAAAAGTTATTGAAGCAATACTCCGGAACTGCTATACAGAGGACCCATGACAAGATCAAGATCCTGGACATTGCAGCTGGCTCCAAAGGGAACCTGACAGCAGGTCGCTGTTTTTTTCAGGAGAGGGAGCAATGCTACGAGACCCCATGTTAACTGACTGCCGGCGTGGCGTAGGGGATAGCGTTACCGACTGCAGTATTGAAGGTCGCCAGTGCAATCCCATCCACTGGCAAAAATTTATTTCTTTGTAATTGACATTTCCAGAATGTTCTACGTGTTTCTTATGTTCACTTGTATTTTCTAATTGTTTCTTATGTTAACTATTCTTCAAATTTCTGGTACATTCTGTGTATAAATAGCAGAGCACTGCCCGAGAGGCAGTCAGTGCTGTATGTACGTTTCAATTCGCAATAAACCTGCTTTCAGAGTAAAAGCTGTGTTCAGTTGACAACCCTACCTTCGAAGTCAAGCCTGCTTTCATTTCAACATGACAGTATTTCAAAATAACTGTGGTGAAAACTGACTTACTTCATATTCACATTGTCCGGCTTCGCCAACTCAAAATAGCCATCACTGTTCAACATAACCTGCACTAGCGATGACTGTCAATACATTCAAGATTTCAGATGTGAGCTGTGCACTGTCACATTTGGCAAAAAACAGACAATATCCTTAAATAAGTAACAAATACTCAATTAACTGTTCTCAGTCATGCCTAACATGGGTAAATTCGCACATGTAGTGACTGAACTTTATGAAGTACCAAAATAGCAATTTATCTTCTGAATACACAATCGCAAATTAGATGTGTGTGTGTGTGTAAGACTTTTGACATAGCAAACTTGACAGTTAAACACTGAAAATATCAGACTATTTCAAGATTTTTATACAGAAATTCCATAGCATGATATAATCATCCAATTTTTCGTATTTCGTTCTCATGCACTGCAGTAAAAGCATGACAGAAATCCCATTACTTTACTTATCATCGTTTATTTATTAAAATACTATACCAAAACTATGCAGTCAAATGGAAGTACAGATTAATGTCAAGTCATTAGATGTACTGAATTACAAGATAGGAAGTTACTTGAATGGAGCATTGTGGGTTAACATTTTATTTGATGGCGTTTTAATGAACTGCATCTTGATAATGCACTATGTTTTCTATTTTTCGACAAACTAATGTTCTCAATTAAATGAACTTTCCTCATGTAAGTGTAGAGGTTGTTCTGCATATTGGACTCGGAACTGCACTCCTCACACTTTTGGAACGTTTTGTGCAAATCAATTATGCTCACCAAAAGACAGCAACAACGAAATAATAGAAAACATCAATGAAACGAATTAAAGAAGCGGTAACGAAGTTAAACGGAGCACTCAGTGTGGCAGCTAAGAGCAGAATGGAATATGGAAGACAACTTGAAACAAATCGACAGGTTACATGATATGAATTTCCGCTCAAAATGTCAAAACAGTCAAGTGCATACTACCATGACACAGACCCCATGGCAATGCCGATGACACTTGATCTGCAGTACAGCTGACAGCTGTTAAAAAAACGGAGGATCTGCGGAATTGTATAGGTCTAGCCTATAAAATAAACTCATTTTATACATATGTTCCTTCAGTGTCACAAAAATTGTTATTCTGCTTACAACAATGTAATCACAGGTTGTGTACGAATTAGACAAACGTGGTATAGAACAGTTTTACAATTATTTTATGCATTTCAGTCTTAGTTCAAACATATTATTTGAGGTGCAGTTTAATACCCTAATGATGGATGTTAGGTGTCTCTTTTTTTTCTCATTGGATTTGTGACAAAGAAATATCTATGTTTCTTTTTAGTGCAAGCAAGTTAGAGAAATGCTGATAAACCCAAGACTTATATTATGGCAAATTGATAAACATGGAAAAGGAATTTGTAAAAATCAAACCATCTCAAGTCATGTGAAATTAGTACACTCGCTCTTTATCCCATGTTACTGCAAATGTATGCTCGAAATGAGTTTGCTTGTATGTTATTAGTAGGTACAGTACTGGTACTTATGATTTGATAGTACTTTTTCTTAACAATTCTCTTACACTTGATAATGTACTGTCAAAGTAAAGTGATATGTTGTTATCTGTGTGCCATTTCGTAAATGTGAATACATTGGGTATTTTATTATAATTCCTGATTTATCATTTGTGTGTTTAGCAACATTTCAGATGTGATTGAAAATCTTCAGTTTACTAGTGGTTTCAGAAACGAGGAGAAAAACTTTAACTTTTTAGTTGTAACATGTCGAATTACTCATTTCTTGAATAAATTCAAAACAATAAAGAATGTTTGATACACTTGACAACAAGAACAGAACCCTTAAGCTCTTGAGCTACGGAGACGTCTCTATCATTGACTCCAGCGGTATATGAGTAGTGATGGGCTAAACTGCGATTTTCCGATATCAGTGATTTCTATGACTGCTACGTTTACACATTTGCTATTCTCAGTTGAGATTTGTCACTGTTTGTAACTGCGGTTCACAAATCCATAACATGTATCCCTCTGCACTCCCTCTGCACTCTGCACTCGATTTCCATGACTCTGAATGCTACTTTCGTTATTTCTGCTCCTTCCGTGACTTATGCGATTTGTGTGGCAAATGCTATATATGTCATCCATAACAGGTTCCTTGTCCTACATGTAAATATATACAAATGAAGAATATTGATGCTCCATTTGCACCACATGTTCAGATTATTATCATCTCGGCAAATGTCAATTTGTCTTCTAAACGCTATTTCAATATTTGGTGTGTAATACATAGTTGAAACTGATGTTATTCACAAGTAGCATGTAACAGAAATTCGCATGTAGGCCTGTAGCCTATCTTACAGAAATATTCGGCAGATTACAGCAACAGTGCCATTGGGACGATACTGCTACGTTTTTGCCTGTAGAATGAACTATTGATAAGAGGCTGGATTATATTTTATGTATTGAACTGAGACCTAGTGTGCTAATGTGGGCAACTAAATCTTCACATTTAATTTACTGACTGTGCAAAGTTACACACAACAAACATTACAACCAAAGACCAAGAGTAGTATTAATTATTTATTTTATGATAGATAAAATATTATTTCCATCATATGTGATTTAGATTCCTAAGATCATTCATCGGTCGTTTCCAACATAAGCACACTATGCCAGCACTGCAATAAACAAAAAGTTTTAAAATACTGAAGGACCTGATACCACCCATCTGCTTTCACTCATGACATCACAAAAGGGATTGAACAAAACGGAAAAAGACGTGAAACAAAATTCCTAAACCTAAAAAAAATATGATAAAATAAAACATTTCATTATGTAAAAAACTTTTGTATTTTCAAGTGTAAAATTTTTATTGTATCCTCAAAGATACACTATTAGTCCTATATCGCAGTACTTAACACAGTCCACACTGAAAACTGAGTTGGCCTACTGTTAAACATTTCATAAAATTACTTAGTTGACCACTTGATCCCACCCTCTTAGAATTTTCATTTTATGCACGATGTATAAATGTATAATCCATGTCAAAATACTCATCGAACTAGATTTGCAATGTAAGATACGTAGTCTGAATTCACATAATAGTTGTAGGTCTTCTGACAAAAATGATTTTAAACAGGGATCAAGTCCGTAACACAATCTTTATTTGGCATTCGCTTTCGTTGACTTTACCTACTATAAACCTAAAAACACGTAAGTGCTGCCGCCAGGTAAAATACTGCCACTAAGTGTACACGTTTTCACGAAGCAAATTATTTTCTTGCTTATTAATTCGACCACATACCTAACAAAACACGAATGAAAGTATGTTTGTCCAACAGGTAGCACAAGGCGGAATATTAAATGCTATGCTCAGTTGCTATTTGCGACTCTTAGTTGCGATTTTTCACTGAAATTGCAGTTTGTATCAGTTGCTGTCGAATAGCTTGTATATAGTGTGTGTCTGTACCTTCACGTGTTGTAACTTGAGTAGGTCAAAACGGCCGTCACTCCCGCACGCTCCCCTCCTTGCTCATGGCTCGCTCGCTTCCCTCCTCGCTCGTGGCTCGCTCCCGACGGCTGACAGGGGGGGGGGGGAGCGGGCGATGACGTCACACTGTCGAGAGAAACACGCTTCGGGTCGAGGCGAGTCATGGTGCTCCCGGGTTCACATCGCGACCGCCGGGCCGAGCTGAGCTTGGCTGAGCCGCCTCAAGCCTAGTCGACGCACACCGCCCGCCTGCGTGTTCACACAGAAAAGAGAAAAGAAGGAAAATACAATTTTTCGATTTTCAAGTTGTAAAAATTGTTCACGGTATACAACACCAGGCTCCATAATTTTATGAAATTATTTTTTCCTTACAAGCTTTGCCTTGCCTGTGAAAAAATAAAAAGTTACTTTTCATTCCACCCAAGTTTTTTTAGTTCCATAACGCTCCTCCCTTGATTTTGCTGAAAGTATGCAGCAAAAAAATCTGATTTTTGGACACATTGTAGTGAAATATCTTACGTTTTGAATGAAAAATTCACCTTTTCATAATTCATAACAGTTGTTTTCAAATGACGCTATTTGTCAAGTGCGTACGTTTGATTTACAAATCGTGCATTGCAAAAGTTCGATAGCAAGCAGCTTAATGTTCTATGCATTTTAGACCATACATTACACCGAGTGAAATGGAGCTAAAATGACAAAAAAGTTTCTGAAATGGTAGTCGCACTGATATCTACCTTCTTTCATAAGTAATAGCAAGTTACCTGAGCAGCGTCATGCCGCGATCGCAAGCCTATGAACTCAGCCTGTGTTGAGCATAGCGTGAAGCACTGCAGTCCCTAAAAATTTGAATTGCTGGCTACGTTTGACGGTTCCTCATGTTGTGTCAATGATCTGTAACCAGAAAACAATTATTAACTAATTTTTCTTGAGTGGCGACCGATTCCAATGGACAACAACCTGCTACTGTCTTACATCAGATTATACTCGACTTTATGAGTGGCATACACTGGTTTTTTGACCACCCGAAATATATATTTCGTGTTTGGAACTAGAAGATAAGAACAAATTAATGTAAACTACGACTCTGCTGTTTATGGACTGAAATAAAATTTTCTGACGTTACAGTTAACGGCTTTTTAGTTGAAAATGAAGAAGCCCAAAACACCTATATTTATAGTTCCATCTACATGTAATACAAAATATATACCTTTTTGAAAATATTTCTTTCGTTACTTTCGGAAAATCTGGTACCACAAGTTGAAAATAGTTGTATATTGGGTTTGATTCCATGGTGGAACTAGTGCTCCACTACTGTATTTGACCTGTAGAAATTTTCAGCAATCAGTTGTAAAAATATTTATTTATTGGCAGATCAGTACGAACCCAACCTCCAACATGGAGTTCGAGATGTTTTAAGTATTTTAATTGGTTTTTAAGCATTGATAATCACCACACAGTGGTCGAAGTCTAGATCTGCCAATAAATAAATATTTTTACTACTGACTGCTGAAAATTTCTACAAGTTGTATATCACGTGTCCCACATAAATGTGGTACCTTCACATCTGAGGTTAAATTAAGAATGAACTACGGTGATTTTAGGAACCGGTCTCAGTGGAACAACGTTTCTATGAACATTTTGTTGAATCGTTTGAAAACAATTTTCTTTGTCTGCAAGATGGTACTTTTGAATTTTCTACATACGCTGGTTTAGTTTAGCCTCAGACACCGCAGGACAGGTCAGCAAAGGATGAGAAGAGTGTACACTTTTTTTTCTGGGGGAAGGGGGGGGGCTTGTCCCCAGCAATAAGAAATCCCCATCCACTGTCAGTGCAAGATCAATTGCCATCTACTTCAACTTTATTACTATTGTCCTCCCACTGTAGTGACTCGTCGAATTTTATGCACATAAGAAATAGGTGATAATGGACTCCTCCCATGAATTTAGACTAACATTTACGTGAACATTCGATATGTATCACACATCTCCAGCCTGCTTTCAGCGAAAGCTTCTCTGAGTGATATTTTTTCAATTACACTTTTGAAATTAAGTTTATTTTTCTTCTATTACTATTAATTCTTTAATATGAATAAAAATTTAAGAAATGCTTAGTTGTTCACATAAGGAAAAACTCTCCTAAATGTTAAGCGAAATTAATGGGATGAGTCCATACCACATATTTCTAATGTGCTTATAATTCTATGAGTCAGTACAATTCCAAACAAAAATAATAAAATAACAAAATCAATTAACAGTTGGCTGGCTCAAAGCAGTGTTTCTTCGATCTTCCACTGACAATGGGTGACGATCCCTTGTTGCTGGCCACAAACCCACCAAGAAGGAAAAAACAAATCACAATATGAAACAAAATGACACCTGCTTCTCATCCTTTAATGGTTTGCAGTGTCTGAGGCTAAACTAAATCTGAGCATTTTTCTTTCATTTAAATTAGAAAAATCGAAATGAAAGTGCCATGGAGACAAAGAAAGTAGTCATCAGGAGATTCAGAAAATGTTCATAGAAAAGCAATTCCCATCAGACAGCTTCCTAAAAAAATAAATAAAAATTCTGAGAACCGTGTAGAATTCTATGAAATTGGAAATGAATTGAAACATAGTACAGCATGCTCCACATAAAACCAGCACATCTCACGTACCCCCATGGCCATAAGTTGCAGTCAGCTGATAAGGAGGTAAGTAAATTTTAATTTTAATGTTCTGTATTCCTTTTTACTTAGTTCATTTGTACTTTAGTCTTGGGGGTGAGGAATAGCGCTTTTATGTGAGACATTGTATACAAATTGTTGCACCTTGTGGTACAACATTTTCCGAGAGCTACAAAAGTGAAAATTAAAAGAAGGCTAAATAGTGTAATAGTCCTCTTAGGTGTAGATGCATCAATAAATGTAAGTATATTTTTGGTCTTCTACTGTTTGTCATCTCCAACTAGAAAATCATGAAGTACAATTCAGAAAATTTTATTTCAGTCCATCAACAGCAAATTCGTAGTTTACATTAATTTATTCTTCCCTTGTAGTTCGAAACACTAAACATGTATTCCATCAATTATTCGATACCTTTTATTAAGATAAGTATTACTTTATGTAAAACCATAGCAGATCATTGTCCATTGTAATCGGTCTCCACCAAAAAATAAATAAATTAATTAATTAAAAAAATAATAAAATAAAAAATAAAAAAAATGTGTATAGTTATTTTCTGGATATGGATTATTAACATATCACGAGAGACTAACATATGTGGCCAGAAAATAATATTTTCGGCGCTGCAGTGCTTTACACTATGTTCAACACACGCCGAGTATGTAGACTTGTGGTCGTGTCATGACGTTGCTCAGATAACTCGCAATTACTTGTGAAAGGAGGTAGAAATCAGTTCTAATACCATTTCAAAAACTTCTCTGTTCTTTTAGCTCCATTTCACTCACTGTAATGTATGGTCTAAAATGTATAGAACACTAAGCTGCTCGTTATTGAACTTTTTCAATACATGATGTGTAAATCAAGCCCATGCACTTGACAAATAGCGTCATTTGAAAACAACTGTTATGGATTATGAAAAGGTGGATGATTCATTCGAAAGCTAAGATGATGTACTATTACGACTCCAAAAATCAGATTTTTTGTTGTATACTTTCATCAACTAAAAACTCGGGCAGAATGAAAAGTAAACATTTTCTTTTTTTTTATAGACAAGACAATGCTTGTAAGGAAAAACTTGATTGATAAAACATTGTGGATGCGTCTTATATACCATCAACATTTTTGTCATCGTGAAAATCAGAAGTTGGATTTTCCTCCTTTCTTCCGTCTCGGCCCGGCTGGCTGTGTGATTGCAGCCTTATAGAATGTAGACGTGTGGCGGACGGGTGCAATAATTACGGCTTAGTGAGGTGGGCAGGCCGTGCGTATGCGCACTGCTGTCGACGTCCTACATGCCAGTCGAGAGTACCGAGTCGCCTCGCTCCCGAGACTGCATACCTGGCACTACCGGCTCCTGGGTGCGGCAGTCTCGCCAGGCGGTCTCGCTGGTGGAAACGAGTGGGAGCGAGGCCGTGTTTGACAGCCTCTAGTTGTAAATGGAGTACAATATTTTGTTTCCGAGTTAAGAACGATGGTGGTTGCTAAAAAGTATACAGTTTAGTTTCTGGAACTCTATGAAGAATATTCATGTCTCTAGAAGATACATCTGTCTATTTATAAGTGGAACATAACAGTCTTCAAAATACTGATTAAAAAGGACAACAAATTGCCTTCAGATGCATTCCTAATGCCTTGTATATTGCATCCAGCGCTTCAGGCATGAACGTGGATACGATGGTCTTGGGAAGGCGATATGTATAATGCAGTGAGGCAAATGAATCGCCGGAAGCAAGATACCTCAGAGCGACTTGTAACTTTAAAGGGGCAGGAATAGCATTCCGCATTAGAGAGTTCTTTCATTGAATAGAAGGACCTACTAGTCTTAATAAATGTTAAAATCTGGTTAAGTTCATCGTAAAATGATTTTCAAAGGACGCTTCGTCCTCGTTTTACAGTTCCCTGGTCAACACTGTTGACGCCCCCAACTCATTCCTCCTCACAATCTGCTTGCATATCTAACACCTGCGTCTTCTTTTCTTTCTTTTAAACATTCTGTGTTTTTCTTGATGGCAAGTAAAGCCACTACTCGGAGGCCTGTACGTTGCACATCAGTTGGCGCCATCTTAAAAAGCTATATTGGACTTGCTTGGACTCAAAATTTCCGCGCTCACGTGGACGGTCACTTGCGCAGGTTGAAGTCCATTGGTACACTTAAACATGATTGTATCAACTGTCCTGTAGTTGCTACTTTCGACTCTTACACGCGATTTGTCATTCTATAGCCTGCCCAATCCAAAGATGTTAGTACAAACATCGACCAACAGATGGCAGACTGCGTTGAGAGAGTAAACTGCTTTTTGATACTCTTAGTGTCGACTTGCTTCTCTTAGTTGCTAATGCGTTCCTAAACTGCGACTGAAATCTCAATCAGATTCCATAAAGTTGCGACTGTGATAACTGCGACTTCTAAATCACTGTGACTCTTAACAATAACGCGATTTCCGACCCATCCATAATTCGGGGAGCTAGTGCCAACACCCTAGGTAGCTCAGGATGTAACATCCAGTCACACACCACCACCAGTGAAAAAAGTATATGTTAGGGGCTGATGTATTCCCCTCAGAATGAGGAGTATATTTCCGCTGTTGGCCTTTGCTCTTCGATAAGTTTTGAGACGACATGTTGAAGTACAAATCATGACAATATATTGTTTTAACGGAAATTGTACATTACAGATTTGTCACAAACGCTTGACATTGGTACATTAAATGTCAATTGCAAACGAATAAATTATGAAAGTACCATAAGAGGTCTAAGCAGAATGCATATGAATAAAAAAAGTAGATATCTTAATGGAGCAACCAATCTGGTCTTGTGGTTAGGGTATTAGGCTGTAATAATATGAAAAGAAACTTTTATAGGCGTCTTATGCTGACTCTTACGTCATTTTGACATCACGCCAAAAGCTATCAGAGTGAGCTTAGCGATACCCCACACAAGGAGGTTAAAATATGGCGAGATGGCGCTACTATGAAAAGCTTATCTGTTGATTTAAGCCAGTCCGCCATCTTGTGGAGTCAACGAAATACACTACTGGCCATTAAAATTGCTACATGAAGAACAAATGCAGATGATAAATGGCTATTCATTGGACAAATGCAGATGATAAACGGCTATTCATTGGACAAATATATTATACCAGAACTGACATGTGATTACATTTTCACGCAATTTGGTTGCATAGATCCTGAGAAATCAGTAACCAGAACAATCACCTCTGGCCTTAATAACGGCCTTGATACGCCTGGGCATTGAGTTAAACAGAGCTTGGATGGCGTGTACAGGTACAGATGCCCAAGCAGCTTCAACACAATACCAAGGTTCATCAAGAGTAGTGACTGGCGTATTGTGACGAGCCAGTTGTTCGGCCACCATTGACCAGACGTTTTGAATTGGTGAGAGATCTGGTCTCCAAGCTGATAGTTCATGGTGCTGCAAACGTCGTCAAACTGTTCATGCAGATGGTGGTTGTCTTGCAAACTTCCCCATCTGTTGACTCAGGGATCGAGACGTGGCTGCACGATCCGTTACAGCTATGTGTATAATATGCCTGTCATCTCGAGTGCTAGTGATATGAGGCCATTGGGATCCAGCACAGCGTTCTGTATTGCCCTTCTGAACCCACCAGTTCCATGTTCTGCTGTCATTGGATCGCGACCAACATGAGCAGCAATGTCGCGATACGATAAACTGCAATCACAATAGGCCGCAAGCCGACTTTTATCGAAGTCGGAAACGTGATGGTATGCATTTCTCCTCCTTACACGAGGCATCACAACAACGTTTCACCAGGAAACGCCGGTCAACTGCTGTTTTTGTATGAGAAATCGGTTGGAAAATTTCCTTGTGTCTGCACGTTATAGGTGCCGCCACTGGCGCCAACCTTGTGTGAATGCACTAAAAAGCTAATCATTTCCAAATCTTCTTCCTGTCGGTTAAATTTCGCGTATGAAGCACGTTATCTTCGTGGTGTAGCAATTTTAATGGCCAGGAGTGTATGATCAAGATTAAAGAAAGCACTGTGTGGTTCTTGCCCTATTAACTTTCATACATTTAAACAACTGTCATTTCTGGTACATGTTTGATATAGAACACATCTGTGAACAAATACAAACGTTCCAAATAAGTGAACTATGGTTTAATAACACAAAATTATTGACTCCTTAATATGGCGACAATGGCTTAACTTCTGTAGTGTTTAGGGAATCTCCCCCTATTCTAACTTTCCCTCACATCATCGTCAAAGATCATCCAATATACGCTGAAAGCATTGATCTCTATACAATCTGGATGTTGAACTTCACCTGTCTGAGTGTGCCAGCCATAGATATTCATATTTAGTTTCTTGCCAAATTCAAATATGGCTGCTTTGAAGTATTACAAGAAAAAGAAAAGAAAATACGGTACGATTCCGCTCCAATACCAACCTATTACATTGTGTATTGACTTAAATTCATAATCAAGAGTTAAGCAAGCAATTCTTTGTCACGTAATAACTAATGGTAACTCGTTTGCCAAATTTAAACATGGCGGTCAATGCGAAATCGTGTGTTAAACATGAATGTGCAGGCACGCTGCAATTCAGTGTTCAGACACCAGAGTTATACATCCAGTTTCTGTAGAGATCACTGGCTGAAAGACAGCCAGGTGAAAGCAATCGTGGAAGACACTTCCACAGCCGGCTGTTCTGAATGGCGTGACCTAACGCCTACTAGTGAGCAGTCTATTTATTTTAGTATGTCTATGGTCAACATAGTTTCCGCGATTTGTAGAGTGTTTATTTATTTGGGGGGGGGGGGGGGTGAACCAGAATGGAATTATTTCTTAATGAGGAAGATAACTACATCAGTCAAATGTTGGATAATTTTCAATTTTATTTTTCAATCTCATCATGTTTAAGGAAGTCTGATTCTCACTGCTTATCCAATTGAAATTTCATGCTTCATCCACTGAAAACAGTGAATAAAATTAAGCCTTCAAATGCAGCTGTACTTGGAGACTGTTCATTTAATTGAATCCTGATGAAGACATTTGAAAAAAAAAGTATGCAAGGCCAACAATATAATGTCAGTCTTCTACATACAGATAACAAACTTTTTTCGTTGTTGAATTTTCAAACCCCTGACTGCGGCAGGTTTCCAGCAGCCTACTCACCACTCTACAGCTGAGAGATACTAACATTGACTACTGGAATATAAAATTTGACAAGGTGACAAAAAAGAAGAATTTAAAAATACTCTATGTGGCGAAAATGGCGATTTAACACAAGGTCAAATGTTGAGTTAGACACACACACACCTATTCAGATTTAAAACTGCTACAATGGCTAAAATACACTGACAGTATCACTGAATAACAAATGGTGATGAGTCAAAAGACACTAGATAAAACGCACAGCAACACTTGTTCTGCCGGTACGGTGATTGCTAACGTATTAAATTGAGACACTAACACTAGAACACTGGCACACTTATTAAAACACAGATAGAAGACCCCGCAGTGGATAGGAAGAGGAAGGGAGGCATGGAGGGGCGAGAAAAGGAGGGAATGGGGAGGGGGAGGATAGCTCATAATGGCTTCAGGGGGAAAGGAGGGGGGAGCAAAGTGGGAGAGGGAGAGGAAAGGAGAGAGAAGGTGTACCCTATATGAGGAAGGATTAGGGATGGTAGAATGGATAGATGTCGGGACAGAGGGTGTCAGAAGTTATCCTTGGAAAAGATATGGAGAATGTGAGGGTGGAGGGAGGGAGGGATATGTTGGTAACGGCGCAGCAGAGGCCCAGGATTCAAAAGGAGGAGAAAAACCGAAGGGTGATGGGATTCTATTTCATGACAAACAGAGGGTACGGATATCCTTGAGGAATATGATGAGGTGTGGAAAAGATATAAGGTCACATAGTATCTGCATGGGGGAAGGGAGATGGATACAGTAAATAAGGCAGATGGCGTGGTGCTCAAGGTTTTGGAGGGACTTATAGTAGGCAGGGGAGGCAGTAACCAAGGCAGGTTGGAAACTGCACAGGACAGGACGCATGAGGGAATGGTAGGATATAGGATGGTGGAGGGATTCAGCCAGAGACCAGTTTGAATAGGTTGAGGCAGGAGAGGGCTTTCTGACGAACAGCCTGAAGGTGGGTTTTCCAGTAGGGGAACAGTCAAACGTGAAGCCATGGTATTTAAAGATAGAGGTTTGACGGTGTGCCCTCTGATGATTGCCTGGGAATTGGTGGGGTTGACATTAAGGAGCCACTGGTTGCACGAAGTGAAAAATTTGGATAGGTGAGACTCGAGCAAGTGTTGAGAGCGAGGGAGGGGGCAGGGACTAGGAAGGCAATATTGTCAGCGTACTGAAGGAGATGGACAGGAGGCTGGGGTTGTGACATGTCTGCCCAGTAAATCAGATAGAGGAGAGGGGAGAGGGTGGAGCCCCAGAGCATGCTGATGGCGGGGTAAAACAAACAGGAGCTGGAATTGTGACATAGGATGGGCGTTGGGAGAGAAAGGAAGTAATGAATCGTACATAATTAATGGGATGGGCTTAGGTTTGGAGCTTGAAAAGGAGACCAGAATGCCTTACTCTGTCATAGGCCTCCTGAACGTCGAGGAAGACAAAAATGTCTGGCGTGACAGGAATTCATCTGGACAGATAGGAGGTGGGTGAGGTGGAGGAATTGGTCATTAACAGAAAAGGAAAGTCGGTACATTAGGATAGGAAAAGGAGCAGGTGTTGACGGAGATGCTGGTGTACACTGTAGGAGAGGATGGTTTCCAGAACCTTGCTGATCACCAAGGTGTGGCTGATGGGTCGGTAGGATAAGGGGTCTGAGGGAGGCTTGCCAGGTTTAGGTAACATAAGGGTACAAGAGGTCTTCCACAGGTCAGGCAAAAAGCTGGTGTAAAGGACGACATTGTATAACGAAGCAAGGGTGGCATGGAATGAGGTAGGACAGGCATGGAGGTGTCTGTAGGTTAGGCGGTTGTGACCGGTAGAGGTGTTGCATTTTGTGTGAAGTGTAATATGTTAAGGGCGGTAATAGGTGTGTTAAGTTCTGAGGGGAAGATGTTGTCCAAGTATTGAAACTGGAGTGGGGGGGGCGAGGGGGGTGAGTGGAGGGCCTGTGATGTCGGTGCACCCATGTCATGGAAGAGGGAGTAATCAAACTGGGGATTATCTGTGATGGAGAAGATATCAGATAGGTAGGTGGCAAAGTGTTTTGTCACACCATCATTGTCAGGGAAGGGAAGGTCATTGTGAAGTAAAGGGTAGTGGGGAACAGAGCGACTGCCTGCAAGGTGGTGGAAGACTTGCCAGTACTTGGAGGAGTTGACAAAAAGCGATGTAATAAGGTGGGTGCAAAAAAAATCTTCTTGTTTAACCTGTACCTAACTTAACTTTCACTTTAAAAAAAGGTTAGTTAAGTTAGGTACAGGTTAAACAAGAAGATTGTTTTTTATTTAGTACATGAGGGGGTGTAGCATCCTAATCTCCGGTTAAGAAACACGCAGCATCTCATTGGCTGATAGCTAGCGAGTTCTCCTTGGCTGGAGACAATTTCTGCCTGTCGAAATAAGGACTCATGCTTGTCAGTCGTCAGCCATTTTGATGTGCTCTAGAGTAGTGTATCGACAGGTCGATATATCGCATTCAGCTCCTGATGATGTCAGCCCAACGCTTGTCTAGCATGTCTCGAAGCTCACCCACGCAGAGCAGGCAAAGATGGTAACGAGGCTGGAGATCCCCAGCTGCCGAAGTACTGTACTGAGGAGTGAGTTATCGCTCGTCTCTACTTGTGCGGCGACTTGCGTGGACACCTGAGTTGTGGCGAATGGCGACGCCACAACACTGCCAAGCATATCCAAACTGCTGCCAGTCCCACCTTTTTGATTTGATTTTTACCAAATCTGTATCATCAATCGACTGCCTCCTCACCGAAGGAGCTATCATCTATGACTGTCAATACAAGATGGATCCTTCATGGTCGCCTCCATCAGTTCTATCATTGTGGACACTGTCTCTCATACAACGATCGTCTCACCCAGCTTTGCCGCAACTCTCCCATCTGTCCCCACAGTAAGTCGGCAAAATTCCGCCTCTCCTCCCTCCTGCAACACCTGTGGCGGACCCCACTCCACCTACTCCTACAGTTGTCAGGCTCACTCCGTTCCCAAAACCCCTGAGCTGACAGTTCCCGTCCACCCTATTGATCCTCCCCTCCACCCAACCAACTCCCTATGCCCCCTCCCACTGTAGAAGATGACTCGTTCAGTTACCATGGTCCTACAGAACATCCACCCCTTCCAACATCCAAACAACCTACAACAGATTGCCCTCACCGTCCGTTTTGTCTTCCAGTTGAAACAATTGCCAACTTCTCCCACATCCACTCCCATTTTACCTTCTCCCATAACGTTAACATTGCATAAACCACACCTGTAACCTTTTTCCTGTCTTCCTCTCCTCTCTCTCCCCACCTTACAGCCCCCATGGCATGCCCACCCTACACCTCCTCTACCACAACATTCACTCCCTCCCCGCTAAAAATTCCATTTTTCATGCCTACCCTCACACATCACCTGCCTACAACCCTGCCATTCCATCACTGCATTGATGGCCCCCCCCCCCCCATCCTTCTTTCAGTTGCAGACCTTGTCCACAGCCTTTTGAACCTTTAGAACGTAAGCATACAGAAGACACAAAAGGCAGATCCGGTTTCCAGGTTGAGGTTGGCATTGACGATTCCTCATCCGTGATCAGCATGCTGAGCTTGGTGATCATGACCTTGGTGAGGGTGGGTGGGTGGCGAGAAGTATGTGGCTGGGTGGGGGGGGGGGGGAGGATGAGGTGAAATGCTGCACACTGTGCAGAAGTGCTGCAATGGTGTGCACATGTGAGGCAGTCAGCAACGACGACATCTGTTATTAGACATGCGTATGTAACGAACAGTAACAGGCAAACTCCTACCATGCCATAGGCGTGAGCCCAGGAATCTGCTCCCGAATTAAAGGCAGCCATTTCCAGGGGCAAATACTGTATGAATACACGCCTAACATTTAAACAACATGAAAGGCAACGAAAGAAACTTGATAAACCAAATAAACTTCACAATTTGAACTCAGTAATTATGTCTGCCTTGAATTAATGAAGTTTCTTAACTGTCTGTACCAGGTCTCCCTCAGAAAGATGGAGAATTATAAATATCGTATTTGCTCAAAAATATAATGTTCGTTTCTTATAGGTAGAAGCGAAAATGCGTCTAGTTTTCGGTATCTAGCTTGAACTTGAATAATTGTTAGCTCCAATATAAATTTAAACTAAACACACTTTTTCGAAGAACAAGAATAGAGAGTCCTTACAAAACTCATGTGCATCAATCAAGGTATTGTGTATGCAACGTTTAATCACATATTTGACATCATTTACTGAATGCATGCACCCTGTTTCCCTGCAAAAGCCGGCTTTCAATGTGGGACTGCAACAACTGAGTCTATGGTGACAGCTCCACCTCCTGGTTTATGCGGTACAAGCAAGAGCGCAACACACCCAGTCTCTTTTACCCCTGGTGACCCCCGAGGCTAGAAGAATACACTACATGAGCAGAGACAGTTGCGGAATACACGCTGTGACTCGGAAGTTGTACATGTGTAGCAGCACAACACGTGTGCAGAACTTCTGGCCGGCCGTGCACTGTGGAATACATCCGCACTTCTCCCTGCTCTCACTGCATGCAGCGATTGTCTTTCTTTTCTCGGTGACAATCACCTGTATGGATCTTGGCTGTGCATTCATTCTCTTCCGGCATCTGAGTGCGGAAGACTAAAATGCAAAAAGGAACCTACAGTTAATAAGCGATTTTCTGGATTAAATGTAAATTTATTGCAACAAACATACTTAACAGAAGGTATTGTACACTCATAGAAAACTATGCATTATGCTTTGATAGTGAAAATATCTGGGTAAACAAGTACAAATTATTTATATAGATGCATGGAATTAAAAAAAAAAGAAAATAAATAAAAAAACACCTAGTTCTGTAACTGGAATAGAGCTCAATTAATCGGATGTACTACGAAACAATGCAGCAGTACAAACAATAGAGCAATGAGATTCTCGCAGTAGACTCTTGTGCTGCCACCTAAATTATATAGTGAATTTAAAATTAGTTGCTACTTTTGACTTTTGGTTTGCCATGGGTAACGTGAGGCTATTACCCAGTTAGCAACAATTAGCGAGCCGAATTTTGCCAACTCGCCTTCACCAGTTCGGTTGATAAGGTGCGCCTGTTGAAAGCACTTTTTGTCGGGTATACACTATTTTCGTTTCTTTTAATGCCAGAGAACGTTCTCTGTTCAGTATTGTAGTGCCTTTACCGCCAATTACTTTTTCCCTGACACGCCGGCTCTGATGGCTCACTATGAAGGTAGGCGTAGCGTTGCCCTCTGCTAGTGCGTTTAACACACACTGGTAACTACGCAATATTCCACTCGCTTCACACCGACCAGTGAAAAGTCGCACTATACATGTATTATGACGGTATTTACCTGTTTTTGCTGTTTGTGTATAATGCTGAGGAGAGCTACTATCGCGCATTTTACCGTTAAAGCGCTTGACTGTGCAACAGTATTACATATAAAACTGTTCTTTAAAACAAATTTAAATGTACTACTAGGTTATTAACTGATATAATTATTTCAGCGTAAAATGAAAAGGTGTGAGTTATTTCCTTCGTTCCATACAATGACCGCAATTGAAAACAGTTTACTTAATAATGCGTTCTATGGACAATTCGCTGTTGTTTCATTTTAATTTTGACTTAATAAATTTCTCCGTTATAAGTAGTCTTTCTCGTATGATTCCATGCATTTTACACAATTTGCTACACGGCCACAGCGCAGTTTTCTACGGTCAACAATATGGAACATCTCTGGTCCTATCGATCACACAACTGACGTACGTCAGGAGGTGGGCCGCAGACAAGCTAAAGTAGTTCATGTTTGTTGGACTACTGAACCTAAACAGAAACATGTATTCCGTCTTGATGATAAACCTGACTGTAAATAACTGAAAGGTAATTCCATAAATATTGTCATTTATGCAATTAGTGTAATGTTGAAGATGAAAAAATGCATTCAAATCTGAGTGAAGAGCAGTAGTAATTGAGGAAAATAGTAATGTAGATTAACATCTCAATGGTAGTAGCTGAGGAATACATTGTTTTACATGGCAATTTCAGGATCGAATACATTTTTCTCTTGTGTGTGTAATGTCACTGGAATTGTGATAAGTAGTTAAATATGAGCTGCTAGAAACCAGAAATATTGTCAGTAGTACCGAAGTTTTAGAGTTCTGTCAATCATTTGTTTTCCATAGAGAGGTAGTAGATAGTGCATAACAGCGCAGTGTACATTTAGTAAAAGTTTTGTGACATTTGGGTACATAAACAAAAAACCGACAGTGGGTTAAAAGTAATGGGCCTATAGCCACTGGTTATCGGTCTTATTGGGTGCGTGCTTCCTCAGTTTCCGTACTGAAACCGTTTACGTGAAAGCAGAGTTGAAATTATACTGCCTGACTTAGTAATACAGATAAATGCGAGGGACCTGCAGTATGTCATCAGCAAAAACTGTTCCCAGTTATTGTATAAAGATCAGTCGGTTGCCATGTTATTGTCACCATGCTCGGGAAGCTACACAAGTAATTTTATAATTAGAATGAAATTACGTTTCAATTCTCTGTAATGAGCATCGTTATTCGCATACGCTAATGTGAAAACTAGTAGTGTGTATCTTACACAAGATCAATATTACACGAAAATAATAAAGTTAGGCCTACCTCTGAGTTTTTTCCTCCAGCAGATGTTATCAATATCAATACCTTTTTTTAAGTAAAAATTCAACTAAACTCTTGTTCTCTCTAAAGTTTTAGCAGCTAGAATGTTAGTCAGATGTTAAGGAGACTTGATATAGGCCTTCCTGTAAGATTTCAATTATCATTTCTTATTTCATCTAGCCTGACTTTCTTTCGTGAAAATTGTTTTTGTTCCTGATGGGTTCTTTCCAATGTCATGGATAGTGATAGACTCAAATGCATATCTTATGGGATCTAGTGTTTTTGTCTGGTTATGTGCTAAATTAACTTTTTTGTAGAGCTACCCAGCTAGCATTTTGAAAGGGCGTATTACTGTGCTTCTTACTCATTATAAGGTTTGTTCACTTGAAAGCAATTTTCGTCCCTGTCTAAGGACAGAGTGGATGTTTTATTTTTCCTGTATGGCCAAAAGAACTGCTAAGAAATAATATACTTACCACCTTTTAAACTAAAATTTGTTTGAAATTAATAATTTTCTTACTGTTGTTACGCTGTGCCTGTTGTTAGCTTGTTCTGCTTCTACTAGTTGGGTGCATATTGTATAGGCTAATTTATGTCTATTACACTGTACTGATTTAGTGCAATGACTTGACATTAAGCATGTAAGACAAGGATTGTTCATTTGAAGAGGATATTATTGATTTTTCACCAACAGAAGCAAGTGCTCTGTCTCTAACACTGTGACCAGTCTTAGACGGCAATGCAGACAGTTTTCTTAGTTCGCTAGAAACAGAGCTGATGCTAGACAAGCTAAAATTTAAGTGGCATTTGGTCTATCCCAAGGACATTCTGAATGTTGCCAGATCACTGAGCAACTCAAGGACTGAAGACATATGGCCTTTCTAATTTTACTATAAAAAAATAATAGAAGCTATCTGTGTTCCATTGTGTAAGCTCATAAATAGGATGTTTTTAGAGGGAATGTATCCAGACTGTTTAAAACAGACAATTGTATTGCCGATATACAAGAAAGGAGAAAGAACTTCACCCCAAAGCTACCGACCAATAGCAATAGTACCTATAATATCGAAAATTATTGAAACAATAATGAAGAACCAATTAAATGATTTTTTTTTTTTTTTTTTTTAGTGTAACAGCCTACTCTAAAAGGCCCAGTATGGGTTCAGAAGTGGGCTATCAACAGTTAAAGCAGTGCAAGAAGTTGTACATTCAGTACTACATGGCTTTGAAAATAGGCAACACTCCTATGCCACTCTAGTAGGCCTCTCTAAAGCTTTTGACACTGTATCCCATGGAATACTGACAAAGAAGATGGAAACTTATGGGATAACAGAAAAAGAACTATCATTACTAAAATCATATCTGGCAAATAGAAACCAAATGGTTCTTGTGAACTCAAATAATAAATCTGACCCACTGAAAGTACAATATGGAGTCCCTCAAGGATCTGTATTGGGACCTCCCTAACTTATTGCCTTTTAAATCTGTACTGTATGCTGACGACACAACTTTTATTACCTCACATAATGATGTGAATGCTGTCAAACAAATGAACAACTCCATGATGGGAAAGGCAACACAGTGGTTTCAGGAAAATAGGCTCTCATTAAATAATAAGAAAACTGAACACATCCTCTTCTCTCTTGGCAATATTAATAATGAACAAAGTCACCCAGTAAAGCTGTTAGGTATCTACCTTGATAGCAAACTATGTTGGAATACTCACACAGGAAAACTCTGCAGTAAATTGGCTAGAGTTTTATATCTCTTAAGGAAACTGAAGGACTGTGTGAGTAAAGAACTCATGCTTATGGCATATTATGCTTTTTTCCATACACATCTACATTATGGAATACTTCTTTGGGGAAACTCTGCTGGAGCGAAAGAAGTCTTCCTCTGGCACAAGAAAGCCATCAGATGCATTTTTGGCTTAAGCAAATTAACTTCTTGCAAACAATACTTTGTTCAGCATAAGATACTTACAGTGCCCAGCCTCTATGTACTTAAGGCACTTATGCATGCTAGACAGAATGTTGATGAATATGAAAGTAGGTCTGATATGCACTTATATGGAACTAGAAATAGGAACCTACTAACATTCCTTGGGCAGGATTAAGTAAAGTGAAAAATAGTTTTCCACATATGGCCAAGATACTTTTTAACAAATTGCCTTACAACATAAGAGAATTACATGAAAATAAATTTAAAATTGTGATAGAAACCAGGCTAAAAGAAAAGGCATTGTATAATATAAATGAATTTATATGGACTGAAAATAAGGGCTGTTATTAATGTGACAATCAAAATTTAATTTATAACCTTTTATTGTACTTATTTATGTTAACAAGCTAATCATGTAACAGTATATATTTTAATAAGTAACATTTATATATGTTAACTTTTGTAGCATAATGTATGCAATGATGATGCCTTATACAACACAGTTGTCCACAGGCAAAATAAATCAATTTCAATAAAAAATTTAATGTTTTTTACTTTTCAGTGAATGTTAATTGTGTAGCACTGTGCCTGCTGCTGTCTCCTCCCTCCCCATACCCTCCTTGGCCTTCAAATTTTATAATGTCATTAGAGTGCTACTTTCAGTTGGAATTTTACACATAGAATTTTAGACCCTTAGCAGAAGACAACTTACATTGTCTGCCACTTTACAGTGGCAGAGGAGATTTCTGCTGAAAGCTTGTAGGCAGCAAACCCCCTGATGTGGCTTGAAACCTGACAAATATTTTATTATTGGATATTGCTGCAAAAATTTGCATTCATAAATGACTGAGAGATCTCCCTACTACTAGAAAATTTTTAATTGGCACTGATCTGAGGCACCACAAGAAATGAGCCATAAAAAAAAGTTTAAAATACCAAAGCTTAGCATAATTTGATGACGCGATTCTACTCATCTGCTTTGACCCATGATGACATCAATGTCAGAAAATCTCTATTTCAGTCATAGCCAAGTCCGAATAATCAATGTTTCAATTGACTTCTATTAAAATCATGGGGTTTGTTAAAATTTTACTGGTAATTTGTTGAAAGCATTTCATATCAAAGTTGTGGCTTACTATCGGTACATTTCAAACACGAAAGTATTGCAATGCCATTGTTGCTTGTTCCCTTGCAACAATTAAATCTGTACTCTTAGATTCCTGCCTGACCACATACTTTAAAATTGACATGTTCATAAAACATAGTGAAGTACTTTTGTCTCTCAGAATAGACATCTACAGTGTAGCTTGTAAAAAGTGCTACACAACACGTTGATACCATAGGCAAAAGCCAACGGGTGGGATTGTGTCCTACAAATAACCCAAAATTTGCGCTTTATGTAGTACGTCATGTATGATGCATGTAAAGTACGCATTGTATGCATTGTACCATCTTTGAGTACCCAAGTTACCATATATTGCCAAGTAGAACAGCCATTTATAAATGGGGGAAAACAAAGAAATTGAAAGTAGCAGTCCTGAAAGATTAACGAGTCAAATCAACAACCAGGCCGTGGCAAATCTACCAGAAACCATGCTAATGGAAGGCAGGTATGGTAGCTGAACTAAGAATAGTAGGCCTCTACATTGTACAATAATTCATATGTTAACTTCATAGCTTCCTCCTTTGATTAAAAGAGGAACAAGTATTCAAAATCTGTGGAGGAAGCCCTAAAGTTTTATTTCTTCAGAAGAGGCAATCACACTTTATCACGATATAGCTCCTATGCTACATTTTTAAGTCAAAGCTTTGTGGAATTTCAGTGTATGTCTAAAAGTTGTAGTAGAGAGATTAGGAAATATGAGAACAGCAGGTTTTTTTCTTTTGTTCTTCCCCTTGATGGTCATACTGCTGAATAAAGTAGGGTGAATTGACTTTTTCTTTATTCTATTAGTATTTATTTCATGTAGACCCATTAACAGAACAATGGGAATTTGATATTTTGATTTTTGCTAGTGACTGGAATAATATGTCTGCATTAGATTCTAGTGGTTTTACGATATATTTGCTCTTGCAATGTGAGGACAAGTTTATGTTAGTGATCTCTTGTAACTGGTGACATCACTTCCTGTGACATATAGCTGCCTTTTAACCCAATAAACAACTAAGCACTGGCAAAAATTGCCTGTACATTTTTCTTCTATTAAAAATCATAATAAGAAGCATTTTTTTGTTTATGGGACTTTTTCTATTTGTTTCTCACATTATAAAGTACCACATCAGACATTTATATGGTTACACTTTTAACAACTGCAAATAAAATAGAAATTTTATGCCGAAGGGCACATTTTGCCCTGGGTTGGTACTCCATGTGACCATATTTCTTAATGTCTTCCATACAATCACCAAACATGAAGAAAAATTGTTATTGTAAAGTCACTGTCCATCAACTCTAATTTCAGTATATCCGAGCTATTTACAAGCCTAACAGACCTAATAACTGATGAAATTATTGTAAATAGTAGTATATAAACAAAATTTCAAAAGACTGCAAAAGTAATTCTTTCTGTCCTATATCTGCAGGTAATCAAAGACAGAAATACTGCAATAAGGATATATGTTTGACAGACAACAGCTGATGGCCAAGCCAAAAAAATGAATGCATTTTATAACATTCACAGCTTATTGTAATATGGACAAAATTTGCTGTTGCTTGGTGCTCCGTGTAACCTAAAATAACTTGGTGCTGCTAGGATTAATGAAGTGGAATAACTTCTGACAGTAATAGTACTAGTAGCATTTGTGGTGTTGAGTTGGAGTCTCCCACCAGTTTTTATCTATTTGGATGACCTCCCTCACCCTGCTAATCACTGATGTTTGAAATCTGTTCTTTGTTCAAAGTCTGTGTTTGGCACAGGACTGTTATCAGTGCTTGCCATGTGTTGTTATGGGAATGAAACTATGTTTTGAATAAAACAAGATGACATTTTAACCAAGCACAGAAACAACAAAAGACAATGCCAGAAACATTAAACAATACAGCACCTTCAATTTTGGTGCTCTAAATTCATTCCACCAAACCACCTTTGTGTGAAAGCAACAGACTATTGGCTACTCAAAATTTAGGACACTTCCAACTTATGCATTATAAGGAAATACCATCAGGCCTACTGCTAGCATTGATATGTACACTAACCAACACACATTAACTTTATTATTTCATCAGGAGAATTTCCTATTTGATGCAGAGAAATGAGTTGATTTCCTCTTCTCTGCTTGCATTTGGCACTGGCTGAGGCTTGTGATACATCTCAAGTAACTTACAAACTTAATTGCAGCACCTTGGAGACAATTAAAATTATATTCTTAGAGAACATTTAAGTACAATACAGCAGATATTGTCACGTTGCAATGGAAGTAGGCTTGACTTCGAAGGCAACTAAACACAGCACTTATACTGAAAGCATGATTATTACGAACTCAACATACACGCAGCACTGACTGCCTCTCAGTCAGAGTGCTCTGCTATTTATACACAGACAGAATTTACCAGAAATTAGAAGAACAGTTAACATAAGAAACAAGTAGAATTTACAAGTGAACATAAGAAAGATGTAGAACCTTCTGGAATTGTAAATTACAAAGAAATAAATTTTTGACGGTGGGTGAGATTGAACCAGTGTCCTTCTCCGCAGTCCTTGACGCTATCCCCTGCGCCACGTCGGCAGTTGGTGTTCGTGGTCTCTTGCGGCATTGCTCCCTCTCCTGGAGAAACAGCGACCCGCTGTTATGATCCCTGTGGAGCCAGCTGCAATGTCCTGGATCTTGACCGTGTCATGGGTCCTCTGTATGACAGTTCAAGAGAACCCTTCCCTTCTCCGTGATTATAGACTACAGACGTTTTCCTGTCGTGGCTTCTTCAGGAACATTACCGTCCTTAAAGTCCTTGACGAAGAAGTCATTGTTGTCTACCTGCTCTTCAGGATCGTAGTAAGGCTTCATGCGCAGGACATGAACAAGGTCTCTTCGTTTTTGACGTTTCGACGACGGCTCATAATGCTCAACTTCGTATGTGACGTCTGACAGGCTGCGTATGACACAATACGGATCAAAGTATCGCTTCAATAACTTTTCTGACAGTCCAACCTTCCGTACAGGGGTGAAAATCCATACCAGATCTCCTGGGCTGTACACAACAGGTCGGTGCTTGTCGTTATACCGCTGACGGTCCTTCTCCTGGGCGTCCAGTGTCCGTATGCGAGCCAGCTGTCTTGCTTCTTCGACCCTGGTGATGAGCTGTTTAACATAGTCATCCTGAGTGTCGTCCGGCTGGAACGGGAACAGCGTATCCATTGTTGTCTCAGCTTCACGGGCATGGAGTAGGAAAAACGGAGCGAAGCCTGTGGTCTCTTGTCTTGCGGTATTGTAAGCAAATGTCACGACTGGAAGAATTGTATCCCAATCCTTCTGCTCAACATCGACGTACATCGACAGCATGTCGGCTAACTTTTTGTTAAAACTTTCCGTAAGACCATTTGTCTGAGGATGGTATGCAGTTGTCATTCTGTGGACAATGTTGCACCGTGACATTACCTCTGATACTAGTTTTGACTGCAATACTTTTCCATGATCAGATATCGTGACACATGGTGCTCCATGCTTCAAAATAATGTCTTCTACAAGGAATTTTTCGATCTCTGGAGCTTCTGCAGTCGGCACAGGTTTGGTGACAGTGTAGCGTGTGAGGTAGTCAGTGCAGACTATTATCCAACGGTTACCGGTCGTCGACTTCGGGAACCTCCCTAAAAGATCGATCCCAACTCGGTGGAATGGAGCTGCTGCCGGCGGAATCGGTACGAGATGTCCTGGAGGTAATTGCGCCACATGCTTCCATCGCTGGCACTCTTTACAGTGACTCACATAGTGCTTGACAGATCGGTAGAGACCTTTCCAGTAATACCTGCGTCTGATTCTGTCTAGGGTCTTCACGAATCCCAGATGACCGGATATTGGAGCATCATGGAAATATTTGAGAATAGCTGGCTGCAGATGAGCTGGAACTACAAGTAGCCATTTAGTTGCTCTTGTACAATGTTCCATTTATAAGTTGGAACTCTCCATTGGTCGGTTCTCCTTTCTCCAAGGCCTCTATCACTTTCAATAGTGTTGGATCTTCCCTCTGTTCAGCTGTAACGTCATCTAATTCAGTGAGAAATGAAATTTCATTAATGCTGTTGTGTTCCAGTAATGGATTTCTCGAAAGGCAGTCGGCATCCTTGTGTTTTTGCCCGTTCTTGAATACCACTGTGACATCGTACTCTTGGAGTCTTAGTGCCCATCTTGCTAGTCAGCCAACACAAAGAATGGTGGTCTGTCACGATGGTGAATGGTTTGCCGAATAAATATGGCCGGAACTTGTTGATAGCCCAGATAACCGCGAGACATTCTTTTTCAGTTGTAGAGTAGTTTATTTCGGACTTTGAGAGTACTCTTGACGCATAGGCTATCACTTTTTCGGCACCTTCCGGAACTTGTACAAGCACTGCACCAATCCCATAGCCACTGGCGTCTGTGTGAAGTTCCGTTTCTGCATTCTCGTCGTACAAGGCTAGTACTGGTGCGGAAGTTAGAGCCTCCTTAAGTGCTCGGAAAGCTCTTTCTTTTGTCTCATCCCAGTAAAATTTGGTGTCTCCCTGCAGAAGTTCTTGTAATGGACGTGCCTTGTTACAAAATCCTTTTATGAAACGTCGGTAGTATGAGCAGAGCCCGAGAAAACTTCTCACATCACGTATGTGCTGAGGAGTTGGAAATTCTGTGACTGCCCTTACTTTATCTGGATCAGGACAGACACCATCTCTGTTGACTAGGTGCCCCAGGATTTTTATCTCTTTGATGACGAAGAGGCACTTCTTTGGATTGAGGCGGAGACCTGCAGCCTGAACACACTTCAACACAGTTGACAGGCGACTCATTTGTTCTTTAAATGTTTTCGAGAAAACGACAATGTCATCTAAATAGCAGAGACACGTCGTCCACTTTAGGTGTCGAAGCAAGTTGTCCATCATGCGTTCGAATGTGGCTGGAGCATTACATAATCCAAATGGCATTAGTTTAAGTTCATAGAGACCGTCAGGTGTAATAAAAGCCGTCTTCTCCCTGTCAGCTTCGTCAACCTCGATTTGCCAGTAACCAGTCTGCATGTCCATAGTTGAGAAGTATGTAGCTCCTTTCAAGCAGTCTAAGGTGTGATCAATATGCGGCAATGGGTAGACATCTTTCTTTGTGATACTGTTCAGCCGCCGATAGTCGACACAGAATCGCCACGTGCCATCCTTCTTCTTTACGAGGACCACCGGAGACGACCAAGGACTCTCCGAAGGTTGAATAATGTCATCTCGCAACATCTTCTCCACTTCCTCCCGAATTATCCGTCTTTCAGCTGGCGACACTCTATACGAACGCTGGCTAATTGGCGGATGGTCCTCAGTATTGATACCGTGCTTTATCGTGGGCTGTTTCGTCTGACTTTTCCCCTGCTGAGGTGTGAATGCACCCGAAAATTGGCGTAGTATACCTAACACCCGCTGGCGTTGTTCCTTGGTCAGTCCAGGACCTATTGGCAGTTCCACGTTTGTTTCCTCCAGTGTGTTGTCTGTACTAATAGCAGGGCATGGGTCGTCATTGATGACGTTGAGCTCACCGTCCTGGATTGGTTCAGCTGTCCCGATACACATTCCCTTGGGGATAAGTTGTGACTGCTCGTGACAATTTGTGATCCAAATCTCTCCTTGTCCACCGGTAATGCTTATGATAGCCGCTGGTATGTAAATTTTTTTTGTGAGCGTGATAAACTTTTTACTATCAACAAGAACTTCACAGTTTAACCAGTCATCTGTGTTTGTAACTGCAACTCTTCTCATTGTCAACGGCGGTATCGTCACATTGTCAACGACGAATAACTTCCCAGAAAATTCTGTATTACGTTTATCTGGCGGAACAACTTCTTCAATTTGCAGCTCAGATCTTCCACAGTCGATGATAGCTTGGGATGCCTGAAGGAAGTCCCATCCGAGTATGACATTGTGACTACATTCTGTTAACACGACAAATTCAAACGGCTGTGTCCTGTTGTTGATGGTTATTCTTGCGACACAAGTTCCTGCTGGATGGACGTACTTTCCATTCGCGACCGTCAGCACAGTTGCTCCCGTATCACAGAACGTTGTCTTCTTTAGTGTGCGGCAGTAATGATCCAATAATACAGAAAAAGAGGCTCCTGAATCAACAAGTGCCCGGACAGGTTGGCTGTCGATTATGACGTCGATGAGATTTCTCGACATCTTGGCGACTGTCATCCATGGAGGGTTTTCATCTGCGACGGCCTCACCTCCGTAGATGGTCGCCTCGCTTAGTTTTCCTGGGTGCGGCGGCTAGGGGAGTGGCTGGTACCTCTGTACGGCGACGGTGAATGGCTGCGGCGCGTCGGGGAGCGACCTTGTCTAGGGTACGGCGATGGGCTTCTTCCCATAGGTCGACTGAACTCATTAGCAGGTGACTGCCTTGGATAGAACTGCTCCGACGGCTGACGTCTTGCGGCAAAATAATCATGGAATACTGGCCTCCTCTCTCTGCAGTAGCGTACGACATGTCCAGGGCGTCCACAGTGGAAACACAGTGGTGTGTTGTCTTCTGTCCTCCAGACGTCTGTTCTTCTGCGGGGCATCATAGTTACCGGGGGAGTTGGCTGTGGTCGCGTCGGTCGGTTCATGGGCTCCCGTTTGGCGGCTCTAGCGTAAGTCATAGCAGGGTGACACCATTCTTCACGTCGGGTGCTATTGACGGGGCAGACAGGAGCTAATGTTTGAAATACCTCGTCCTCAGCGGCGTCGGCTACCTTGTGACTTACAGGGCTCACATCCATGGCCATAATCTGATGCTTGCTCGGTCTAATAGTCCCGGCTGCCATGCACTGTTGTAAATCTTCTCTCACGATTTGTCGTATGAGAGAAGCCAAGTCCTGCTGGTCTTCCACAACGGCCATAGGGACTACATTTGGGAGTCTTTCATACTTCTTGCATCCAACCCTCCTTTGTTGCATCTCTTCAATACGCTGGCACCACTTGATGAACTCTTCTGTCGTAGCGACGTCTTTTATCAGAAGAGCTTGGTACATATCTTCTGCAATTCCCTTCATCAGGTGCGTGATTTTGTCCGCTTCAGTCATGTTCGGATTGATTACGTTACACAGGGCCAAAACACTCTGTATGTACGATTGTGTCGACTCACCATGTCGTTGGGCCCGGTTCTTCAGTTGTTCTTCCGCCAAGCGGATTTGTCGCTGGCGGTCTCCAAACGTCTTCTTAAGTTCCTCCTGGAACGTCTCCCTGTCATTCAACTTGTCTTCGTTGTTTTCGAACCATTGCTGGGCTGTTCCATCCAGGTAGAAATAAACGTTGGCCAAGCACATCGTATGATCCCACCTGTTGTACTTGGCGACTCGGTCAAACCCTTTTAGCCATTTGTTGGGATCCTGTCCAGCATCTCCAGAGAACACCGACGGGTGTCTGATGTGTTGCTGGCTTATTGATGGTTTCGTCTCCATCGTTCTTCTGATAATACGGACTTTTGGAAGGATGTACTCGGTGTATCCCTTGTATTCCGGTTCCAGTCCGTGTAAGCGACGGCTTTTACGTTGCCTAATCGGAGCCACGGTGATGCAGCTGTTGCACAGTGTACCCGGCGCCTCCACCAAACAATGTCACGTTGCAATGGAAGTAGGCTTGACTTCGAAGGCAACTAAACACAGCACTCATACTGAAAGCATGTTTATTACGAACTCAACATACACGCAGCACTGACTGCCTCTCAGGCAGAGTGCTCTGCTATTTATACACACACAGAATTTACCAGAAATTAGAAGAACAGTTAACATAAGAAACAAGTAGAATTTACAAGTGAACATAAGAAATATGTAGAACCTTCTGGAATTGTAAATTACAAAGAAATAAATTTTTGCCGGTGGGTGCGATTGAACCGGCGACCTTCTGCTCCGCAGTCCGTGATGCTATCCCCTGCATCACACTGGCAGTTGGTGTTTGTGGTCTCTTGCGGCAATATGACATTTTTCCAATTTATGGAGTTAGGTGATAATACTCCTTGTCAAACCAGGGAAGGAGAAAATGATCCTCTGTTGTTATTGGCATGTCACTATCCATGTAGAAAAATCTAGAATGTGCTAAATTCTCGTACATGGTCTGGATCCTTGAGACATGAAAGCTTTGCAGCCAATCAGTATTGGAGGTATCGAGCCACAATCAACTCTCACCCTGGTGGAGACAGCCATGCGGCAGCCTTTCCTGTGGGGTCAGCATGTAGAGTGTGTGTGTGTGTGTGTGTGTGTGTGTGTGTGTTTGGTGTAGGCATGGCACATGATGGTACACCTACTTAGATGTGCACTATTCTTGGATAATTCCACCAATCGGTCTTCTGTGGAAGACTACTTATCGTTATTTGTACATGATCTTGTGTACTTTGATTTCTGTTCCACATTTGACCTTTTCAGCTGGAAAACTATGCATTTGAGCAATTTATAGTACTTGTTTCCACATAAATTGAAGTGAAATTTGTAAGCTTGGGCTTTGATAATTGGCGTACCTTCATCTCTCTTTATTAAAGATGACCTATAAAGACATTATGAAGGTGGTTTCTTAAGTCTGGTACAAATAGAATAAAAGTTATCTTAAAGGCAAAAACTTACTTTTCTCCGACAGTCTCCTTGTAAGGTTATACACTTGGTCCACCGGGTTTCCAATTTTTTCAACCCATAGGCAAAATAGGCTGTCAAACTCTGCAAAATAGTCCGTCACAGCGACGGACACTTTCTCATTCGATAAAAAATCCCCCCCTCCCCCGAGCCAAGTGTTCATGTTTGAGAATAAGAAGTCACTCGGAGCCAAGTCTGGTGAATAGGCAGGGTGAAGAATCAATTCGAATACCAAGCTGTGCACTTTTGCCATTGCGATAGCTGCTGTGTTGGCTGGAGTATTTTCCTGATGAAACAGCACTTTTTCAATTAGTTCCTGTTTCAAATGATCCAGCAGAGCAACTCAGTTATGGATCTGCATTTTTCCATATAAATTACCCTGGGAATCCCAAAATATTGTGGCCATCACCATATCATGCACCTTATCGATGGTTTCCTGTCTGGTGATTTCAATGGGCAAACCGGAGCCTGCTCCATCTTCCATACGTCTCCGACCACATTTAAACTCATTGATCCGAAAGTAAATAGTCTTCAGTGTTGGTGCAGAACCAACATGGACGAGGTCCAACTTGGATTTGATATGTGCAACTGTCCTTGTTGTCCTCCATATTAAGGAACTAACTACACAGTTACCACTTCATCTGGCAGCCAACAGTCAACTAATAATGGCTGTCATTCAAAACTTGCTGTAATATCCATTGAAATACCAGGCTTATCAACAACAGTCCAGGTTTCAAAAATTTCCTTCTCTTTCATACAAATGTGCCAGACTTATCAAACCACACTCTTAAAGTTCATTGTTTTTCCTAGTTTTGTTCTTTTTCTGTCCTCTCACTTTTGGCTATAAAACTTAAAAGCTTATAATATTCTTTCTTCCATACACCGTTTGTTCTTTAGGAATACAACACTAACATGCTACTACTTAATTTTGTATCAACATTCTTCACCATATCAATTATACTTAAGGCAATACTTACAGAGTATGATTTTTGCTTCTGTAGCATTGTAATGAACACACACAAATCAACACTCTAAATGAATTAATCAGTCAATGACGCCTGATGCTTATTATGCCTGTGTGTCTCAATATTGGTTTCAAACAGTTTCATACTCACTTTTGGTGCCGGAATCACTGTATTGACATATGCACTCAAGTTTTCATCCAGTATCAGTCCTGGTGCAATTATATAAATACTGACTCTGCTCGAGTTAAGCTACCCCAGTTACTTTGTTTTCAGGTTTTAAGATGGTAGCTGTAAATCATAACACAAAAATGCTACACCATTGTATAATGGGCCTTTACTGTACTGCAACAATCAGCTCTGCTACTGTGGTTAAGGGCTGCAAAAAAGTAGAAATGACAAATGGAGAAACCTCTTACCACAAAATACTGGACATTGTAGAATGTTTACCTCATTCCTTTGTGTTTGTGGGAGGGAATGCAGTGTTGCACAGTTTTGAAAACACACACACACACACACACACACACACACACTCACTCACTCACTCACTCACTCACTCACTCACTCACAGTTTTCTTTGCTGTTTTGCCCAAATACTTTTCATGCAAGAGTCTAAAAAACTTAAGTCCATGATGGCATAAAAAATATGAAAAATCAGCTCATTATTCACCACATGTGTTGACATGAAAAGACTACTAAACTGGGCTATCAAACTAAATGGACATACTGTTGATTATCAGATGAAGGTTTGGCTCATAATGCAATTGATTTTATCCATTTCATTTTGTAGACTTGCATTTAAAAAGAAAGGAAGCGCATGGAATAATTCTTATATTGTATTGTTGCTTTAAACTGTGTGTCTGTGAACATATTTTGGTAAATCAGATGCTCTCCAAAAGTCCAATCCCTCATGCAAGTCGTGGGAGATGGTCAGCATCATGAAGTAGGAAGTGCCTGTGGGGACTGTGTGTGCACCCATGACCACTAAGGTAGCTGTGAAGACCTCAGAGGAGCCTTGAAAAGTGACTGTTAATGGAGCTCTGGAGAAGCTACATTAGACCCAGAAAGCCAGTAGTGAATAATCAATCTGCTTTCAACAATTAAACGAGCCTTGGATTGAAACAAATACTGAAAGTGACAAAGCCTTTGAGCAGATCTGCCAGGAATGACAGCCAACACGGTCTTGATGAAAGTTGCCCAGAGAAAAATATAAGAATTAGGACTATTAATCCAGGGAATCACATGGATAATGACAGATTAACATATCAATAAGAGGTTTAAGTTAGGTAAGAAAGAAAGTGGAAGGAAGTAAGGCACTGGAAAAAGTGTATAGGATATGGTCAGACAGACAAAATAAGAAATTTAATAGCTGAAGAACTGACAAGTAAACTATTGAATGTGGAAAAGTAAGTGACAGACTGTTTAAACTTAAGATAATGAGGGAAGGAAATATTCTTTATGTACTTCATGTAATGCTCCTCAAACAAGATGTGAAACAGATGAGAAGGAATAGTTTATCACTAAATTGGAAGATGTTGTGACATCTAAACAGACTTTGATTATGGAACACTTTAATGCCAGAGTTGGAAATGATAGGTTGTGAAACGGTCATAGGAAGGCATGGAGAAGACCACAGAAATGAGGAAGGCGAATAACTACTAGACACATGTCTAAGAAATAAATGGTGACTTTTAAGAAGAGAGATAGCTACAAGTTTACCAAATATGGTATAGTTGGAATTTGGAACAGAAATACTAAATAGACTACATTATAACAACTGGGGGAGGAGGGAATCGGGAAATGCCTGACAGAAGTGTAAGTGATACTGAGCATTAATCTTGATGGGGACCATGGACTGGTGGTAGGGGCACTAAAAAAAGTAAGAAAAGACACATGCGGGGGAAAAGGAAAAGATCTTTTGACCACATGTCATGATTTATATGCAATTGTCTATAATGGAAGTTTATAGAATGTTCTAGAACTGTCTTTGTTAAATCAACAACCGTGGTATCTTGTTCAGTCTGACAACTGTCTGCACTGTGTGTCACATAGTTTGTTAACCTAATCACTGTAATTAACCTCAACATTGACCTACATCACATCACTTAGTACAGAACATGTCTGTGTAGACTGGCTGTGGACATAACTGGTATCACATTCTGAAATTGCCCACTGGGATATGTCTCGTTCTTCAGTTGCCTGTCAGCCAATAACATATTGTTGAGTTAATGTTGGGAGGGCCAATATTATTAGGCTATAAGTGTTTTCCAAAGTTATTTAAAAGGCTGTATATTAAAGGGCAGTTGCTCATTTGGTTCACACAATTTGCTGTCGATGTACAGTTCAGTTTTAGAATAGGTTAACAGCTGAAAATGCTATATTGTCTTTTCACTGTGAGGCACTGGATGGACAAAATGAAAGGCTGAACACTAGGCATCTTGTTCGGTTTAACTGCAGCATGTGATCATGAAATATTGCTATGGAATTGGACCATTATGGAATAAGTTTAGTCGCTCACAGTTGGTTCACCTATTAAATTATGAACAGGCAGCAGAAGTTTATTGTCTGTAGTATTCAGAATGTCTGTGACGTGCAGTCTCATTGAGTTCATTGGGTAAGTGAATGGGGTAGATGCCCCAGGGGTCAGTTCTGGGGTTGCTACTGTTTCATATTTATATAAGTGATAAGATTTCTAGTATTACAAGTGATCCCAAGTTATTTTCGTTTGCTGATGACAGCAGCTTGGTAGTGAAGATGAACAAGCAATATAAGGGAGAGCAGCCTTCCAAAAATACAACAGCACAAATTTTTCAGGAGACTCATCTCCCATTTTTAAGAGCAGAAAAACAAATCACAACATGAATTGAAAATTATAGAAGGAAACGTTCCTGATGGGATAAATTTATATAAAACAATAGAAAACGGATGACTTACCTAAAGGACAGGCTCGTTGACACACAAATAAAATCACACACCTACAAGCTTTCGCAACCATTGGTCGCTTTTTCATGAAAATATGAAGGAAGGAGAGGAGAAAGGGAAGAATACTGGTTTTAAGGAAGTGGAAAAGGAATCATTCCAATCCCAGGAGTGGAAGGACTTACCTTAGGGGGAAAAAAGGAAGGTAAACAAATACACACACTCACACATATATCCATACGCAAACACACCTAGACACTCATTTGTAGAAAGCAAAGACGTTGGACAGAGATACCACTTGAGACAGAGGCTCTGTCCAACAGAACCGAGCCAAAGATGTTAAAGATGGTGGGCGGGAATTTGAATTTAGCTGAGGTTGAGACCAGCTGGGCAGTGGGAGGAGAGAATAAACTGAAGGGCAAGTTCCCATCTCCGGAGTTCTGAAAGGTTGGTGTCGGTAGAAAGTATCCAGATAACCCGGACGGTGTAACACTGCGCCAAGGCATGTTTGGCCACATGGTGATCTTCATTACCAACAAACACTGTCTGCCTGTGACTGTTCATGTGAATGGACAGTTTGTTGCTGGTCATTCCCACATAGAACGCTTCACAGTGCGGCCAGTCAGTTGGTAAATCACGTGGGTGCTATTGCAAGTGGCTCTGCTCAGTCCAGGCAGAGCTTCAGGGAATCCTCAGATACTGAGGCCCCCTTCAAAACCTTTCACCTGATGCCATCAAACTCATGACCCCACCGACACCCCGCACCCCTACATTCTACTTACTTCCTAAATTTCACAAATCTAAGCATCCAGGCTGACCGATTGTGGCCGGTTACTAAGCCCCCACAGAACGAATCTCTGCCTACACAGACCAACACCTTCAACCCATTATGTGCAGTCTCCCATCGTTCATCAAGGACACCACTTTCTCCACCGCCTGAAATACTTACCCAACCTATTACCGCCGGAAACTATCCTTGTAACTATTGATGCTACTTCCTTATACACAAACATCCTGCATGCCCAGGGCCTCACTGCAATGGAGTACTTCCTTTCACGCCGACCACCTGCAACCCTACCTAAAACCTCTTTCCTTATTACCCTAGCCAGCATCATTCTAACCCACAATTTCTTCACCTTTTAAGGGCCAGACATACCAACAACTAAAGGGAACAGCCATGGGAACCAGGGTGGCCCCCTCATACACAAACTTATTTATGGGACGCTTAAGAGGAAGCCTTCCTGGATACCCAAGCCTATCAACCCAAAGTTTGGTACAGATTCATTGATGACATCTTCATGATCTGGACTCACAGTGAAGAACAACACCAGAATTTCCTCTCCAACCTGAACTCCTTTGGTTCCATCAAATTCACCTGGCCCTATTCCAAATCCCATGCCACTTTCCTCGATGTCGACCTCCATCTGTCCAACGGCTAACTTCACACATCCGTCCACATCAGACCAACCAACAAACAACAGTACCTCCATTATGACAGCTGCCATCCATTCCACATCAAACGTTCCCTTCCCTACAGCTTAGGTCTTCGTGGCAAACGCGACTGCTCCAGTCCCGAATCCCTGAACCAGTAAGCCAATAACCTAATAACGGCTTTCACATCTCACAGCTATCCTCCTGATCTGGAACAGAAGCAAATTGCCAGAGCCACTTCCTCATCCTCCCAAAGCCAGAACCTTTCACCGAAGAACCCCAGAAGTGCCCCTCTTGTCACTGGATACTTTCTGGGACTGGAGCAGACTCTGAATGTGGCTCAGCAGCAATGGAATACAACATTGTCTGCTCTCACTGGTGGGTGGAAAAAAAGCATGACTATCTTACACACACTACTGATGTATGATAGAAAAAACAGCCTTGTGGGATTCTCTGCTTCTTTTGGTTGCTCTTGAGGTTTGGTGTAAGATGATTGAAATGCAGTGCAAATGTGTTTCTCAAGAGTAGCTGTTTTGGGCAAACAGAGTGAAGATGGCTAAGCTCTGCTGATAAACTATCTGCATCTGAGATCATTCTTGCCCTAAGTATGAGTGCCTGGATGTGTTGAGATGGGTGATGTCAGCTCATGTCTTGCAGATACAGGTAAGTGTGTGTAGGTTTATGATATACACCATGTTCCAAGGAGTCCTTTTCATTTCTACAAACCATGTATGACCTGAAACGGGGGCTTTCCATTTTCCTCCATTTCAATGCTAAAACAGGTGTTTGGAAAAGGATGTGGCCATACAGAAAAGGTATTGTTGTTATACCTCCTGGAGCATTTAGGTTTCAATACTAACATTTGAAGTGCTTTGTCCTCAAAATTGTCCATAAAGAGATTAGCTACTATGAGAGACAGAGGTCTGATCATAGCTACACCGTCTGTCTGCTCAACATATTAGTTGTTAAATAAAAAGTAATTTGAGGTAAACAGTTGTTAAGAGATGTCAAATGTCCTTATCCAGCATGTCCACTAAGAGTTGTAATGAGCCCACAAGAGGTGCACTTGTGACCAGGCCAGGGAGACTACATTGAAGTTCACTGATAAGTCAGTGGGTTAAAGGTGTAGGTTCTTCAGGTGCCATATAATATCTTCTGAGTTCCGAATATGGTGTTCACATTTTCCATTCAAAGGGCTGAGGAGAGAAGCCAGAAGTTTAGCCAGATGGCATGTTGGGGCTCCTATATTGCTCAAAATTGGACAAAGTGGAACTCTACTTTTGTACACCTTTGGTAGGCCGTAAAGGCAATTTGGAATTGGCACTAATGTTCTGAAACTCTTTTTCAGATAGTCAAGGTAGTAGTTGGATTTGAGGAGCGTAGATATCTTCCATTACTCTGGATGCATTAGAGCTTTCTGGAGATGACAATTTGCCGTGTCCTGCAATAAGTTGATTGTCTCGTTAAAGTATAATGTTTCTGGCAGGAGAACAGTAGCTTTGCCTTTGTAAGCTGGTAAAACTACAATCTCTTTGTTGTCTATTGAAGAATGACATGCTTTTCTTTCTTCAAAACTGATATTTTGCTTGGGTGTGGGTGTCCTTGTTATGGATCTGCAGGCCTCTTGCCTTATATCTTCAGCGGTTACTCGGACAATTAGACGCACCTTACTCAATGACACTGATGAGGTTCTTAACAGGTAGTCTTTGTAGTGGGTGTAGAATTAGGTACCTTTGCCAACATTGATGTTGCAGTTTCGCTCACTAGATTATCTGTGAAATTCAACACAGTCCATCCGTGAAATGTTTTCTTGCGGTGATCAACTTTGGAAGTTTGATATGCTGCAGTTTGCTGCCGAATCCAGTCCAAAAGTACCCAGGAAGTGCTATCCGCCCACTCCCAATAATACATTGACAGACAGGACGAGATCTTCAGACGAAATGAAAGCAGATTTCTGGAGACACTGTCAAATTCTCACCTGGTGTACAGATTCTTTCTCTCACCAGTGTCCTGATGGCTCGTTTGATCATCTTGGCCGCTGCAGAGTCTACATAAAGAATTTGGCAGCTGTCAAAATAATTTGCTGGTCTTGGCATCTCAATAAAAAGAGCGAGCACAACAGTTGGTTTTTATTCTTATGAAATTGATCGAATTCACATATTCCGTTAACCACCTTCTTCTTGTAGAGGTACCAGCTGTGTTGTTTAAGGCTTTCCTGATGTAATAGATGCTTGTGCTTGAGTGTTGACTGGATTTATGTTGGATCATATTGTAAAAACCTCACAATATTTCAGTGAGGCAGTTGCTTGCCATCTTCATGTGCTACTGACAACATTGCTGCTCTGCTTATCAATATATATTCAGGCTCATTATCATGGTGCAGGCACCAGTGCTGGTGTGATATCGTCATAGACTTGAATGTCGATGGCATAAACATTGAACCCCCCTACTGGAGGGGTGGTAAGTGGGATGCTGATTGTCTGATTGTCTGTGCAGGCATGGGCAAGAGTGGCCACTAACAGTGGTTTGTGTATGCATGCAGTCACTAGAGAAATGACTGCGGGTTTCACATGACTTGTCTACCACCTGCATTGATTCATTATTATCTTTTGTCTGCATTGACTGCCTTTCACTTTGGAGTAAAAAGTAAATGCCTTCAGACAAGAGGGACTGATGACCGTTGCAGTTTGGTCCCCCTTAAACATCCAACCAACCTTCAGACAAGATATGAAACAGTCATTTTTGTTCAGTATTAACACGTTTCTGTTACTGAGAGATATTTATCCTTCCTTTGCCAGTCTACATTTTATATCTTCTACTTCATCCATCATCAGTTATTTCACTGCCCATATAGTGATAAATTTTCAAGACTATGTCCATTCCGTTCAATTGTTCTTCAAAGTTTTGTCCTTTTAATTGGTTTTCTTTAGTGTTACATAAATGCCCAGATTAAATATCAGGGAGAAGCTACAACCCTGTCTCATTCTGTTTCGAACCACTGCGCCCCCTTTCGAACCCTTGAATCAAATAACTGGTGTCAGATTTCTGTATGAGTTGTAAATAACTTTTCTCTCCCTGTATTTTCCTCTGCTACATTTGGAGTGTATTCTAGTCGACATTTCCAAAGCTTTCATGAAAACGACAAATGCTATGAATGTGAGATTGGCTTTCCTTAACCTGTCTTCTAAAATAAGTCACAGGTTAAGTATTGCCTCCAATGTTCATTTATTTCTGCAGAATAAAGTTGATCACCTCAGAGATTAATTAATCAGTTTTCGATTCTTCTGAAAATAATTTGTACTAGTGGTTTGACAGTATGATTTATTAAATTAATAATTTTATAATATTTATACCTTCCTCCTCCTGCTTTCTTTGGAATGTGTAACAACAAATTTGATTTGAGTTGTCATATTTCCCCACCCTCAAACAATTTCCCTCATACACTTTCTACCATGTCAGTTTTCATTACAAATCGTGATACATACTGTATTTAAAAAATGTTCTTAGGTCAACTCATGTGAATACTACTGGTAGTGAGATGGCATGCATATGATCATTACAGCTGTTGCGTATGACTCTCCTCTCAGATGGAGCCACAACTGTTGGCATGAATTGCTTGTAATAATTGTGATGCGTTAAATGGATGGACCAGCTTACAGCTGCTCATCAGTGTTAACACCTTGTTAGAGTACGTTAGGGCAGCAAATTTCTGTTGCTACTTTTGTTGATTTGTATTAATGTATGGTAATTTGATTCCAGGTTCACGTTGAGCATAAACCATGGCTGCCCCAACAGGTATGTTGACACTCCTTGTAACGATTCTTTATGATAAGTAAATAATTCTTAGTAGTATGGGAAATATGTTAAATGTGGCATTTTTAATGGCTAGCCTAGTTATATATTATTAAAATTAGTACACTATATTAGTGCCATTGTCATGGTACTAATTGTAAATGAAGATAATTATGAAATAAAACCACATATGGTGAAGGGTTTTTTTCTAATGATGGTTGTTTTTGTGGTCACCTTAATTTTTTGCCGTGTTCTTTCATACTTAGTGTTTTAGGTTCAACCACCGAAGATTAATCACAGAGAGAAAATGTGGAACATCCATTTATCTTTTGGTCTGCATATAGTATTTTAACATATAAACTGTTACACTGTATGGAATGCCAGTACATTACAGAACAACACATCCATAATTTCTCTTCTTGTAGCTATTATTTTCTTAACTATTTTATTATTTATCATATATTCTATATTTTCTTCACAACATCCTTTCCTTTGGGAGGCGATATATAGTGAACTTGAGTATGTTTCACTATAATAGTTTCCACTCTCAAGAAGGGGTAATGTAAGAGACACAATTACTGAAGATAAATTAGTGTGTTCATGAGGAACTAATTACTAGGTAAATTTTTGTATGAGAAAAGAAGGCAATGTGTTGGCAATCATCTTGGAGAGATCCCAGTGGGATTTGCCACAACAAATCTTGTATGATAACCCTTTTACAACAGTTAATGGTGGAATTTATAGGAGATACACTTTGCCTTTAGAGTTTTAAGGCTTTACATTTATGGTGGCCAGTGATCGCTGGCTTCCACAATCTAGTGATTAGTTTGTACGTTGCAGTACTGGATCAGCCCTGCCGTACACGACTTGGTTTGTCATTGTAAAAAGTTTTGACCTTGACGACAGGTGATATGTTTGCATAAAATCATAAATAATGTGTGGTCCTACCAATTTACATTATTGTGTTGAGAGATTTTTTCAACATGGGAGACAAAATGGAACAGCTGATGGAAACTGCGAGAAAGTACACACATAACAACTAATGTTTGTAAAGTAGGTGTGTGTTGCATATTATTATGTTTCTAATTTTACCTGAGTTATTGCTGTAAATTACTGTTTGTATAATCCAAGTGCGAGAATGTGTTTGATTAACTAACCTCAAATGGATAATCTTCCTAATTTCAATAGGTCTTCTCCAGTTTCAGGTGACCATTTCAGTGCTCTGTTGCAGTAGGTCATGTAGTTCCTTGAACCCCTTTTATCACGTATGGAAATAAAAAAAAAGGTATATTTTTATGTGACTGCAGTTCTTGACAGAGACATTGGTATTTACCAAGTTGTTCTCTTTTTTCATTTATTGGCTACTTCACTATAGTGCTAAAATAAGAGAGTGTTCTCCCTCATCGGGACTACTCATTTTTCCACTGAGCTAGGTGGTGTAGTGGAGCACACTGAACTTGCATTTGGGAAGGTGGTGGTTCAGAATCACCTCCAGCCATCCAGAATTGTTTTCCATTGCCCTGAATCACTCCAGGGAGATGCTCTGATGTTTCTTTCAAGAGGTCAAGGCAGATGTCCTTCCCCATGCTTAAAAAAATAAAAGCAAGAGCCTGGTCTCTAATAACAACATTGTTGGGGACATTAAATACTAATCTTAATTTCATTTTCTAGCAAAAACCTGCAAAACACTAGTGAAACTAGTGAAAACATTACTATGAACTTGCTCTATAGAGAACTAAAATACTGGATTGCTCATGCATATCATATATTGCTGTATACATGACATAACTGTATTGTCAATCACTAAGAAGATCACACAATCACTGCCTACTGTGACAGATCACGACCTGACATCACGACCTGTGTACCCAAGCCTTTAGTAAAAGCATGTTACATGGTTCTATACCAAATCTGTCGGAAGCTGTGAAAGATACAGACATGGTTGTGATCTTTTATTGTTTATTATTGAAAGATATAGTAATGGAAAGTCCAGGTTGGAATTAATAATATAGTAAGGACAGTTCACAACTCTCCGCAAAGATGTGGCGACAAGCTGCAACAGGCACATACAAAAGACACACACATACAACACTTTCAGTTATCGGCCATGGCCTTCTTCAGAAAATAGAACACTCATGCAATCACACAGGCATGCAACACAGTCATACAACCATTACCTGTGGCTGCTGCACTTCGAATCACACTTTGTGGCGAATCGGGGATGGGAGGGGAGGGGAGAGGGAATAGGAAGGTTACGTCACTGTGGTGGGGATGGGTTGGATGGGAATAACAAGATACAGCTTAGAAATGGAGTGGGGAGACGGGTGAGGGGAGAAAATAAAATAAAATAAATTAAATTAAATAATGTAAAATAAATAAATATATAGACAAAATGCGTGCACACTGCAAGTACACAAGACACACACACACACACACACACACACACACACACACACACACACACACACACCACTCAAGATAGGCGAGGTTTGGGATAGAGAGGTAGGAACTGTAAGGTACGAGGGGGGGGGGGGGGGGTATGTATATAGGGAAGTTATTGTAGGTTGAGGCCTGGTTGATTTTGGGATCGGAGAATGTATTGTAGGGCTACTCCCATCTGTGCAGTTCAGAAAAGCTGGTGGTGGATGGGAGGATCCAGATGGCCCAGGTTGTGAAGCAGCCATTGAAATCGAGCATGTGCTCCACTGCATGCTGTGCCACAGGGTGGTACACCTTGTTTTTGGCCACAGTTTGGCGGTGGCCATTCATCCTAATGGATAGCTGGTTGGTGGTCATGCCAATATAGAAAGCTGTACAGTGTTTGCAGCACAGTTGGTAAATTACGTGGCTGCTTTCACAGGTGGCCCGGCCTCTAATAGGGTAGGATAAGCCTGTGACAGGACTGGAATAGGAAGTGCTGGGTGGGTGGATTGGACAGGTCTTGCAGCGGGGTCTTCCACAAGGATATGATCCCTGTGGCAGTGAGCTGGGTTTCGGGTGACATAAGGGGGGGGGGAGAGAGAGAGAGAGAGAGAGAGAGAGAGAGAGAGAGAGAGAGAGAGAGAGAGAGAGAGAGAGAGAGAGAGAGAGAGAGGAGGAGGAGGGGGGGGGGAGGAATACTTACTGTGTGCGATACTGGAAGAGAAATGTTTAAAATTTACATATGAAAACCTCGGAAAATTTCAATCAAAATGAAGCCATTTTATTTCAGCTCATTCCTTACTGTCCCTTTATAACGTCCATATGAATTCCTCTGCTTCCATTTCTTCAGATTAAGAATTTTTAAAATATATTTCATCATGATTTTCACTTGTTAGTGGGTGTATAACAGGTGGTGACAGCTCTCATTTTTAAGGAGAATACTATAAAATACCTCTTTTCTCTCATGTATCGCGGCTGTAGTGGGAATACTTCTACAGAAGTATTTTTCTCTTGTTAATTTTTATCTTATCTCCTTTCAAGTTTGTGTCCATTCTGTTCTGTTGCTCTTCCAGGTCCTTTGGAGTGTCTGACAAAATATCAGCAGCAAACTGCCAACTTTTTTATTTCTTCACCCTGCACTTTAATTCCTTTCCCAAATTTCTCCTTGCTTTCCTTTATATCTTGCTCAATGTACAATTTGAATAACATTGGGTAAAGACTATAACCCTGTCTTACTCTCTTCTCAACAAATGCTTTCCCTTCATGCCCTTTGACTCTTAATAACTGCTTTCTGTTTTTTTTTTTACACGTTATAAATAAACTTCTGTTTACTGTATTTGACCCCTGCTGACTTCAGAATTTGAAAAAGTGTGTTTCAATCAATACTGTCAAAACATTTCTCCAAATCCACAAAAATTGGAGCTGTAGGTTTGCCTTTTTGCTTTACCTTATAAGTCCTAAAGAGAGTATTGCCTAAATTCAAACTGATCGTTCCCAAGGTCGGCTTCTACCAGTTTTTCCATTTGCCTGTAAATAATTTGTTACAATTTTCCAAGCATGACTTATTAAACTGATGGTTCTTTTTATTTTTGCATCTGTCTGCAACTGCTTTCTTTGGAATTGGGATTATTAATTTTTTCTTGAAGTATGAGGCTACTTTCTGTCCCGTATGTCATGGAAACCAGATGAAATAGTTTTGTCATGGCTGGCTCTCCCATAGACAGCAGTAGCTGTGATAGAATGTTGTCTACTCCAGTGCCCTTGTCCCGACTTACACCTTTAGTGTTCTGTCAAATTCTTCTCTCAGCATAGTATCACCTATTTCATTTTCTTCTACTTCCCTTTCTATAATACTGCCTTGAAGATCCCCTCTATATATTTTTTCCGCCTTTCAGCTTCCACTTCTTTGCTTAGATCTGATTTTTCCATCTGAGTTCTTGATATTCACACATTCTTGTCTCCGAATGTAATTTTATTTTCCTTGAGGTGTTTACCTATCTATCCCCTAGTTAAACGTTCTTCTACAACTTGCATTTGCCCTCTAGCCACTCCTGCTTAGTCATTTCACACTTCCTGTCAGTCTCGTTTTTTTTAAAGTCATCTGTACTCCAAAACCAACATAAGAATTAGATATTACAGTTAGTAACATCGGATGTTTGAACATATTCCTTGGAAGGAAACCAAATCATAATTCAACTTTGAAAAAAAGTCTGCAAACAATGTTATAATAGTTTTGAAGAAATCTGATAAATGAAAGAATCCCAGATGAATGGAAGATGGTCCTCATTTACCTATTACATAAAAAAGATAAAGAACAGGCCCCTAGGTGTAACATAAAGTTGATCTCTAAACTCCTACTAAACAGACAAAAACCTCAATTAGACCATTAACTTGTAGAATACAAAGTTACTTGTATAATGGGAGTTTCAGGAAAGGAGCAGAACAAATTCTAAACCTCAAAAACCTGATGACCTTCCAAAAATGACTCTCAAAAAGTATTTATCTCAATAGGTTGGCAATGAGAGATGGAAAGAGGGAGAGAGGGGGTGGAGACGATGGACACTGAGGGAATGGGATTGGAGGAGGTGGGCACAGAGGGAATGGGGTGGATGAGATGTATGTGAACAGAGAATGTGGTGGTGGTAGGCAGAACAGATAGAGGTGGAACAAAGACTATCACAGAGTGAAAAGATGAGTCGGTGAGGAGATGGGTGCAATGTCTCAGCAATTCACTTAGTTTGAAAACATGGTGGATAGATGTGGCGAACTTATATGGAAGTGATGTTGTTGCTTTTCTCCCTCATTTTACTGTTACTCAGCATTTGAGACAACCAATTAGTGACCTTGTTGATACTTTTAATGATGTAGTGAGACTGAACATCAAAATTTCCAAATCCACCAAAATTAAGTGAAAAATATATTTATTTAAAAAAAGCAGATGAAAATTTGATCAACACTTTCCTGAGTGATAACTTCCAGTATTTCGAATCTAACAGAGTAGTGTAGATCAGACATGGCTTCCATTTGCAGAAAGAACATGGATAGCTATTGCGATATTTATTCCAAATAAATTAATAAAAGACAGGGTTGGCCCACTGTTGGACACAAAACCAGTTAGGTCACTCTTGCAAAAACAAAGAAAAAAGCATGCAAAATTTTAAACACACACAAAGTCCTCAAGACTGGCAATCTTTTACTGAAACTTGAAATTTGGCTCAAACTTCCATGTGAGAAGCTTAAAATAGTTTCCACAGTGAAACCCTGTCACATAAGTTGGTAGAAAATCAGAAGAATTTTTGATCCTACATGAAGTATACTAGTGGCTAAACACAGTGTCCCAAAATTCCTTCACCAAAGAAGATGAAGAAAGTACTTCAGTATTTGAATCAAGGACAACTGTCAGTGTGGGTAATTTAGAAGTAGATATCCCTGGAGTATATTAAAGCATTTAAATCACTTTACAAATGCAAGTCTCCCAGTCCAGATTATATGCCAATTAGGCTCCATTCAGAGCATACTGACACAATAGCTCCATACTTGGCTACCATATACAACTGCTCGCTCGGCAAAGATCCATACACAAAGACTGGAAAGTTGCACAGGTCACTCTTGTATTCAAGAAAGGCAATAGGAGTGGTCTGCATAATTACAGGCCTATATCTTTTATGTCAGTTTCAGCAGAATTTTAGAACATACTTTCTCTAGGACTGCCTCCTGACAGGAGTACTCTATTTGTGCATAGAAAGAATTTTCTGGGGCTTACAATTATATCAATCATAAGAATCACCTAGGACATTCTAGAAATAGTAAATACAAAGCAATACTTTTGCCAGTGGTGGGATTGGAACTAGGGACCACCAGTACAGCAATCTGCAACACTAACCACTGCACCATGTGTTCTGTTGGAAAATTCATGGCATTGGCCCCCCTCCCCTCCTTGCTCCCTTCCTGAATAAACAGTGACCCACTGTTAGTTGCAGTGTCCTGGATCTTGAACTTGTCATGGGTCCTCTGTATGGCAGTTCCGGAGAATCCTTTCTTTCAGTCTGCACACATTCCCTGCAGTGACAATGACCGGCAACAGATCCTCCTGTTGTGACTTCATCATTATCATAAGTCTTTAGAGTCCTTAAACAAGAAGTCATTCCTACCTGCTCTCTGGGATAGTGGCAAGGCTTCATAAGGAGGATGTGAACAGTGTCTCTTTGTTTTTGTCATTTTGAGGACAGCTCATTATCTTAGACTTCGTATGTGATGTCTGACAGGTGGCGTATAACAAGATACAGACCAGAGTATCACTTCAGTAACTTTTGTGATAGCCAATTTTCTGCACAGGGCTAAAAATCCATACCGGGTCTCCTGGGCTGTACACAACAGCTCTGTGCTTGTCGTTATACCACTGACTGTCCTTCTCCTGGGTGTCCAGTGTCCATATGCGAGCCAGCTGTCTTGCTTCTTTGACTCTGGTGATGAACTGTTTCACATAGCCATCCTGAGTGTCATCCTTTTGGAACAGTAACAGTGTATCCATTGTCATGTCAGCTTCATGAGTATGGAGTAGGAAAAAGGCCTTAAGCCTGGGTGTCTTGCCTCGTCGTCCTTGAAGGATTTTCAGTTGCGGTGGCCTCACCTCCGTAGATGATTGCCTCGCCTAGTTTTCCTGAATACAGCAGTTAGTTGTGCAGCTGGTGTATCTGTAAGGCGACAGTGAATGGCAGCAGCATGACAGAGACTGACCATGTCCAGGATACAGCAATGGGCTTCACCCCAGAGGTCGACAGTAATAACCTGCAGTTGACTGCCATTGAAAGGACTGCTCCAATGGTTGGCATCTTGTGCCATAACTGTCAAATACTTGTCTTCTCTCCCTACAGTATTGTACATGTCCATGAAGCCCGCAGTGAAAACACATTGCCTTGTTGTCTTCTGTCCTCCTGTGAGGCGTCATAGTTGCCGGGGGAGTTGGTTGCGGCCACTTTGGCTGCCATTTGGCAACTGTAGAGGACTGAAATCCATGTGTATATGTCTGGAATGTGTATAAGCTGGTGCTCGCTTGGTCCCAGCTGCCATAAACTGTTGTAATTCTTCTCTCACAATATGTCTTATGAGAGAAGCAAAATCATGCTAGTCTTCCATAATGGCCATAGGGACTACACTTGGGAGTCTGTCATACTTCTTTCATTCAACCCTCCTCTATTGCATCTTTTCAAGTTTCTGGCACCATTGGATAAACTCTTGTCGTCAAAATGTCTTTTAACAGAACAGCTCGATAGATGTCTTCTGCAATGCCCTTCATGAGGAATGAGATTTTATTGGCCTCAGTCACGTCCAGGTTAACTATGTGACACAGGGCCAAAACATTCTGTATATACGACTGCGTTGACTCACCATGCTGTTGGACCCTGTTCTTAAATTGCTCTTCTAATAAATGGACTTGTTGCTGGTGGTCTCCAAATGTCTTCTTAAGTTCTGTCTGGAATTTTTCCCAGCTATCGAGGTTGTACTCGTTACTTTCAAAGCACTGCTGGGCTGTCCCATCCAGGTAGAAATATGTGTGTGTCAAGCACATAACGTAATCCCACCTATTATACTTGGTGACTCAGTCAAATCCTTTCAGCCATTTGTTTGGGTCCTGTCCAGTGTCTCCCAAGTACATCGATGGGTGTCTGATGTGCAGAAGACTTACCACTGTTTTTGTATCCGTGGTTCTTCTGATTGCACGGATCTTTGGAAGGAGGTAGTGAGTATACCATTTCTATTCCAGACCTTGTCCATGTATATGCCTAATCGGAGCAATGATGATGCAGATGATTTGCAGGATGCCCGGCACCTCCTCCAAATACTGTCATGTTGAAAACTGCAATTTGAAGGCTGGGTTGTTAATAGAGCACAATGTGCTTAGAGCAGGTTTATTGCTAACGTAAGCATACACTTAGAACAGACTGCCTCCTGATTAATGTGCTGTTTATACATAGAAAGAATTTTCGGGAACTTGCAAGTACATCAATGATAGGAAACTCCTAAAACATTCTAGAAATAGTAAATACAAATAAATTATTTTTTTCTGCCACTGGCGGGATTTGAATTGGGGACTGCAAGTATAGCAATCTGTGATGCTAACCTCTGTACCACGTGTATCGTTGGAAGACTTTGGGCAATGTTGTTGGTGTGAACTTGACAATGAGAACTGGGCACAGTTGGTGTCTTTCAACTGGCTGGTGCTGGGCATTTTAACAATTATTCTAAGTGTTGTACAGTAGACTATACAACACAGATAATAAATCACTATATTTTATTTGAAAGATAGGCATCTTCCCTGCTGAATTCTGTAGGCAGAGAGACATTTACTCCAGAGACAACAATTTAATGTTATAATGCTAATGTGTTGTTTTCCCACGAAAAAAAAAAAAAATAAAAAAATTCAAATACAACTGTCAAAGTTAGCTTTGTTTTCATCAATTTCAGACCCACTATTTTGCAACAAAAGTTCTGTTTCTTCATACTGTAAGGCCTTGATGAAAAACACACAATGTTTATTGCCAAAAACAACAATCAAGCAAAAGCCTTGCACTGTTGCGGCACAGGAGACAGGCAGGTGTTGGTATAGAAAAAGGCTCGTGATATATTTTATTCCCACCTCAGTGCACCTGTTGCCATCTGTAGTATTTTCTTGGTGCTCTAATAACGAGAGAGTGCTATTATACCAACAAAAGTTGTGAGTCACTTGCAAAAAGTCATTAACAAATCAGAAAATTAGCTGACATTGGTACTATGTCATTCATATTTTCGGCATAGTCTCAACTGCTTCACTTCTAATTTTGTGCTGGCACAAGTTGCAAAAGGAAAAGTATACATGCTGTAATGATGATGTGAATAAACTCAACTGAAAGAGATTGAGTGACCAGATGTTGGCAAAACCTGTTTCATGCAATAATTATTGGATTACTATTAAGGACCATTTTTCAGCCCATGTTAGAATGGTGTATCTGTATTGTGCTTCTAATATCTCTGACAGCAATAACAACAGAAAAAGTGAAGCATACTTTTGAGATTTTAATTTTTTCTTTTGTTTGAAGTTACAGCCTACATAAACATTTCTTCTGCATGTTAGCTAACAAATGAAATGTTACATTCAACAGTGGAATGGAAAGGGGGAGAGGGGGGCAGGGAGGGAGAGGGTGGAGGGGGGAAGGGAGAGAGAGTGTCTTGTTGGTGAAGCATAACTGCTGGAAGTCCCAAACAGCAGGTCACCACTCACACTTTGAATCTAGATGAAGGAGGCAGAGGGATGAGGAAAATTCGCTGGACCTGATGAGGTAACAAATGTTACAAGGAATATGTGAAGCAACTTGTGCCCTCTTTGAGTAGCAGTGTACTGTAGGTTTCTAGAGCAGCAAAGTGTTCCTACTGATTTGAAGAAAGCACAGCTCATTCCCGTTTGCAAGAAGGGCCATCCAATGGGTGTGAAAAACTATATTCCTATGTCTCCGATGTCAGTTATAAGATTTTGGAACAATTTTTATATAAAAGAATATTATGATGTTTCTGGAGACTGGCAATTTCCTTTGTAGGAACCAACATGGATGAAAAAAAAAAACACCACACACACACACCCACGATCAAGTGAAACCCTGCTTGCACTAGTCATCCATGAGACTGAGGGCAATAGGTATGTGCTTTCTGCAAGGTGTTGAGTATGGTTCAGCACTATCACCAGATGAAAAAGTGCAATCATGTCAAATATCAGACCACCTGTGTGACTGGAGTGTAGAATTTGTAGCTAACAGAACGAGCATGCAAGTCTCAACAGAGAAAAGTCTTCACAACTTAGTGATTTATGATGTGCTTAAAGTTATAGGACTGTTGGTTTTCATAATATTTACATATAATCTTGTAGGTAATATAGAAAGTTCATTGAGGCATTTTTGCAAATGATGCTATAGCATATCGAGAAGCCACAACACTGGAAAAAGGTAGTGAAATGGAGGAGGATCTGCAGTGTATAAACCCATGGTGGAGGGACCATAAACAGATGTAAAGTGCTGTTTGCATTGAAAGATGCTTTATTGTATAATTGCCCAATAGCAGGACACAATGGAAGCAGTTAATTCTTTAAAATATCTGAGTAGACATAAGGAGCAATTTGAAATGAAACAATCGTTATAAAATGAATTGTGGCTAAGACAGATGCTGGACTGAGATTCATTGGAAGAATCCTCAAAAAGTGTAATCTGTCAATGAAGGATGTAGGTTCAAAAATACTTGTTCACCTGGCACTTGAGTCTTGCTCATCATTGTGGGATCCATACCAGTTGGTAGAAGACATCCAATGGAGAACGGGCTCATTTAATAAACATAATGCATCACAGACATGATCGGGAAACTCCAACAGCAGACGCTGCAAGAGAGACATTCTGTAACATGCTATGGGTTCCTGTCAAAGTTCAGAGAGAATACATCAACCAATATATAGCTTTCTCCTATATATATCTCATGAAAAGACCACATTGATAAAATAAGACTACCACACACTGGCGGGAGGAGGGAGCCTCGCTTCTGGAGTATGGATGGTGATGTAGATGTAAAATGCAGTAGCGAAGTCCTTAGCTTTGTCTCTTCTAGTTGTTTGCTTTCTACAATGGATCTGGATTGCTGAACTTGAGCATTTGCCTAAATAGGTATCTCACAGTAGGAAGTATGATACATTTGATCCTCTTGTCGGCACATGATGCTGAAGATGCAGGAAGTGGTATGGTTTGCCAATAACCTCTGCCATCACTGTACGTGATGTATCGGTCTGGCTGAAATTCGATTTCTTGTGGCATCTTTTCCATAGAAGTGAAGCTTGTCAACCCAGAGTACTCTTGGAGATTGTGCATATTGCTGCCTCTACCTGATTTTCAGGATGCCATGACAACCTGTCAACTGAGTTAAGTATTATAACTCCTTCCTTCATCTATCCACTCCCTCCTCAACCTTCTTTGCTTCATCTCTGTCAGAATGTAGTAGTTAATAGTAGGTAAAAGATTAAATCATTGTGAGGACAGGCCTTGCCCCACCACTCGAAGCGCCGGCTCCTTTTTCCTGACACTGCATTCCCTATCCCTCCATGTCGGCCTAGGTAGGGTTACCAGATTTCAGTCCATGTTCGTTCTCTCCTCCCAGCGGGGTCTGTGTGGCGTGGACTGGACGGTTTTTTAAGATAAAGGGCTTTGGGGAAAAACTAAATGGGCAATCTCAAAGGGTGCATCAAAGGAGGATCAAAGGTGGATCAAAGGAGAAATGTAGATCTGGTGGGAACTATCGGCATAACAGTTGTAAATTGTCGTAGCTGTGTCGGGAAAATACCAGAACTCAAAGCATTAATAGAAAGCACCGAAACACACACTATTGTAGGCAGTGAAAGTTGGCTCAAGCCGGAAATAAGTTCAGCAGAAGTATTTGCAAAAGATCTAACTGTGTTCAGAAAAGGATAGATTATACAAAATAGGTGGAGGCGTGTTTGTCGCTGTCAAAAGTAGTCTTTCGTGTAGTGAAGTTGAAGTTGATACTTCCTGTGAGCTCTTATGGGTAGAGGTTGTACCTGAAAATCGTAAGAAGTTAATAAATGGTTCCTTTTACCGGCCTCCTGACTCTGATGATACAATAGCAGAAAGGTTCAAAGAAAACCAGAGTCTAATTACAAAAACGTACCCCATTCACACGATAATAGTAGGTGCTGATTTTAATTTACCCTCAATCTGTTGGCGAAATTATATGTTCAAATCAGGAGGTACGCATAAAACATCGTGCAAAATTGTACTCAATGCATTCTCTGAGAATTACTTCGAACAATTAGTTCATGAGCCAACTAGAATTGTAAATGGATGTGAAAACACACTTGATCTCTTAGTAACAAATAATCCTGAGCTCATAACAAGCATCAAAACGGATGCAGATATTAGTGAACACAGAGCTGTCATAGTGAGATTGAATATCGAAAGTCCCAAAGTTACCAAAAATAAACAAAAAATATATTTGTTCAGGAAAGGAGATAGAAATAAAATACACTGCTTCTTGAAAGATAGCTTCCACTCGTTTCTAACACTAAACATAGGTGTAGAGCATATGTGGCTCAAATTCAAGAAGTGGTATCGACAGCAATTGACAATTTTATACCAAATAAATTAATAAAAGAAGGTGGTGATTCCCCTTGGAACACGAAACAGGTCAGGACACTGATGCAAAAGCAATGGAAAAAAGGCATGCTAAATTTAAACGACCACACAATCCTCAGGATTGGTGATCCTACACAGAAGGTAGAGATTTGGCGAGAACTTCAATGCGAGATGCCTACAATACTTATCACAACGAAACTCTTTCTTGAAATTTGACTGAAAACCCAAAGAGATTTTGGTTATATGTTAAATATACTAGGGGCAAAACACAAATAATACCCTCGCTGTGTGATAGTAATGGTGATCCTGCTGATGACAACGGTACTAAAGCGGAGTTACTAAACAAAGCTTATAGAAACTCATTCACCAAAGAAGACGAAACCAATATTCCAGATTTCGAATTATGAACAGAGACTGTAATGTGTAACATAGAAGTAGATATCATCGGAGTAATGCAGCAACTAAAATCACTTAAGAAGAAAAAGTCTTCTGGTCTGGACTGTATACCCATTAGATTTCTATCTGATTATGCTGAAGCGATAGCTCCTTACTTAACAGCCATATACAACCGCTCTCTGAAAGAAGGATCTGTACCAAAAGATTGGAAAGTTGCACAGTTCACACTTACATTCAAGAAAGGCAGTAGAAGTAACCCACTAAACTACAGGCCTATTAAATTGATATCAATTTGCAGCAGGGTTTTGGAACATATCCTGTATTCAAGTATTATGAATTATCTCGGAACAGAATGATCTATTGACCCAAGGTCAACAAGGATTTAGAAAATATAGTTCATGCGAAACACAACTAGCTCTTTATTTACATGAAGTGATGGGTGCTATCGACAAGGGATTGCAAATTGATTCCATATTTCTTGATTTCCAGAAGGCTTTTGACACCGTACCTCACAAACGGCTTTTAATCAAATTGTGTGGTTATGGTATATTGCCCCAAATTTGCGATTGGATAGGGGATTTCCTGTCAGAGAGGACACAGTTCATAGTAATCGATGGTAAGGCATCAACTAAAACAGAGGTGATATCGGCTGTTACACAGGATAGTTATTGGTCCTCTGCTGTTCCTTATTTACATGAACGATTTAGGGGAAAAATCTAAGTAGTTCTCTTAGATTGTTTGCAGCTTGCAGATGACGTCGTCATTTACCGTCTAGTAAAATCATCCGAAGATCAAAATCAACTGAAGAATGATCTGAATAAGATATGACTATGGTGTAAAAATTGGCAATTGACTCTAAATAATGAGAAGTGTGAAGTTGTCCACACGAGTACGAAAAGAAATCCATTAAACTTTGTTTATAAGATAAATCAAACTCCACAAAATACCTGGGAATTACTATTACTCCAGACTTAAACTGGAAAGAACACACAGAAAATGTCGTAGGAAAGGCAAACCAGAGACTGCATTTATTGGCAGAACCCTTCAAAGATGCAACAGAACTACAAAAGAAACTGCATACACTATGCTTGTCCGTCTATTTTTGGAGTATTGCTTATCGCTGTGGTGTGGGCTACTTACGAAACTCCCAATCGCCAATATTCTCATCAGAGTGCGAAAATATATTGTTGACTCCCACTTACATAGGTAGAAATGATCATCAGAATAAAATACAAGAAATCAGAGCTCGAACGGAGAGATTCAGGTGTCCTTTCTTCCCGCGCGCTATTAGAGAATGGAATGGGAGATAAATAGTATAACGGTAGTTCGATAAACCCTCTGCCAGGCTCTTAAATGTGATTTGCAGAGTATCCCATGTAGATGTAGATCTAGATGTTTAGTCCCCTCAAAACAACAACAACAACAACAACAACAACAACAATAATACTTTCTTAAAACAAAATAATTGAAGTTGACCAGTTCATCAGGGATCATTATATCTGTTTATTATATATGTAACTCTTACTTGATAAAAGGCTGTGAAAATTTATCAGCAAAACTCAAATGCTCTGTATAACATACTGTCACTGTTAGCCTATAAATATTTATTTTTGTACTGTAACAAATAATACTTTTAAAATGTGGAATTAGAAGACTTTTGAATCATTATTTGTAACATGAAGAAAATAGGAGAGAAATTCAAATATATTTATTGTAAATATTAATATTTACTATACATTTATATACACCCCTGAGTTTCTATTGCACTGAACAGCCAAATATACGTATATGGAAAGAGGAACTAATGTGTGTGACTTTTTTTATAGGACCTGCTGATCCATGGGTCATATTGCCTCGTGAACGAGCACGATATGAAGAGCAATTCCGTGCTCTGCAACCAGTAAATGGCATTGTCACAGGTGAACAAGCAAAAGGATTTTTTCTCCAATCTCAACTACCTCCAGCAATTTTGGGCCAAATATGGTAAGTGCTGTGCTTCTTAAAATGGATAAGTTACCTAATCAGTTAGGCACACTTATCTTTTGTAGACTGTAATGTTGTTATTTTTAGAACATACCCCAAGGACAACTAGTGCATATGAGAGATTTACCTCAAATTTGTTACAGGTCCTTAGCAGATACCGACTCGGATGGGAAAATGAATATAACAGAGTTCAGTATTGCCTGTAAACTTATAAACCTAAAATTAAGAGGCTTTGAACTGCCAAAAATACTTCCCCCTGCAATGCTACAACAGAATATGCCACCACAAGGTGTGTTACACTATGTTCTTTTGTATTTTACATAGTTGAGTTAATGTGATAATGTTAAAAAAAAATGAATTGGGGCTACATGCTATGTTTATTAGTAAAGTCGTACTTGGAATATGTGAAAGGATTTTGATTACAGTGTGCTTGACATATTTCTATTCCTTCTTATAATGGCCCAAAAGTAAGCAAATAAGTTCACAGTGAGAAGCATGCACATTTAATACATTCATGTTCAGAACAGTTTGAAAGATTAGAAATAGGAAGTTCATAATCAGAAAACATCTTCATTAATATATTCTGAAGAAATGATTAGCTTTTCAGTCACTTTGGTTCAGCCTGTGTGCTAAAGATAGGGTATAATATTTGCAGCTACTTGTGAAATGAGAGCGCTTGCAAATTTGTACAGACAGTTCAGTGATAAAGTAGTTTGAAATGTGATGCAGTGATGCCTTATTTTTTATGTTTGGAACTTGCAGTTGCTGAAGGTCTCGTAAGGATGTGAATGTGGTAAGATTGAAACTTTTCTAGACACTCTGTCTTAGTCACCCCAAAGACAAATGAAACATAAGTGATTCATTTTAATATTTGTCATTGAGGTTTTATGAATCTAGACCTTGCCCAATTGAGGTATTTGGTGTCTTACATTATCACATTATGAATGTTTAAGTTTTTATTGACATAGTGTGTTTGTCACAGAAAACAAGACACTGCAAAAGTAGTATCTCCCAAGTCCACTTTGAGATACAAGGAAACTGGTAGCCTAAGATCTCATCATTGTGCGTCTCTAATGACCTAATATTGCAGTTTTCTTGGACAACTTCAACTTCCAGACACATGTAAAATATTGACCTTGTCATCTGCTTGTTATCCCTCACACTTGGCCACTTGGTGTTCTTCTGAGATTTGCTTCTTCCGCCTGTTTGTGCCATGAATGTTATAATTTTATTTTTTAACAAAGGAAATTTTCCTGTGTGTGCTGCCTTGAACAAGTGCATTAAAATTAGTTTTTTCTATTTTCAGCAAATGATTTTTCTTTCTTATGGTGACTCCAAATATCCTCTTTCTTATGATGCAGTAGTTATGAAACATCAGCACGCATATTACAATTAAAATTTCCAGATTTCTTTGCAGTGGTACCATTTTTAGTCTTCTAGCATTTATACTAACTTTGTTCAAAATTATTAAGTTCTTTTCTATGTCGCTAAATTTGATTGCCTAAGAATGTCAAGTACAAATCTCAAATTTTCATTTCTTCACAATATATCCAAAGGATATTGGGCCTGGAGGATGCTGCTTTCAACTTTGCTTTGCAAAGTTCCTTGATTGAAATAAGATACATCTCTGATTTATGGGACAAATGTTTCAAACAAAAGATGGAAACCTGGAAACGGTACATATGCCAGAAAAGCTTCAGATTACTCATAATGAAAGATAGAATTCTGAAGGTAAAAATACATGTGGCCAGAAATGAAGTTTCCAGCAGTCCAAAAATGCAGGGAACAGTGAACCAAACATTTTAAGCATAAGTCTTCCTTAGTATCTGTTCTGAATTAAAATTCTTGTTCCACAAACATTTACTAATATAAAACAGACCCATTTCAAGTAATATATAAAAGTAATGGTTTTGAATGTCTAGGAATTATGCCTGAATGAGACTTATTCCCCCATAATTTAGGTACACACACATTATGCAAATACATCATCAATAACATAGAAAGCCAATTGATTTTTGAATCCTCTTCAAGTGCAGGAATAAAGTCCACAGAACTTCCAAATAAACTCCAAGAAGGTAGGATACATGAATTGTAAATACTCATACTAGTCCATTGAGACCCATGAAAGCTTTATTATTCTGAAATACAAAGTACACAAAATCAGCGATGTGTAGCATAAAGGCTAATAGTTGTGGTGACTCCATATTGAGACAAAGACTCCTCAGTTTTGTGAAAATGGAAATAAATATTTCAGTAAAACACCATACATTTTTTAATAATTTCTTTTATTTCTGATGTGTAAGAGACCTTTTGGATGGTGTGCCTAACTCTGGGAACTTTTGCATCCTTAATGAATACAGTACAGCCTGTTCCAAACTGACTTCTATTGGTATCTTCTTCACTTACAAATTGCAACACTAAAGTGTGTGCATAGTAGCACAGAAACCTATATGTCGTAGCAGCAAGCCATGATGAAAATTAACATATTCATGAATTCATTTATCAAATTTATGGTTTTGAGCATTCAATGAAGCAGTTGTTTCAGTCACATAAACTACTGGTTCCCAAAGCTTATGTGTAACATGTATACCTTGTGAAACCAATAACACTACATATAAACTCATACAGCTAATTTAACAGGAGCACATTGCAAGAAATATGACCTGTGTATTTATTAAGTGTATGGTTAAATGTTTGTGCATCACTTCATTCAGATGACATTGTAGTAGTAATTGTAATCCATGATCAAGCCCAAATCCAAAAGCAGGTTTATGAATGAAGTAAATCACTTAGAACTAATAGTATGTTTATTATAGACACCAATGTATAACAACAGAACTACCCTGGACAAACTAAAACACCTTAGATTTCGTTCTTGTATGTATTCACTGAAAGATTCTTGTCTTCTGGTCATGTTGTCATATCTTCTTTGCAGTGATTAAGATCTAAGAATCACAACCATCCCCTCTCTCCTCCTTAATTGATCTTTGAGCAAGGGTGTTTTTTTTAGAAAGGAAAAGCCCCTCAGGAGTGTAGTATACCTTCAAATGGATGACAGGGATAACTTCTCTGTGCTTTGTATTCTTGATGGTGTTTTGTCATCCTCATTTTTGTGTCATGGCTGAAAAGTGATTAAGGATAGAATAAATCCAAAATGAGGCTTTCCTGATCGTTCCACTTCCTGCACATACATAATAACTTTTTCTACACCTACCTGGCTGGATCCCATTATAGAGCATTCAATCTGTCCCGAGCTTGTAGGGTCCATATTGAGCCAGCTCTCTTGCCCCCAAGAATTCAATCCTGATGATGATAGAATTGAGAAGGGTGAGCCACCATCCAACAAGTATTCTTTCTCAGTTGCCATGTGCTCACTTTATTGCCTATTCTGAGGTACATACTGCTCTCTGTGAAGCACAGCTGACTTTATGTTGATAATACTGCTATGTCACCTTATATCCAGAAATATCAGAAAAACTTTGTGTAAAAGAATATAATAGTTGCTAACACTATCCAGAATTTTGTGTGTGTGTGTGTGTGTGTGTGTGTGTGTGTGTGTGTGTGTGTGTGTGTGTGTGTGTGTGGGGGGGGGGGGGGGGGGGTCATGCTAATAACAAGATCAGCTCCAGTTAAATTGTGGGCTACTATTACAGATTTTTCTAGTGTCCCTGTTTGCAAGGATATTGGTATAGCACAGTGTTTGATCATTTCCATATATACTCTTTTTGTGTGCCATGAAATTTTATACATTCTCATTTGCATATATATACGTGTGGCGTCTGTTCCGAAAGAACAGACATCACTTCTGATCCTGCAGTTGTTATTATTTAATATTCATAGAATATATGACATCAACTGCGATGGGGCAAAGCTGAAAATGTGTACCCACTCCCTCCACTCCCTTGTGAATGTTGGACAAAATTTTTTTATTTGTATATTGGACTCAAACTTGGGCTGTCCTCATATTGCCTGCACATAAATAACAGTTATTCATAGATTATTTTTTTTATCTTTTCACTCTTGGAGTGTGTTACTGATATCACCTGATGATCCCGTTGTCCAGAGGTACTGATGTGATATGTGAAAACCACATTCTCTATAAATAGCTCTGTATGTAGTGAACTACCAACAGACATAGAGAGCATGTTCCTTAATTAATAAAAACAAATCAAGCAATCACAATTATCCTCCCTCCCTCCCTCCCCCCAACTAAATATGCTGTTATTAAATATAATGTTGCATTTATTGGCGTGAAAGCCATATTTATTTATGTAACAGTGGAGAATCTAAATTGGAATTTCAATAATAGAGGATAGGTAACAAATCACCATAATGATTTTTGCTGAGCTGATGACTGGCACGTAAAAGATGCTGTCAAAGTGCTTGTTGTTCTAGAGCAGCTGGAGATGGTGGTTGTGTGTTCATAGTTATGTGATAGTGACTGTGTGAATGTATGTTTCTTTTTCTGGTGGAGGTCATGGGCAACAATTTAAGTTGTGTGAATGTAACTACTTATGTGTCTGTCAGCTGGGTCAGTGCTCGTCTTTACAGCAAGTTGTTACCTATCGTCTGTTATTGACAGTCTATTTATTTTTCACTATGGCATGACCACCAGTGTAGTATGTGTAGAACAGTTAGTGCAAGAAAACAAAATTCCGAGAAAAAGAATAATGTGTATGTATGTTATGTACACTGCTTAGGACGGGGGGGGGGGGGGGCACCCAGAAGACAAACTACATATGATGAAAGACCATGTGACTCTATTAAACTGATTACAGTATGGAATGAAAGAGACAACACCATGTCAATAGTGTGTCAAATCCCACAATGTATGTGCTTAAAAGTGCTTCAGAATGGTGTCTAACAGCCTCTAGATCATCTCCTGAAGGAAGTTTTCCACAGTTGTTGCAACTGCCCGTCCAGATGCTGCGGGTTGGTAATGGGATGGAGGCCCTTTTCCATGTTGGCCCACACGTGGAAAGTTGTGGGGGTGGGGGGGGTCGTCTTGCTGCTCACTTGCTGTAGCAGTCACATAAACATATGTGCTGTATGTGGACGTATATTATTTTGTTGGAATATTTTCCTAGGGTGCTGTGCTGTCCGGGGTAGGCTGTGTGCAAGCACAATGTCTGAGATATACTGCTGTGCTATCAGTGTGCTATCAGTGTCTGTCAAAGCATAAGTAGTAGTTACCTGAATGCATATCGTTTGGCTCCCAACACCATGAGGCCGTGGGTTATACCTGTGTGTCTCCGTACAGTATTGGCAGGATGTGTCTTCTGCAATTTATGCTGCCCAACCTGAACTCATGTTTATCAGAGGCTATGTAGTAGTAGGACTCGTCACTGAACTAGAGCACTGTGATGAACCTTTTACTGTGTACCACCTTTTTGTGCAATGTCAGTTTTTTAATCGTCTCCACCATGATCTATGTTTACCATTTGAAATGTCTGATATTTTAGCTGATGATCTGTATTCTGCTGACGGAGTTTTACTATTTATACATCGTGCAAATATGGCAAAAGCCATTTAAGTTCTAACCCCGGTTAGATTTTACTATGGGCAGTGTTGGGCGCTAATGACCTCAGTTGTTGTGCGCCCTAAAACCACAATTAAAAAAAAAAAAAAAAAAAAAAAAATCACTGAACTAGATACAATTTGTCCCCTGTTCATGTCTCCTTGGCAGGGCAGCACTCCAAATTCAGTGTCAGTATTCTGGTGTCGATTCCAACCGTGTGAGTAGTTAAGACGCTGTGCAGTAACCTTGCAAGACGTTGTAGGGTCTCCAGTACAGTGACGCTGACGGTGGGCACCGAAGTCATGAGATCCTACATTGCTTGGTGCATTATACTGTAGTCTTCCTTTCGTGATGGTGTTTCATGGTCGATCTGAACCTGTATATGACTGGTTGCCCTCTTGTACCCATTGATTCCAACATTGGGCAACCATCTAAATCTACTTCATACTCTACAAGCCACCCCGTGATGTGTATCAGAGGTTATTTTGCTTACCGTTTTCACCTCATCCTATTCCAGTCATGTGTAATTAATGGGAAAAAATAGTCAGTAAGCCTTCGAGTGGGCCCTAATGTATATAATTTTTATTTGTGGTTGTTTAGCAAGATGTATGTAGGAGGAAGCTATGCTCTCAGGACATTGACAGAAGCCTGTACTGCGATACAGAATGTCTTTCAAACAGCATCTGCGACTGGAATTTCTTAATCATTTCTATGATGCTTTTGTGTTTACTGAAGTCCGTAACGAAGCATCCTGCTCCATTTAAAATTGCTTGTTATATCTACTCCCAGATGGTTTGTAGAAGTAAAGGCTTCCATTGCTTCCCCTGCTATTGCATAGGTATGTAATAAAGGATCTTTCTTTCTTTGTAAACACAGCTCTTTACACTTGTTTATGTCGACTCACTTGCCATTCCCTGCACCATGTGTCAACATGGTGCAGATCATCCTGAATTTTGTTACCCTTTTCCAGTGTTACGTCTTCTCAGTATGCCTATAGCAACATTACCAAAAAGCCTCATGGAACTTCCAATATTATCTAAGAGATATTTTATATATATTGTTGAAAACAGAAATTCTATAACACTCCCCTAGGGCATGCATGGCGTCACCTGTTCGTCTGAAGACTTCCCTCTGTTGAGAATTGTATGCTGTATTCTGTTAGCTAGAAACTCCTCATTCCAGTCACACAGTTAGTCTGATATTCCATATGCTCACTTTATGTTCATCAGGTGATGGTGGGAATAGTATTGATTAATATTGATCTATAACGGTCAGAATGGCCCACATGCATGAGATACCCATGATTTGACCGTCCCACCTCAAGTAGTATTAAGATATAGCCTGTCAAATGCATTAAATTGGTGGATAGGCTTTCTAACACAGCTGTGAAGCATTGTGTGTTCTTTGTACTGTAAATCTCCATAAGTGTTTTGCTTCATTCTCTGACGCAGGGTGGTGTAATGACAAATGCACTTTGGTGGGTGTTCTGCACATTAGAGCTGTGTAAATCCTATTATTTACTAACTCACAAAAGGTATGCAAGTAAACTGAAATGGGAGAATATCAGACCACTCCTAGATTTGTTGCTTGTTTTTTCAGGCAGTTTATAGCATGCCATTCTTGTTCTTCTGTATAAAACTAACCTAGACTGACAGAAAACAGAAAGCCCTGACATTATAGTTACAGCAGGGTCCATAGCCACATAAATTGTCTTAACATTCTGCTAACTGAGCTGTCACTGAATGCATTAAAATAACCCTTTATTTTATTTTAATTATTCCACAATTTTCTCTGTGAAGCAGAACATCAGGTGGTTATACAGGGTGATTCAGAATCCCTATTACCCAGTTAGAATTGTTGTAGAGTGGACTCAAGACTGAATTTTTTTGAAAAACTTGCTTAGTAAAGCAGTATTGGGAATATTAACAAAGTGGTGGAAGGTAAGACAAATTGACAGAGGGTGGGGTCTGTCACACAGTATCTTTTTGACATCATAGCACATTATCAGAGAAAAATTTAGCTAACTGAAGTGCGTATATATCGGTTACCAATGAGGGATTGATAAGAGACACTACTTTACTGAATGGCTGAATCCATAGAAATGTTGCTCATCTTTGGTGACAGTGGAAGAAATGGTAGATTAGCTTATCACTTGTGTTGCAAATTATTTCCGTGTTGTCCTTTTCAATTGTGTGCCAATTTTTTCAAGATTGGAACTTTGGTATCGGGAAATTGGCACCTTCAAGGTTAAAAAGGCTGATAAAATTCGTGGCTGGATGCAGCAGTCTGTTGAAAAGGAAATCTTCCAATTGATCAGCCAAAGCCCATTGATGAGTACCCGCAACATTGCAGAAGCTGTGGATGCATCACAGAGCTGTGATTAGTGTGTTCCCCATGAACAGCAACTTCACTTACACCATCTCAAGAAAGCAGGCATTGGGTCCAGGTGATTTTGTGTCATGTACCGATTACTATAGTGTATCCTACACTATTGCATCAAAAAGTTCCAGACTTTCCTTGGATCTTCTTTTGTTCCCCCATGGATTTCAAAAGTTTATCCATGAACGTGGGTGCTGGCATTATCCATGGTTGTCTGATTGGTCCACATATTCTACTGCTCCCATCTAAAAGGTCATGGTTACTTGCTCTCCCTGAAACATGTTCTTGCACAGTATTTGGAGGCTGTGCTATTGTATATCCATCAAATGATGTGATTCCAATATAATGGTGCAACAGTCTACTCTTTGTGCGATTTCCATCAGCATCTCCACTGAACATTTATGAACACGAGGAAAAGCAATAGTGGACAGATTTTTTTGGACACCAAAATCACACAGTTTAACATCTCTGGAATTCCCCCCCCCCCTCTCTCTCCTCTCTCTCTCTCTCTCTCTCTCTCTCTCTCTCTCTCTCTCTCTCTCTCTCTCTCTGTGTGTGTGTGTGTGTGTGTGTGTGTGTGTGTGTGTGTGTGTGAGAGAGAGAGAGAGAGAGAGAGAGAGAGAGAGAGAGAGAGAGAGAGAGAGATTTCTTAGTTTTCTTCTTCTTTTTATATCCCCACGGAGTCACGTAATATTAATTTTTCATATAAAGGCTTAAGCAAAATTATTCAGAACACTCCAGAACTTTCGGATTATGTATATTTGAATGCTGTTCACAGGTACACTTTGTGCAACAAAATTTATGGTCACCATTTTGCAGTTAATGCGTTTACAAGTTAGTTGATGCATGTGCAATGTATTCTCTTATGTTCTTTTAAAGTTGTTATCTTCCAAATGCCACCTTTCTGGGCATGGCTTTATTACCAGATATTGCTGTTAAGTCTCCCTCTTCAACATTATCTTTGTGTAATAGTAATTGTGTATCTCCCACTTACTACTCCAGTTACTTTTATTTTTATCATTCACTTCAATATGATCACATAATAAATGAAATTAGTTATGGTGTTATAAATAAAAATGACTAAATTAGTGTAACAATCTTTTTTAGTGTGTTATCTAATCATTTACAACCCTAAACAAAAAGTCCAAGCTTTCATCGTATCAAACAGTAATAAAAACTGGGTTGCTGGTTGTACTTCACAATTAAATGCATGACACAAAGTGCATTTTAAGAAACAGTGATATAGCATAACACTCAGGATAAGAAAGAAAATCTTGGGTCAGTAAAAGTGAATGGTTATACAGAAAGCAGTGAGTTGTATGTGCAAGTGAAAATGTTTAAGTTTAGTTTTGTGTAGGTGCAAGTTCTGATAATTAAGATTACTTTGTCGTTATAGTTTTCTCATTGGAAGATGATGGACATGGCTACATATTTACAAAAACAACCATGTGAATGGAATGTCTGTTGTCTACATGGAAGTTTTGTGTTACAGCGGCCTTGGTGACCAACTCCCTTCTGCAGAGCGCTCCATCCATTCGTCCGACAGCTCAGCCGCCCCTCGTGGGACTAGGCGGCGCTCCTACCGCGGGGCTTTCCACTGTCGGGATGACTCCTCCTATCATGGCTACTGCCCAAGCCCCGATACATAGTGCCGTAATGCCTCCCAGTAGCATCCCCGGCATGGTACCCCCCGATGAGAGCACCTCTGGCACCTGGAGCACCTGTTCCTCTTGCACAAGGCACCAACCTCCCCCTAGCAGCAGGCAGCAGTTTACCCCTCGCACCTGGCACCGGCTTACCACTCGCACCGGGCACTGGCCTACCACTCGCACCGGGGACTGGCTTACCCATTGCACCGGGCACCGGTCTACCCATCGCATCTAGCACGACTGTTCCGCTTGCATCAGGTCTGACAAGTATCAGCAGTACACCTCCACTGGTGATGCCGGCAACTGTCCAGACTTCCGTTCCGATGGGTGTACCTTTAACGCAGCCGCTCACTAATGGAACTGTAATAACTGGCCAAGGACCGTTGCCATCGAGGCCTCCACCAGGTATTCTAACAGTATTATGAAATTTGTGAACCTACTGCATTTTGTAAATGTGACAACTGTTTTTGTTGAATTTAGTGTGTGGAGATAGTTTGCAGTCATTTTAGATAGCATTCTTTAAGCACTTTCTTTTTGTTTTATCTACAATTTGAACCTGTAATTAATATTTCGTAATATATCACAAGTTGACTATTATATGCTTTTTCCTTGTAAAAATAAATCACATCTGTAAGCCAGTATAAAGTGATAGACTAATGTTTTGATATTTATGGTACGTGAACTTCAGAACACAAATAACAATTAGCCAAAGCCATTTGACACAACTCTCAAAATACCTTGAGAAAGTCGACTTTGAAGTTTTGCATGTACATGTAAGTATAATTAAATCAATTGCAGCACGTGTCGGTGCAGCTCAGGTGGTAGCATTCTGGCTTTATACCCTTAGGGTTAGTGGTAAGAATCCTGTAGTGGCAATATATATTGTTTATCCCACCGGGAAAGTTTCCCTCTATATATATATATATATATATATATATATATATATATATATATATATATATATATATAAAAACAAAAATAAAAATAGAAAAGAGATGACTTACCAAAAGGACCGGCTCGTCGAGAGAAACAAATAAAATAACACACAAACACACATACAAGCTTTTGCCACCACTGGCAGCTTCTTCAGGAAAAAGAGGAAAAAAGGGCAGGAAAAGGGAAGGATATGGGTTTTAAGGAAGTGGAAAAGGAGTCATTCCAATCCCAGGAGTGGAAGGACTTACCTTAGGGGGGAAAAAAGGAAGGGAAACAAATACACACACACACACTCAGACATATCGAAACGCAAACACACCTAGACAGACATTTGTGAAAAGCAAAGAAGTTGGACAGAGATTTCAATTGAGGCAGAGGCTCTGTCCACAGAACCAAGGCAAAGATGCTAAAGATAGTGGGCGGGAATTTGAGTTAGCGGAGATTGAGACCAGGTGGGCAACGGGAGGAGAGAATAAGCTGAAGGGCAAGTTCCCATCTCCGGAGTTCTGAAAGGTTGGTGTCGGTGGGAAGTATCCAGATAACCCGGACGGTGTAGCACTGTGCCAAGATGTGCTGGCCATGCACCAAGGCATGTTTAGCCACAGGGTGATCCTCATTACCAACAAACACTTTCTGCCTGTGACCGTTCATGCGAATGGACAGTTTGTTGCTGGTCATTCCCACATAGAACGCTTCACAGTGCAGGCATGTCAGTTGGTAGATCACGTGGGTACTATCGCAAGTGGCTCTGACTTTGATCGTGTACACCTTCCGGGTTACGGGACTGGAGTAAGTGGTGGTGGAAGGGTGCATAGGGCAGGTTTTACAACGGGGGCGGTTACAAGGGTAAGAGCCAGAAGGTAGGGAAGGTGGTTTGGGGATTTCATAGGGGTGGACTAGGAGGTTACGGAGGTTAGGTGCGCGGCGGAAAGACGCTCTCGGTGGAGTAGGAAGGATGTCATGAAGGATGGATCTCATTTCGGGACAGGATTTTAGGAAGTCGTATCCTTGCTGGAGAGCCACATTCAGAGTCCGCTCCAGTCCCGGAAAGTATCCGGTGACAAGAGGGGCACTTCTGGGGTTTTGTTGAAGGTTCTTAAATTGGGGGGATGAGGAAGTGGCTCTGGCAATTTGCTTCTGTACCAGACCAGGAGGATAGCTGCGGGATGTGAAGGCTGTTATCAGGTTATTGGTGTATTGGTTCAGGGATTCAGGACTGGAGCAGACTCGTTTGCCACGAAGACCTAAGCTGTAGGGAAGGGAACGTTTAATGTGGAAAGGATGGCAGCTGTCATAATGCAGGTACTGTTGTTTATTGGTAGGTTTGATGTGGACGGATGTGTGTAGTTGGCTGTTGGATAGATGGAGGTCGACATCGAGGAAAGTGGCATGGGATTTGGAATAGGACCAGGTCAATTTGATGGGACCAAAGGAGTTGAGGTTGGAGAGGAAATTCTGGAGTTCTTCTTCACTGTGAGTCCAGATCATGAAGATGTCATCAATGAATCTATACCAAACTGTGGGTTGACAGGCTTGGGTGTCCAGGAAGGGTTCCTCTAAGCGTCCCATAAATAAGTTTGCGTACGAGGGGGCCATCCTGGTCCCCATGGCTGTTCCCTTTAGTTGTTGGTATGTCCGGCCCTCAAAAGTGAAGAAGTTGTGGGTTAGGATGAGCTGGCTAGGGTATTAAGGAAAGAGGTTTTAAGTAAGGAAGCGGGTGGTCGGCGTGAAAGGAAATATTCCATCTCAGCTAGGCCCTGGGCATGTGGGGTATTAGTGTATAAGGAAGTGGCATTGATGGTTACAAGGATGGTTTCAGGAGGTAACAGGCTGGGTAAGGATTTCAGGTGATCAAGGAAGTGGTTGGTGTCTTTGATGAAGGATGGGAGACTGCACATGATGGGTTGAAGGTGTTGGTCTATGTAGGCAGAGATTCGTTCTGTTGGAGCTTGGTAACCGGCCACAATGGGGTGGCCGGGATGATTGGGTTTGTGAATCTTCGGAAGTAGGTAGAAGGTGGGTGTGCAGGGGTGTCGGTGGAGTCATGAGGTTAATGGAGTCAGGTGAAAGGTTTTGTAGGGGGCCTAAGGTTTTGAGGATTCCTTGAAGCTCTGCCTGGACATCAGGAATGGGATCGCCTTGAAAAACTTTATATGTGGTATTATCTGAAAGCTGACGCACTCCCTCTGCCACATACTCCCGCCGATCAAGTACCACTGTCGTGGAGCCCTTGTCGGCAGGGAGAATGACGATGGAATGGTCAGCCTTCAGATCACAGATAGCTCGGGATTCAGCTGTGGTAATGTTGGGAGTAGGATTAAGGTTTCTCAGGAAGGACTGGGAGGCAAGGTTGGAAGTAAGGAATTCCTGGAGCCACCTTTCCCTTCTGTTCCCATCCTTTATTCTTCCCTTCTCTCCCACCTGACGAAGGAACTCTGTTCCGAAAGCTTGTCCCTTTTTCCCCTTTTTTCTGTTTTTTCATTTTGTGTTACTATCGGCGGTACAGCACAATGGTAAGTACTGGCCAGCCATTCTATCTCATTTCAACAATATTTATTATCTCTGAGGAGAATTTTCATCATTAATATATAATGGTAATTTTTATAAGAAAATGGACCGATGTCCATTGTAGTTTTGTCCCCCTTAAACATCCTATAAGAAAATGCATGTATTTTTGTTTGTTCGTAATTTTCTATATTTTATAAAAGATTATAATAATAATGATGCCATATATGTTTCCGATTATAAGATGATGGCTTGAATCATAAAAAAAATCAGAGTACAGCTTTGGGGGTAATTTACAATATAAGTTACTCTTGAAGTAGCTCAGTCTGAAATGATATATATCTAATGTACAATCGGTTTAGTGTTTTTGAATAGTAGATTTGGGCGCTACGGGCCGCCACATACTGAAAAAAGGAGAAAAAGAATTAAAATTAAAAAAAAATCATAATACATGACGGCGCGTTGCGTCCAAATCTCTGGTTCACTTATTCCGTAAATATTGTTTTGAAATGTATTGATTCGATATATATTGTTTGGAGGTAAAAAACCTTGTTATAGCTGCGCTATGCAGCATATCTGCAAATTTACACTGAAATTTACATCATAGAGAAAAGATTTACAAAACAAATGTTTTGCGCAATTAAAAAAATTATTCATTTCATGAGCTTTATTAATTTACTGAGTGGACAAGAGTACATATGATAACCTATATGCCATAAAGCAGGAAATAGAATTAATTATTTACAATGCAGCTTGATTTTACAATGTTGCTTGTCAAAAGAAATTTCTCAAGATATCCAGAGTCGCACTGCAACTTAGGGAGTGGGGTGAATGGTTTAAAATATTTGGAGCTATACGAAACAATTGTGGCTTCCTTTTGAAATCCTTTATTTTCTTTTGTAGGGGGAATTTCGTGTGTTTTAACCTGCATGATATGTGCATTGTTTGCGATTAAATGTCATCTAGGCAAAAGAAATTTACTTTTTTTCTTAAACTTCGCAATGTAAAAAAAAAAAATTATGCTTCTTCATGATCAGATACAATGTAGCACTACACGCTACGAAAGTTTAAAAACAGACCGCAAGCACTGCAACAAAGGGAGAAATCCAGGTGTACGAATCACAAAAAACTCCTCGTGGCGGCATCTGACGCCATTTTTCGCAACATCCTGAAGCTTTGCCTCCAAATCTTAAGTCACAAGCGTATTTTTAGATCCCAAAAACTGGAAAAAAAGTGTGTCTTGCATTAGGATAAATATTGGTAACTTGGGTATCATCTTATAGGCCAGATATATGCTAAACTATAAAATTTTGATGGAAATTTGTACCTCGTCTTATCTGAAGGTCGTCTTATCTGCGGAAATGTACGGTAAAGTTACATTTTTAACAATGTTGGCTTCACTATTAGTTGACGATGATAGTTTAATTGTTCAGTTCATGAAGAGCTCCATCGCTACTTTTGGAAAGTCATCTCTATAGCTACTAATAGCTTCCCAAGCACCTAATCTAATAAACCTAATTTTAGGGGTGACAAGGTGTTCAGCTCGTATGCATACACATATAAACAAAAACTGACACAACCCATGGAATTAGATTCCAAAATGTTTTATATAACTGGTTTAGAAAACAAGAAAAACATATTTTCCATATTGGGCTTCCAACCATCGACTGTGGTGCTTTTTTGGGCCAGAATGCTACACCTGAGCTACACAAACAGATGCTGCAACTGTTCTTATTACTGGTACTTACGTGTACTTGCAAAACTTCAAAGTCGATTTTCTTGAGCATTTTTACGAGTTACGTCAAATGGTTTTGACTGATTGTTATTTCACATACATATATGTAAAGAAATTCTAAAATCTAATATTCATGTGGTCTCCTAGTGAGAGAAGTGTGGAACCAGCAGGCCTAAGTCTTCAATCCATCTTCCTCACCAAAAATACTGGCGTGCACAATATATTCACGCTTGCATACATGTATATAAAATAAAGATCATTTGACTTACCCAAAGCACAGGCTCGTTGATAGATACAAAAAACACAAATAAAAACACACACAACATTCAAGCTTTCGCAACCATTGGCCACTTCCTCAGGAAAAGAGGAAGGATGAAAGGAGGGGGACAAAGGGAAGGATGCGGATTTTAAGGGAGTGGATGAGGAGCCATTCCGATCCTGGGAGAGGAAGGACTTACCTTACGGGAAAAAAGGAAGGTAAAAAAAATACACCCCACCCCCACACATATACACATGCACACACACCAACGCAAATATTTGTTGTAAGCAAAGGAGTTCTGCATGTGTGTGGGTGTATGTGTTTGCTTACCTGTACTTTTTCTCCTAGGGCAAGTCCTTCCATTCCCGGGATTGGAATGACTCCTTACCCACTCTCTTAAAACACGCACCCGTTCCTTCCCCCTCCCCCCCCCCCCCCCCCCCCTCCTTTCCTGTCTTCCTCTCTTCTGATGAAGCAACCAATGGTTGTGAAGGCTCAGTTTTTGTGTGTATGTGTGTGTTTTTTATTTGTGTGTATTTCAACGAACCGGTGCCTTTCACCTGGTAAGTATACACACACACACACACACACACACACACACACACACACACACACACACACACACAAAAAAAAAAAAAAATAGCCCCCCTCCCCCAGCCACTGTATCCTTTTTCTTCCATTGCCACTTTTTTCTGTCTTTTCCTATATCATTTTCAGTGATAGTCTTTCAGTGCAATAAATTGTGAATATGTACACGTGCCAAAATTTTTGGTGATGAAGTTAGAATAGGGACTGAAGCAAGTGATTCCTCACTTTTCTGTAGGAGTATTTTAAATGGGAACATATTTGCTCTTTTTGTGCTCCAACACAAGCATTTTTGATATTTTCTCTATGTGCTTGGATACATTTATTTACAAGGTATGACCAAATAAGTCATTAATTTAGTGATAGAAGATATATCGGCTTGTACAAATCATCAGGAAAGACAATACTGGCTTTCTACGGGTCGGAGCGTGGAATGTTAGATCCCTTAATCGAGTAGGAAAATTAGAAAATTTAAAAAGGGAAATGAATAGGTTGAAGTTAGATATAGTGGGGATTAGTGAAGTTCGGTGGCAGGATGAACAGGATTTCTGGTCAGGCGAGTACAGGATTATAAATACAAAGTCAGTTGGGGGTATCACAGGAGTAGGATTGATAATGAATAAGAAAATAGGAATGCGGGTAAACTACTATGACCAGCACAGTGATCGCATTGTCATTATCAAGATCAAGATAGAAACAAAGCCAACACTGACAACAGTAGTACAGGTTTATATGCCAACTAGCTCTGCCGATGATGAGGAAATCGAAGATATATATAAGGAGCTAAAGGAAATTATTCAGACAATTAAGGGAGAGGAAAACTTAATTGTTATGGGAGACTGGAATTCGGTAGTAGGACAAGGAAGGGAAGGGAGGATAGTAGGTGAATATGGTCTGGGCAAAAGGAATGAAAGAGGAAGCCACCTGGTAGAATTTTGCACAGAACATAATTTAGTTATGACAAACACCTGGTTCAAGAATCACAAAAGAAGGTTGTATACGTGGAAGAGACCAGGAGACACCGGAAGATAACCAGATAGATTTTATAATGGTAAGACATAGATTTTGCAACCAGGTTTTACAGTGTAAGACATACCCAGGGGCAGATATAGACTCTGACCATAACTTGTTGGTTATGAACTGTAGGCTGAAACTAAAAAAAACTACAAAAAGGTAGGAAAATAAGGAGATGGGACCTGGATAAATTGAAGGAAGCTGAGGTTCTTAAGAATTTCAGAGGGAGCTTTAGGCAACAATTGACAGAAACAGGGGAAAATAAAACAGTAGAAGAGGAATGGGTAAAATTGAGAGATGAAATAGTGAAGGTAGTAGGGGACAGAATAGGTAGGAAGGAAAGACCTACAAAAAGTCCTTGGATATCACAGGAGATACTAAATTTAATCGATGAAAGGAGAAAATATAAAAATGCAGTAAATGAAACAGGCAAAATGGAGTACAGACGACTAAGAAATGAGATTGACAGGAAGTGCAAAATTGCTAAGCAGGAGTGGCTAGACGGGAAATGCAAGGATGTAGAAGAATGTATAAATAGGGGAAAAATAGATACAGCCTACAGGAAAATAAAAGAAACATTTGGAGATAAGAAAAACAGCTCTATGAATATCAAGGACACTGATGGAAAACCAGTTCTCAGCAAAGAAGGGAAAGCTGAAAAGCTGAAAGGTGGAAAGAGTATATAGAGGGGCTCTACAAAGGAAATGAACTTCAAGACAATATTGTAGGGAGGGAAGAGGATGTAGATGAAGATGAAATAGGAGATACTGTACTGAGAGAAGAATATGACAGAGCCCTGAAAGACCTAAGTCGAAACAAGGCACCTGGAGTAGATGATATTCCCTCGGAGCTACTGAAGTCTCTGGGAAAACCAGCCATGACAAAATTGTTTCTCCTGGTGTGTAAGATGTATGAGACAGGTGAAATACCCTCAGACTTTAAGAAAAATGTTATAATACCCATCCCTAAGAAAGCAGGTGCAGACAGGTGTGAAAACTACAGAACCATCAGTTTAATAAGTCATGGTTGCAAAATATTAACGCGAATTATATACAGAAGGATGGAAAAGCTGGTAGAAGCCAACCTCGGGGACGATCAGTTTGGGTTCAGGAGAAATGTAGGAACACGGGAGGCAATACTCACTTTACGGCTTATCCTAGAAGATAGATTAAGAAAAGGCAAACCTACATTTCTAGCTTTTGTAGATTTGGAGAAGGCTTTTGACAATGTTGATTGGAATAAACTCTTTAAAGTTCTGAAGCAAGCAGGAGTAAAATGTAGGGAACGTAAGGTTATTTACAACTTGTACAAAAACCAGACAGCGGTTGTCATAGTTGAAGGGCATGAAAGGGAGGCAGTGGTTGGAAAGGGAGTAAGACAGGGTTGTAGTCTTTCTCCATTGTTGTTCAATTTGTACATTGAGCAAGCTATAAAGGAAAGCAAGGAGAAATTTGGTGAAGGAATTAAAGTTCAGGGTGAAGAATTAAAAACATTGCGTTTTGCCAACGACATAGTAATTCTGTCAGATACAGCAAAGGACCTGGAAGAGCTATTGAACGGAATGAACAGTGTGCTGAAAGGTGCATATAAGATGAACATTAACAAGAGCAAAACTAGGGTAATGGAGTGCAGTGTAAGAAAATCAGGTGATGCTGAAGGAATTAGATTGGGAAACGAAGCAATAAAGGAGGTAGATGAGTTCTGTTACTTGGGCAGTAAAATAACAAATGATGGTCGCAGTACAGAGGATATAAAATGCAGAATGGCAATGGGTAGAAAAGCGTTCTTGAAAAAGAGAAATTTGTTAACATCGAATATTGATTTAAACCTAAGGAAGTCCTTTCTGAAGGCATTTGTAGGGAGTGTTGCCTTGTATGGGAGTGAGACATGGACGATAAACAGTGCGGACAGGAAGAGGATTGAGGCTTTTGAAATATGGTGCTACAGAAGAATGCTGAAGATTAGGTGGGTGGATCGCGTAACTAATGATGAGGTACTGAATAGAATTGAGGAGAAAAGGAATTTCTGGCATACCTTGACTAAAAGAAGGGATAGATTGGTAGCACACATTCTTAGACATCAAGGAATTGTGAATTTTAACGTTGGAGGGAAGTGTATGGGGAAAAAATCGCAGGGGAAGACCAAGAGATGGATACAGTAAGCAGATTCAGACAGATGTAGGTTGCCGTTCTTATGTGGAGATGAAGAGGCTTGCTCAGAATAGGGTATTGTGGAGAGCTGCATCAAACCAGTCTCCGGACTGAAGACAACAACAACAACAACAACAACAACAACAATGTGCAAAATCAATTTTTTTCATAGAATAGGTTTCTTAAAATGGAATAAGTATTTCACACTACTTGGATAGAAGTGGCCACATCTCATGGGTTTGTCTGCCAGGTATGACACCAATAACTCAAACACAATGAGACATTATTGTGCTCTATATTTTAAATAAAATTTCAGTATCTCTTCGTAATTTCATACACTACTATGTGTGAGCAAAATCGTACACAGTCTTTGCAAACTGTTTAAAATATTTTGCAATACTGTACTTAATTCGATGATTCACAGTATATGTGACCAATAACAAAATGAAACCTTCATTGATTGAAGATATACACCTGTGAGATGTGCAAAAATAAATTTTTTTTGCTGAGTAAATAATTTAAAATAGAGTTGTATTTTTCATAACAGCTGCAATGGTCTCTCACCAGAAGTGGCTCTTTCATAACAAACAATTATAGCTTTTTGGTTTTTTCTTGATAATTGAGTATTATTTTCCAGAGTGGGAATGTTTCTAGATAAACTTGCACAGGTACTGTATATTATTAAAAATTGAGACAATGGCTATGGTTAGTTATTTAGATATTTGTGGTCCACACTAGAAAAATGTCTAAAATCTGTGATTTTGTCCATTGGCACGATAAGTTTGAAATTCTGGATCTCCGTAACTTACCGGCCCAGGCAAATTGAGGAAATTAGTTTATTTTTGTAAATAAAATAGCCTAGTGTAGGCCTCCTATGGCTCATAAAACTGCCATTAACTCGTGGGTAGCTCCTGAGAACATATGGTAGGAATTTTGCTAATTTGCAATGAAGTGGTAATCCCCACAGTTTGTGGTTTTGTTACTCGGAAATTATGGTTATGCTTTGATGGGCCTTTGAAAAACCCACATTAGACCACCTGATTTACAAAAATCAACTAATTTTCTTAATTTGCCTGGGATGTAGTAAATGCATATGTTTAAATTTTGACCCTGCACTGCAGGATAATTACAATATGTTCATTGCTATGATTGGCATAAAAATTATTGCTAGGCCATGGGCTACCCAATACACTTTACCCCTTTTCTCTCTGATCAGTAGGACCCAATATGTGGATAACTGAACTGTTTTGCTTGCAGCTTTTTCAAAACGTATTAATGATAAAATGATTTTTGCACCTCTTGCTTCTCACTGTGTTTTTTTATCTCTTATTCCTAGCTTTTTAGCATTGAAGTCTTTTTTTTCTGCATATTTTTCTGTGAAAGTCTTCAAATGTTCTGTGGAAGTGACTTCGTTGGATTACATTCAAACTATGATGATACTCAGTGTGCAGCTGAATGATCATATGTAAAGGCAGGCATTTTGTGAGAATTTTATAGGTATTCTTGATTTGGACGAGGGTCTTCTAGACTGAAATATTGTGAAACAAGATTTATCTGTAAAAAACCAATACAGCCAATTTCTGGATATGAGGTTCCAATAACATTACAGTTTTCATCGAGATCAAATTAGAAATAAAATAATTTTTTGTGCCTTTTCCATCTTATTTTTCGTCACTATGATGATCAGTCACATATCAGTACCAAAAGAAATGTGATGTGACATGCTGCATATCTTCTACCAAAGTCATATGGAATACTTGGCAACTAACTACTTCCTCATATCCATTATGATGTGCTATGATTAGAGGCACCTGTTTGCGGTGAAAATTTTTGCTCGATTTCGTCATTTTCTAATGCCTATTTCAGTATATTTTTCGCTATTTTTATTTCGTCGATAATTTTGCTAATTTTATTGTAACTTTTTAATGAATAAAAACTAAATAAAAAAATCAATTATAGCCTCATTACAGTGTAACACTTTTTATTTTATCCAGAAAACGTGCAAACTTGACATTGATGGAGAGACATAATAAATGTTTGAGAAACCACTTATCCTACAACTTATTTAAGTTTTACGTAGCCAAAGTAATTTACTTAAAAAGGAAAAATATGGATAATCGAAATGGAAAGCGCGGCCGTTCCTTTGCGTTTTTGCACATGAAAACTACTATTACATCGCAAAAGACAGCCGTGAGAAATAACAATATCTATTAACTCTTTCACTGCACATTTACTCTTGGCGGCACCCACATTGTGCACGTAATTATTAAGGAATACTGCAGATGAGGGCTTAACACTCTCTCTCTCTCTCTCTCTCTCTCTCTCTCTCTCTCTCTCTCTCTCTCTCTCTCTCTCTCTCTCTCTCTCTCTCTCTGTGTGTGTGTGTGTGTGTGTGTGTGTGTGTGTGTGTGTGTGTGTGTGTGTGTGTGTGCAGGACTCTAGCAGTCCATTTTTGAGACAAAAATAAGACGTGAAATTTAGTATTGTTGCAACAATCCCATTGCGATTTCCTTTAAAATTCCTTATCTCCTCTTCTTGGGCAATTTCGTGTGTTTTCGCCCCTATAATATGCGCATCGGCCCAATTTAATGTTGTCTCCACGAAAGAAATTACTTTTCTCTTAAACTTTGCGGTGGGAGGAATAAAATGCTTTTTCACAATCGGATACAAGGCAGCACTTCATGCACGAAAATTTCAAAAGCAGACTGCGAACACTGCAACAAAGGGTGAAATCCAGAATGTATTCCATTCACGAAAACTATATGTTGGCATCTTACTGGTATTTTTTGGAACAAAGCTCGTGGTGCTGATAACGCAAATTCTTCCTTGTCCACTTTCGCTCGTTTTGCCACTGCACTGATTTCCATGAGAGTAACTTGTCTCTTGACACCCGTCAGTAGGTCTTTCTCCTCGTTCTTCTTATGGGAAGAACTGCTATTTATATGTTGTGGGCACATGTCCTTCCTTTGCCATTCAGTATGCACATTGTAGTATTTGCACATGATTATTTTCCTTGTTTTATCAAAAATGTAAAATCCGTCTGATGGGAATTCTCTTTCACGATCAAAAATTATTACGACCATGTTAATCTGCTGTACTAGAACAAATCACTGAAAGCATCTGTGATCAGAAACGATTACGACCACGCAGTGCATTACCAGTCACCAGATCAAATAAAGCGCCAGAAACAGACTTCTTCGCTGCACATGAAAAGGGGTTGCCAGGGCTCGAAACGATATACATCGAAGTGGTGTACAATTGATTGTCATTTATATCTCGAATTTCCGCCAGTACATGTAAATGACTGACGAGATTTCACAAAATTTCGTGGATTATTTCGTGATTTTTCGTAAATTTCAATGATTTCATGATTTTCTGCAAAATTTGTAAAATATCGCAAAAATTTCGCGATTTCACGCTTTGCGAAAAACAGGTGCCTCTAGCAATGAATAATTATATCTGTCATAAATGCAATCTTACATAATTTATAATAGTTGCTATTATTATATTGTAATAATAATAATGCAATTCATTACATGCTACACATTGAACTATAGTGTGTATTGTAAGCATTTAGCATTTTAATTTTTCACTATAGCTGTTTAGGCATTATGCCAGTGTCTGGTGGTATTTAGATGTTAGGAATATCAATAATGGAGGTTAGATGACAAATCACCGTATAGAGGCACACTGAGCTGCTGACACATGAAAATAGGTAATTAATTTTCGGCCATGTCCTTTGTCAGCAAAAGAAACACATACATTCACACATTTACTCTGAAAACTATACACAGATTAACTATCATGTCCGGCCACTGCAGCAACACAAGCATCTAGACTGTGAGTGAGGTGGGGAATGGAGGGGGAAAGATGCTGGGTAAAGGTGAAGATGGAAAGTTCCTCTTTCTTTACCATATTTTTTGTCTCACTGAAATTAGAAAAATTGGTGCGACATTTTAATCCATTACAAATGTCTGCCCATTATTAAAACAGAAGAACCATATCATTTATTTTGCTATTTAGAAGTATACACACTACCACAGATCATTTTCACTTTGACGGACAGTAGTTTTCTTAAACTATTTTTCTGTTTTACTTGTTTCAGTTGGTACTTCAGTACCGCCTTCAGCACCCCTGGAAAAAGTAGCTTCTATGGATTCACCGTGAGTTACTTGTATAAAATTTGTTAATGAGTTGTTTCAGTTAGTTGTTAATATAAAAGTCACATGAATCATTACTTATTGATGAAATTAATTTTCCTCCAGTTTGTCAGCGGGTTCACCATTGCAAGAATGGGCTGTACCTCATCAATCCAAACTGAAATATACCCAGTTGTTTAATACGACTGACAGAGCACGGTCAGGCTATTTATCAGGGCCACAAGCTCGAAATATCATGGTGCAGACACAGTTACCACAGCCTATTTTGGCCCAGATCTGGTAAGACTCTGTATTTGCTAGAATTATAAATTATTTGGTTACAACCTAAATTTTCACCTTGCCTGCTTCTATTACACTCACATACACTATACAAATACATGCAACACTCGCATATCTTCACAGAAAGGGGCCTGTGTGTGTGTGTGTGTGTGTGTGTGTGTGTGTGTGTGTGTGTGTGTGTGTGGGTTTTTTTTTTTAGGAACAACTCTTTTTAACAGATGATTGAGCCCATGCTATGGGATATGCCAGTCAGTAAAGTAAAAATTATTTTCCAATATTTTGTTGCTGAAATGTGTCTTGAAGTCTGATATCCAACCATTTTAGTTCCTAATAAAAATTATAATCAGAGGAAAAGTATCCCATCCTAAATGATGTACTTATTCTTTGGCTATCTGTCTCAGTATTTTCACAGCTCTTACATTGATATTTTTATTCAGGGCTCTAGCAGATATGGATACAGATGGAAGACTTTCTTGTGAAGAATTTGTTCTTGCACTTCATTTGTGTGACATGGCAAAAGCCGGGGAGAAGCTACCAGCTGTGCTTCCTCCAGAGCTTGTACCACCTACATTCAGGAGACAGCGACAGGGAAGCCTTACTGGAAGTATTACGGGTTCAGTAGATGCATCTGAAAACAAAGATGCTGCAGCAGGCATCTCCACCGGTAGGTTTTATTCCTTGCATATGCAATTTATAGACATAGATCTCATCAGAACATTTTCAGGATTTGTACATTTTCAGCTTGTACAAATTGGATCAAAAGAGCATACTATAAATTAGCTTGGAGCTATATTCATTTGCTTTTCTAGTTGTAAAGATCTCAATGGTGTTGGTTTTTGAAAGAGGCTTGGACAACAGTTTCAGATGTCAAAAAGCTGTAACTATGTTTTTACAGTTACCTTCGAAGATAAACGGAAAGAAAACTTTGAGAAAGGGCAAGCAGAGCTGGAGCGAAGACGTAAGGCATTATTAGAAATTCAGCGGAAAGAACAGGAGGAACGAGAACGGAAAGAAAAAGAAGAGCAGGAAAAAAGAGAGAAAATAAGGTTTGAACTTTTTTGTTATATTAAGTCAGTCAATAAGTAAAGGTAAATTTTGAAATAATACACATTACAACTGTATATGTTAGATACCTTAGATCGTATGTTTTAATATTTGTGGTGGTTCATTTAATGTAACATGTAAAAGCTTAACTATGATGCAAAGAAAATAACTGTGAGAAATATGGAACAACTTGTCTTCAACAATGTGAAATTGGCTTTTAGGAGATAAATAGAAAGAAGACTGAGACAGTGATGTCTTTGATTTGTATCATTTGACAAAGCTAAGAGGAAATTCTGGTAGATATATTCCTGAGAAACAATGAGGGGAATATAATATTGGCACAAACTCAAGGATTCTTAAAAGTGGATAGTATCACACTGGACTTGCATTCGGGGACAGTTGTAGTTCCAACCTGCCTTTGGTTATCCTGATTAAATTTTTATTTTTCTATTTCCCTGAATCCCTCCAGGCAAAAGCCAAGCTGGTTTCTTTTAAAGGACATGGCTGTTTTCCTTCCCCCATCTCTAACAAAACTATGAGTATGTGCTTCATTTGTAATGTGACAATGTTGATAGGGTGTCAAATTCTAATCTCCCTCCATCTCTCCATTTATGTAGAGTAATGTCACACGCGACACGTCTACACCCTTTTTTCACAAAAACACAATTTACAAAACACGAAAATCTAATTCAGAAAACCAAATGAAATGTTTGTGTCATGTTACACATCAGTTTTAGAGTATCACTCATTTAATATGAACAGATTATATAAACTTTGTATACAGATGTAGTCAATTGGGCAAAGTAAAATCATCAGTGCCTAATAGTAGAAATACTTTGTTTCGGGTTGTTTTCTTATTTCTGTGCAAGTTACTTGTACTGTTATTTTGTTAAAGAGCATACAATGTCATCATAAAATTGTACAAATTCTTGGGCAGAAGTTGCACCCTTGTTACTGAGGACTTTGTTAAAATTAGACTAAAACTAATTTGTACATTTTTCTCTTTGTGTATTGATAGGCAGGAACAAGAACGAAGAAGGCAACTTGAGTTTGAAAAGCAGTTACAGAGGCAAAGAGAAGCAGAACAGGAAAAAGAAGAACAAAGGCGAAGAGCACAAGAACAGCGTGAAGCTGCAAGAAGGTCTCTTGCAATTTTATTTTACTTAAAGCTAATTAATTGATTTTTGTTGGATAAAAATGTGTCTTATAAAGGAAAAATTAAGAGAATTTAAGCAAGAGAGATTGTTCGTATTTTAAATTTTGTTTTCAGGGAAATGGAACGGCAAAGGCAACTGGAATGGGAGAAACAGCGTTGTCAAGAATTACAACAGCGGAGGCAAAAAGAGCAAGAAAAAGTTTTGCAATTGAAAGCTAAGAATCAGAATCTCAGTATCGAGTTATCACAGTTGGTATGCCGAATGTATTTTACATGTAAACTATGTTATAAATATTATCAGCATTTATTTTAATTGCAATTCATTTTACAGAATGAAAAAGTGAAAGAACTGTCTCAGAAAATCAGTGAAACCAGGATTGGAGTGTCTGGTGTGAAATCAACAATTGACGGTATGCGCAGTACTCGTGATGCACAGCTTGCTGAAATGAGTGCCTTGAAAACACGATTGAAAGAACAGAACCAAAGACTTCTTACTTTGAGTCAGGAAAAGGCAAGGTTAGAAGCTCGCAACAAGTTAAACGCAGCTGCCGATTCTGCTAATCAAGAGCAAGTAAAATTGGCTTTTACCAACAAGCAAATTACGCTTAAGCAGTTACGTGATCGGCTACAGGATCTCCAGAAAGAGGCAAGTGATGACTTCCAGGCATTACTATTTGGTAATATTTTCTGTTAACTTAATTGACGCATGATAATTGAAACATGATTGTAGTGGTTCATGTATTATATGAGCCTTTAAAAAATTTTAAACACAGGTATAAGCTATACTTTCATTGAGATCAATATTAACATTTTTCAATTCAAAAGTTTCTGTTGTAGGAGGAAATGTTTTTATTTATTCTCTTTTTTCTGTACAACATATTCTTCTAAGGCTAATGTTTTATTAGTATAACATTTTATTTCTGGGGATTATTATTAATCAGTAATACAATAGACATTTCTTTCCAATCTCTCAAATTAACAATATTGTGTTTAAGTAATATGGCCAGATTACACTGAGGAGACAATAATTATGGGATAGCAATGTGAACAGATAGATATGGCTGTAGTGGTGTGTATACAAGGTATAAAAGGTTGTTGCATTGGCAGAACTGTCATTTGTATTCCAGTACATCATATGAAAAGGTTTTTGATGCGATTATGGCTGCAAGATGGGAATTATGTCCTTGAATGTGAAATGGTAATTGGAGTTAAATGCATAGGATGTTTAATTTCATAAATCATTCGTGAACTGATTATTCCAAAATCCCTGTCAAGAGTATCTGAGAATGCTACTTTCAGGCATTACCTCTCACTAGGAACCTGGAAAATTCGCAAGTTGCGATAAATGCGAACTCCGGCTCAAAATGCGAAAAACGAGAAATTATGTAATAAATGCTATTTTCTCGCGAATTTTGAGATGCCTTCTATTGCCACTATTTTCTGCCTATAAACTGCATTAAAAAGCAATCAATTTTCATTTGTGTAAGATGATTTGGAGCGAGAGAGAAATGGTGGGGGGGGGGGGGGGGGGGGCGGAGAGTGCACCCGTGCATACATAATTGAGCCTACAAGCTGGGATGGTGCGTCACATGTCGCGTTGCAGTGGAGCTGTGTGCAAGATAAATGCCACATATGGCAATGTAGGATGCATTCGTGTCACGTGGGACCTGACATGTAACAAAGAAAACATTTCGCGCCAGCACTCTGTTCGGCATCGGTTCTGTTTCTATTGTTTTCGCTTTTGTTATTCTGTAGCGCTGCTGAATATGGGTCGCAAGGCTTTGAATGAGTATGAAAGGGCTCAACAGAATGCTAGTGAGGGCTTGTATGTTGATTCCAAAACAGTGTTTTGCAAATTTTGTGTCTGTCGAATAGGGTGAGAAAAGAAAGGTGATATTGAAAAAATACATTAAATCAGATAAGCACTCTGTTCGCGTGTGAGAAAATGCTGGTGCTTCTAAACACTAAGTCATCAATTATTGAAACATTAAACAGCGCTAAAAGAAGAAAATTAGAAAACGACACTTTCACAAAAAGAACTGTAGAAGTGTTTGCAAAAGCCAACATTCCAATTGAAAAGATTGAAAATCAAGGGATACTGGAGTGGATTAACGAAATATCTAACAAAGATCTACCATGTATAAGGACGTAGCGTAAGAAATATTTATCAAGTAAGTTATTTGCTTTTGTGACTTGACAGCATCGTAAATGTTACAAATAATAATAATAAAATAGTCCTTAGTTTCGGTGCACTAAATGTTATCCATAAAATATGCAATGTTTGTGTGGAATGAGAATATCACATTATTTGCAACGAATGGAAGTTCGCAGTTCAAGTAATGTGCGTAAGAAATGCATATTCTGAACATATAATTCGTGCCCTTGTTTGATACTCTTCAAAATTAGTATGGTAGTTTTGACTTTTAAAATGTTTCTGCTACCAGTCACGACTTTCTTAACCCCTTTTTTTTTTTTTTTTTTTTTTTTTTTTTAAATTACCCTTCAGTCGAATGCATTTTCGTGAATAAACCTCTGAAAAATGTTTTTGTTACTGTATTTCGTTACTAGTGTTATGTGTATTAATCACATAAAAGGTGCTTTTAGTCACGATAAACTGACGATTCATGCAGTGGCTGTCAAGAGCGGCAGGGGGCGTGCCTTGCTGTGCTGTTTAATTTGCCGGGCGATTAGCAGTGGGAGAATTACTTCAGATAGTGGTTATATTGGAACTCGAGAGATACAAAGAAAAATTGGTAGTGCTTGAGGACAAATGAATATTATCTTACCTGTAACCACTGCCGAAATTTCGCCGCAACTAAAACCAAAATTCTCAACTTATTGCAGTTAACGAAAGTTTGAACTTCCTTTTACGCAAGAAATCTTAAGTTCCAAGTTTTCTTAGTAACTTTTCTTGAGAGTAAAATTACTTGATCCAGCACTAGCTATAAAACAAGATACATCAGTATGCCTACTCAACCGGAAAATTTTTGTGTGTTTACATTATAGTTACTATAATATTGCAACAGCTCACACACAGCAGACCACATTTAAGATTACACTTTGCAGTCAAAAATATGGTTTGTGAGACAAGATTTTGTCTTAAATGAGTATCTCAGAAAGTAAAGAAAAAGAATTGACGGTTGGATATAATGAAAGTATTGTATCAGTTTCTATTGTTGCAAGCTTATTTTGTAGCTAAAGAATAAAATTAATTTTAAAATCTGATTTACACCAATTTCACTCCCCAAAATAACTTGAAGAGCAATAGAAACTATTATGACAATCTTGGTGATTATTATGTCTTCTGTGTTACATGATTTTATTTCTTTATTCCTAGAAATTGCTTCTGACCACAAACAGTCAGTAAAGCTATATCTGACAAAAAACTTTGTGATGAACCAACTGTCTGATGAAGAACAACAGAAGATATTTCCTGTTGCTGTAAAATTTCTAGAAGCAGCAAATGCCACAAACTGTTGCAGAATAATATTAGAAACACTAAATGAGCACAAAGTGCCATATGATGCTGTTAATGAATTTGTTAGCGACAGTGCTCCATACATGACACTGTTATGATACTTTAAAAGTGATTATTGTTGACCATCTGATCCATGTGCGCTGTTGGGCACACATACTTTGTTTATTTGGCAAATGCTTCACAACAGTTGTGTGAATTTAATGAAGTGGTGACCATGGTAAAATCAGCATTACGAACTACAAGGAAGCAAAAATACAAATACAGTACATCCAGTTTCTCAGGGCAAAGAATGATTCCAAGGAAGCTAAACAGTTACGATTACCAGTAGTCGCTCGGTGGAACAGCTGGTTTGAATCAATGTTCTATTTAGAAAATTATTTACTTGACATTGTTGAGTTCTTTAAGTTGCCAGAAATTGGCGTGGCAAATACCTCTGGTGTAAATTTTATTAAAAACATTAACAAAGACGTGAAAATCACACACACACACACACACACGGTGTTTCTGAAAGATCATGGCAGATAGCTTGTGAAGCTCTTAACTTTATTTAGAGCTCATATTGTATCCTACAGCTCATATTGTGTACCCAAAACTATCCCGTCTAGAATTAAATTTGGGAATTGTATATGAAGGACACTTCTCAGAAGGAACAACAGAAGCATTGCATGCTCTAAATACTTTAGAGCAGGCTGAATGTAAAGATGTTTTTAGCAAGGCAGCTAATTATGCCAATAGCAAACTGGCTTTACTGAGAAGCAAAGACCCAAATCATAAGGGATTTGAGCCTTTAGCTCAGATGCTTTTTCAAGGAATGTCATTTTAAACAATCATGATAGAACTGTTGTAATGGAGACTATGTCTTCATATTTATTTAAGACTTTTAAACAGTGGCTTAAAGTGATAGTATTGATATCAAGAATGTTTTGGGTGCCATTCACAGTGAAAAAGATCATGAAGTATTTGCAAAACATTGTTTGGCTCTGTTATGGACTCCATCTAACAACGTTGACAGCGAGCGTATTTTATCTCACAACAACACAGTAGTGACAGATAGGAGATGCAATCTCAAAGAGAGCAATGCTGAAATATGTAAAATCCTTTCTTTTGAAAATTAAAGAAAAAATCTTAAAATATGTTGTAAAATATGTTTTCTTTCCTTCCTTGAATAGATTGTTTTGTTAACGATTATTTTTTAATCATTTATCACATAAAAGGTGTGACATACTGTACATATATAAGAGGAAGTAACCAGATGCTTATTAAATAGGCTGTTTACATATAATGATGTCTGAAAAATAGATGCTAAATTTTCCAGTCCCTACCTCTCACGTTAGACAACACACGCACATTCGTGCACATAATGACAGAGAGTAGTAGTACTTCTGTGGAGTTGTCAGTGTCAAGAGAAGCAACTCAGTATTAAATAACCACAATAACCATCAATGTGCGACATACAATGGACTTCTCCATTAGGACAGTGCGATACAATGGACCATGGTAGCAGACAAGTGACTGGAGTGCCTTTTGCTAACAGCATGACATTGCTTGCAGCCTAAGACTATATTTGTTGGAGCCTAGACATCCGGTAAACTTTAGCTGTGTCAAATAAGTCTGGATTACAGTTAGCTAAAATTGATGGTAGGTTTTGTCTGTGGTGCAGACCCAATGAAACCTTGGAACCAAGTTGTCAACAAAGCATTGTGCATCCTGATGGCGGATGTGTATGGAATAGGATAGGCTGGGCTGATTGGAGGCCTTAAGTAATTCATGAACTAATTCCCAACAATGTTAGAATTTTTATGGATCACATTGTTCCATAGCACTGGACCGTAATTGTTAAATATTAGTTTGAAGAACATTCTGGAATGGTTCATGAATGATTTGCCTCCAGTGTTGTTCAACATGATTCCCATCAAACATTTTGGGGCATTATCGAGAGGTCTTTTGTGCATGAAATCCTGCATTGGGATCACTTTTGGAATAATGGCTAGCTCTAGAGCCAGCATGGCACATTATTTCCCTGTGAGATTTCCCAGTGACTTGTTAAGTCCACGCCATGTCGAGCTGCTGAACTTTGCCAGGCAAAAGTCTGTCTGACAAAATATTAGGTGGTTTCCCATGAAATTTGTCACCTCAGTTTATTAGGAACATTTAACTCATCAAAACCCACTAAATGTGAAATGTCTTTCCCCGCAATAATTTTCTCTGTTGCAGAGACGTCTTGTTGAAATATGATTTTTTTTAAAAGGGATACCATCATATATCATTTAGACTTTATTTTCAGTGTTTCTTTCAACAGGTACCAAGACGTGACTGTAATCTTGAACTTTAACAGAAACAAACAATCTTAGTGCACCCACTTCATTAAAATGTTGTCTTGATTTTGTAGCTCTTTCCATAAGAGGAGGAGATGTAATTTTTTTCACTCGTTCTTGATTACAGATAGAAGTTAAACTGGAAGATATTGAGAACAATAACAGCCAACTAGGAGATTTAAAGCAGCAGCTGTCATCATTAGTCCATGAATGCGAACAACTCTATTCTGTATATGAAGAAAAGAGAAACAAGGTAAAGTATTAAGCTATGTATTCGTAGGCTTTCCCAGTATGTTTATGAATTACCATCTCTTTGGGTTTTGATTATGAAGTATTATCTCTTTGGGTTTGCCATCAGATAGTAAAATCGGAGAAACTCAATATTCCGATGATACATTTGTCCACTGTCTTCAGGTTAACACCACTGCTGCTGATTCCTGCTAAAACTGATGCAAAAACTGCATTTTTATTTCAAGGAAGGACTCTGAGTGCTACAGCTTTCCAACCAATGTGCTTCTGGAGATATGTTGATATTATTATTCATCTGGCCTTTTGGATGTGATGCTCTTAACCAGTTCTTGGACCACTATTAACAGCCTCCATCACATCATTAAATTTACTATATGGGTCAAAGGTGGTGAGAGGCTTCGAATTTCAGGCCACTACTTTGTTCTGTCGAAGATCTAGATCTTGTGAAGCCTGGTCATTGTACAAAACGTACATCAGCTTCTTGATTTGCACTGTTAGACAGATGTAACAATGCTGCCACAAAAGGCTACAACAGCCAAAAAATTGATGGTAGCAGAACACTTTTTAACTGAGAAACAAAGAACGAAATTTATAAAGACATTAGTAGATACTAACACCTCTAGTTTTTGGAAAAGTGTTTACAAGAAAGCAATCGAAATTAAGTTGTCAAATACTTACATAAATATAGACAAGAGTTTTCCTCTGAGCAGGACATGGAATACTCTACGAGCTCGCATTAAATGACAACATTCTGTGATGTGGCCAGTGCCATTGTTTGATATTGATCTAAAAGGCATGATATATCGTTGTCGCCAGTGTTCTCCTAAGCGTGGTGCTCCAGCTCAATTTAGGAAGCAGCAACTGTTGTTTGTGGCACATGCACCATGAATGCTATCAAGGCTTATGCATGCCAACAAAATGCAGCATTGGAGTCAGTTTCATCAGGATTTGGCAGCAACAGCGTCCTCTCAAAGTTGGCAGACAGCTGTATTGCCAAAATGGTGAATCATTTTATTTCTGGCAGGAAACTGAAAGAGATTATGAAGTGTAGTATTAAGGCTCTTTGTGTTAAGTGTGTCTGACCCAGTCAGGTGGTGCAGTGGTAATATACTGATCCCATTCTGGATGGTGATAGCTCGAATTTTCATTTAGCTATTCAGATTTATGTTTCTGCAATTTTCTTAACTTATTTAAGACTGCTGTAAGCTAAAAGATTTTTGTATTTGGAGGAGTGTTAATACACAGTGGGCTAAACGTTAAATCCCAAAATTGTACAAATGGCAATGCTCTTAAACTAAACAATTAAATACTTCGACACAACTCAGTTACAAATGAAGTCTTTTTATATAACAACTTTCCAGTCAATTCTGGACTTCTATTGTTTTATTTTCTGTTACGTTTTTTACTTAACTACTTAAACATTCTAGAAACAATTTAGAACCACAGCATCAATTCAGAGGCATGTGTATGTCTTAAAACACAATCCATTGTCAGAACTGGGCTCTTGGTTTAAAATTATTCATTACTTTTCACAATATCCTTCTCTCATTCCTTCAGTATCATGTTTGGTGGTAAATTGTATTAACAAAAGGAATATCAAAAGCATGTTTCATACTAAAACATGGTAAATGGGGGCATTTTAATAAGGGTGTAGGGGAAAATGATAAATTTCTTGTTGAGAAATATATATTACAAGATTCCTGTCAAATATTTTATTTCAGATAACTGGTTTCAACAAACTTAGCTCTCATGTTAAGATCTTTACATTTTAAAATATTGCATCTCTCCATACATTATTTACAACTGCACAGGTCAGTCATGTTGTGTGACTCAATTGTGCAGTCATAAATAATGTATGGAGATCTGAAGATGACAACAAAGTTTTTATCTCAGAGTATTGAACGGTGATCTTGACATATTATTTTTCAACAAATAACAATTTAGATCACCCCCTCGTGCTTTAAAAAATGTCAAGCATGTGCAAAATTCCTTGCTTGTTGGGCACTAACCCTGGTCAATCGGACCAATAGAGCTTTGTCGGATGTATGCAAAACATTAGAGTGACAGATTTGAATGCGGATAGTAATATCAAAATAATTTATTAAAAAAGACAAAAATGTTAAGGAATAGGTTTATCAAGCCACTTGAACTGGACACTCACAGAACAAATACTCTCTGCATGTCCATTCTTGTGTGGGGTGGTTAGGGAACCTGGCTGTTCAGTTTGAATGAATAAACCAACCTCCCTTATGCTGCTACCAGTTTCAGCATTTCACTTTGCCATATTCAGGCTCCCTGATCAACTTAAAACCACACTCCATCCAAAGGACATGTACCAAGACTTTCATGGGGTTTCATACATGACATAATGCACTTGGCCTCTTTGCAATAAATAATCCTTATCAAATAGTGAGCATCATGATGGAGACAGTCTTGTGAGCACAGGGTTGTTGTACCAAGACTGATCACTGTAGCATCCGCAAAAAGAAAAGGGGGGGGGGGGGTCACAAAATAGCTGTATGACAAAAAAGAAATTTTGTTAGTTGCTCTGTTGTGCTGAAATTGTACCAAAATTTGTATGTGTCATGCTGGAACTTGAACCTGGTTTTCCCACTTTACGTACTACTGTGACAACTTGCTTAAAACCAGAAATCCATATTTGACTTCTGGCCGGTCACAAATTTTCAAATGTTTTTGTTTAATTTATTTCACAGTCATAAAGAAGTTAACATAAAGAATTTCTCTTTAGTCACAAATATATGGCTGCCTAATCGATCATACATCTAATCAAAAAAATCTTATTTTAAAAAAATCAGATGAATGTAGTGTTTATTTGGAGAATTTTGGGAAGATGTGGTCCATCTTTAAAGGGAACTCCATAGAGAATGCTTGTGAGACCCCTTCTCGAGTACTGCTCAAGTGCCTGGGTTTCCCACATCAGTTTAAAGGAAGCTATTCGTAGGTGGGCTGCTAGGTTTATTATTGGTATTTCGATCAATGCGTGGGTCTACCAGAGATGCTTTGGGAACTGAAATGGGAGTTGCTGGAGGGAAAGCGGCATTCTTTTCGAGGCACGCTATTGAGGAATTTTAGAGTTCCGGAATTTGAATCTCACAGCAGAATGATTATACTGGTGCCAACTTGCATTTTGCATAAAGACCACAAATATAAGAGAAATTAGGGCTCATACATAACCATACAAGTATTCGTTTTTCCCACTCTATCTGGGTGTGGAACAAGTGGTGGTGATTGTGGGATACATATGTAATTTCGGAACTTGTTTTATGCCATTCTAAGAAACAGTCTCCATTCTTTTCAAGTTGTGTAAGCATTGATCAGAGGAAGCTGGAATTCAAAGAAGTAATATCAAAGTATTATTGTCAAAGAAACTGCAGAAAATTTTTACAGATACTCTTTCTTCTTCAGCCATTGCCATCTGCATGACTACTCTCCAATTTATTCTAAGTGCCAGGCAGAGGTTCACTACCGTTTCACACTCTAACCCAATTTCTCTTTTATGATGATGATGATATTTTTCCACGTGTAAGTGAATGGCAAAAAATATTTTCAGATACTGAAGAGGAAATTGGTGATTTAAATTCCATAAAAAGGGTTCTGCCACTGTTAAAAAGCATTTGTTTTAATGATTGCCACCATAATTCATTTTTATTTCTCCCTAGCCGCAATATCATAGTAATACAAAACAAGTTGCCTTTCTTTGAACGTTTTTAACCTGCGAGAACTCACGCCTTTAAAAGTTACACGATCGGTCACGTGTATAGCATTTTATGACAGTCAAAGAACAGTTTGTAAAGTTCTTAATATGTCTAAGTAAGTATTTTAAGTTGTGTTCATAAGAAAACACACACATTTGACTATTTAAAATTTGTAAAATGCCGATTGTTTTAAATGACTGTGAGCAAAATGCTCACGAGCGATTACTCGTGGGTTAATGTCATCCGTCAATCCCATCTGGTAAGAATCCTGTACCATATTTACCCAATATAGGCCTTACATTTTCTACATTTTGGCTTGCAAAATTGTGATGCGGATTATAATAGAGATTCCACCCCCTCCTCCTCCTTCACCCCATATAAGTCATAAATTTTAAAAAGTACATACTCATGTTTATTTTGGTTTGAGAAATGTAATAAAGTAGGTAGTCTTAAAAAATTGTAACTGTTTCACAAAACTGCATCTACGTTTTTGTAAAATTTCACCCAAACGACCTGGCAATTGATGAAAATAGACGTTTCAATGTAAATCGAATGGTCTCATTCTGTACCGCAGCTAACTGTAGCAGAGTTGTTTTTAACAACTCTGTGTGGCCTTAATCAAAAGCAGTATGTAACACATAGACTTCCTAAGCACAGAAACAATTTTAATTTGAAACGGGCAATAAAGCTAATCTTTGCGGTAAAAGTCTAGAGTGCAACACAAGAGTTCTTAACGTGATGTTTACATTGGTAATACCTACTGTGAGCAGTGATGGGAGGTTAAAATGCCAAAACAGCTGATTTGTGTAGCTAATACCAATGTTGAGTTCATATGTTACTTTTAAAATAACATTTTACCACAACCAGATTCACTACTTTCAAATTCATTGGGATAATTTTCAAGAAACTATGTACATTGAACTCTAGGCTATTTTGCAGCCTTGCACCTGAATCATTTCTGTTTTAACAGCAAAATTACATTTCTTGTTTTGAATTACAAAGTCGAGCAACTCTTTTTTTTTATACATTGAGATATTAAAATTTTTGTCCTCTTGCTCTATATAATGAGCTTCAATTGGTCTGTCATCTCAGCCAGCATTCTTACTGGTTGATTTACAGTGATCCATATGTGTTTTAATCTTGTTGAAAAGAGAAAATGGATTTGTAACATTGTGTTTCTGATTATAAGAAATTTCAATTAGTAAAGGAGGGGAAAAACATTCTGCAGCCTATATTTGATATGAGGATGAAAAGGGTACTTTCGGCAGTCTCTTTAGTGGATTTGTTGTAGGTTCTAAGTGTTCTTCCAACCAAATGAAGTCTTTGGTTTGTATTCCCCATTATGGTATCTATGTGATGATTTCAATTAAAGTTGTTTGTAATTGTAATCACTAGGTATTTAATTAAAACATTCCGATGAGTATATAACACGTGTCAGTGTATTGGAAATCACAAAGAGGAGTATTCAGATAATCTCCTAAATCCTTTATGTAAATGAGAAACAGCAAGGGACTTATAACTTTTCCTTGGAGAATGCCAGATACCAGTTCTGTTGATATTTGATGCCAGTGTCAAATTTTATGAACTGTGTCTTTCTGACTGGAAATCACAAATCCTTTCATAGCTGTGGTATCCCATATGAATGCAATTTGATTAGAAGTGGCTTATGAGGAATGTTGTCAATAGCCTTCAGAAAGTCCTTTCTAATCATTGAGATCCCTCGTCAATAGCAGTTATTGCTTCATAAAGAGCTAGTTTTGTAGCACAGAAAAATGTATTCTGAAACTGTTCATATTATATGTCAATAGAGAACCTTCATATTATTTGTACACATTCTGTGTTTCAGAATCCTTCTGTTGTAATTCAGCAGATTGCTCCTGTTTCTTTTCTTGATCAATGTTGTGACCAGTGCAAGTTTCCAGTCTTTGGATATGCATTGTTCATTGAGCAAGTGATTATAAATGATTAAGTACTTCAGCTTACTCTGAAAGAATTGTGTTTTTTATGTGATATGGAGTAGAAGACTTGGCTTTATTAAGTGACTTACGTTGCATCACAACACCTACGATATCTATTTAGCTTTTGTGAGACTGTCATTGATAACATTACCATCACAACTAAACAGTGAAAGTATTGTCTGTGTCTTTCCATTAGTTTATTTTCTGTATGACCAAATTACTTCGGATTTTCTGGCATATTTTGAGACAGTTACACTGTGGAATATACATTTGTTTGGCAAATTGTGTAACACAGTTAAAACATATCTACGAATACTGACTGTAACAAATTTGTTTGAAAAGATGTAGACAATCATTTTTTGTTTTCCTTTTTGGTGGGGGTAGGGGGAGTAGGATGGGGGGGTTGGTGTGTCATGGTTCTTGGTTTGTGTGAAACGTTTTTGGTCTTCCTGTGCCCAGTACCCATTCGTATAGCCATTAGAACATCTTACTATAGTTATTTTACAGTATGTAAGCAAAGATCAAATGACGAACTGGAGCTGGTGCCCAGGTAAATTGTGAGTTGATTGAATCAATAAGCAAAATGTCAATTTGTCTGAAATTAATATTCAGATAGTGACATTATTTGTATAGGTACCATTCAAACTTGATGTGCAAAACCTTTTGTTCTGGGAGGTTTTTGAAGTGCATTTCTTCTACACTTCTTCAAATTGGTTCAAACTTTGGGCCAAAATGCAGTTTAGATGACAGTAGCTTCTGCTTGATGGTAGATGATGCTTGCAGTGCAATGAATGATGGGAAACGATGGAAGCCAATCAGGAGTTGCATGCAGATAGTCCTTGTGTTTTATGGTTTGTAAACAATTTGGTGTTATTGTTGTAATTTTTTTTACAAGTAACACTATAAAATCATAACATATTTGTAGAAAATAGCTTAATGTTTTTGATGAACTACACTGGTCAAAACAATTAGGGTATCAGTAGAGATATCTAGTTTCTGAAGTATTGTCATTGGCAGAATGAACTAAAGTGGTTCAACGTCTGTTGGTTCTACGGTATGGTGACAACATTACAACTACTAAGATCATGATAATAACAAAGTTGCTGCAGAGGGAGGGGGGGGGGGGTAATTTTGATTTGTGTTTACTGTACCAAACAAATTACACAAGCAGTTGCGTTCAGTGTAGTGAGCAGGTAGTGCAATGTGCAATAACAATATGTGACTTACCCGAAGCTATAGCATGGAGAACCACAAGAAGGTTGGAAGCGGGACAGACACAGAGGGAGGTGGCTGCGGCTATTGGAGTGTCCCAAAGTGTAATTTCGAGGACTTTGACGCGAATTCAGACATCAGGAACCATTAAAAGAAGGCAAGGCCAAGGTTGTTCACAGGTAACATCAGTAAGGGATGACCGTTATCTCCAGTTAAGTCTGTTGAAACAGGAGGCTGAATGAGACACTTTTGCAATGCATCCTCCCTGCAGCAACAGAATGCACAATATCAGCACATAGTCCAAATCCGCCTCTGGGATTGTGGCCTCTAGGAAACATCACCATATATTGGTGGTGCACGAATGGTTGTGGGTAGGTGTCAGTATTAACAGACGTATGGATCTTTGTCGTTCACAATCACACTTTGACTGCTTGGAGGTATGGAGACAAGATCCTTAGACCTTTTGTTGTGTCCTATGGTGGTGTCATAGGAGATGGGTTTCTTCTGGTGGACGATAACTCTCGTTCCCACAGAACTGCACTGAGCGACAACATGCTTGAAACTCAGGGAATTGAAAAAATGGAGTGAGCAGCTTGTTCACCAGACTTGAACCTTATTTAGCATGTGTGGGATGCACTTGGCAGATGCACTGCAGCTAGAACAGCACCTCTCACAACAGTTGCAAAGCTGAATAGTGCACTCATGGAAGAATGGCCAGTCCCTCAAGAGCTGATTAATAATCTTATTCTGTCCATGCCCAGCAGGTGTGAAACTGTACTGGCTGTCTGAAGTGATCACACGCTGTATTAGAGGACAACGAGAAAGACTTTTTCACTGTTATAGCAACCCCATGGTGTCCTGCTTTAAGTAAACACCATGTAAACCTCAAGGGAAGAGTTGGGACATCAAAATTCTTTACTACAAATTATAATTGTAACCAATATCTGAATGAAATAAGTTACCATATGCATATTTTGTACGATATCTCACCTGATCCCCTCATTGTTTTGAGTAGTATACAATGTAAGGTAACATGGCAGAAGCATTGCCTTCAAATGATATATTGAACAAAAGCAATGGGGACAATTTGAAATACGTAATGAAATAAAAATTACAGATTGCAGTTTCATTGCAGAAGTAACACACAGAGAAGAATATCTTATAAACAGTTACACCGAGAAACAATCACTGCAAGGTTGTAACAATTTTTAAATCACTCAGTTTGATTGGAAACAGTCTTTTGAATATTAATCAGTAAAAGTAATTATTAAATGAAATGCACTAAATTTTCATTAATTAGAAAGCTATTACTTGCATGTAGTGAATCATTCTTGATTTACTTTCCCCATTCATGATCTGGAAGCAGTTTGTATTCTCAACATTTCTATGCATTCATCTTCAATATACATTTTTGACATTAATTCATGCCATGTGGTGAAAAGGATGACAAAAGACAAGTTATTTTAGACTGTCTGAACACCACTCCTGATTGACTGCCATTTTAACCTACCTTTGCACAAAGGTGATAAATGGATAAAGTGTGTGTGTGTGTGTGTGTGTGTGAGAGAGAGAGAGAGAGAGAGAGAGAGAGAGAGAGAGAGAGAGAGAGAGAGAGAGAGAGAGGGGGGGGGGGGGATTTATATCATTCACCATTTCTTATGCTGTGATAGCATTAATCTCTCTTGTTTCCAATATATTTTAAATTTGGTAACAGAAAATTCTAATGAAATATAAACAATTCAAGGAGTAAGTACCAAATAGATAAAAAATTACTAATTTTACTGCTGAATCTCTAAATTGTTTTGTTACTTTTAAAATTTTGAAGGTACTGGAAATGAAAGGCATGAGTGGAAAAGTTAGGGATCCTACAGACTTTTCATCTTCTTGGGGTGATTCTGGCTGGGACAACCCTCCACAGGCAGACTGGAATGCAGCTCCTGCTGATGCTTGGCCAGAATCCACTGCAGTTACAACAGTGACAGGTAGGCAGAAGAGAGTCTGTAATTCACACTCTGACCATAGTCGAATATATAAACATTCTAGTAATTTATAGAATTTTAGTTGGTTTTTTCTGTTGTTTCTGGTGTGTGTTAATTGGTTAAAGTATAGCTCATGAAAGACTGTGAGATTTCCCTAAATCACTCCAGGAAAATGCTGAGACGATTCCTTTTGAAATGCAAGAGACAGAGAGATTTGTGAGCACTTTTTAGTCTCTGGGACAGTGACATTGCTCTTTGATTAGTTCTCATTTGTTGAAACACTCAAATGTTCTCATGGTGGAGGTGGAAAATAAGAATAAAACTTTCTTTGCATTTTATATAAAGTATGGCCTATAACTTGGCAGACTTCACTCTTTCCTTAAAGAAAAAACATTTGTAATTATATATATTGTTTGATTTAATTTTGAACTTAAACCCTCCACAGTCACACACAACACATCTTTGCTAAAAGCCATTTGATCCCAACCCTCTGTCATTTGGTTTGTCAATACAACTTTGTAATAACAAAGTCATGCACTCAACTCCCTGTATTAATGTAAGATAGTCTTAAATTTGTGTAAGTTACATTAAAAGAGGGAGAGTCTGAGCGAGTAAGAAGCAACTGCAATCTCACTGTACCGAGAATCGTTATACTTCCAAAATTGCAGTGGAAATAGAAAACTGCGATAAAGCACTGATGTGAAAGTGATGCTTTGATTTGTGAAGTATGCAGCTCATAACGTTAAACTCATACTGGCTTAGTTTTGATCTCCATCAGGCAGGACAACACAGTCTAGCAAAGATTGAGATTTGGACATTGGGGGGGGGGGGGGGGGGTTCAAGGAGGGAAAGGAAATTTTGCGGAGGAAGAGTTCTTACTTAATTTCAGAAAAGCTAGTATAGGTGGGAATAATCTATTTGGAACAGGCTTTAAAAATACTTAAAGTGAAGCAATAGTATTGAGTGATGTGCTCAGCTACTATGTGGTGCAACCAACAGTTTACCACAATTTTGCAATGGTCATTCTTGAAGACTTATTGTTAGTTACCATGCCTACACATCACAGTAGTTGCATACGTGTTAAGGAAAGTCTTCACAGTGAGGCAGATTTGACTGCTTGAAATACCATTAAATATTTATCGGCAAATGAAGCATAAAGCTGATTAAAAACTTAGTGATTCATGGAATCCTCTAAAAGTAAGTATTCCATTGCCCGATAAAGTGAATGAAGGAAGGGGTACCTAAGTGCTTTCCAAGGCCTCACTACTTCTGAAACATATGGGAGAAGAAAAAGGAAGTATTACATTTATATTGTTGAAATGAGATAGAATGGCTGGCCAGTACTTACCATTGTGCTGTACCGCCGATAGTAACACAAAATGAAAAAACAGAAAAAAGGGGACAAAGGGACAAGCTTTCGGAACAGAGTTCCTTTGTCAGGTGGGAGAGAAGGGAAGAATAAAGGATGGGAACAGAAGGAAAAGGTGGTTCACGACCTAGGTCATGAAGGTGGTGTTTCAGGAGTGTGGATGTCAGATACTGCATGTATGTACTGAGCCAAGCCAGAGAGGATAAATATAACCAAAGAGGAAAGATCAAGTAGTAAAGAGAAGAGAAGAGAAGAGAGTGAAATTAATGATGCTGAGGGGTGTAGGAGGGGCGGGGGGGGGGGGTGTGTCTAAAACGTTTTTCATAAACAGGGAAATATGGCTGGACACACACACACACACACACACACACACACACACACACACATACACACACACACACACCTCACACTCACACACATGGAGAGAGATAGAATGACAGAGAGCGAGAGGGGGAGAGAGAGAGAGAGAGAGAGAGAGAGAGAGAGAGAGAGAGAGAGGGGGGGGGGGGGTAAGGAACGGATAATGAATAGGTGAGCTGAGGATGGAGGAAGGGGAGGGGTTAGCGTAGATTTAGGCCAGGGGGGTGGCGGGAGGAGAGGATATGTTGGAGGGCAAGTTCCCACCTCCGTAGCTCTGAGGGACTGGTGTTTGTTGGTACTAGCCAAATGGCACGTGTGGTGGAACACGTGCCCAGGTCCCTGGAGATATGCTGGAGGGCATGTTCTGCCACAGGATATTGGGTGTCCCCCAGGTGAACAGTCTGTCTATGCCCATTCATCCGCTCAGCCAATTTGTTGGTAGTCATACCAACATAAAAGGCTGAACAGTGGACACATGTCAGCTGGTATATGCCATGTGTTGCCTCACATGTGCCCCTGCCTTGAATTGGGTAGGTTTTTCCTGTGGTGGGGCTGGAGTATGTGGTGGTGGGAGGACGCATTGGACAGGTTTTGCAGCGGGATCGGTTGCAGGGGTAGGAACCATTAGGTAGGGAGGGTGGTTTTGGGATGTTGTAAGGTTGGACAAGGATGTTGCGGAGGTCGGGAGGACGGTGGAAGGATACTCTGGGTGGTGTGGGAAGAACAGTTTGGAGTGATGGTCTCATTTCAGGGCATGACTTGAGAAAGTAATAGCCCTGTTTGAGGAATTTGTTGAGGCATTCCAGGCCAGGATGGTACTGGGTGACTAAGGGAGTGCTTCTGGGTGGTCTGGGGTTAGGAACGTTGTTTTTGGAGGGAGAGGAATGGACAGCTCGGGAGATCTGTTTGTGGACGAGGTTTTTAGGGTAGTTGCGGGAGAGGAAAGCATTGGATAGATTGTTGTTGTAGCTGGTGAGGGATTGGGAACTGGAACAGATACGTTTCCCACGGATGCCCAGGCTGTAGGGTAGGGATTGTTTAATATGGAAGGGATGGCAGCTGTCAAAGTGGAGGTACTGTTGTTTGTTAGTGGGTTTAATATGGACTGAGGTGTGGATGTGAGACTCAGCAAGGTGAAGGTCAACATCAAGGAAGGTGGTTTGAGTTTTTGAGAAGGACCAGGTGAATTTAAGGCTTGAGAAGGAGTTAAGGTCATGGAGAAAGTTCAGAAGGGTTTCTTCACCTTGAGTCCAGACCATAAAGATATCATCTATGAATCTATACCAAACCAGGGGAGGCAACTTCTGTGTCTTAAGGAACGCCTCTTCCATGCGGCCCATGAAGAGGTTGGCATAGGAAGGGGCCATCCTGGTACCCATAGCTGTCCCCCTGATTTGTTTGTAGGTCTGGCCCTCAAAGGTGAAGTAATTATTGTTGATTATGAAATTAGCAAGTGTGACAAGGAAGTTAGTTAACATTTAGTTAACAGGGGATTGGGAGCTAACATGTTATTTCCATGTAACTTACATTTTTTTAATTTTACATTGGCTGTATCGCAGTATGCAAAGTTTTCCGCTAGCAGACTTTTTCAACTTTTTTATTTTATGAAATTTCTTTCTGGGGGGACTCAAATGATATTAAACTTTCCTGACAGATTAAAATTGTGTGCCGGAACCGGGACTCGAACCTGGAACCTTCGCATTTCGCGGGCAAGTGCACTACCGACTGTGCTACCCCGACACGACTCAAGATGCCGCCTCACAACTTTACTTCCGCCAGTACCTCGCCTCCTACTTTCCAAACTTCACAGAAGCTCTCCTGCGAAACATCCAAGACTAGCACTCCTGGAAGAAAGGATATGGTGGAGACATGGCTTAGCCACAGCCTAAGCGATGTTTCCAGAGCACTTGCCCGCGAAAGGCAAAGGTCCTTGGTTCGAGTCCCGGTTCCGGCACACAATTTTAATCTGCCAGGAAGTTTCATATCACTGCACACTCCGCTGCAGAGTGAAAGTTTCATTCTCAAATGATATTGTTTTCAATTCGTAGAGCCTTTTATTATGCAAATATTTCATTTTTGGTTCTCTAGGAAAAAATTATTTACTTCAGTTGTCTATATTTGTCACAGTTTTGCTCATACTGACAGAACCTAATTAATGCAGTTGTCTGCAACATCACTAGATGTAACTTAAGACTATGTTTGCAGTCTCATTTGTGTGCTTGTCAGTTACTTGACACTTAGATTATTTTTTCCTCCTTCCCCCTACCTTTTATGAACCAAAAATTATGGTACCTTACCTGTCTAATGTTGGTTAATGCCTTGGGTTACTTGCAGAATCTTGCTTAATAAAGTCCAGTTGGTCATCATACAGAAGTTTTTGTACATACAGTTTTGGTTTCCTCCTTGTTATTGTGCAAGAACAATTGAGTGATTGCAATGAATGATTGAATCAAATTAACAATTTGTTCATTTCTATCTATTAAGTTGTTTCCAAGTAGAAACTTGATACTTTACTTCTAAAAATTGAAGCTTACTAATTATTCCATTGTTCTTTTTCCAGCTGTGAATGGAAACTTGCTCAAATATCGTGCCCTTTACGAGTTTGTTGCACGCAACAGTGATGAACTGTCATTCCAACCAGGAGACATAATTATGGTAATTATGTATGTGTGTGAGACAGATTGATGCAGTGTAGTATTCCTTACAATAAATAAATGTAAATGATGTTGTTAAATAGGTTGCTGGCAATCAAAATGCTGAACCTGGATGGTTAGCTGGAGAACTCAGGGGTCAAACTGGCTGGTTTCCTGAATCTTACGTCGAATTTATAGACAGCCCTGTAACAGCCTTGGAGGATTCATCTGCCTTTCCTCCTGATGTTATCATAGCGGAATCTCAGGCCAAACGACAACTTGAGTAAGATTGTTTATTTCAGAATTTACTATCATTGAAATTTAAAAATTTTAGTGAAAGATTTATTTGAGGACTATAAAAGCCTTATGAATGTATATGATTCAAAAGTGTTTGTGCTTCAGTGACTCGCAACTTATGAGGCGTATCCAGAAAATAAGTACTGTTTTCCATTTCCTCTGCTGCTGCATTGGAATATGCACTCCGTTTGTGCTGCGATGTAACGTGGATGTAGGATTGGATTAGCTCAGACAGAGTGAAGTTTCAGTAGCAATCAACATCCATCACACCACAGTTTACTTCCTTTTCGTATAGCTTTACCTTGAGTTGCAGATATTCTTCACCAGTTGTCTAGCTTTTGTTTAAGTGGATGAATTCAGAGGAACCCACTAATTGGTGTCCTCCGTTAAATAAGATACAGATCACACACTTAAACGTGCCCCCTGAGCGGAGAATGTCGGGAGCTGAAGCCCGCATTCAGCTCGTAGTTGATTGGCCATTAAAATAAGCCCCGCCTCTTTCTCCCAGTGCTGCCAGCATCAGACGTACAGCTTACATGTTTTAAAAGAAACAACATATAAGGGGTTAAAGCGTCACAGATGGAACATGAAATGAAGCATCACTTTAATGTTTGAGTAGTAGAAAACTGGAATGTATATCTATGAAATATTAATATTTTAAAGGGACTTAGCAACAGTTTTTGCCTCTTTTATTGTCGTAACTGAATAACAATCGGAATTAACATTCTTCATACGAATTTCAAGGACAGCCTTCCTAAAAGAAGTCTTTGGGGTATGTTGATTTATTTTAGCAAATAACAAAGTGGAGGACAATAATACATACCATGCACAAATCAACAATACATTGATGATGCTTACAGTGTGCAATGCTGTTATGAGGTAAGGTTGGTCGAGAGCATAAACATTCTATAGACAAATGAACTCGGTCGACTTCCGCTGATCACAGAGGGGCCATGTAAAAGTGCATGACCTGTACTTGTGTCTTTTCAACTTGCATATTGATTCACTTTCATCTAAAACAATATACATTGGTTGTAAATTATGCTTGTCATACTCATGACATATCCAATCACAGAGTCTTACACACCAGATATGATCTCTCATTGTTCTTACAATTAATCAAACAAAAACCTAATGCTTCTTTCATAGAAATTCTTTCCTGCTTCTATGCATTCCATGCATAATTAGGATTGAACTTAGGCTGCTTACTACTGCCACTTTGTTCCCCTACAGGCTAAAACACCCGCTCATATACCAGCCTTTACATTCTCGTCCATCCTGTAAAGAACATTACAGGCACACACTTTTCTGTTCTTTTACTAAACTGCTAAAAGCAATTATCTTCGGTCAGAAAGCTATTTCGTACGTTATGATAAGTGAGTCATTAAATCTCGGTAAAGGGCAAAGTAGTTATGCAATGCATCAGGGGCTCTTCCGTATGGGCGATAGGGCCAACTCCATTGAATGAAACACAGCACACGACACAGAACAAAATCAGAAGCAGTAGCCTTGGCTAACCTGTCACCGTTGATGGCTTCCCCATCAACGCTGCTTTGTTCGACCTCGTCCACATGAAAGCACAGCAGCTCGTTGTGGTAAAAAAGAGAGTCCGGCGCCATCGGCAAGTGGGACAATGCATCAGCGCAACAGTGGGTCGGAAATGAATCTCATAATTGAAGCGAGAAAGGAACAGAGCTCAACGTTGTTAGCGGTGGGCCGCTTTGTCAGGGAGTAAGGCCGAGGGATGGAAGAGAGATACTAATGGCTTGTGATTGGTGATTAGATGAAACTTTGCCCCATAAAGAAAGACGCCAAACTTTTTCAAGGCATAGACAGTGGCCAGAACCACCTTTTCTATCTAGGAATACTTCCATTGCGCTTCAGTGAGCGTCTTTGACGCATAAGCAATTGGATGTTCTGAGCCATCAGTGAATTGTTGCACCAAAGCAGCACTGATCCCATAGTGGGAGGTGTCTGTGGCTAAAACCAAATGTTTCCCAGGGCAATATGTGGCAAGACAAGGAGCCTGCTGCAGTTGTTCTTTGAGACGAAGAAAAGCAACGTCACAGTCAGCGAACTAATGAAAAAGCACATTCTTACGAAGCAACCGGTGTAGTGGATGAGCCACCATTATAGTAAGCGATTTGTCCCAGAAAGGCCTGAAACTCCTTGACCGATGTAGGACGAGTGAGAACCTCAATAGCAGCAACATGCTGTCGAAGAGGACAAATACTTTCGCTCAATAAGTGAAAACCTAAGTAGGCCATTGACTGTTATAAAAACAAGTTTTTTGGAGGTTGCATTTTAACCCTGCAGATGTGCTTCAGGTAGGTTGATCTTAGAAAAGTACTGACCCACCGGCCAACTTTTCAAATAATTCTTCAGGGCGATGCATAGGATACATGTCAATAAGGCACTGAGCATTGACAGATGCTTTGAAATCACCACAGAGGTGAAGACTGCCATTGGGTTTTCTAATGATAATGTGGGGAGAGGACCACTCGCCGGAAGAGATGGGACGCAATACACCTGAAACAGCCAGTCGATCAAGCTCCCCTTTGACTTGTCATGCAAGGCAACAGGAATGGGTCAGGCCCGAAAAAATCTCAGCTGGGCAGGATGGAAGAGAATGTGAACCTGTTTTTAGCTGCTTCGTGTTGTGTTGACTGCCTGGCCGACACTGGAGGCATTTGTTTATTGCGGTAACATTGTCGTTTGCACTAGCACCTAGCGCTTCATAATCTACCCGACCTGACGGCATCTAATTGAGCACTTGCGGCAAGCGTGATTTCAAAGGACTGAGCTATGGAAAGTACTTTGTCCAACTTGGGATTATCTAACTGAAAAGATCGTTTGTGAACTTCTTTATCCGGGGAAGAATGCAAAATCGCATCCCCAACCATAGTCTGCATAAGATTCTTTGTGAATTTATGTTACAAAGTGACATTTGTGACTGAGTTCTTGTAATTCAGTAGCCCAAGCACAATAGGTCTGATGAGGCTGTTTTTTATTCCTATAGAATGCAACACAAGATGTGATGACATGCATCTGTTTTTGAAAATACAGTAGGTTGAAAGAAGAGTACACATTTCATCAAACAACAAAGAGGAAGGTTCTTTCAACCTCGCTAGTTGAGACAACGGTTGATACAACTTTGGCAAAATCCATGAAAGGAATAAAGACTGAAATGTTTGTTGGTCAGCAACGCCAAAGGCCATGAAATCTTACCAAAGGTATTTCTGATGGGCTATCCAGTCTTCTGCCACCTCATCGTACGGGGGGGAAGGTAGGAATTGTTAACGATGAGAGGGGGCTGTTGGCATGGACAGAAACAAACTCGTCTATAGTAGTGGCGAGAAGCTGCTGTTGTTTTCATTTAAGTAACGTAGAACCTGCTCAAGAGTTGCCATAACACTAACATTCATGTTACTTCAAGAGACGGAAAATCCCAAACTCGTCACCAGTAATGTGTAGTAACTGTAAATGACCTTTCTTTTTTTTTTTTTTTTTCCCCCACTTCCGGAATTCATGCAGAGCAACACACACTTGAAAAGCTAATAGATGTATACACTGAAGTGGTTCTACAGGAACTGTCTTCTTAGCTGTGCTCTTTCTTGTGCTGTGTTCTGGTTGGCACTGCTGTAGCACTATTTTGAGAGCAGCACCCCACAGCATCCCTGTTAAACATCGCGCATGACACCACAACAGGAGGGGAGAGGAAAAAGGAAAGGATGTGGGTTTTAAGGGAGTGGGTGAGGACTCATTCCAATCCTGGAAGCAGAAGGACTTGCCTCAGAGCAGGGTGGCCACCGAACCTTGAAACCGAGAAAATCGGGGAAAAGCCTTGAATTTGAAAAAACCGGGGAAAACCGGGAAAAAGCCTTGAATTTCAGCCAGAAACCGGGATTTTTAACCCACGAGAACTCGCGGCTTTAAGAGTTAAACGATCGTTCGAGTGTATAGCCTATTGCTCAGATTACACGACCAGTTTGAAATGTACTTAATAAGTGTAAACAAGTAATTCCTGTAGATTTATCTCAAAGTCTAATATTTAAAAGTAACAAAATCCCAGTCCTTTTAAAATTACTGTGACCTCAATGCTCAGATCGCTAGTGCCCACGGGTTAAATAATATTCATCGCTTCATTTTTTGTGTACAAAAACGTTTTCAAATATATTTCTGGGCGGTTTAAAAAGTCTTATAATTATAGGTTACGTATTCCGTTATCTATTTCTGTATTTATCTAGAAGTGTTGTTCAACCACGTGACTCAATGCCGCGCGATGTACGTCGAAGAGACGCGATGTTATCCTAAGGCGCGACTACGAAATCGCAGCTAGAATGAAAGGCGATATTTATTAGTACTACATTTGAGCAATTTTCGTAATTTTCCTCCCCCTCCCCCCCCCCCCCCCCCTGTGGTACTCATCAACACAGATCTCGTTTGTCTGATCCTGTGTTGAAAAATCTCCTCACGGAAGCATTTTGTTAATTTTAACTATAAACTTCGTAAAAGTTGGTATTGTGATGCTTCTTTAGCATAGGTGCCGACTACGGGTATGCTCGGTCGCTCAAGCATACCCCAAAATTTGAATGGGTATGCCAGGCATAACCCACTGAAAATTTTGGGATCATTTTTTCTTTACGTTATATTTCTTGACTGTTATTAAAATCGACTCTCTCATCCCATTGATGGCCGACTGGCTTTTGTAAGACACCACTCTAAATAGATTATTTTAAACAGGTAAGTGAATTAGTAGGCATTAAAATCCACGTTCACATGTTAGTGAAGTGACCCTTTTCTAAAGAGTCCGAATGTTGTTAAGTCAATATTGTAAACTGAAGGCGGCAACCTTTAATTGTATTAAATAACTAGAAATGAAGTGGGTTTTGTACGATACATTGAAAATGTTTACACTACAAATTTAATTCCCGGTATCTTTTGAGATAATCTTTTACAAACACATACGTTACCACATACTTGCTGCGAAAACTGCCCTATCCCTTCTAGCTAAAACATTCTGTAAACAGACAGTCCTCATAAAAACTTGCGAAGGTCTGTGTGTTTTAATTTGCAGCTCTACAAAATTCTCCAAACGCAACAGCTAGTAATAGATTTTTTTAATGGATTTGAATTTTCAGGCTTCAGCAATTTGTCAACAATTGAACGTGGTAGTCGTACCTTAGTTTCTGCTCTTTTTGACCTGTCACCTGTGCATGGAATTATGTATTAACCCTTTCCCTCCCATCATCTTTATCTGTCTGTCTAGCCACAACAATTGTTCAAAGATTGTAAATAACATTGCAGGGCTTCCAATAATTCATTATGACTAGATCTTTTACCGTTACCTTGAGGAAACAAAAAGCATTAGGCTACAATGCAGTTTCAAAATATATATCGTTGCGTGATGTCTAAGTTGGAGTAAACGCAACAATAATTTCAAATAATTGTATCAAGGTAAAGGAAACAAAATAATTTAAAAACTTTATTATTAAATAATTGTCCAATGATCAAAATTAGTAGTCAACAATTAGAAAATATTAGTTATGACAAAGGAAACATATCCTGCACACTACCATCTGTAGTCATCCCAAATTTCCATCAAAAAAGTAAAATTAATCAAAAATTCTGTCAAGTATACATTAATCCAATCATTATTTATAGAAATATGCAAAGAAATATTTTTGTTCATAAATCAATAAAATTTGGGGTTAAAAGCGTTAGTGTCTTGCGTGTGAAAAACGTTAAAATGGATAAGTATATAGTGAAATACAAAAGGACTTCATCTTATAATCGTGATGGTGACGGTCATATGGAATCGATAGTGTGTATGTTTTGTATAAGTTTTTGGCTTTGCTTTGTATTTATTTATTTATTTTTCTTTAGAAATACTTGGGTACGCCACTGAGCATACCCCAAGATTTTCAAAAGTCGGCACCTATGTTCGTCAGTAATAATTATAGACGATTCCTGTGACTGACGTGATATTGGTAATATATAAACACAGTCATGATGTACGTATTGTTGATGGCTGAACTGTTCTTTATGCGGGCTCGGCTAACGCCAATGAGGAGTCGTGGTAACAATTACGAGGATAATTAATTTACTTAGTGGACAAGGGTACATCGAGAACCTGTCAACCATAGAGCAGGAACAGCATTAATTATTTTTTTTTATGGTCAACACAAAAGATTATTCCCCTCGTTATATGTTGATGGGTTTTCAAAAAGCATACGAACACGCAATGCCACCTAGTGAGCGCTAGCCGGACCCGTATGAAATACAGTTGTAACATTGTTAATTGCGACTTTTTAACATGATAATTGTCCTCCAAAAAGATGTAGATATAACTCTGTAATACGGTTCGCGACTTTTGTGAAAAGGCAATTTCTTTCAGTTGTAATTTATTGCTTTAACAGCTGTATTATAACAATACATTCAAAATATCGTTAAATATATTTAGAGACTAACGCCATCTACATCTTTCTGAGATGGAACGGAGTGAAACAATCGTTGCAGAAAACAATAGAGTGAATCCAAGTGTGAATCGACCTTACCTGTGCCCGCACAGATGAAGTAATACGTGTTGTTAGAGTGAAGTGTTTGTCCATCATATCAAAACAGAGTATAACTCGATACGAGACAGTGTATCCGTGGGTTACATGTGATCCCAAATCACAAACGAATGCATTATGCTCTTGGTGCAACGCAAAGATACATATTTCTTCAATGGGGAAGAGTGCTTTGAACAGCCACGCAAGAAGCAAGAAACATAAACTTTCCATAAACAAACGGAAGTCTGTTGCTTTCCACAATGTATAATTCACTGTCTGTTTAGTACCATTAGAATTTAAAGAAATGAAACAAATTCATTAAAACAAAATAATGTTTTCATTAAAATCTGCTGCCGAGTGTTATTTTACCAGATGACACTAGAATGCAAATACCACACAGCTGTTGCTCCAGATATGTTTTTGCATTCTCGATTTCATCTCCTCGGAGTTCAAGAACTCGCCGACAACACTGTGCATTATTACACATGCTGGGTCATTAACAGTCATTGATCTTTTAGCTAGAGTTTTCCAGGGCAAAACGTATGACTGTATGAGCTCTAGAAACTGAAAACCATCATTAGGAACAATATAAATGAAAACTTGAAAGAGGTGAAAATGTTTATCATATCCTGAAGGTAAAGTAAATCATAATATATGTATTGAGTTCTCGATCACTAGTTCATGAAATGTGACTGTATTTTAATGTATCAGGAAGTCTAGTATAAATGAACGGGCTATGTTGCATAAACGAATGCAATTCACATTAAAATGTACAGTATCCTCCAACTACTTGAACTCAACTTCGTCCATTATACAGGGTGTAAATTTTAAGTTGACAAACCGGAATATTTCGGAAAAATATTAGATATTCAAAAATGATTTTCACCAGCATGTGCGGATGGCAGTGGCTTAGGAGATAATACTCAACCTGAAATGTTTCCACCGTTTGTGGGGGGGGTGGGGAGTGTCAAGTGTAAAATTTTAAATGGGAACCCCGATTTTTTATTGCAGATTCGAAGGCCTACATCATGGGTAAAACTGCAGTTTATGCGGCAGCGGCTAGCCGTCGTGCTCGCTTGGTTAAGAACGGCAGAGCAGCGAATCCAGCAGTCACGATGCCGTGGCCAATAAGAAACAGCGTTACAATTGTCCAATGTAAACAAATCGAAGCGGTGTATGCAAAAGTTTTTGACGATCAACAAGTTATAGTTGCTATCAGTAAGGTTGTCACTTGATCACTGCTTCGAACGTATCATAAAATAAATAAAATTTATATATATATATATATATATATATATATATATATATATATATATATATATATATATGTGTGTGTGTGGGTGTGTGTGTGTGTGTGTGTGTGTGTGATTTTATTTATTTTATTTGTTTCTATCGACGAGCCGGTCCTTTTGGTAAGTCATCTGTTTTCTATTTTTATTTTTTGTACAACTGTAAATCGTTGGAGTGTTTCTGAACCGGAGATTCGCCCTCACACACTAAAAATAAAAACGTCTAGTTTAACCTATACCTAACTTTCACTTAAGATGCTCACTGTTTCGTATATATCATAAAATAAATAAAACATGCTATACCTGTTCTATGGTTGCTATGGTGTATTAATAATAGGTCACTTATGGGGGTAATACCACAATTATCTAAAAATCTCTTACAAATGAAAAATCAATTACAATCACTCAAATGCCGCACCAAAATCGTCGAATAAACTTTGAAATTGACGCCAAATTTACTCATCAGGAAACACGCAATCTTATTGGCCGGCATAACTCGACTCCTGATTGGCTGCTCTACCATTCCTAACCTAGCGAGAGCGACGGATAGCCGCTGCCGCATAAACTGCACTTTAACCTATATCATGTATGGTCTGGTGGTTTTTTTTTTTTTTTTTTTTTTTTTTTTTTTTTTTTTTATGAGAGATGGCGCTGTAATAGTAAGAAATACTTGTCATACCACTGAAGAAATGTACTAAACATAAAATAAAATGAAAACCATATTCATGATACTTCAGAACGCTACCAAATGATCCCCAAAGTGATCCTTCCCTCTCCCCTCAGTGGACAGGGCAGTCTTCCAAAGTGATACCTTAGTCCAGATTGCCCTTGTCTGAATAACAGTTATGAATTGTCGACATAACATTTAATTGTACTAGCTGGGAAGAAGTGTACATCTGGTATCATTTGGTTGGGTCCTGAAGTATCATCAATATGATTAACCTTTTTCTTTCCTGGGTGGTACATTTCTTCAGCAGTATGGCAGATAATTCTTACCATTACAGTGCAACATGTTGTCAATTGAAAGAAAAAAAATTCAACCAAATTACACATATTTGGTCTGTAGAATCTGAATCTGCAATTAACAATGGGAGTTTCCATTTAAAATTTTACACTAGCCACCCACACCACTCGCAAATGGTGGAGACAGTTCAAGTTTAGTATCATTTCTTAAGCCTCTGCTGGCCGTTCATAATGGTGAAAACCGTTGTTGAATATATACTGTTTTTTTTTTTTTTTTTTTTTTCTAGTTATTCTGGGTTGTCAACTTAAAATGTACACCCTGTACTATTGTGTCAGTGTCGAATCTGGGGTGGGGGAAGGGGGCTCTATGGAGCTGCAGATCTCCAAAAACCACGAGGAAAACCTCATAATATGAGCTGGTTCCTTTTAGATAAGTTTGAGCTCTGCCCCCCCCCCCCCCCTTAAGTCACGGTCTGCAAGGGCCACTACGGTCGGGGGTTCGAATCCCCCCTCGGGCATGGATATTTGTGCCGTCTGTAGTATTAGCTAGTCCGTAAGTACTTTGTAAGTTTATGGACCGATGACCCCGTAGTTAAGTCCCATAAGCTATACAAATCCCGTCCCCCTCCCCAACACAAATCCTGGATTCGTCACTGCTTGGTGTATATTACAACGTGACATGTTTCAACTTGGATGACATGTTTTTTAATTTAACTAGTTTCTTTACGGTATAACTGTTTGCTAACCCCTTTGAGCAAAATTAAGTTTCGTGAAAACCTGGAAAATAATTATTTTTAACCTGGAAAACCTGGAAAAAACCTTGAATTTGAAAATGAAGATTTGGTGGCCACCCTGCCTCAGAGGGAAAAAGGGCAGGTAAACACACACACACACACACACACACACACACACACACACACACAATATGGGTTAAAACTTAGCTTTTGTCATCTGACCATCTAACTGCAAAAAACATCATTTGGGAGACTAGCCTATTTTTTGATGACAATAACTTGTTTAACACAGTTGTTGTTTTGAACTATTTGTTTATTTGCTTTAGTGTACATTATTAAAATGAAGTTTTACATCACTACTCAAGATATCATAAGTCGACTGAGCTGTTCTAAAGTATGCCTTAAAGTCAACCACTCTCTATAATCTTCCATCACCCAGTGAGTAACACGGCTTCTTCCACTGCCCACCAATACGAACCTCATGTCAAAGCCCTTATAATATTATTTCAAATTTTATCAGGCAATAAAAAATTAAATGTAAATTATAATACAAATCAAATATTTCAAATTCTTACTATAGCTTGTGAGTGATATGTGCTTATAAGTCAATTTTAAGATTTGCAGTAATTGATGTTTATTTTGACTTTGGTCAATGGAAACTTCCTTTTGACTCAATATTAGTGTGTAATTTTTCTAATTTGTACAACTGGTAAATAAATGCCATGTGTATTACTAGATGGCGTGGTATTTCAGTGTGTGTAATATGGTGCAATTAGTTTATCTGTTTGTGATCAGATTTTAGATCGATTTGAGGTCCCTGTTTATATATATCTAATTGTGTGTTTACTACTGTGTGTTCTGTATTGTTTGTGTGAGTCATTATTTGATGCATTACCAGTACTTCATAATGGTTATAATGTGGTACAGTAGAACCTCTCAAACTTGACACAATGTGGACTTAAAAGCTGTTGAGTTTTGAGGTTGTCGAGTTTTAGGGAACTTAAAAATAACTAGGAGTTAAATAAAAACGTTTTTTTAGAGTATTAAAATTGTACATTTATTGATTTATTATATACATTATATATTTATATCAACATTTATAACTTTAAAAAAATTGAGACAAAAGGCCTAGTAGAATTTGAAAATACAGTGTTCATTACAATTATTATTGCTGCTTGTAAAAAGTCCATCACAGTTAGTTATGGGAAGTTTTCTGAACACTAGAAGAAAAGTGTAAAAAAAGAAAAAAAAATTACTGAAGTTGATTGAAAAAGCTCTGTGATTGAAGACTGCTTTTCTGTCTCCACACGGCGTCTTGCAGATTGATCACGGAGTCGCCTGAGGAACAGAATCTCCATTCCAGTCCCATTTTGCTGCTCTAAGTACTGCAATGTCCTGTCAATAAATGTCAAAGCCTCACTGTGGCTAACTTTTCTTTCTTGTCGATGGTCCTCTTCTTCTTCCGAATCGTCCCCTTCTACGTCACGCCCTTCGACAGCTGCGATGGTTTCATCTTCTCCTAATGGTTCTGATGCTCTGTCGAGATCCATCCATTCATTGACATAATTGCATGAAACTCTTCACCCCCTGGTATTTTTCACGAGTTCAATCAAGTCGCTATTTTCAGAATTGATTTCATCATCACGTGACAAATCATTGCGTGCTTGATCTAGAAGTTTCCTCCAAGAACGAATGAGGGTTATGGTCTCAAACTCGATCCAAGATTGAGAGACCTATCCAATGACATCTAATAAATCGATCTTCTTTAGTTTAGCCGTTAACTCCTCACCCGATTCCAAGGACAACACCAAAGATGACAAAAGCTTACCCCTCAGGGGCTCAGCATTAATTTGCTGAGTACGGGCTTGGCAAACCCGGGGTCCTGAGCCATGGGCTGTGTTGCGCCAACAGTACGCCACACCATAAGCTCTGTGTGCTTAAACGACCATCGTTCGGTGCGACGGTGGAACGTTGTATGTTTCAGAGCCCAGTGATCTTGGCTTAATCGCCCGGGTTGCGAGGACGGTACAAACCTGTATAAAAAAAAAAAAAAAAAAACCTCAATCTCAAGGTGTGCTACGTGCCGAGGAGATGCATGGCTGTTGAGGTTGAACAGTTGCTAGCGAGCAACCTCTGAGGAATCTGCCGCACCTCAGTTGTATAAGGCTTACCGAGGTAAGCGGGGCTCTGCCTGGGTGGACCTTTAGTTCCCTAGCTGCTCGTGGGACGATAATGAAACTAGCAAAAAATGGCATTGCCGGCCGCAAAACCGGTGTTCCTAAGCGTGGGCGAACTGAATTTAATGCTGCGACATGACTCCCAAGCGTCTCCTTCCATGGCCAAACCATGGGAAGAATGCAGGGTCTGTCAGCATGGTGAGGCTTATGCCCCCCATTATCTGGTTTGCACTAGGATAGATGGTGAATCGTTTACAACCACGAAGCCTCTGTGTTTTGTGGAAAACCTTGAGGATAAGTTTGGGGAAGTGGATGGCATATCTAAAATGAGATCTGGGGCTGTACTCAAAACGACATCGTCCCCAGCCCAGTCACGGGCACTGCTTGCCTGTGACAAGCTGGGTGACATCCCCGTTAGCATTACTCCCCACAAGAGCTTGAAAATGAAGGACCTTTTATTGCAGTCTGACGACGAGTTACGGAAGAACCTAGAGTGTCGATGAGTTCAGTTCATCCGGCGTGTTTATAGAGGTCCGAAGGACAATAGGGTAGCCACCGGTGCGTTTATCTTGGCTTTCGAAGGCGATTCGTTGCCAGAGAAAGTCAAGGTAATGATCTACCGGTGTGAAGTAAAACCCTACTTTCCTCCCCCTATGCGCTGCTTCAAATGCTGGAGGTTTGGGCACATGACCTCTCGATGTGATGGTAACCCTACATGTCGGGAGTGCAGACATGCCTCACATCCAGACGCCCCTTGTGTCCCTCCTCCAGTATATGTTAACTGCAAGCAGTATCACTCTCCTTGTTCGCCGTACTGCACGGTTCTTCATAAAGAACGTAAAATTATGGAATATAAGACCCTGGACCGGTTATTATACTCAGAGGCCAAGAAAAAGTATGCCAAGCTCCATCCTGTGAGCATGAAGACATCATATGCCACAGTTGCATCACCACTGCCTCTGCCATCTCTTCTACCACTCTCCACTGCCTCATCTTCCACAGTGGGCACTTCACCCAAACCGCCCACATCTGCCCCCATGGTGTTTGGGGGTACCTCACCCTCCGTTGCCCTCAAGGTCCCTACTTTGGGAGCACCACCATCTCCTCCTGTGGGGCCCTCCGTCCCCACCCCTGAGCCAGAGACTCTCTGGCTCCTCTCGTGAGGAAGGACTCCCTCGGATCCCTTCCTTCCAAGGCTTCTCCTGTGGATACCAGTAGGTGGCTAAAGGAGCCACCTACTGCTGGTTGCAGGGCCTCGCGGGCATCCTCAGTTCCTGAGGATGGGTCCAAGAAGCCCGCCTGGCATGAGAAGCCTAAGCAACTTCGCGAGAAGAAAAAAGCAAAAGATGAAGAGTAAAACCAAAGATTTTCTGGTGGCTAACCGTGCCACCAAAACATTCCTCTTCCTCTGAGGACTAAATAAAGATCCTCGCATCCCAAAAAGACTTGGCCATTGCCGAGTCTCCGGAAGCTATGGATGTTGAGGATCTGCTTCAAAAATCGGTGACAGAAGGAGAAACTGTGAACCCTACTGCGCCGTCGAAAGCAGCATGTCCCAGCTACCAGAAGGCTCTATGATCCTCCAAAGGAACTGTGGCGGCTTTTTCCGCCATCTGCCAGAATTGCAGCAATTGTTGTGCCACTTTCCAGCGTTTTGTGTAGCCCTGCAGGAAACCTGGTTTCCTGCTCAAAGAACCCCAGCCCTTCATGGCTAACGGGGCTATTACAAAAACTGTACCATGTATGACAGGTCTCTGGAGGTGTATGCATCTATGTCCTTGCCACTGCCCTCAGTGCCACAGTGCCTCTCCACACGACCCTTGAGGCCGTGGCTGTCCGCATCCGTGATATGCAAGAACTGACGATCTGTTCTCTTTACCTTCCTCCAGATGAGATGGTCTTGTTTACTGACCATGCTGCCCTGGTGGCACAACTTCCCCCTCCATTTCTGCTTCTGGGGGACTTCAATGCCCACCATCACTTGTGTGGTGGAGCGCAGACAACAGGCTGCGGTAGGCACATAGAGAAGCTTTTATCACAGCACAATGTCTGCCTGCTAAACACTGGGGCAACCACGCAATTTTGTGTGGCGCGAGGCACGTATTCCGCGATTGATCTCTCTGTTTGTACCTCGAGCCTGCTCCCGCACTTCCAGTGAAGGGTCCATGATGACCTTTGCAACAGCAACCATTTTCCTGTTCTCTTGACGCTTCTCGATTTTCAACCTGCGGGCTGCCCATCTCAATGGTCTCTCCGTCGAGCTGATTGGCACCACTACATCTCAGCTGCTATGGTTCCTGTTCCACTGCCAGCCGACGTGAACATGGCGGTTCACCAGGTAAACAGTACGATAGTTTCAGCCGCTGAGGCAACCATTCCCACCACTTCTGGCTCCCCACAGCGTAAGTCTGTGCCCTGGTGGATGCCGGAAATCACTGAGGCCATCCGGGATCGTCGTCGGGCGCTCCAGCGCCATTGTCGACACCCAACTGTAGAAAACCTTATAGCATTTAAATGGCTCCGGGTCCAGGCTTGACAGCTCATCCAGCAGGGTAAACGGGACTGTTGGGAGACATATGTCGCCAGCATCGGCTGCCGCGCCTCTGCATCTCGGGTGTGGTCCCAGGTTAGGCGCCTATTTGGGTACTGTCCACCGGCAGCGATTCCAGGCCTACGCATCCAGGGTACCCTATGCACCGACCTGACTTCCATCGCAGAACACATGGCTGAGCATTATGCTCACACCTCTGCAACATCAGTATACAGTGTAGACTTCCATGCACTGAAAGGGCGGGTTGAACAGCGACGGCTGTCCTTTCACACGTGTCGAGCCGAATTGTACAACTCCGCTTTCAGTGAATGGGAATTTGAAACTGCCCTTGCCGCATGCCCCATGCCCCGATACCTCTCTGGGACCGGACAGGATCCACAGCCAGTTCATCCGGCACCTTTCCATGGAGTTTCACCACCATCTTCTCACCCTGTTTAACTATTTATGGGCAGATAGGGCTTTCCCGTCACAATGGCGAGAAAGCATCATTATTCCGGTGATCAAACCTGGTGCTGATCTACAGGTGGCTGATAGTTACTGCCCAGTCAACCTCACCAACGTTCTGTGCTAGCTGTTCGAACGTTTGGTGAGCCGGCGGCTTATGTGGATACTTGAACATAGAGGTCTATTGTCCCCACATCAAGAGGGTTTCAGCCAAGGCCGCTCCACTGTTGATAACTTAGTGGCCCTGGAGCCTGCCATTCGTATGGCATTTAGCAGGCGTGAGCACCTTGTTGCCATCTTTTTCGACCTCAGAAATGCATATGATACCACTTGGTGCCACCACATTCTGGCTTCACTGCACGGTTGGGGCTTGAGAGGTCCGCTCCTACTTTTTACTCAAAACTTCCTTTCCTTCCGATCTTTTCGGGTACGGGTTGGTACTTCCCTCAGCTCCTCTCGTGTCCAGGAGAATGGTATCCCACAGGGATTGCCATCAATGGACTTGCTGAGGCAGTGGAGTCATCGGTTTCTTCCTCCTTGTTCGCCGATGACTTCTTATACTTCAGCTCAGCTAGCATAGGGGTAGCTGAAAGGTGTCTACGGGGAGCCATTCGAAAGACGCAGTCGTGGGCCTCAACCCATGGGTTCCAGTTTTCTCCATCGAAAACCCGGGTTGTGCACTTCTGCCGCCGTCAAGCTGTCCATTTGGACCCAGAACTATATTTATATGATGAACTTCTTTGTGTCGAAGAGACTCACCGATTTCTTGGCATGCTCTTAGACAGCCGGCTCGCTTGGGTGCCCCATCTTCTTCAGCTCAAGCAGAAGTGCGTGCGGTACCTCAATATTGTACGCTGCCTAAGCCACACTAGTTGGGGAGCCGCCCATATGAGTCTTTTGGAGCTCTACAGGGCGCTGATTCAATCACGCCTGCCTGATGAAGCAGCTAGGCTGCGAAAGCTAGCATTTTTGTGTGTGTGTGTGTGTGTGTGTGTGTGTGTGTGTGTGTCTGTGTGTTTATTTGTTGCTATTACTGCCTGTGCCCTTTCGCCTGGTAAGTGTACTACATCTATTTTTTACGTATATACATATGAGATATTGGATAATAAAAAAGAAGGGGTTAGGTATGCACATACGGAAATGATACAAGGTACATAAAATACCCGTTATGTATTTAGAAAGGACATCACATTTTTTTAGAAACTAGATTTTAAAAAAAAATTACAGTTCTGTTTCTTTTGATATGTCTGTCACTAGCTTTTCATACATTTTAAATCTAAAACTGTCCAGTAACTTAACATTAACTTTCATTGTTGTCATCTCTAGTTGGTTATTTGTGAATTACTTCATATGTTTTTCCTTAAGAGGAGTTGGTAAGTTTGTCGTAAATCTCCCATTCAAACAAAGCTTACCCAAGTATCTTAGAGCAATGTACATGAGTGATTTTTTATTTTATTTTATTGATTATTTTTAATACATTGTTAATGTGACTAATTTGCCAAGATTCAGTCACTACATGGTTAGTATTAGGATCATAAAATTAGAATTTTCCAACACTTCACTTGCTTCTCGTTGACTGTATAAATAGTCATAATATACTGTTAATTTCTTTTTAAGGGGAATTGCAGAAGTTCCAGAAAATGTCAGTGATAATGGGTCTGTCGTGGAAGTTGCTGGTGAGGTTGGTCCACAGGTGCTTGATGAAATGGCTAGTCCAGTACTTGGACAGGTAAATTTAAATTTCTTTTGAGATGAAATTTTTAACTGATAAATTTCTGACATCATGCAATGAAATTCCAAATGCTGCTTCACATACAAGTATATCTATTACACAATAGAGCCTATTCCGGCTTTAGCGCCATCTTCAGGTGATGCTAGATGGTCATGACATCCGTATACAGCAATGGTTTTCATGCTGTCAATTTACTTATTACTTCGTAATTTTGTTGACGCAATATTTGTTCTGATTTACCATTTTCATCTTGATGTAACAGCTTCTCGACAGATGGCGCTAAAGCCAAAATAGGCTCTATTGTGTAATAAATATACTTGTATGTAAGGCATCATTTGGAATTTCATTGCATGATGTCTTTAAATGACATTTATAATGCTGCAGGCCCAAGAGGGACCAAATTGATAATTTTTTGCATGTTGTGATTTAAGAATTAGCTGTTAGTTAACCTTTTAACTAGATTGCTTAAAGACTGGGATTTTGTTGTAGAATCTTCATTTTGCTAGAAGAATGCAATCACAATTGCAAATTTTGGAGATTTTTAAAAACTTATTAACTCTTCTGACTTTTTTCAATTGATCTGTTAACAAAATTTGACGTTGTAATGTGCTAAAACTGCTAGATGATGCAGCTTGGACTCTATATAAAATACATCTCCCTCATATCTCTCATTGGAAGAAAATCTAGCTTACCCGATTTGGGATATAATTAATAACGTACTTTGATTCTGAAACATGCTTCCCTTTCTGTTGATAATTTCTTTCCTTTTGTTTGCACAATGAAATATTCTTCTCACAGAACATCCTGTGACAGTTAAAACATAATTTCTGCCACTATTATCTGGACATCTTCAGAGTCAGTTGGGAGACTGTCAATACAGTGCCAGGTGCAGCCTTATATGACCCAGCATGGTGGGTCTGCATATGTCGAGTCACAACTGCTGTTCAGCAGCAAAGAGGTACACTTACATATGCATGCCCCTGTGGCAAAAGCATTCAGGCCTTAGATTCGCTTATTGATGTTGATCCATATTTGGCAGTGGCTACACATTGAAGGTGTCTTTGCAATTTCATTACACTTTAGTGCTAGATTCCAGGATTTGACCAAATTAAAATTACTCTGTTTATTCAGTTGTCTGCTAATCTAAGTTTTACTGCTTCCTTGAAAATAGAATCCCAGAAGGAAGAAGTGGATGTCAAATTTTTCTCCTCACTAGTTCATTGGATTACCCATACCAATACAATGGTCTGCCACAGCTGACTTGTGTGGTTGTACTAAGCGTGTGGGTCTTGTGTTCAGTATATATTTTGTAACCGATGCATGTTCTCTGACCTGTATAGGAATTTTCCCAGCTTTCCCAAAATATCTGATATACTTCCACTTTGCAAAGCAACATATCATCCTTCACTGAATTAACTAAGGCTGAAATCATCATATGAGGACAGATCATCAGTTTAACATGATGATTTTCAAGACGCGGCTAATCTTAGAGGAAAGAGCACTCACATAAGGCAAAACCGCTATTGATCTGAAGTTGTTACTTCTTTAATCTTTTTGACTGATTCCTCAGTTCCAAAGGACGTGTGGCCCATGGCCCATATGTTGGATAGCCTTGGTCTAAAGGGTTATTACTTGTTATGGATAAACTTTTTAATTGATATGGAAAACATATCTAATTTACTCTCTCCATCCCCTTGACTGTGTAATTTCATTGTGGGGAATATTCATTGTATTGTAATGAATTGAAAAATAATTTGTTAGTTACTTAGAACTCAAGGTTTCACTAAAATCTGCAAAGTGTGCTTAATTATTAAGTGGCTCAGGAGAACATATTGGTAAATGCTCCTTCAGAGTATTGCATTGTAGAGCAGTTGGTGTAACTTAACAAGTTGCAGAATGTAATACACCAGGAAAAAGTTGTAATTTTTCTCAACAGATAACTTGTCCTGGTGTATTAGTTTCTGCAGCTCACTGGCTGCATTGACTGCCCTATGATGTAAAATATTTGGAATTGGTACTTACCATTGTGTTTCGCTAGCTGCTCATTTGTGCTGTGTTATCAATATTCTTATTAATTTCCTAATGAATAGCGTTGTCCACTCGCATATCAATGAAATTTGTCACATTGGATTTAAATTTGCACACTCTTTAGATAAATCATAGAATGCAAGTGTCTGGATGGTTTGTTTGGATAGGCTGCCTAAAGTTTAATTTTGTGACACTATATACTTTCAAAAAATTTAAATTTTGTCTTAAAATTTCCACTGTGTCATCTTTATGCCTTCCTTCTCGCAGGGTATTTGTATTTTCGTAATTATTCTTTGATAATGTTGAAAATATGGACGTTTAGTGGACAATCTGCTTAAAATAAATAAATACACAATAAGAGTAAAGGTAGATATGACCACAGAAGCCACAGTGTCTGAAAATACTGTGCAAATGTTCTAGGTAAACAATTGCAGTTAACAAACATAGGGCGTAATTACTCAGTTTATTATTCAACATGTACTGGAAGTAATATTTACATTTCAAATAATGTAACTGGCAAATGTTGTGATTATTTTTAAAGTAAGTTCTCTTTGTATAACACATGCCCTGCTAATAAACAAGACTTTGCTTGCTTCTTGTTTGTCTTTCTGATCATCACTAGGAAACATTAATTAATAATTAAGAACTGACAGGATAATGTGTAAACATTTTTACATATATAAACTTTCTCTTTTAGCATTCAAATATTTATACAACTAATCTGTTTGTTGATATATGTACATAATACTTGTATTTAGTTTATTGATAATTTTCATAATAATAATCATATAGTAGCACTTACTTTCTGCTTTAGGATTTGTTATATCTAGTAACAAAAACAATTTGTGGTTAAGTCATCTGATAATTGCCTTTCTCATCATAAATCATTCCATGAAATTATCCCACACTTAGCGACTACAATTCAGAATGTTGCATCAAGGAAGGTGGGAAAATGTTGTTTTTGAATTAATAAGTTTCTCCCTCCTGCTAAATTAAATCAAGATTCTAAAAGACCTACATTTCATACGTCATTAAGGCTGCCTGTCAAATTATCATGAAAGTTATCATTATTTGAAATTGTTTGAGACCATTTTAGTATATTTCTAGTTTCTATTTATTGTGTAACATATGAGACAGTTTGTCCTTTACAAAACAGAGAGATTGTCATTTATGTTATATCTCAGAAAGGTAATAGGTTGCTGCTAGTACCAGCTATAAACTATAATTTTAATGCACAACTTATCCATTCGTATGGTGTGTGTCCCATCTATTTGTCTATACTTACATGATAATTGAATAATGAACTGTCTGTCTGCAAATTCTTACATCTTGAGTTTAATTTTTTTTTAATGGATTATAGGGTGATAATATTGAAGACATGGAAGCTCAAGCTCTTTATTCGTGGAGAGCCAAGAAATCTAGTCAGTTATCATTTAATAAGGGTGATGTTATCAGAGTTAAAGAACAACAAGATCAGTGGTGTTATGGCGAACTAGCTGGCGTACACGGCTGGTTTCCAAAATCATATGTGAAGTTAGCTCCTTCACAGTTACAGGAAGGAGAAAAAGGTAGGTGTATTTCTAAGCTACACACACACACACACACACACACACACACACACACACACACCTAATGGAGTTAGGTGAAATGTCCCCACCGACACCCCGCAACCCCACCTTCTACTTACTTCCCAAGATTCACAAACCCAATCATCCTGCTGCCCCATTGTGGCCGGTTACCAAGCCCCTACAGAACGAATCTTTGCCTACATAAACCAACACATTCAAACCATCATGTGCAGTCTCACATCCTTCATCAAAGACACCAACCACTTCCTTGATCGCCTGAAATCCTTACCCAGCCTGTTATCTCCAGATACCATCCTTGTCACCATTGCTGCCACTTCCTTATACACAAATATTCCACATGCTCAGGGCCTTGCTGTGATGGAGTATTTCCTTTCACGCCGACCACCCACTTCCCTACCTAAAACCTCTTTCCTTAATACCCTAGCCAGCTTCATCCTAACCCACAACTTCTTCACTTTTGAGGGCCAGACATACCAACAACTAAAGGGAACAGCCATGGGAACCAGGATGGCCCCTCGTACGCAAACTTATTTATGGGATGCTTAGAGGAAGTCTTCCTGGATATCCAAGCCCGTCAACCCAAAGTTTGGTTCAGATTCATTGATGACATCTTCATGGTCTGGACACACAGTGAAGAACAACTCCAGAATTTCCTCTTCAACCTCAACTCCTTTGGTCCCATCAAATTCACCTGGTCCTATTCCAAATCCCATGCCACTTTCCTCCATGTCGACCTCCATCTGTCCAACGGCCAACTTCACACATCCGTCCACATCAAACATACCAATAAAAAACAGTACCTGCATTATGACAGCTGCCATCCATTTCACATCAAACATTCCCTTCCTTACAGCTTAGGTCTTCGTGGCAAATGAGACTGCTCCAGTCCCGAATCCCTGAACCAGTACACCATTAACCTAATAATGGCTTTCACATCTCACAGCTAGCCTCCTGATCTGGTACAGAAGCAAATTGCCAGAGCCACTTCCTCATCCCCCCAAATCCAGAATCTTCCACAGAAGAACCCCAGAAGTGCCCCTCTTGTCACCAGATACTTTCTGGGACTGTATCGGACTCTGAATGTGGCTCTCCAGCAAGGATAAGACTTCCTTAAATCCTGCCCCGAAATGAGATCCGTCCTTCATGACATCCTTCCCACTCCACCAAGAGTGTCTTTCCACCACCCACCTAACCTCCATAACCTCCTAGTCCATCCCTATGAAATCCGCAAACCACCTTCCTTACCTTCTGGCTCTACCCTTGTAACCGCCCCCGTTGTAAAACCTGCCCTATGCACCCTTCCACCACCACTTACTCCAGTTCCGTAACCCGGAAGGTGTACACGATCAAAGGCAGAGCCACTTGCGATAGTACCCATGTGATCTACCAACTGACATGCCTGCAGTGTGAAGCGTTCAATGTGGGAATGACCAGCAACAAACTGTCCATTTGCATGATTGGACACAGGCAGACAGTGTTTGTTGGTAACGAGGATCACGCTGTGGCTAAAACATGCCTTGGAGCACGGCCAGCATATCTTGGCACAGTGCTACACCGTCCGGGTTATCTGGATGCTACCCACCGACACCTATCCTTCAGAACTCCGGAGATGGAAACTAGCCCTTCAGCATATTCTCTCTTCCTGTTGCCCACCTGGTCTTAACCTCTGTTAAATTTGAATTCCCGTCCGCCATCTTTAACATTTTAACACCTTTGCCTCGGTTCTCTGGACAGAGCCTCTGCCTCTAGTGATACCTCTGTCTAACTTCTTTGGTTTCTATAGTATGTCCGCCTAGGTGTGTTTGCGTCTGTGTATATGTTTGAGTGTGTGTGTGTATTTGTTTTCCTTCCTTTTCTTCCCTCAAAGTAAGTCTTTCCTCTCCCGGGATTGGAATGGCTCCTTACCCCCTCCCTTAAAATCCTCATCATTTCCTTTTCCCTCTCCTTCCCTTCTGCCTGAAGAAGCAACTGGGTTGTGAAAGCTTGTGTTTGTGTGTGTCTGGTGTGTGTGTGTGTGTGTGTGTGTGTGTGTGTTCATTTATTTATTTGTGATGCTGTCACACCTGTGGTCCTTCGCCTGGTGAGTAATCTTCGTCTATTTTTTTATATATAATTTTTCCTGCTAGGAATTTTTTGTCTATAATATTTGTATCATATATTTGAACTTTTAAGTTATATAAAAGTTATCATTGCTTCTTGTATTTCATCATGAAAACATTGGTATTGATGAAAAGTAGTTGGTTAGTCAGCCTTAATGAGTTAATTATTAATAAAAAAAAATGGTTTTTACTTTACAGAATATTATGTGGCTATGTATCCTTACCAGTCTGTAGAACCAGGTGATCTAAGTTTCCTACAAGGAGAAATGATACTTGTTACAAAAAAAGAGGGAGATTGGTGGACTGGAACCATTGGAGATCGACATGGAATATTTCCATCAAATTATGTTCAGAAAGCACCATCTGGAGTGAGTATTACTTTATGTATTGACATTAAACACACACACACACACACACACACACACACACACACACACATATATATATATATATATATATATATATATATATATATAGGTGAAGAAATAGTGTCTGGTTGGGGAGGTAAGAACAAAGGGAAGAAAGGGAAGGTATAGAATAGGAATGGGAGGTAACTAAGGCAAGAGGTATGGTGAATGAAGATTCATAAACTCATTGTCTCGTAGGTCAACCTAAAGTTACGGGCTCAGTGCGAAGTACTGAGGCATAACCTGTCAACTTTATATAAATTTTGTGGGACAAAGCATGAGAATGGGGATGGAGTTAAGTAGAGCACTAGGATAATTGAAAGACAAAAGACAACGTGAAAAATAGCACAAAAGCAATCCAGTACAGCAAGGTCTGCCACTAGTTTTAAAATCTTACCTCTTGCCACAATTATCAGGTTATGGTACATCTTGATTGATAGCTGATAGATTTTCTTGTCCACATAAAATGCAGCACAAAATAATGACAGAAGTAGAATATTTTATGTGGTTGCACAGTGCAGCGGCATGGTCCCCTGTTTCTTATAATTCAGCTGGTAATATTAATAAGAATCTAATCTTCAGGATGGTCTCACATTAACTTTTAGAGTCCATGTAGTTCCAACTGTCTTTCACGAAGGTAAACTTACATAATAATTTACTTTTGACCAATAAAATATTTTCTAGGAGGAATGCTTTGCATAAAAGAATAAATCACAAAATAATTCTCTTAATAATAATAATAATAATAATAATAATAATAATAATAATAATAATAATGAAGTTTCCACAAAACAATTGCATCTCCTTGCGATAATTCTATGCCACTTTTGTATAACAATAAATAAATAAAATGGATAACTGCAATTAAAGTTCACTTGTATCACAAAATAAAAATCAATCTATCTTCTTAGTAAGTTCATTCAAAAATATATCTCCATATTCCATCAATAAAACCAAAACTTCTTCAAAGTATTCCAGTTCACACAAACATAAATTTTCATAATGAGTGTAACCAATATGATTCACAGTCAATTAGCAGTGTGTCATGTGTAACTTTATTTTCCACAATGTCACATCTCGAGGATAAAATGTGAATTAACTAAATTCCAGAAATTTGTCCTCTAGCAGATTTTTTCTTATTTAAAAAAAAGTTGTTATTGACTGTGAAATTGTTCAGCTGCATGTTCTGCGTCATGGCCTTTGGTCAGGTAACAACAGTGGTTGGTTCATGTATCGCTAACCCGGGGGCAGCAGTGGTGAAGTAGCTGACATCACAATAGCAATTCTAGTTCTCATGCCATAAAACAAAGATAACACTAAGTTCACAACATTCATAACATAATAATAGAACAATTTGTTGTTGTTTATTGCAATCTTTATCTGCAGAACTGAGCTGAAGATAGTAAAAGTGCAACCCTCAAACATCCTTGTTACACCACAACAAGATAAGTCTTTCATATTTTCTTTAAAGTGGTTTCCAATCCATGGTGTGATACAGCAACCAGTGAAATTATATAACTATAAATATGAAACCAACTTTTATTTCAAAATACATTTTCTTTTATAGATATGACCTGTGACAAAATAATTTGCAAATATAAATGGCAGAAGAATCATCTGTAATGTTTTATGGTAGATGCCAGAATTCCTTTATGGTAGGGTGAGGGATGGAGTAATGGCAGAATATTATTCCTGATTTCGGAGCATGATAAAAAGTAGGCAAATCTTTCACAGAGAACTGAAGATAATACTGGATAATCAACTGGGATAATGTTGTGTTCTCAGACCACCATGAATTGTTACTAGGTTTAGAAAGTAAAGAATGTGGAAGCCTTTGGCATACAGAACACGTGTGGTCTTCACTGCAAATGCATTGTCTGCAGCAGAAAAACTGTATGGAGGACTGCCACAGTCAGACTTTGATCAGTGAAAGGGTTAACCGTCATGGTCCAGAGTCTGCCACTGGTTTCATCACGATTTATTTCAATTGGTCTTCACAATAGGCACATTCTGCATCCTCCCCATCAGATTGCTTGCCTAGATGTGAACAGTCACCACAACAACAACAACAACAACAACATGGCTTGTAAGTCTGTTTATTATCATTTCTTTGTCTCTGTTTGTCCTGTCTCCCACCCACAACCTCTGATCCTTTGCCTTATATCCTGTCTCTCACACCACAGCACTCCTAGTTTCCTCTCTGCTGATTTTACCTTACCTGCAGTGTCTAACATACCCCGGTTGATCCCCCCTGTATAACTGTGTGTGTGGTGTGAGTTACCGTTTGTATTGTAGTTGACTGTGTCAGACCATTCAGTAACACATTTCATCTAACACATCATTAATAGAATATTTTTATTATGTACTAATTACCCTAAAATAAATGTGTTTTATTAATCCAGCAACAGTTTTGAGGAGGGTAGGTTGCTACTCCTTGATGAGCTGCAGAAAGGCACAGGTCTAGACCTATCCCTGCAATAGACCCAGATGAAAAACTTGTCCTATCCACCATACCACCACCACCACCACCACCACCACCACCACCTACTCGCGTACTGGCATTTCCTACCCCCTAAAAGGCAGGGCAACCTATGAAAGCAGTCATATGATATACAAACTGAGCCACAACCACTGTCCAGGAAACAGCTGGACCATCCTTTTGCAGAGTATGCATCCCTGTATGATGTGGCTAACTTCAATGACTGCTACAGAGCCTGTGCCATATGCATCCTCCCCACAAATATTGGCTTTTCTGAACTGTGCAAGTGGGAACTCTCCCTGGAATATATCCTACACTCATGCATTCCCCCAGGCTCAAACCTTCACTAGTGCCAGCCCCCATCATCTTTCCCTCCTCTCCCTCCCCTGCCCTTCCCGCACACTAGCCTCATACGTCTTCCATTCTCCCACAAAATCTAGTCTCTTTCCTTCTCTTCCCTTCCGTTTCTTCCTTTCCACGTGACAGCACTGACGTATTCTCCCAGCCCTTCCATGCATCTCTCCTTACCCTCCCTTTCCACTTCCCTCTCCACAACTCTCCCCTCACCCCCACCAGTAGCTGCTTCCACCTTGGCTATCTTGTTGCCAGTCTGGCCACAATGGCTGCAGATGGCAGTTATTTGTGTGTGTGTGTGGGGGGGGGGGGGGGGGTTGTCCTCTGGCTGACGAAGGCTGTAACAGCCTAAATCTATTCAGTAAGTTGTATTCTGTTATGTGTGGTTTTCTGCTATCTATTGAGGTGTCCCTGTGGTAACAACCTGTCCTCCTCAAAAACATTGTTGAATCCTTCCTGGAATTTCCATTGTATTATTTTTATTAATCCATAACATTTAAATTAATAATACAGAGGAGTGTATTTGTGCATGTTTGTAGTGAACTATATCCCGAGTTTTGCATTTGTAGTCTGCTGTAGTATCAGATGAGCCTGCAGAACCTGCAAAGGAAAACCATATAACAGATGCAACACATATAACAGATGCAACAGTCTCAGAAGTAGCAGCCACCCCAGTCTCACCTGTTCCACAACAGGAAGAACAGGTAAGAACATAACAATAACTCAGAAGAATAAAGATAATGGAAAGCTGCACACAAACTACAGTAAGGTGACCAGATTTCCAAAAACAAAATATGGGACACAAATTAGAAGCTGAAATAAAGTTCACATTTTGTGGAACGTTTTGTACATACTGTATCAGTAAAATACATTGGAGCACAAATATCTGGCCTATACCTAAAAGCTTAAAGATATGTTGTTACTAATTGCATAATTATTTTTGTTGGTGTCACAATGTGTCAATTTTATATAACGACATCTTTTGTAAGGGCTGGCAGCTATTAATATGTAGATAGGTTACTCTCTCAACTATATTTTCAAAAGAATGCGTTTCATTCAGGAGTATGATATTTTGAAATACAGTTTTGTGAAAATTAACGTATGAAGTAACCTAAACATGTACCTTAAATATAATTATTATATCATTACCATTTTTAACAATAAACCGTTTGTTCACATTAGTCCACAAAGCAATGATGTCAGACACTGTTGCAAAGGTAAATGTGGGCTGCAAATTTTTGCAGCATATATATCGTAACATGAAATATGTTGAAATCTATATTTTTCCCCAAGAGAATATCTTCAGAATTCGTGCTTCACCACTTGACAGAAATTTTTAACGTTGTTCACTTACTGCAATCCATTGAGGGAATGGTATGTTTCTTTTCATGAAAGCAAGGGAGCCTTCCTCAGCAGAAAGACACTTACTTCATCATTTATGATGGCACTAATCTCAAGCTTTGCAACAAAAGATAACTTACTCCACGATGAAGTTGTGCTGTAAAGAGCTGGACTGTCTGTGCTGCAAACGTCAAATCGACCTCCACCATCGACTGAAAAAGTACTTCTTTCTCAAAGTGAAAATTTCTCACTTTGTTGTTGTAATTTCAGAAATTTAAATTCGCCTTAATTATATCAATAAAAATACACATTCCTTTTGGTATTCATGTGAAGAAGTATCATATCTGGTGACTCTTAATAGTTTAAAATGACATATCTAAATTATATCTCCTGAAGCAACAATCGGTGCACAACTGCTCGCCAAGTGAAAGCATTAAATATTACCAAATGAAGAACTTCATTTGTAGTTCTTTGTACATCCTGCTTTCATCAAAAAGTGTACTTTTCTATATACTTTGGCCAAGTTCACATATCTAGTTCACCGTTTTATTGCGCTACACGCTTCTTAAAAATAAAACGTTTGGTTAACGAAAAATGAGACACACTAGATGTATAAGGGACAATCCCGTAAAATACGGGACGTCTGGTCACCCTAAAATATAGCCCTTTCCTTGGAATACTAGGACAAGAAACTGACATTCTAGTAAGTGTGTCTATATAATAATACTAATGTTATTTTAAATAATCTGTTTTCAAACTCTTGTAATATTGTATCGTACCTACAGATGAACAAAAAAAAAAATAATGGTAAGAGTTCTTCTTATTGCCTGCCTTCACCTAAACATCAAGGTTATTTTGACATACATACATAATTGCCTCGATAATATTTTGAACCTTTATATGCTTTGTGTCTTCATTTTTTAATATAACCATTTGAAGTATATCTATTTTTTGCTATTCTACCTGAAACACTTGGTAAACTTGGGTCTTCATTTTTTTTATTTATTTCTCACATTGATAGTCTTCTTGTCAACTCCTATCATAGACTATTCAGTTTAATCTCTTGTAAAGTTCTGTGTTGCTTTCTTGACCACTGCCATGCATTCTGGCTGCATGCATGGCCACCTCCAAACTTGATCAAAATAGAGTTGGGTCACCCAGTTGCTGAAAATTCAGCACAACACTATATGCTCGACTGAAATGACTGCTTCATGGGGCAAGTTGTTGGAATTCTCCCAACAAGATCAGCTTTTCTGAACTATGCAGGTGGGATCAAACTTGCAATGTATGCTCCAGTGTTATTACCTAGTGGCCCCAGTCTTCACTAGTCCATGTGTCGCACCTAACTTGACTTTTTCTGGACCCTATCTTCTGCCTGCCTCATTCCCTTCCATGCTCACAATCCATCCTCAAACACATCTTCAAGACCACCCCTTTCTCACGTGCAGTGTTTTCTCCCCCCCCCCCCCCCCCCCCACTCTTTTTTTCATCAGTCCACCCAAACTCTCCTAATGTTTTATGTTGTGTGCCTTATCATTCCTGTCCCTGAGTGTCCATGTTTGTGTTTGTGTCATATATGATGGACTTCATCCTAAAGCTGTTGTTATTCACCCATCTGCTTTTAAATGTTCAGTCTACTTCTCAGTGCCTCCTTTTAACTGTTAAGAAACAATCTGTCCTAGTTCATGTTATAAGAATCCAGATTTTTCGTAGGCTCATTTTTCAAGTCCTGATAACTGGCTCTTGTTTATAGGTGAACAATGTTTAGAAAAGTAGCAGCTACTACTGTGCTGCTTGTTACAGTAAAATGTAAGTGTTGCATCAGTTTGTGACACATTTGGTGTTCAAACATAACATTTTCTAGTACATTTAAAGCAAAATTTTACCACATTGCACAATAAACAGTCTGAGAAGGTAAAAGGTAAAGCAGTCAACAATCCGAAGATTGGTTTGAAGACCACAGTGCTTTACTAGACATGGTCTTGTTTGGTGGTGGTATGCCATTGCCTTCCTCCATTCTTCGAGCTGACTTACCCAGCCAGTTATAGGGGGACCTACAGTTTAATGTGGGTTCCGAATCACGGCGCTAGTCGGTATTTTTCACATGAGCAATACTGCCAGGGATGAAAGAAGTGGGAAGTGACATAAAAATCCTGTGCTCTGGCGGGGATCGAACCCGCGACCTTTGTATTTGTAGTCTTGCACTCTACCACTGTGAAACCGAGCAAATTTTCCTGGGTGACCACTGTTATACAGAAATTTTGAATGGAGAGATGAGAGGTATTGTGCATTAGCTTCATGTTTTTTACAGTTTTTATCTTGCACAAATGATGAAATTGCTTTCCACATTTTCCCTTGCATTTGTAAACATTATATGTTAAAAAAGTCGTGAACAACATCAAAATACTAAGCTGATCAATCAAATCAAATAGATAATGTGGAAACTATTAACAACCGAACATAATTAATACCTGTGTAATGTATGAACATTACATTCATAATTCTTTAACTTGAAATTTTTCTTATTTCCTCTTCCATTGTTGACATAAGCAAATGTCTTCTTTTTTTATTGTTGATTTTGAAGTATTTACGTGTACTAGAGAGTCTTGTTTCATGTCCAGTTAAATGCTGTATAGAATGTAAAATCAGCTGTTGAATTACCGCCACATCATTCAAATATCTGAATCTCACATCACATTACTAATGTACTAGGATGGCTAGATTTTTAATTTTGGTGTTAGTATGTCTTGTAAAATTAGATTGTGTAAAGTAAATAAAGAAAACTGTTAAAAATTGTCACTGGTAAATAAGAAGGTAAAAAATTTAATATTATTTCAAAATTTTTACCTGCACTAAAATCTAAATATAATTGCTTCGCATGAAGTTGCTGTACAGTTTAGTGCTTTGTGTGTCCATAACACAGTGTTATGTGTGCTAATGAGAAATCTCTTGTACATGAAGCCAGCAAATGAGAAAACCCTTGGGACTCCAGACTTCTCTGCTATGTCTGCTGCTGCTCAGGTAAGCACTCATAATACCATTGTATTTATATTTGTCAGATTCCTCATAAATGTTAGGTACTCTCAGGGAGAAATTATTTGTTTTCTTTGCTGATTGAATACTAGGTAATGTTCTGCCTTCTTAATGTAACTACTAAGTTAACTAATAATCTCTGAACATGTTTAACCACGCATTTTCTGCACTGAATGCAAAGAATGACAACATGTAAGAGGGGTAATGTTAGTTGAGGGGGGGGGGGGGCAGTTGTAAGCAAATTTCCATATAGATGTAATGATAAAATATAAAAAATTAAACAATATTTTTGAAAGGTTAGGAAAATAGACTTAGTTTGGCCCAGTTTGTTGGGTCTTTACAAAGTGATAGATATGTGGTTTACCATAGCTTAAGCAAATAGTTCCAAATGTTGCACAGCCAGGTTTTATTATAGTCTGTCCAGCTGTAAGGGTATCAACGTGAATAAAAAAATTGTCAGTAACCCAGAAATAACACAAGTTGGCAGTGACGGCAGCTTGTCCTTGAAGTGAGGTACCATAAAAAGAAATGTATACAGGTCTGACTGGTGTTTAGGGGCAAGTTGTTTCCGTTAAAGATCTGTTGCTTGCAAAGGGTTTGTGTACACTGCCAGGGTGAGGTATACTATGCTGCCCAACATATCTATGGCACTGTTAATAAACTCTTATCGGAGAAATAAAGTATGATTGATTATTTGCATTAAAATGGTTAAAGTGAAAGAAATATTGCTGGAATAGAAATCTGTCCCATTGGAAAGGAGCTGCAGAGCTGTATAAAATGGAAGAAAATTATTGAGATCAGCAGTCGGCAACCAGCAGTGCGTGGCCCATGGATAGCTAGTGGCCCATGGCCCCTCTCCTTGCGGTCCATGGCTGATTTCTAAATACAGAATTTCCCTAACTTAAATAATAATTACATTGGCACACGCTCAGTTCAAGCAAGCTACATTTTGAGTGAGTGTGTGGTAATGGGCGGCGCACCGTTCAAACACACACGCCACACATTACCACAGAATGCTATCAAACTGCCTGATGTTCTGCAAAACTGGCTTTTGGCTCTCAGGCCATCATCAAGTGCAAACTGACTGACTGGTATACATGTTTTCAAAGACATTAAGACTTAAAAAGATGTTATCACAGAAAACTGAATAGTTAACAGGAAAGTTTATTACAACATTGTTATGAGAATTATATATATAAAATAGACGAAGATTACTCGCCAGGTGAAGGAGCCACAGGTGTGACAGCATCACAAATAAATAAATGCGCACGCGTGCACACACACACACACACACACACACAAGCTTACGCAACCCAGTTGCTTCTTCAGGCAGAAGGGAAGAAGAGGGAAAAGGAAATGATGAGGGTTTTAAGGAAGGGGGTAAGGAACCATTCCAGTCCCGGGAGAGGAAAGACCGTGGGGGAAGAAAAGGAAGGTGAACAAATAACAAACACTCCCATACATTTACACAGACGCAAACACACCCAGGCAGACATACTATAGAAACAAAAGCAAATAAGTATGTAAAGGATCAAAACTGACATATTATTTTTGTTGAAAATGAAAGTTGGAAACTAGAACTTATTTCAGTAGAGATGTAAAGGGGAATTGGATTTGATCGTTTAATACTAAACTGGCATCCTGAGTCAAATGTTTATTGATTTCCAGTATTTCCAGTAGTGTCATCTTTCTGCTTTTCTTCAGGGAATGTAAGATTTCACAGTGTACATTGTAAACATGTTTTTCTCTGAGCAGATGTTCAGCAAAGGTTAAATTTGTCTTTTTTTTTTTTTTTAACCTCCAGCTTCTCTCGTGTTCTGACACTAATAGCTACAGCTCTGCCAGACTGACCAACATACACTTTTCCACAATGTTTGTGAGTGATAAAGAGAGTGTGTTACTGTGATCTGTGGACAGCGTTGTGAACCCAAAATGACACATTCTTGTACAACACTCCTCCCCCTCCAGTAGTGAAGAAACAATAAAATGCTGATGCCAATATACTGTAGCTGGTATACATGCTCTCCTGTGCCAATTGACTGTGTGTTCAAAAAGCTGAAACATGTATTTTCTTTGTATCACACCAAATGGATAATTTTTGCTGGAATTTCAGTAATCTTTGGAGCTTTATTTGGCAAGTGACTTTAAAAAACTTAGTAGCATTGGGCTAAAACCGTAGATTTACTTTTTAAATGCAAGAATACTAATACTTTTTTGCAGAATTTACTCCCAGTTTGGGGCTTTCACTGATGGCTTTGAAGAAACAGAAGTCATCTGAAGAAAATACACACTATAATAATTCATGGCCAGATTTATACTTCTTTATTAATTGTAATGGAAAACCTCTTGCTGTTCAGAAAAAAATAACTTCAAATGCTATAGTAATACTGAGAATAAAACTAAATCTGCAAGTCTTGTGGACAATTCAAGAAAAAATAAAATTAACTCACTAAAATCTTCAGTAAAGATACAACAAATATTTTTAAGGTTCAAATTCAAAGTAGTGAGTCAAATATGTGTAGACTTTCCTGGCAGGTTTGCAGCTGATAATTTCATCATTTTGACATAATATCTCAGCACACCAACTGGCTGCAGTCTTTAGGTGAGTAAGTCAAATGCACTGACTTGCCAGCAAGTGATTGCATTCAGCATACTCACCTAAATACAGTGTTTACATTCAAAAAAGAAACGGTTCTTTGTTTAACGAAGTGTCCCTTTGTTTACTATATATTAGAGGTGTATGGGGATGGTAAGGCAGAAGTAGTGTTTTTTTAAGTTTCCTCACTTGACTTAGTTACTGCTAACTGCCAAACATACTAATGGAGAATAAGGAATGGAAGCAGACACAACTTATTTTACAGGTTTCTTCTCTCTCCTCCCCCCCCCCCCCCCCCCACCCCCGTGCATCCACTCCTTTGATATGCATTCTGACATCTAATATTTTAGCAATTAAGCACTGGATATGGAGAGAAATTTATCACCAATTATTGATAACTGCGGCCTGCCAGTACTTTGCTTTCCCACTAAAGGGCCCATGTCTGCCAAAAGGTTGTCGACTGCTGATGTAGATGATTATTTTCCCCCCACTGTGCACATAAGGAATTGATCAGTGAGAGTTTACACAAGAAAAAGGGTCTAATTGCCTTATGTTCAGAAATGCATGTTTTCCATGTTAGAGACTGTTTATTCAGTCGTACTGTTTCACAGATACTGCAGTCCAAGATGCACTGTACCATGCAGCATCATAATTATTCACGGCTTCCTCCTAGAGGGTGGTACAGTGCCTCATAGGTCATTCCCTAGCGCTTTCTCCTTCCATAGTAATTAGTAATGTTGTGCCTGATTCACTTCTCTTGCTGAATTGCCTTTTAGTGGATGAAATACAGTGTTGTACAAAATGGTTCAGTATTTGAATCAAGAGCTTGCCGGCATGGTGCTTACTTATGGAAACCCAAATAGCAACAGCGGTAGGGAGCATTGTTTTATCGAGAGACCTATCCAAGCTGACCAAAAACCACAGAATTCAAGCTTTGCAACATTATTTTGGCATTCGCCTGAGACAGGTTCATTTATGGAAGCAGGTTAGCATAAAGGAGATATCCGAATTGTTTGGTCACCAGACTTGAAGAAAATGAGATTCACATTGAGGAAGGCAATCAGTGTGTCAGTACCAGTCAGTTGACACACCTGTACGGGCTAAGCCAGATGATTATGTGGAACATTATCCATGACAATTGATGAGGCCACCTTTACATGGAGTGGTATCTTGCTTTCTTAAGTCATCTGTAGGGTAGTGTGCAGAACCCCTATGGTATGATGCCAACAAATCCTCAGTGTTGGGACAGGCGGAATGTGTGGGCTGTGATAATTGGTGACCGATTTTGGGACCAATCTTCCTTCTGTGTCACCTAACAGGCTGGAACTATTGGCTTGTCATGCTGGTGACTTTGCCTTCCGTGTGGAAGAAATGTCACTGATGATTTGAAGGGTTATGTGGCTGCTACATGATGGTGCTCAGCCCACTTTGTTGTTCCCACTTTGTTGTTGCCATCCAGGCACATCTCAATTCTGTTCGTTCACTGACTCTCAACCTGTACAGTTTCTGGTTATGATTCCAACTCAAATGTATCATGATATGGGACCCATTACAGATGTGGAAATAGTAGAGCATGTATTTGTGCTACCTTTGACACTGCTTACAAGGGCAAGACCAAGAATGGTGCAAACGAATTTTGATGGGTCGCAGGTATGTTGTGCGGGAACTCCTCCAGACCACCAAGCTAAAAGGATTTGTTCCAATGCGCCTTGGTTTTATATTCCTTTTTCACAATTTATCAATACTTATAGCAATGATTAAGTTATGTCAGGTAATTACAGTTATATGAAGTCCTTGTGCAATTAAACAATGAAGCACATTTGCCAGCAGCAAAATAATCTGCTGGGATGCGTCAAGTGGGCACACACTGCATTCAACGGTATACCAACAGTGGAGTCAGGACTAAACACAGCTAGGAAATGCCGCAGATGTGGATATCCGCAGAGATATCCACGGATATCCGCAGTATTTTTTACTTTGCAGATAAAATTGTGAGCGACATGGATATTCGCATGTTATATATGGATAAAGAGTGAGGTAAGTGCCCAGTACATCTGTTGAAATTTTAGCTGACAACTTCAAGCCTGTGGACATTCTTGGAATTCTTGCAGGGCCCAGGTAGAGAACAAGTGTTTTGTCCTCGTCCCCTGGCAACAGTGGACTTAGCTGTACCCGAGGGACCTGCACCTAATTTGTTTACTCGACCATGTCTTATCTGTGGTCTGTCAAACGTTTTCAAGTGGCAAAACGGCCCACTGCCTATGTGAGGTGCCATGCCAAATTTCTGCTGCCTTCAGTTAGCGCTTTGTAGTGACCAAGTGACATGTATATCATAGTGAATACAGTGACAGTTCTTTCTGAAAATGAACCTGTCAGTGCATACTATTTTGTGTGAAGTGAAAAGAGGTGATTTGACATTAGTGAAGGAAAAAAAAACTGAAATCTTCAATTTGGAAAGAAAATGGATACGTATTTGATGGCAAGAAAAAGATAAACGATTTAGTAGTCTGTTTTCATTGTAAAAAAAAGTATATTCTTACTGTTTCATTGCAAGTTAATGAACAGTTCAGCCGTGCATAAAATACAAACAAACATATATTCATGTTTTTGTATTAGATAAATGGTGACAGAAGTAATGAAGATTGACAGTAGCATTTTATAGCAACTTTCATAATCAGATATGGTGTGCAGTGAAAGTAATGTATTTAGGAAGGTACACAATGTTAGACTGTATAGGCTGGCCATAGCTGCAGCAGACATTCTTTCTTTTTGCTGACAGTTACCAATTAGAAATAGACAGCAGTTTTAACACTTGAAATGACATGCATTGCTTTGTGTCACATAACCCCTTGTGGATTAATATGGGGAAAATAGTGTCCCTTTGCTAAAATATTAGATGTCGGAATGCACATCAAAAGAGTGGTGGGGGTGGGGGGTGGTAGAAGAAACCTGTAAAATAAGTTGTCTGCTTCCAGTCTCCGTTCTCCACTAGTATGTTTGGTGGTTAGCAAAACTAAGAGCCACAGTGGAGTAGCCGAGCGGTCTAAGGCCTCTCGCTGTGGAGCGTGCGGTTGCTTGCTGTTGGAGGTTCAAGTCCTCCCTGTGGTGTGTGTGTGTGTGTGTGTGTGTGTGTGTGTGTGTGTGTGTGTGTGTGTTGTCCTTAGATTAGTTTACATTAGTTTAAGTAGTTCGTAAGCTACAGACTGATGACCACGCTGTTTGGTCCGCTAGATTTACAAACATTTGAACATTTCTTGAATAACTAAGGCAAGTGAGGAAACTTAAAACAACACTACTCCTGCCTTACCATCCCCGTGCACCTCTAATATATAGTAAACAAAGGGACACTTTGTTAAACAGAGAACCATTTCTTTTTTTGAATTTAAATGCTGTGAAATCTCCTCTATGCTGATCAGTTTTAATCATTGAAATTTAAGATGATGCCTGTATTAAACAGCTAACGTAGTGCTCGGACCACTCGGACTCTGAAGTGCTATTGTGAGTGTCCGGAGCACCAATGTTTTCCTTTTTGGAATAGCCTGCTTTGGAGTAGGTATAGAACAGTTTCTGTGATTCAAGAAGTCATAAGTAGTTAAGTTGTCACAGAAATGACACACTAACAATACTAACATTATTACATACCATGGTTTTAAATACTGCTATTACTATTACCCATTCAAAACTTTAATCTCTGTGGATGTGGATAATGAACTACTGGATTCGGATGAAGTGCCGCAGATGCGATTGCGGATATGGGCCTTGCAGATGTGGATAACACTTTTCTTATCCGCACAGATGTCTAGCTATAGGTGAAAACTACAGATGGTTTACTGTTTTAGGAATATCTTCAATCACTGTAAAAGTATGCTTCAAAATAATGAATAAAATAAAATAATTGTTGCATAATACATAACATATTGAGAAATTAACATAAGAGTGGCTATAAAAGCATATAATTATGCACAATCAATCATCGGACAATTATAAGAGAAAAAAGAAGTACGTTCGGAGCAGGATTTGAAGTCGGGTCATCTGTGTGGCAGTCAAGCGCCTTGCTAATTACACCAAACTAACTCATGTACTGCTGGTGACTTAGTATAGGTATAGCTATTACGCACTGGACTTTGATCTCGATTCTTGTGGAAACCAAGGTGCAATGGAACAAATCCTTTTAGTTTTGCGGTCTGGCGGAGTTCCTGCACAACATACCTGCGACCCATCAAATTTCATTTGTACCATACTTGGCATTTTTCTTGTTAGATGCAGCCTGGCCGATGTGAATGTGTGAGTGAGAACTGTGGGTAAATGTGTGTTAAGGCATATGGAAACCATTTTCAACACATAGTGGAACTATGGCTGCAAGGTGCAGCACTTATTAGACAGCAGTCTCAGTAATAAAGTATGTTTGAATACATTGTCTTTAGCATGAAAACTGTGCATTTCTGGACATAAGTTCATTATACTTATTTTCCTTTGTGCCCTCTCCTTAGTGTATGAGAATATAAATTTTGTATGTTAGCCATAGATACATGTGAAAATCATAACGTTATTTTTACCATAAAGCTTTGTTTTGGGTCATCAACAATTTCCGTATAACACTTATTTGGCACTTCCCTAGCTGGCAACTGTTACAGATCATCTGTAATATTATCATCTCATTTACAGAATTGCAGGAAGTTCGTAAAAAATTACAGAAATGAGACATTTTACAGTATGATGTTAAAAAAAGAAAATACCAAAAGGTACTGTTTACATTTAGCTAATCTTAGCAATTTCACTGGATCAAATCCCCCCCCCCCCGTCTAAACCTACCAAAATAGCCAAATGCACACTCACTTGGAGAGATCTACATAAATTCTTTGGTCTACATTGAGTGCATGGTCAATGATCCCGACTTAACAGCCCACGTGTTTTACCAGTTGGTAGAAATTAGCGAATTCGTTTCCGAAGAGAAAAGTATTCACTGTGTCTATTTGTGTGTATTTTTGTTATAGCAATGTTGTGCAGCTGGAACTAAATATAAATGATGAAATTTTTACGATTTTTGACATTATCTGTGTTTGGTGGTTTTATTCATTGTTTTAAAATGCAAAACAATTGTGTATGTAGTGTTAGCTGCTAAGGATTTAAATTGTTATTTCTAAAATGCAAGGAATCTGATGCTTTTTTGTACCTTCAGTAACTGTTAAGTTTCTGTGAATAAAAGTAAGTGGCAATGTGAAACTAAATAGTGCACATGATAACTGAAGTAAAAGTGAAAAAATAAGGTTGACTTCCTACAGATGAACGGAAAGTGTTAGAAATATAGCATTTAGTGGCCTACAACATATTTACAATGTTTAACATTTTCTTGGGGAGGGAGCAGCCCCCTCCCCTCCTCTACCCCTCCCCGACATCACTCCCATCCTCCTTGGTCTGATGCACGATTACTGACAATCTCTTCTCAAGGCTGCCAACAGTTTTTTATTATTGGTGGTGTATCAATTTTCTGCATTGTGTAGAAGTTGGAATTAAACTATTAAAACTTAAGTTTTTCAGATAATCTCAGATTCGTTCATGCTTCACAAGTTCCTGAGTGTCACAATAATATATCAAAAATTGTATCTTCATCAGTTTCCCTGTCATTTATGAATATAACTTCATTCAATATTCAAAACATAACAGCTATCAATCATTCAGCCAATTAAGAAATAATTCTATTCACTTTGAAACTTCACCAGTAGCTTCACAAAGAGCAGTAATTTGTTATACTGTGACATTGCTGGGGCAGGGTTAACTTTCTATAGCAGAAATGCTGATTTTAACATTAGTCCTGATAAACAGTACAGTCTCATACTCGTTTATTAGCACACCTGTGCCACAAAATACTCATACCTTAACCCAGATGATCCTGACGTCATTCCAGAAATATGGTGTTTCATATTTTTTTTTAATCATTTAAAGTAAATTGTTTCTTTTTGCCCGCAAAACACTTTTTGCAACATCAGACTGTCATTTGAATATCGATTATTTTCATGCAATACTAACTAAGATTGTTTCAGCACATTATACTATGTTAGTCGTGTTTGAAGATAGGGATTCAAAAGCAACATATAACTCATGCTTTTTGGTGTGTAAGTACTTACACATCAATTTTATTTTTATTATTCAGACACATATGAATGGCTTTATAATTAAAATATGATATCTAACGTGTAATATTAGTTTTTCCATTTTTACTTCGTTCCAGGACGGCGGCGTATTATACCGAAGGGGATTGATAACCCAGTAGTTTAGGCCCTTTAAACAAACAACAACAATATTATGCCGAGACTGAGTGCAATTCGTGTAAAATCAATATTGCAACATTTGAATGATCTATTACAGATATAATAAACTATCTTTTAAACCATAATTAACATAAAAAAGAACATCTGGGTAAAGTCTTGTGAAGTAGTAGGTGCCACACTGTAACCCCTACTCAGAGGGCTCAGCATTTGTTTGCTGGGTATGGGCTTGGTGAACCCAGGTTCCTGAGCTGAGGACTGAATCATGGCAACAGTCCTTTGACAAGGTGGTTTACTGTTCCGATTTTAATCTCACCTCACAAGAACCTTATTATGGTTGGGGGTATTATTTTTCTTAGGGATCTGCTGTTGCAATCTGATGACGAATTAAGAGCTAAATTAGAGCAACGAGGTGTTTATTTCATCCAGTGCATGTATACATTTATCATCATAACCTGTAAAGATTTCAAGTAAATAAGAAATCTTTGTGATCTTATTGTAACTATGTTAAATTATGGCTTGTCTTTAAATAGTAATATACTAAACTTCCCAATGAGTGCAATGAAAGGATAACAAATATTTTGTAAAAGTTGTGCAAAAACTAATTTACTTTGTCTATTTCTGTCTATACCTAACCATTATGAACATAAGACAGTGATTTATTTTTTGTTTTGACAGTAGTGTTTTTTAAAGAAAACCTGCATTTCACGTTTCTCACAAACATCATCAGTGGGTGTCCTGAAATATTTACATTTCTGTTTACACATATAGGTTAGTATTTTACATCTGTACAAAAAACATTCTGATTCAAAGCAGTGATTTTTTTTATTTATTTATTTGTATAAAATGGTGTACCTGCGCGCGCGCACACACACACACACACACACACACAAACAAACAACAACAACAACGAACTGTTTTGAATTGCAAATGTTTTATACAGATGTGAAGTCCTGTGTGAGGTAATATGAGGAAGGACTGAGTCAGAAGGTGACAAATAAATTTGATGTAGGACTTTGAAGGGAGAATAAAGAAGTGAAACAAATGAGTACCTACTGAAAAAAAACATACCTACAAAAATTGGCACAATTTTTACCATTGCTACTGCGAAAACTCTGTTATCATTTCTTCCTTTACTTGTTGTCATTTGCATCTTGAGATACTTCCTGCTATGCAAAAAATTTGTTTGAGTAGTTAGTTAGTTATTTACAAAATTTATATTGCATTGTGTTTTTAATTATTTTGATTTTATTAACACTTTATTTTGTACATTTTTTGTAGATGTGTTATGTTACTCATCATGTTGTACTCACTTCTGACAATTTTTGTACTTTCCCCAGCTTGAAGATACTGGGGACGATAGTGACTCTAAGGTATTAAAACTAACTTCAGTTTTCCATTTATATCATATTGTTCTGCATATTTTGCATGTCTGTCATTTCTTTTACTCTTATTTGGCCCATTTTCTGGCAGTCTATACCATATTTATGCAAATATTGAAGTGAATATCCAGGTGTTACTTTGAATCCATTTTTTCTGTTTGGTACTTTCAGATCACTGTTTATTCGTGTAACAGTAACAAAGTTTTTAGAAAACCATTACACTACTAAAATAGATTATATAAGAGCTCACTTTCTAATATTGTGAATGGTAAAAATTAATTATATATAAAAAATAGATGTGGTTTACTTACCAGGCGAAAGAGCACAGGTACGCCGACAGAAGCATAAATAAAATCACATACAAACAAACAAATGCGCGCCCGCTGAGCTTTCGCAACCCTGGGGGTTGCTTCTTCAGAAAGGGAAGGGAAAAGGATGCGGGTTTAAAGGTGCGAGTAAGGGGTCATTCCAATCCTGGAAGAGGAAAGACTTACCTTGGGAAAAAAAGAATAGGTAAACAAACACACACCCTTACACCCAGTCACATGCGAACACACACCAAGGCAAACACATGTAAAAAGTGAACAAGTTGTCCAACTTCTTTGCTTTTTATGTATGTCTGACTTGGTGGGTGTGTGTGTGTGTGTGTGTGTGTGTGTGTGTGTGTGTGTGTGTGTGTGTGTGTGTTTACTTATTTATTTATTTATTTATGTTTCTGTCTGCGTACCTGTGCTCTTTTGCATGGTAAGTAAACCACATCTATTTCTTATATATACTTTTCCTGCTAGGAATTTTTTCCTCTATAATATACATATCATCAATTAAAAACTAATTAGACTGATATGAAAGGCAGTTATTATCTTGGGCAATTAAAGCCAGACGAAGGTGTGACCAAAGTTCAATGAATAATTGTGTGACAGAAACTGCCCTACAAATAGTATGTAGAAAACTGTAATTTCCCAATGCCTTTCAATGATTGATAAATGGCTATTTATTGTTCAGTGGAAGTATTAGACAGTTTAAAGAGAGGCTGAATACTGATACTGAATCAGTTATCAAACTTCATTTTACATGTGAATGGATGTGCCCCCCCCCCCCCCCCCAATACACACACAGGAAGTGCACAGATACATGGTCAGATGTACAAATTTAGAATATATCATTGGTAATTGAAGTACTCTGAAACAAAAGTTGTTAATTCACTTTGGGCTTAATAACTTCTGTTTCTGAGTGGTTCATTACTTCTGTATCTTCAATGAGTAGGTTAATTAAGAAGTTCAAATTAACACTGTTGATATTCACTTTTGTAGTTTGCATTTTAACAGATTCTTTTCATTTTGTTTTGGGATACTACCATCCTTGCTTTCTTTGTTGCGCTTTTGATGGGACTTGGGTGTTGGCTTCTAACTTGATGAATGAATTCAGTTCATGAAGTAATTATATGTCATTGTGTGAAAACAGTGTTTTGCATTTGTGTTTTGTGCGTTCTTTGTGGTGAGCTAATGTTGCCTTGTGAATCTTGGCCTGTTGGCTTCTAACTTGTTGAATGAATTCAGTACATGAAGTAATAATGTCATTGTGTGAATAACAGTATTATGCATCTGTGTTCTGTGGTGTTGTGAACTAATGTTGCCCTGTGTCTCTTGGCCTGTTTTCTCTCTCCTTATCCTGTATGCTGCCATGTTTGGGTGACATAAACAAATTTACGAAACAGAAGAACATTCCTGACTTCTTCCCGTCACCTAAGGTACAGAGTTCCCTGTTTATCTGTATTTAATCTTCCCTTTTTTATGTATGTAATTCTGGTACTTTTAGTGATTCCTCTATGGTAATGATGTAGGTTTTCTTGCTGAAAGAGCAGTGCTTGCAACTGTATTGTAGAAATACTTATTCATTATTTTAGGAAATTAATTTTATGCAAATCCAGAATTTTTTCCCCACCTGCTTCAGTAGTCAACATGTAATTTGAAAACTGGTATGTTGCGGAGCATTGATTAACAGTGTATTTTATATCTTTTATTCTTCTTCTTCTTCATATTGTTATTATTATTATTATTATTATTATTATTATTATTGTTGTTGTTATTACTTGGAGTATTATTTCAAAGTGAAATTTGTAAAATTGGTGCTGGATGAAAAAGTGGGAAATGTTTTACATTAGAAGCAACAGAAGTTTTGAGGTAAAGCAGTTTGGATACTTGGTGAATGAATGTTACAATCAGAAGGTAAACAATGTGAGAAGGAAATAAAAGGGCAGCTTGAATGTAGTCAAATAGTGGATTGAAATGTAGAAGGAAAACACAATGAACATAACTATTCTATCAGTAAGGTAGTGAGTAAAGCTTTTCATCTTGCCAAGTTATTCTGCTTTCACACATCATTTCACAGTGGCTATAAATACAAGTGGCTGTTGTGATATTCTCATCCCTCCACCCACTACATTTTGTATGTAGATGTGATAATGTAATTATTAACAATGAGTTTCTTTGGTTTGCATTTATTGCGCTTCCTGTCTCGTGTAACTATGTCGAGCGATCTCTGCATTTTGCCAAATGCACAGCTTTTTGAATTACCATTGTATTATTTTGTTTATTATTATTATTTATTCCTTGTAAAAGGGCTGTTCAAAAAGTAAGGTTGACTTCAATGTTATGTTGGTACACATACAGAACATGTGTTCACAGTTTAAAGTGTACAGCATATTTCATTTGTTTTTGACAGTTTGAAAGGGTAGACTTGTTTTTGTGTGCTTGGCGTTTTCCTATTATTATAAAAAATGGAGCAAAGAATTTGCATCAAATTTTGTGTGGAAAAATGGAATAAAATACTCTAAATCACTTACAATGTTAACACACACACACACACACACACACACACACACACACACACACACACACACACAAACCGCCGTCTCTGGCTGCTGTGGCTGGAGCAGCCAGAGATGGTGGTTTTGTGTGTGTGTGTGTGTGTGTGTGTGTGTGTGTGTGTGTGTGTGTGTGTGTCTCTCTCTCTCTCTCTCTCTCTCTCTCTCTCTCTCTCTCTCTCTCTCTCCAGTTTTGTTCATTCTTTCGTGTTTGCCTGCGGCCTGTTGCACATCCCTGTGGTAAATAGCAACATATCCTTTCCAAAATATTGTTGAATCCTCTAAGGTATTTCCATTGTTTTAAATAAAAAGTTAAAAGTGGTACAAGATCATCAAAGATGGCAGAGATCATGTCTATGATGAACCTCACCCTGGACACCCCAGCACATCAACCGATGAAGAAAATAAATTTGGAAAATCATCAAAATATTAAGAGAAGTTGCTGAGGATATTGGCATATTGGTCAGCTCGCTCCTGCAATTTTTCTGCTGTTTTGGACATGAGATGTGTATCAATGAAGTTTGTTCCAAAACTTCTCAATTTTGATCAGAAGAACAGTTACATGAGCATCACTCAGGAGCTCTTGAATGAAATAAATGATGATACTGATTTTCTCAAATGGCTCAAAACTAGTGATGGAACATGGGTTTACAGTCATGATGTCCGAACCAAAGCCCAGTCGTCCCAATGGATGCTAGCATCTTAGGGAGACAAAACAGAAAGAAGAATGCCATCTTTAATCAAATATCAAAGTTTTGGTCACTTTCCATTTTTAAATTACCATGGCATAGTGCATTGTGCATCATTAATTTTTGTCTCGAGGCTGTACTGTCAATAAGAAGTATTACCTTGACATTATGTGCCATTTGCAAGAAGCAATATGCGAGAGAGGTCTGTAATTGTGGACAAACAATTCATGGCTTTCATATCACAATAATGCATCTGCTCATTCATAGTTGATTTTGAAATTGTTTGGCTAAAAACAACACAACGATCATGTCTCAGCCACCATATTTACCAGATTTGGCCCCTCTGTGAATTTCCCCTATTCCCAAAACTGAAAAGGAGGGGGCTTTCTTTGAAAGGGAAAACATGAATAAATATACATTTTTCTTTCATAAAAAATATGATGTTTTGAACATACAATGTTTCACCTCTGGAAATTGTGACATGATTTACTTATATATGGAATGAATTGAGTCATGGATTATAATTTCAGCTGTTGAATTTCTTATTTATTTTTGTGCTCTGTGTATATAACAGTTTTTTGGCAGCAAAGGTCCAAGCACGTGTATTTAAATCAAATGTTTATAGGTTTTTCCTTTATCGATAAATACTAATGAGATAATTTGATTCACATCATGTTCTGTCTCTCACACAATTAGTTTTCTTTGTAGAATCTAATTCCATCTTTAATGCCTGTGCATTTTGTATAGTCTTATCACCTTCATAAAGCATGTTCCATTGTTAAATGCATATACATGTTATCCACAAGTACTGCTGTGGCTTCTGAATAGTACTGCATAAAAAATAAGTCATGCCGAAAATATCATTATTTCTGTGGATAGTGTCTCTCAAAGTTTATTTGCATTTAGGTGTCAATATGTGTGCTACAGATGACAGCTATGTGGGCATAAGAGCTCACGTGCACAAACCATTCCTGCCTGGGAAGGAAGAGTGACAGCAATCTGCCTTAGAGATCTGTTCATTGCGCTGCCTTTTGTAGGTACAAACTGCACAAAGCAGTTTAAACATGCACAATCTACTCGCGTTTGACCAAGGACAGATTGCAATGGCAGGGAGCCTTCGCACAAGCATTTCAGAAAGTGCATCACTTTTTAGGTGTTCAAGGAGCGCTGTGGTGAGTGTCTTCAATAAGTGGTGCAACCAGGGTGAAACCTGTGTGCAAACATTTAGGGACAGCACCCCTCATGGGCAAACTGGTAAAATAGGATAAGCGGCAAACTGTGGCTGAACCAATATGATTTCACTGCTGGGCATGTGTGTCTGGACACAAAATGCACTAAACAGTTCTAACCATTGGCTTCCACAGCCACCGACCCACACCAGTGCCGCCGCCACCACCGCCAACACCAACAACAAAAAGAACAAGAACAACAACAACTGAACTGGGCACATGGCCATTGTCTTTAGACATTGGCACAGTAGCAGTGCATTGTATAATCTAATGTATTCCAATACATTCTTCATCTTGCCGATGAGTGTGTGCAAATCAATCATCTTTTGGGGGAACAGCTCCTTGACGCCATACTGCAGGATGAAGACAAGCTAGCAGTGACTCATTGTGCTCTCGGGAACATTCATGTGGGCATCCACGAGTCCAGTGGAGTTCATGCAAGGTACTAAGATGACCAAAAAGAATTGTACACATGGTAGCAACCCATGTACAACCCTTCACGCAATCCTATTTCCCAGTGGCAGTGGAATTTTATCATAAGTAAATAACCACGTCACGAAGTCTGGGGTGTGATGGAGTGATTCGAAGTACAATGTGTTGAGTTGCAATTATGTGATGAACCCCCAACTCACCAGGTCTGATCACGAATGAACATATCTGGAGTGTGACAATGTGGCATTAGAGCTGACTCCCCCTTCCCTTTCCCCTGCCCAGCATATTTAGCAATTAGGTGGTGTATTTGTACAGGTATGGATTCAGCTCCCTCAAAGAACTTAGCAAGGCTGCATTGCTTCCGTGCCAAGATAAATCACTCAGAGGATAGGGTTGCGGGAGCAGTAGGTAGTTGGTTGGTGAAGTTAAGCAAGGGTAGTCAGTTCAGATTCCATTTGTAAACAATTCCTAGCAGGAAAACTGTATATAAAAAATAGATGTGGTTTACTTACCAGGTGAGAGCACAGGTACGCAGACATAAACTTAAATAAAAACACACAGACACAAACACTCAAATGCTGAGCTTTCGCAACCCTGGGTTGCTTTTTCAGAAAGGAGAGGGGAAAAAGAAAGGAGCGGGTAAGGAGTCATTCCTATCCCAGGAGTGGAAAGTCATACCGTGGGGAAGAAAGGATAGGTAAACAAACATACTTGCACACCCATACACGCGAGCTCGCGCGCGCGACACACACACACACACACACACACACACACACACACACACCAAGGAAGACATATGTAAAAAGCAAAGAAGTTGGATAGAGATGTGAGTTGAGGCAGAGGCTCTGTCCAGAGATCAGGGGCAAAGATGTTGTTGAATGGTGGGGAGAAATTTGAAACCACCTGAGGTTGAGACCAGGTGGGCAATGGGAAGAGAGAATATGTTGAAGGGAAAGTTCCCATCTCCAGAGTTCTGAAACGTTGGTTTCTGTGAGAAGTATCCAGATAACCCGGACAGTCTAACACTGTGCCTAGATGTGCTGGTCGTGCACCAAGGCATGCTTAGCCACAGTGTGAGCCTCGTTACCAACAAACACTGTCTGTCTGTCTGTGTCTGTTCATCCGAATGATCAAGGGCAGAGCGACCTGCGATAGCACCCATGTGATTTACCAACTGACATGCCTGCATTGTGAAGCTTTCTATGTGGGAATGAGCTGAAGGCCCAACAAGACAGTTCAGATTAGTGATGCAAGGCAGAAGACCAAGTTAAGAGAACCAGTTTCTTGGTAAGTTAATAACGGGCTGAGGGTCAGAATCAATTTTTCATAATACCAACAATCATAGAGGTGGCCTCAAAATTTAGTAAAAGCAACCCTTTACAATACAATAAAAGACACAATGAGCCCAGCAATTTAAGCGAAAGTGAATATTTTAAAAGAAAAGCAACCCTTGTAAATACAATAGAACTTACAAATGACCCTTACAATTTAAATGAAAACGGCTCAGCATAATTATCAAAATCACACTAATGTGGGGCTCCAAAATTAATGTGAACATAGCCCTTTAAAAATACAATTACCAAAACACACTAAACATGAGCTCATATTTTTAAGTAAGGTCTGAGTTTTACTTGAATAGTAAAGGCTGATAGCAGGAAATCTCACTCAATGATATCAATAGGCAGAAGGGCAATTAAACAACACACAATAAAATTTACAAATAAGCCCTGCAATTTAAATGACAGCAGTTCAGCTTAGTTCCACAAAAATCACACTGAGGGGGGAGCTGGCTACTTGTTAAATTAATACATCCACACAGGTAAAACAGGTGAGCTGACACAAAACAGGAAGGAGAGGAATAAGGTGCCCAACGATCAACAAAAACTAAAACTCTGACACGAAGGGGCTTACACAAATGGATTGAATGCAAAATTAAAACTGTGGGATGGCGATGCTCACAGGAGGAAAATTTCTGCAAGGAGAATATATATAAATGAAAACAAAGCTATACAACTACTACCTGTGCAGATGTGATCTAGCAGAGGGGCACAAACCAGATAAATTCCCCTGTTACATTAACTCAGAGCAAAGAGAGAAAAATAATTCAATTGAACTGAACTAGAAGTGCAGCATAACACATGAATAAGCAACTAACGTCATAGACACAGGCAACAACGGCCTTTGGGGTACGACCACCGATCCTGACAAATTCACACACACAAATTTGCGGGGAAGGACTGTATCAGTCACTTAAGTGCAGGCATCCTCGCGATGGTGTAAGAGGAGGGTGTCGACCAACGCACGGAAACATTTCATAGATCCCCCGATGAAAAGTGGCTGGAACGATATGACACTCATCCGGGGCTGAGTGCAGAGTACCAGTTGTTGACAGCTCCGACGATTGGCGAGGGACGGACATAGTGTCGCATGGCTGCTAGGAATGCGACCACATAGCTGGGAGACAAGGTAAACAGCACATGCCGAGGTGCTGTTATAACTTGACAGAAAAGCCTCTCCGAACTAACCTCTTCAGCTCATGGCATGCATAGATCCGACCAAAAGACAGTCCCACCCAGAATAACTTCGATGTACACACCAGGCGCGGCCACAAACGGCCCCTCTTAATCAAAATAACTCAACCCTGGTGATGCTATGCAACATACCAAAATAACTGCTTGATACTCTCTCCACTATCCCCGCAGTGACCGACTTGCTCCTCTCTCCAACTGCTTCGGCATGCCGCCATAATGCCACATGCGGCAAGGTAAACACCAGTCAGAAGACAAATGACGCACGATAGATCAAACAGCGCCACGAGCGGTGGAAGCACAGAGAGATCGATGGCACTTGCGCCAGTAATTACATCAAGGACAAGGTCAATCGAAACAGGAGCCGGGACGGCTCAATACTTTTAAGTAGGTGGTCATAATTTTCTGGGATGAATTGTCTGCGTTGTGCCCCCCCCCCCCCCTTGTACTGTTCTCTGCAACTGCTACATGGCTTGTTATTCCACATCAAACATGAAGAGAAGGTCTATGCAGCACCTAGCATTTTTCTGTATGTCTTGTAGTTTTGTGCAGTAATAATCTGAATCCCTGGCAGTACTTAAGATACCATGTATTCATATGTGCTTTTATCAGTGAACCTGGCAGTTTTTTAAATACATATACTGGTGCCTTGTGATGCTTTAAGCCATTGCTGTTGCTTGCTGTTTAAGTAGTTCATTTGCTTTGCTAATTTTCCTTTCAATATAAACCATTACCATAATGTGGTAGATTTGAACTGCATATTGAGCTGTGTTAAAGCATTCAAAAAGTAAACATACCTAAATATTAACGTATGTTGTTTGATCATATACTAAAGACAAAGGGTGCTTCACATGTCTTTTACTCTTACATTGTTAAGTTGTGAGTAGTTACTTCTCTGCCTGCTTATATTGGAAAAATGGGTATTAGTTTCAACTAAATATTAGTGATTCATTATTGAAAAAATGTGTATTTCTGTAGTAATCTGCTAGTTATCCTTGCTAACTTGTATCATTTGTCACATTTTCTTTTTTATATGTTGTACAATGTATTATGTCAGGGTTGCTAGATGTATTTAACATGCTATTTTATGATGAGGATAGGTGGCATCTCACCATGAGGATGAATGCTGTGAGCTGTATTTTTTTATTTACATGTCCACGGCATTGTGATCATTCTTACTGAGAGTTGCAATCTGTCCTCAATATATTGTTGTTATTCCAAACTGTAATATCCATTGTGAAGTAACTATTTTTTTTCATGCTTTACAAAAACTTTAATATGCCAATGTAATTAAAATTACATACATTCCGATATTTTATTGTGAGCTGTAATAGGCGGAATTAGTACCTAGTTATTTACTCGCCACAAAGAGGGAGTGTTTGTCAGTGACAGACAGCTCTCAGACTTCCGGAGATAAGTGTGTTTGCGAGTGAGGGAGTGAATGCGTCCCCCATCCAAATATTATGGAGGGCATTGGCTGATAGCATATCCTGTTTTGGAATGTCTGTCTGATGCCAACACATCCTCCATGTGGTCAATACAATCTCCCCTAATTCATATTGTTGTTATTTCATTACAAGTTTTCTATTGTTCAGTACATTTATAGCTGTGTTCATACAACTATTTTTGACCTTTGATGACTTATGCATTCTCATTACAAACTTGCCATAGCTTGAAATTTGAACTTTTTAGGGCAAAGGAAAGAAGCCTGAAATAGCTACTGTTATTGCTCCATATCAAGCTACAAGTTCAGAACAACTAAGCTTGCAAAGGGGCCAACTGATAATGATTCGGAAGAAGACAACAACTGGATGGTGGGAAGGTGAACTTCAAGCAAAAGGCAAGAAAAGACAGATTGGCTGGTTCCCTGCCTCTTATGTGAAGTTATTAGGAGGTAGTAACAAAGGGACACCTGTGAAGCATGAAGATACTTCATTGCAGCAGCAGCAGCAGCAGCAGCAGCAGCAACTCCAACAGCAACTCCTACAGCAAACTGCACAAAGTGCATCACAACCTACTGCAGGTAACTAATGCTGTTACACTTTGCTTTAGAATGCCTTCCTACCTTAACTCTCTCTCTCTCTCTCTCTCTCTCTCTCTCTCTCTCTCTCTCTCTCTCTCTCTCTCTCTCTCTCTCTCTCTCTCTCTCTCTCTCTTCCCTGATCCTCTTTCTTCATCCCTATCCTTTTCTTCCCCATTGTTCCCTCTTTCTTCCACTCCCCCTTCCCCCCACACTTTTTTTTGCACCAAGTGAGATTGTAAAGTGACTAGCAAAGTGGACTCGCATTCAAGAGAATGGTAGTTCGTACTGTCATTCAGATTTTGGTTTTACGTTATTTCCATAGGTTAGTTCTAACCCAAACAGATTCTGAGCTATTCTCTAATGATAACACTGTCTACCGGATGTTACCTGAATCTCCCTCCTATGTTCTTTCCTCTTCTCCTCCATCGCCCCCTTCCCACTCTCGCTTGGTTTCGCCCCTTCCCACTCTCGCTTGGTTTCGCCCCTCTCAACCTCTTTCCTCCGTGCCTCTTGCTCTGCTTCTTCTCGCATTTGTTACCACCGGCCCACACTTAGTAACTGCTAGCCCCCTTCCGAGCTGAATCCTTGCCACTTTTGCCCTGGCTCCTTCCAGTAGTTCTCCCTCCTCTACGGCCACCCCCTGTCATCCCCTCTCTCCCTGTTGTGTGCCTGTTCAAAAGGTAAAATAGCTTTGGAATAATAGGGATGTAAACTGCTTTGTGCCTTATGTAAGGAAGGAAATAGAAGTAATTCAGAGGTGGGCTGTTAGTTTTGTTACCAGTTGGTTCCCCTCAACACTTCAGGAATTCAAATGAGAATCTGTGGCTCTTATCTCTGAAGCCACCTTCTTTTTTAGGAACTCTCTTGTAGAAATATAGAAAACAAGCTCTTGCTGCTTAATGCTGACTGGTTCTAGTGCTTTTTGTTTAAAGACTATAAAGATAAGGAAAATTAGAACTTGTTCAGAGGTATGTAGATATTGGATTCCCCTCTATTAAAGAGTGGAAGAGGAAATCATTGGTAGTATTAGAAGGTGCCCTCCACAACATTATATGGTGGCTTGTGGAGTATACCTTTAGATGTGGAGAAGAGTAATAGTTAATATCTACCTCCCCCTCCCCACCCCAGGCTTCTTTCCTGTGTGTGTGTGTGTGTGTGTGTGTGTGTGTGTGTGTGTGTGTGTGTGTGTGTGTGTACCCCCCCCCTCCCCCTTGTCTTAGTATTGCTTTTCAGCAGTTTTGACTCATAGATGTTATTTGTTCTTACTTTCCAGAAAAGGTTAAAGCCTTATACCCTTATTCTGCACTAAATGATGATGAATTAAGCTTTGAGAAGGATGATGTTATAACAATCATAGCAAAAGAGGAACCATCTTGGTGGCGGGGAGAATTGAAAGGACTTACAGGCCTTTTCCCCAGCAATTATGTGGCACCTGTGTGTAAGTATTATCTGCTAACATTGTGTTATTCAAAACAGTATAAAATAGATTAAATATAAATTATGATATTGTATAGAATAAAACCTCATTACATAAGATATAGAAACAATGCACATAAAGATTTTTGTAGAGTTTCTTGCTTGAACACATTGGCAGCTTATATAGTATTTCAGCCATTGCCCAGGAACATCACTGGGTCACTGTTGCAGCAGTTTCGGTGTTAAGTAGCATTCAAATTTGACTTTATTTTAAAGTAGTAGCCACATTTTCAGAGCCACTAACAGTTATTTCTGCTTTGGTGTTTCCAGCACACTAGTGGGTTCTGCTTATCTTATCCCCTTTTCCATCTCTGCCTTAATACCCCACTCTGTGTGGAGATTATTGTGCACTCGTGCTCAATTACTGAAATCACTAAAATCCTATAAGCAGTACATTTAAAGAATAAGACTAATACATACTAATAAATGGAAGCACTCACCAAGAAGTGGAAGATTTGTCTTCAAAAATTACACACACACACACAACAAAACCAAAACAAAATTGCTAGCTTTTGAATTAAGTTTTTTTTTTTTTTTTTTTTTAGCTAGTGTATGAGGACAATGATGATATAATAGTCATAGAGAAAGAGGAACCCTCTTGGTGGTGGGCAAGGTAGGTTACTGGAGTTTAGGCCAAGATGATTACAGGAGCAGAGATTTTCTTGTAATGCTAACTGCTGTCTTTGTGGCTCTGAAAAGTTGTGGAGGGGAGGGGGGGAGGAAGAAGATGCCCCATGTTATGAAGAAACCACTGAATCAAGCATTTAATGATCAGCTGCATACTCTCTCCCATGGTGATCCTCTTGGAGGTTAGCTGGTTGGTAATCAGTTACAGTGATATAAAAATGTGTGAGATTATTGCAGTAGGGATTTTATATGACATGGCTGCTTTTATAGGTGTCCTGATCGCTGATGGTGTAGGATATTGGCCTGCAATAGAAAATGCTGTGAGAGTGGATGGAGCAGGTCTTGTGTTGGATCCCTGTAGCAAAGGATTGGGAGTGGGTATGGCATAGCAGTGGGGTGCGATATTCTGGAGGCTCGGTGGGTGACAGGACACCAATTTAGGTAGGGTGGGAATTTCTTGGTTGGGAAGTCCCTTGTTTCAGGGAATGATTGCAGATAATTGAAATCCTTATGAAGGATGTGGCCCAGTTGGTCCAGTCCAGTGTAGTGTTGGGTGACAAGAAGGTTTAATAGAACAATTCATGTTGTGTGAGGATATGGTATATGGTGTAGGTTTGTGGACTAGGTGTGGGGGTAGTGTCTATTTGTGAAGGTTTCTGTAAGACTTAAGAGGAGTTTTCTTCATTGTAGATGTGCTGTCCATGTTTTCTGTGGCCATGGTATGTGAGAGGAATTTTTTGGTACTGATGTTATGAAAACGGTAAAAATGTTGGTATGTTTGGTGGCTGGTTGGACAGAAATATGGGTGGTGCCATCAGAGTGGAGGTGGTAAATATCTACAAAGATAGCTTGCTGTGTTGAGGAACAGGTGAAGCAGATGTGAGAGGTGGTGTTGAGGTTGTGGAGGAATGAGGATAGTGTCCTGGTCCAGAGTGCAATCGTCAGCGAATCAGAACCAGACCAGTTACGAAGGTTTTCTCTAGGTGGCCCATAAACAAGCTGGCATAGGTAGGTGGATGGCATGTGGGTGCATTGAGTGTGCCTCATATTTGTTGGTACATCTCACCTTTGAAGAATAATGGTTGTCTTAGGTTTATGTAAGGTGTCAGAGGAGTATTATCTACTGGATCCTACACTTCACCACAAGCTTTTCTTAATTCCGCTTGTGGAAACTATTCATACAACCTGTTCTTTGTTACTTTCCTTTTCCTATCACTCCCTCCCAGTTCATGACCCCCACATCACCTACTTTTTGCACCAACTACTCCACTAGCTCTCCTGAACAAGGTGGCCATTGGATTTACATTTTGAAGTTTGGCAGTTCATACCCACCAAGGGCCATCCTAATTTAGGATTTCTGTGATTTCCCTAAATCACTACTGGCAAATTCTGGGATGGTTCCTTTTAAAGGCTACAGTTGGTTTACTTCCCCATTCTTGACAAAACAGTCAGAATGTGTGCTATGTCTCAATGACCTAGATGTCAATGGAACTTTAAACCCCTTATATTCCTTCCTCCCTCCCTTCTTTCACTAACTCAGATACATGTGAATCACGTGCCCAGACTTTACTTCACACCTGTCATCCTTCTTTCTCTGCTTTCCTAGCCTTTCAGCGGGCTACTTTCCCAATCCCTCCCACCCGCCAAAGTGACTACTGCATCACACTCAACCCCCTCTTCTGCTTCCCGCTTTTCTCTCCCTATCCCACCCCAGCATAGCCCACTTATTGAATACAATTCTGCACTGTTTGTTCATGTTTTCTGCTCATGTTAGCACAGGACCATGAGAAAAGAGTAAGTCTGAAAGCTAGCAATTTTTCTTTCCATCTCTGCTTTTTGGTGAATAGTCTCCTTTCATCCTTGGTACTTGAATTCAGCTAGAAATTTCCAATAATAATCAAAGGATATACACTCAGTTTATGGCAGGAAATAATGTATAACCTCATGTTGGTTAGAAACCAGGAATCAAATAAATTTGAAATAATAATAGGAGCATAGCTTGTGCTTACAACAGTCTTGTTACTTCAGGCTTGTGAAAATGTGGGAATTGGTTAGTAAGCATGTTGTATAATTTAACTGACACATTTCAGATTTAGATCATTTATGTAATTAGCTGTACAAATACAATACAGGAATAGAGCAGATTGAAGTAATAGATGAGGGAAAGCAACAATGTGCTTGATGTGCCCCCCCCCACCCCCCCCCCCCCCTTCAACACACATTGGTTACTTAAGTGTTATTAGGATTGCAGGTTTGCATTTGAGAGTGTGTACTGAAATGTGAAATAAGGTATTAGCTCAATACAGCGAAATCCCTATTTTACATTTTCGTGCAGTCCAGACTTATAAAATGCAAACTTAAGGAAAATGGAGAACCAGGGAAAACAAGTACATGTGATTAGGTGTCCAATGTTTAAGAATTCGAAATATTCAGACATCTTAACAGTTTCAGGCCTTTGAAATAAATTAAATGGTGAAGTTGAAAATTTGTGCTGGACCGGGAATCAAACCCAAATATCCTGCTTTGCGCCAGTGGTAGCTTTACCCAATTGGGTACCCAGACATGTTTCCTGTCCTGCACAAATTCTAAATTTAAAACACTTTCTAGAGTGTATTTGTGAATCTGCACGTATATTGTCTGTTGCGGTATTTTCGAAAGAACAGACATCATAGCAATAATTGTACAATATTCATGTTTACATCAGAGCCAATGGTGTGCTACCATGTGTGGTGCAGGACTGTTGTCAGTGCTATTTGTGAGGGATAATAGGAACTAGGTAACCTGAGTCAGTTTGTATTATGCACAGAATGAGCCAGCAGGTGACTGATTTCAAGATACGGAAAAGAGTGATAAGAGATTTTGAGTGAAGAAAGGAGAAGAAGAGAAAAACTATCTTTGCTTCAGTACAGCTTCTGCCCACCAATTTCAAAGAAAATGTTCAATGTTTCAAATACTTTGCATTTTTTAATTAAATCATGAGGGTAGGTAGGTGGTTCAGTTTGTATTTCGAAATGTATTAACACTTCACTTATTTAATTTAATGGAATCTTCTGCCACAAGTGCATGAAACCCCAACACACAATCGCAAATATACACTACTAAACACACCTAACCAGTCTGTTCTTGCATTCTTGTATCTATAAATTCATTCAGTCTTTTCTCTCACTCAGTTGGTTAATTAAAATTGACATACAGTAACTACAAATTCTACATCAGAACATACATTTTTTTTAGATTCCATCATTGGATGCTCAGAAATTATCAACTGGGCTGCAATATGTAGGACTTTTTTTTACCCAAGATAGTTGTCTATGGTTGCATCCTTGTTTGAATCACATATTAAAGTGGTAATGGCTTCATATTATGCCATTACCTGGCCATAGATAGATTTTTCTCTATGTTGTTGATGATCGTTGCTCTCAGTAGCGGCTGGCTGAAATCCCAGCACTACAAATGACAAAGGCAACACACAGAATTGCAGTTCTTTGACATTTTTAATGATTTATAAATGCCCAATTATCCCCATTTATCACCAGCTTACAAGTCTCATTAATTACAACCATTACGATCAAGAACACACATTCCACACATAAATAATAACAAATCTTTTGGAAAAGAAAATAATAGCCTAATTACATTCATATCTATTATTATGTAACAGTGGTATTGGGAGGTTCAGTAATGCAAGCAGATGGGAATAAATCCCAACATACTTTGTTGCAATATGTTTCCTCTTTTTAGAAGATCTGCAATGGTAGTAGTTCTTCTCTATGTCTTTGTTTCTTCGCAACAGTATTTAAAACAATCACTATAGTTCCAAGAGTGCCGTTAACTGTATGCAAGTCCTTATATTAGAGTCAACTTGTTTTAGTATATGCATATTTTCTTCTAGTGAAAATGCTCGGCACATTTTGTTCAAATTTTTATTCATGTCTGAAACAAGATTTTTTGTTACTTGCACTACTCCCAACTGTATCTACGACATTGAAGTTTCAGTAATTAATATTGTTGTTCACTATCTGTAGATAGGTTGGGTGGGAGTAGTTAATTTTTTAATGCTTAAATTATATAAAAAAAAGATCTACTGAGTAAAAATTAATTAGTCATTGTACCACTGTATGAGGTTATTTAATTCTGTGCAATTCCCTTGTTAATGGATATCATCTACCACCTTATAATCGGGGAAAAAATAAAATAGATGCATCAAAAATGCAATGCGTTATTGCGAATATTTCTATCTGTGGTTTACACTGTACTTGAAAAATAATTTCATCTTTAAAAGTGTGTGCGGGCATCACACTTCTGCAGATCATATTTAGTCTGTAGTCAATATTGAGTCCTTAACTTATAATTTTCTGGTTTTCTGATGTATCTCAATATTAATTTATTGCCAATTTCTCCTTCCTGTATTACTGAAATAAGGTGCAATAAAATCAAATGTGATGTTTAGAAAGCTTCCTACATTCCTCCTTTGTGCACATGCAGGAGTTATACCTATCTAATGCCATTGCGCTTATTCACCGAAGCTTATAATCGTGTAGGGCTAAAAAAAAGAAAAAAATTGGTATCTGCCTTCCAGAAATTAGAGGAAATCTGGAAACTATTTTATTGACTTAAGTAAGCCTTTGATATGAATAATGTGAGTTTGCCCCAATTTCTGAGTTGAAAAGAAAACCACTGAAATTTCAGAGTTTCTCTAGTTTTTGAATTCCTCTGAAACTAAACATTTAATCGAAGAAGCTGAGGATACAAAGTATTTAGAATATTAAACTCTGAATCTATTGAATACGAAAACATTGCAGTTTGTTAAAGTTTTAACAAAGAAATGCTATGTCAAAGAATGGTAATTTACACATTTTCCGAAAAACACTCCCTTTCTCCATTTAAAAAGTGCAACACATGACAACTGGCCTGTTTGAACGAAATTTAATAGAAAAAAATGTGTAAAGTTTCAAATTGTGTTTTTAAAAAGTCAGTGAAAGTGACAAAAACCTATTCTCGTAAATAAGTATTACCATTATGTAATTATATGTGTTGTTAATGACAAACATAACTGTTCTTCTTCTAATAGTTACTCTTTTCATTTTTTATCAGTACAGAATATGTAATCTGATTGTAGCAAGATAGTTGTCAGTAGTGACTGGTGCTTCAGATGACTGGGGGTTCACATCGAGTGGGGAAAGCCCCAGTTTGACCCCTCCTTTAGATATATTTTCATTCAAAAGATCTGCAGAATGTCTTACCGTGGCTTGCACTTGCTTTAACTCGAGCTAGGGCATCGACCTACCAAGCTTCTATATTTCACACTTTTGTTCCAAGCTTGAAGCTGAGTAATTTGTTCCTAAAAGATACTGAACCTTGTTCATTTTTCTATGATAGTTAACACCAAGAACACCAGAATATGCACATGAACACTAAAACACAGTAAGTAACTGATTACACTGTTAAGTGACTGTAACAAAATGAATCTGTTATGATGAAGAGATGATCTACCTTTGGGTCACGTGCCACTGTTTCAGAAAGTTAAATATTTGTTACAACAAAGAGTATAAATGTAATTTATCCTCAAAATCGAAACACATTTACTAAAACATGCAAAGATAGTGGCAACTAACAATACAAAAGTCATTGTTGTTCCCTTATAAGTTAAAAAGAAGATTGGGTTGAAAAAAAAAATTGCTTGCAGTCAGTCTCTAACCCACTACCTTAGACAGTTCAGCATGATGTGACTAACAATACGGCTATTCTTGTTAGTTGGAGAGTAGTGACTTCATTATTATTCACGATTGGATCTTCTGAAGGCTTTTACAGTTAATGCGCCTTTAATTTATAGTTGTAGGCTATTTTACCATATATGACTTGTTTTTGATGACTCTTCAATGTGCCAAAAACAAATACGAAAGGTGGATGTTGTCTTCCTGGAGGATTTTTGCATGCACAAGGTGCAGTGCGCAGTAGCTCCATTGTCGTGTTTCAGGACCATTCATGCGTAACAGCCAGAGCTCAAGTAGCCAGGAGCTGGTGTGTCTACCAGCTCCAATGATAATGTTAAAAGTGTCATTTCCCCTCACCCGTCCCTGCCATGAGACCACCCATATGCTGCCTACAGGGGGGTTCAGAAAAGTATTTGAAACTCGGTCGTGTGTGTACATTGCAATGCTGTGGCCACTGCTGTCTATATTAAGTGGCCGTGCTACGACTGGTAGACGTGCTGTCTCGGCAATGTAAAACATTTCTCATGTGATAAAAATACTTTGAATGTGCATATAAAATAATCTGATAGAAGAATGAAACAAAGAATGATAGTTGAAAATCACTTTTTACTTTATTTATTTATTTTATGAAATTACCAAATTAATATTGTATTCAGGTCAAAAATTGGTTTATAAGGATATTAGGAAAAATAAGTGCATAATGTTTATTATTGACAAAGGAAACTGCCAATGCTTCCAAGTGGCTAATCTCTATGGGAATTGGGTATACACCCTAATCTCCTTCTCCCTCTCTTGTTCATCTCCGCCTACCTCCCTCCCCCCTGATCTATCAGCATCACCCCACTCCCTGAACATCTTATCCCACACTATCTGCAATTGCCTTTATCTCCTCCTCCATCCACCCATCCCCCTTGTTTTTGTGCATCTTCTTCTCCTCTCCTTCTGATATAAGCAGTGTTACTGTGAATTAAAAGTAACATTTTCTATATATGTATTTATTTGAACCTTCCATTAGTCCAGCTCCTCCTCAATTCCTCTGGCCATCTCCTCCTGCCCCTGTCTTCTACATATGCTCGTCCCCCTTTCTATTTCCTTCTCCCCGCTACCTATGAAAACTTGCATATACCTGCCAACTTTCGTGGTGAGTAATCAAATAGTGTTGAAGGCTATTGCAAGGTACTGCCTGCAATGCACAAAAACCCTCTCAATGAAAAAATACTGAAATGTGTCCAAACTTTATGATCGGTCTTACTGTGATTGCACTTCGTTTGAATTTTCAAACTTTACTTTGTAACTGTTCCGCATTTTGTCAGAAACCTTTACCAGGACCATAACTAACAAAACAAAAAGAGGATTCCCCCTCTCCATCATCCAGATCATGAGTTGTTATCTGTGGTTTATTCAAAACATCCATAATATCCTATAGCTCCCATGAAATATATTAGTAAGTGGAAATGTCCAAGATGATCGATTATGAAACCCAGCACATGATAGGAGGAAGCAATATTCCTGGAATAAAGGATATGGTGGAGACAGCTTAACCACGGGTAGGGTAAAGCTGTGAGTACCAACTGTGAAGCGCCTTGTATCTCAATCGGTAAAGTGGAACACTGATGAGCTGGTGACTGATGTCTTTGGGGGAGGGGAGGGGGCGCATTAGCAATACGTAGCCAAACAAGAGCTTACTTATGTTTCAGAAAATGCCAAAGCAAAAATATATAGAGAATGAGTGCATAGATAATTAATGGAACAGGACTGAACAGTGTAAGTAATCATTTGGTTGAAAGAAAAAGATTATTATCGTTACCATGAGATTCAAATGTAACTGAATAATGGTGATTTTTTTTTCTTAGTAGCAGGGTATTTGACACTTGCACTGACTTTTTAAGTACACAATTTGATACTTCTGTAACTTTTCTCCTATAAAATTTTATGTCAAACAAGTCAACTGTCAGATGCTGCATGTTTTATTGTGACAAAGCAAGTGTTTTTCGGAAAGTGTGAGAAATTACCATTCTTTGTGATAGCATTTCTTTGGGCAAATTTTGGAAAATTGAGCAAATAGCAACATTTTCATACTTAATAGCTATAGAATTTAATGCAGTATGTTTCTTGTAACCATGTCATTTTCGATTAAATGCTTAGTTTTGGAGGAATTTGAAAACTAAAAACATCTTAAATTTCTGTGATTCTCTTTTCATCACAGCTCAAGCTCCATTCAGAAATTGGGGCAAACTTAGCTTATGTTTATCACAGGCTTACTTGAGTGATTAAAACAGTTTACATTTCCACAAATTTTTGGAAGGCAACAAGGAAACTCCCTTTCTATCTTTTTATTTCTATTATATATAAAAAGTAGATGAAGTTTACTTACCAGGCGAAGGAGCACAGGTAGTGATAGTAACACCCCCCCCCCCCCCACACACCCACACACACACCTAGGCAGACATACTGTAGAAAGCAAAGAAGTTGGACAGAGATACCACTTGAGGCAGAGGCTCTGTCCACAGAACCGAGGCAAAGATGTTGAAGATGGTGGGCAGGAATTTGAATTTAGCGGAGGTTGAGACCAGGTGGGCAGCGGGAAGAGAGAATATGCTGAAGGGCTAATTCCCATCTCTGGAGTTCTGAAAGATTGGTGTCAGTGGGAAGTATCCACATAACCCGGACGGTGTAACGCTGTGCCAAGATCTCCTGGCCATGCACCAAGGCGCGTTTAGCCACAGGGTGATCCTCATTACCAATAAACACTGTCTGCCTGTGACCGTTCATGTGAATGGACAGTTTGTTGCTGGCCATTCCCACATAGAACGCTTCAAAGTGCAGGCATGTCAGTTGGTAAATCACGTGGGTGCTATCGCAAGTGGCTCTGTCCATGATTGTGTACACCTTCCCAGTTACGGAACTGGAGTAAGTGGTGGTGGAAGGGTGCATAGGGCAGGTTTTACAATGGGGGTGGTTACAAAGGTAGAAGCCAGAAGGTAGGGAAGGTGGTTTGGGGATTTCATAGGGATGGACTAGGAGGTTACGGAGGTCAGGTGGGCAGAGGAAAGACACTCTCGGTGGAGTGGGAAGGATGTCATGAAGGATGGATCTCATTTCGGGGCAGGATTTAAGGAAGTCATATCCTTGCTGGAGAGCCACATTCAGAGTCTGGAAAGTATACGGTGACAAGAGGGGCACTTCTGGGGTTCTTCTATGGAAGGTTCTGAATTTGGGGGGATGAGGAAGTGGCTCGGGCAATTTGCTTCTCTACCAGATCAGGAGGACAGCTGCGGGATGTGAAAGCTGTTATTAGGTTATTGGTGTACTAGTTCAGGGATTCGGTACTGGAGCTGACTCGTTTGCCACGAAGACCTAAGCTGTAAGGAAGGGAATGTTTGATGTGGAATGGATGGCAGCTGTCATAATGGAGGTACTGTTGTTTATTGGTAGGTTTGATGTGGACACATGTGTGAAGTTGGCCGTTGGACAGATGGAGGTCGACATCGTGGAAAGTGGCATGGGATTTGGAATGGGACCAGGTGAATTTGATGGGACAAAAGGAGTTAAGGTTGAAGAGGAAATTCTGGAGTTCTTCACTGTGAGTCCAGATCATGAAGATGTCATCAATGAATCTATACCAAACTATGGGTTGACAAGCTTGGGTATCCAGGAAGGCTTCTTCTAAGCATCCAATAAATAAGTTTGTATATGATGGGGCCATCCTGGTTCCCATGGCTGTTCCCTTTAGTTGTTGGTATGTGTGGCCCTCAAAAGTGAATAAGTTGTGGGTTAGGATGACACTGGCTAGGATATTAAAGGAAGAGGTTTTAGGTAGGGAAGTGGGCGGTTGGCGTGAAAGATAATATTCCATCGCAGTGAGGCCCTGGGCATGTGGGAGATTTGTGTATAAGGAAGTGGCATCAATGGTTGCAAGGATGGTTTCTGGAGGTAACAGGCTGGGTAAGGATTTCAGGCGATCGAGGAAGTGGTTGGTGTGTTTGATGAAGGATGGGAGACTGCACATGATGGGTTGAAGGTGTTGGTCTATGTAGGCAGAGATTCGTTCTGTAGGGGCTTGGTAACTGGCCACAATGGGGCGGCCGGGATGATTGGTTTTGCAAATCTTTGGAAGTAGATAGAAGATGGGGGTGTGGGGTGTCGGTGGGTTCGTGAGGTTAATGGAGCCAGGTGAAAGGTTTTGTAGGGGGCTCTAAGGTTTTGAGGATTCCTTGAAGCTCTACCTGAACATCAGGAATGGGATTGCCTTGAAAAACTTTATATGTGGTATTATCTGAAAGCTGACACAGTCCCTCAGCCACATACTCCCGCCGATAAAGTACCACTTTTGTGGATCCCTTGTCGGCTGGGAGAATGACGATGGAATGGTCAGCCTTCAGATCACAGATAGCTCGGGATTCAGCTGCGGTAATTTTGGTAGTAGGATTAAGGTTTCTCAGGAAAGACTGAGAGGCAAGGTTGGAAGTAAGGAATTCCTGGAAAGGTTGAAGAGGATGATTTTGAGGAAGAGCAGGTGGGTCTCGCTGTGATGGAGGAGGAACTGTTTCAGGCAGGGTTCAATTTGAATGATGTCTTGGGAGCTAGATCATTAGGAATAGGATTATTTCTCTTTGTGGCATAGTTATATCTCCAGCAAAGTCTAAGAGTATAGGATAGTAAATCTTTGACAATGGCTGTTTGGTTGAATTTGGGAGTAGGGCTAAATGTGAGGCCTTTGGATAGGACAGAGGTTTCAGATTGGGAGAGAGGTTTAGAGGAGAGGTTGACTACTGAATTGGGATGTTGTGGTTCTGGATTGTGTGGATTGGAATTTTGAGGTTGGGGGGGGGGGGGGAGGAGTTGGGAGTGGGAGATTGGGTAGATGGGAGAGGCTGGGTTTGTGTGCAATAAGAGGAGGTTGAGGTTTAATTGGAGAGTTTATTGAGGGGGAGAGTATTGCCTTTCTGGAGGTGGGTGACCAGGCCATTGGATAGTTTTTTAGGTGGTGGGTGGCATGCTGTTCTAATTTGTGGTTGGCCTGTAGGAGGATGTTCTGAACTGTATGTGTGGATGTGGGAGAGGAAAGGTTGAGGATTTTGATTAGGGATAGGAGTTGTCAGGTGTGTTCATTGGCAGAGTTGATGTGCAGGTTAAGGATTAGGCGGGTGAGGGCTATGGATTGTTCACTTTGGAATTGTTAAAGGGCAGGATGAAAGGATGGGTTACAGCCAGTGATGGGAACTTAGTGTGAGGCCTTTGGGAGTGAAGCCAAATGTCAGAGAAGCCTGAGTAAGTACCACTCATGGTGGATTGTTGGGTACAGCAGATCACAGTTTATGATCACAGTGTACTACTTAACTCCATCACCAAAGGCTTTGTGAACAGTCTTTATTGTGCCACTTATAATTCATTAAGTCACATCAAATCTACATCTACATAGATACTCTGCAAATCACTTTTAAGTGCCTGGCAGAGGTTTCATTAACCACTTTCATAACCTTTCTGTACCAATCCATTCTCTAATAGTGCGCGGGAAGAAAGAACACTTAAACTGTTCAGTTTTGTTACCTGATTTCTCTTATTTTATTGAGATGGTCATGTCTCCCTATATAGGTGGGTGCTAGCAAAGTATTTTCACATTCAGAAGTAAAAGTCGGCAATTGAAATTTCCCAAATAGATTTCACCACAACGAATGACGTCTTTCTTTTAAGGATTTACACCTCAAATTGTGCAATATTTTCATGATGCTTTGGCCCCTGTAATGTATTAAAACAAAACAAGCTGCCCTTCTCTGAACCTTCTCAATGTCTTCAGTCAGTCCCACCTTGTGAGGGTTCCACACTGGGCAACAGTACTCCAGGAGAGGACGCAAGAGTGTAATGTAGGCAGTCTCTTTGTTGGAGCAGTTAGACCTGTGAAGTGTTCTGCCAATGAAACATAACATTTGGTTCGCCTTCTCCACAATATTTTTCCATGTGTTCTCTCCAGTCTAACTTGTTCGTAATTGTACCTCCTAGGTATTTGGTAGAATTTACGTCCTTAAGGTTTGACTGATTTATCGCATAATTGAAGTTCAGGTTATTTCTTGTAGTGGTCAGTGTATTACTTCACACTTTCCTTTATTTAGTGTTAATTGCCAGTTTTTGGACCACGTAGAAATTTTGTCTAAATCGCTTTGAAGTTTCATTTGATCCTCTGTTGACTTCACTAACCGATAAACGACAGCATCATCCGCGAACAGTCTAAGGGAGCTATTCAGATTGTCTCCTATATCGTTTATAAACACAAGGAAGAGTAGAAGGCCTATAACGCTTTCCTGGGGAACGCCAGATATCACTTTGTTTTTACTCAATGACTGTGTCCTTTCTGATAGGAAATTGTTAATCCAATCGCACAATTGGGGCGAGATTCCATAAGCACACAATTTCAGTAGAAGCCGCTTATGAGGTAGTGTCAAAAACCTTCCAGAAATATGGAATCGATTTGAGATCCCTTGTCGCTGGCACTTATCACTTCTTGTGAATAAAGGGCAAGCTGCGTTTGGCAAGAGCGATACTTTCTGAATCTGTGTTGACTATTGGTTAATAGGTCGTTCTCTTTGAGGTAGTTCATAATGTTCGAACAAAGTATATTTTCCATAATCCTACTGGAAATCAATATCAATGAAATTGGCCTGTAATTTTGGGATCACTCCTATTGGTTTTCTTTAGTATTGGAGTGACCTGGGCAACTTTCCAGTCTTTGGGTACGGATCTTTCGCTGAGTGATAGGTTGTATATGATAGCTAAGTATGGTGCTATTGCATCAGCATACTCAGAGAGGAATCTAGTTGGTATACAATCTGGCCCAGAAGATTTGTTTCTGTTTAGTGACTTAGTTGTTTTACTACTCCGGGAACATCTACTTCTAAATTTCACATTCTGTCAGCTGTTCTTGCTTTGAATTCTGAAGTGTTCAGTTCATCTTCTTTGGTGAACAAACGTCAGAAAGCTGACGGTAGAAAGAAAATGGGACAGTCAAGCAGAGTACAAATGTAGAGTCAAGGTAAATCTCACTAGGAAGAAACGTAAAATCGAGTAATTTTTATCTTTGATCTTATGGATTTTTCGCAGGTGCTACAAATTTATGGCGTAACATTGCAAAAAACAGAAAATCAAAGTTGTACTTTATTTGGAAAGGTCATTGTATGAGCAAGTGTTTGTGCCATTTTAATGAAAAAGGACTGTTGATTTTTTAATTAATTTATTTATTTATTTTTTTTTTTCCTAGTAATTGTATTTTTCGTTATAGCATATATGGATCTAGGATAAAAAAAATTGAAACGATAAATTATTATTTGTAAATATTCCTGTGAAGTCAGTCTTGAGTAAGTTTTAAAAGTATTAAAATTGCATAGTTTTTTGTTATGAGAATTATCTCCTCCCAGTGGTAATTAAGAGCTCAGTATTCCTTATATAATATTCTCAGGTGAAAAAATTATTACTGTGAAAGTTCCATTTTTTGTGGCTGTTTAATAAGAATTATCATGTAAGGTACAGCATGTTTGTTCTTCTGAAAGAGAATTGAGCTTTTATTTTGCAAGTAACTGAATGTCAGTTTCATAGTACTTTTCATGTTTCCAACCAATTTGTCGTGAATATTTAGCGAAGTATCAGGAATCTTATAGTTTGTTAGCATTACCAGGATCGAACTGTTGTTTCTTCTGTAATGTATTCAATTAATCTAGCTCTACTGTTTGATTTCAACTGGACTATTAGTTTGTACAACTACTAAAGATAAAGTTATGTAATTGCAATGTAAGAATAGCATTAACTAAAATCTCATGTTACTTTGCTGTCATTGTGAGCAAGGAAGATTTTGTATGAAAACCTCTGTGTTAAGACACACCATTCTTTGAGTGATCATGATGATTAAAATTGTCTCCTAGCTATTTAAACTGTGATATATTTTCTGGGTAATTGTCTTCCAGTGTCATACTGTGACTCCTTCTTTGCGTTGTTAAGCAGAAAAGAACATTGGCTGAACCACAAACTCGGCATCCTTATTGCTGTGCAGTGTAGTGAGTAGTCCCTCTTGCTTGTGGTACTGAAATTTTCAATTCATACGAAACTGAGGATTATCAGCATATCAGTCACTGCAGCTGGAACTGTTGCTGTGTTGCAAACAGACGTGATAATAAAAAAGAAATGAAACAAAATATTTAATACTACAATTTTAAAATTATATAGTTTGATGGAGAAAGGGCCTTTGTTGGGAATATCAGAAAATAGGCAAATGCAATTGAGCATAAGTAATCACTTCAAATCTGTGTAAAGTATAGATGCAAAAAGAAATGCAAGAAACAATTAGTGACTTTTGTTGTACTTTCTTAGTCCTCGATATATTGATGCTTATGTCATAATTTGTTTTTGAACATTCCATTCTTGCAGTCTTCTCTTACACTTTGAGTGCTCCCAAACTAGTGTGTGAAGTCACTTCCCCTTTATTCCAGCCCCTGAACACGTTTTTCCACTCATTTTGCATGTTTTTTACCTACCTCTTTCTCCTGGCAAAGTTGCTGCTGAAAATTGATTAATTTTTTATGTTTACTACAATCTCCCGCCCAAAACTCTTGTCTGCTGAAATTTGTGTTCATACTTTCTCCTTAGCTTTTACCTATTTTACTTTATCCATTGAGGAAACAGTTAGGTATAAATATTCTGAAAACTGGATAAATTAGGGTTCTTACAGAGTGAGATGCATAAGAATTGTTTTATCTTGCTTTATTGGGGAGTGGAACAGGGAAGGAACCATTAGTAACATTACAAGGTCCCTGTGCCATGCACTGTTTGGTGGCTTGCAAAGTATGTATGTATCTATGTATATGCAGCTGCTACTACATGGCATGTTATCACGTGTAATTTCATAATTGGAGAAGCACACTTCAGCACAGACAGTGACTTCAGCATCTGCTGTTTGCAGAACGTGTCAAAGACTTTAGGGTGAAGACTACGCAATGCTTGATAACAGCAAACTGCTTTTCATGAGCTTGATCTCTCATCTCTTTACATTGCCATCAGACCACAAGGGGGGGAAAAAAATTGCACTGACGTGTTTTATGGCCCACTTTAGATATGTAGTTTTATAAGTTTTGGACCCAAATAATAAAAAATTATGGTGCTAAGATTACGACACTATTATTTTGATAATATCTATGCACCCTACACGTAATATTCTTTCTGACCGTATTTTAACAAACAGCCAAAATTATATGATGTTTGAGTTTAGCTTTGACAGACATACTCTTTTTTGAACTTTTACCTCTTTGAACTATCATTGTAATATCTCTCCCAAATTTTCATTATATTTTTCCGTTAAAATACTATCAGCTGTCTTGCCTTGGTAATTCAGAGTTTATTTTCTTTGCCTGTACTCGTTACGAATGACTGTAGGCTGGAACGAACGTAGCGTACATTTGGCGTTCGGATGAGTGACTATAGCCTGGATGGAACGCAGTGTACATTTGGCTTTCGTAAATCAGTCTCATGACATCTCTCGTCCCCAAAATCTCTCTTGTGTACGCCATCTTGCTTTCTCTACTTGACGATTTTGTTATTATAACTCAAGCATTGTCATTTTAAAGCAATGGCGCACTGAAAATTATCAAAAACAATCGTTCTTAGGACAATGAAGTATAACCTAATATTGGTTAGTTAGTTAACACCTGCCATCGGTAGTTCGAGAATCACGGATTACTCTCACAGCTGTTGTTCGCCATAGCGTAATAGGCGAGGAATTAGTTTGTGATGTAGGAACATGTTACACGGTGGTTCAGAACTTGTTAGGGCGCGGTTGCTCAGCGCACTCGGTCAGAGGATTGCCGGCATGGATGGTAGCTCGACGCCCTCTGTAACAAGAGAACTGAGTTATCTGAAACGATCAAAATAGGACAAAACAAACGAACGTCTACAAAGTACCCATTCAAACCGACGAACCAATTGAAAGAGGGAGAACGAAAGACAATTCAACTAATACCTTCTGAAGAGAAGGCCTGCGCCCTGCCGTGCCATGTCGTATGACACAGAGTAGGTCGCGATCGCGTAGCTCACTGGCTGGCCGCTGTGAGGTGGTGGGCTGTGCCCCATCAGCCACGTGACGTGGCACGGCAGTGCACAGGCCTTCTCTTTAGATTGTGTTGGTTCAATGCCAATAAAAAATTGAGTAAAATTCTCAACGACCAACCCAGAACAAATTTGAACAAACGACTGCAAAGCATAGATTTCACTGAGGAAAAAAAACTAATATATATAAAACCACCACTGTCAAATTTTTTGTCCCGCTTTATTTTTCCTCTTGCTTCCTAAGAGGTTTTCGCACACTCTTATTAACAGAACACAACTATATTTTGCAAGATTCTGAGTTGTTCAAAGGTAACAGCACTTTCTCTGAAAAGATCATTTGTTCTGTTTAGGGAAAGTGCCATGAAATATGTAGCAATGCATTGTAAACATAGACTTCTTTAACACATGTATATAAACTGGAGAGATACTGTTGTAAATGACGTATTGATGTTACTAACTTTGTATATGTATTGAGCACTAGAGTTATGTGGAATTCAGTCTTACCACCCTTATTCCGCTTGTGATTTTAGCTGTAAAGGAAAACATAATCGTGGTTTGAAATAGAATATTTGCTCTTTATTTTAGTGCAGAACTGTGTAACGTGAACTAAGTCATATCTGAACTACACGAAAGGTAATACCATCTATGTTAAAAGTGTCCATAGCAACCATGTCAAAGACAAACATTTTAGTAGATGTATTGATTCTGATTAATGACTTTCAGTATAGCCCACAAATAGTGAATAAACTCTTAGAAAAAATGAACAAGATAATTGGTTGCAATGTATACACTTCCCTTCAGTTTGATTAAGGAACTACACATTCCACAGAAATCTGGGACTTTCTTTATATACGAAACTACCTGTATAAGCACTTTGTGCAGAATGTTCATTATTACACTATCCTCCCAGTTTACGTGCATATGCTTTAGAAGACCATTGTTCAATTCGTGGTTACATATTTAACAGCATTTTCACGAAATAAAACAAACAAGCATTTTAGAGGAAGCGTTCTTACATAAGCACAACTCTATAAACATGGAAGAACATAGCTCTATTTAATTAGTGTGTCTGAAACCCTTTCCAGGGGAGGGGGGGATTGGTAGTGGCGGGTTCCAAACCACTGACCTTCAGCATCACAGACCAATGCATTGCCCACTACGCTATGGCTAACACTTATTAGTTGCGTTCTTTAATCTTGTACTATTAATGGCTGTTGTTGACTGATGCTAATATGGCATTTATCATATGAAGAAAGACGTGTTTTTCTTAATTCTTCAGTGCGCCATTGCTTTCAAATGATCATGTGTAAGTTACAATAAGTAAATCATAAAATACGCAATGCAAAATGGCGTATGCCAGAGGGAGTTCTGGGCGAGGAATGTTGTGACATCTCTGAATGGCTGGTTTTCGTTAATTCAATGTAGGGTGTCAAATCTCCGTTATTTTTGCAAATATCTCTCAAACGATACGAGATATGGAACATAAGGGAACAAAGTTGTAGAGAATTTTCCCCTCTACCAATTAGGTTATTTAATTTTCCTGTCAGATGAATGGTTCGTTTGAAATTATAGTTATATTACAAACCGCTTTTTTAGTATTACCAGCGTATTTTTTGTGTGAAAAATTTGAAAAAGGGAGGTTCTGGTCTCTGGTGGCCTACAATTATGTCTGTAAAACCTGGTGCTGATCGATTGAATGGTTCGTCTTAAAAAATGGGAACATGTTACGAACAGACAGAGACAGACAGACAGATGGACATCCTAAAATTGCCGTTATTTTTCGAAATATCTCTGAAACTATACGAGATATGAAAAAAAACATAAGAGAGGAAAGTTGTAGAGAATTTTCTCATCTACAAATTCGGTTATTCAATTTTTTTCAGATGAATTGTTAAGCCATTATTATTTAAATTTTGAGCTGTCAAAAGACGGTCGCAAAGACCAACTTTTAGTGTTACTACCATAACCTAAAGTGGGCCAATCACAAATAGTAGTTCGAGAAGTGTTTCTTACAAATAAAGTACCTTTATACAAGGTACATTGCATTGTCAGTGAGGATGTGCTATGAATTCTTTAAAGCAAGAACTCTTGAATAAAAGAATGTCTTGATTACAAAATTTTTATTTAATGACGCATTTCGGCCGGTTAGTGCATCTTCAGCTATCTGACAAAGAAAAATGAAACAGAACTTACAATATTTACCTGTACCGTAGAGTAGGTCATCAACTCATTAATACAACATGTCGGTATTGGTACCGGTACTGCCTGGGACATCATACAAGGTAAATCTTGGAATATAAATATTTCAATAGCCATTCAGTTCCACAATGTATCAATTTGTTTTTAATGGTCAATGTTACCACAGATACAGGGATTATGTATTATTGTTTCTGTAAGATACCGTGTGACCCCATTTTAATCTAAACACCCTCTATCACAGTGTAGATAAAACATTAGTAAGGTACCGTACATTATCACAATTCCTTATTACCAATTTCAGCATTGTTTTGTAGCTAAAATCTTTTTTGATATAGTGTCATGTAAATATTGTAAGTTCTGTTTCATGTTTCTTTGTCAGATATCTGAAGATGCCCTAACCGGGCAAAACGCGTCATTAAATAAAAAGAAAAAATTTGCAATCAAGACATTCTTTTATTCAAGAATTTGAGTTGACACAATTCCTGTACCACACCATGCAAAAATGGAATGGGAAGACCTTTAAAGCACGAACTGTTTTGACTCCCATACAAAATGTAACTCTTTGGGGCCAGTGACTTACAATAATTTCAGGCTCTGAAGACCAATCATTTATGGCATTATTAAAATTTTAATGGAACACTTAGGTTTATTATATCTTAAAGGATAACACTTTGAAAAACACCAAGCTTCAAGGTTGGTTTATCATTTTTATTTTATTTCACTCATACATAGACTACAAATTATGGAATAGCAATGGCAAAAGTATAATTCGCCTTAAAATAATTACGGGAATCTGATAGTCAATCAGGAGTTTGTAAATAATCTTGCGTTGTGTGCTTTCAATGTGTTATTGCTGTATATTTCTGTAGATCAGATGACCTTCAGATAAGGCGAGCTACAAATTTTCATCAACATTTTATAGTTTAAGCATATATCTGGCCTATAAGACGACCCCCAAGTTACCGTGTTCACCTGAACGCAAGCCACACTTTTTTTCAGTTTTCAAGATGTAAAAATACGCATACAGCTTAGATTCAGAGGCAAAGCTTCAGGAAGTTCCAAAAAAAGCAACTAGAATTAGTTTTCGTGATAGGTACATCTGGATTTCACCCTTTGTTGCAGTGTTTGCGGTCTGCTTTTGAACTTTCGTGCATGTAGTGCTACGTTGTATCCAATTGTGAAGAAGCGTGTGTTTTTTACACCGCGAAGTTTAAGAGAAGAGTAATTTCTTTCACCGAAATGACATTTAATCGCGCCAGTGCATATATTATGTGGGTGAAAACACATGAAATTCCCTGAGAACAGAAGATAAAGGATGTCAAAGCAAACCGAAATTGTTTTGTTTAGCTCCGAAATTTTTTAACAATTTCACTGTTCCATACATAAATATACGCTAATCGTTTCACTATGAGTCTGGATATATTGAGAAATTATTTTTGACAAGTGACATTGTAAAATCAACTGCATTGCAAATAATTAATTAATTCTATTCCTGCTTTATGGCATATAGGTTATTGTATGTACCCTTGGCAGTTCAGTAAATTAGTAAAGCTTGTGAAGTGATATTTTATTTTTTAATTATGCAAACCTTTGTTTTCGTAAATCTTTTCTCCACAATGTCTAAATTTCAATCTAATTATTTTTGTACCATCGTATAAGACTACCTCAGATTTTGGGGGCAATATTTTATGATTCATCTATCGTCTTATCTGCCGAAATCTATGGTACATACACTAAAAGCATGACACTTTAGAAGAGAATGGAAAAATATAATAGGAGAGTTCAGGTTGGAATTAATAATATTGTAATAAGGACAGTTTACAACTCACTGCAAAGACGTGGCGACGAGCTGCAACAGGCACATACAAAAGACACACAATACAACAGTTTCAGCTATCGACCATGGCCTCCTTCAGAAAATAGAACACTCACGCAGTCACACAGGCACACAACACAGTCATACAACCATCACTTCCTGCTGCCACACTTCGAATCATGCTCTGTTGCATGTAAATCTGAGAAGAGACGGGAGGGGTGAGGAGAGGGGATAGAAAGGTTAGTCATGGTGGTGGGGATGGGTACAGCACGGCCTAGATGGGAATAATGAGATGCAGCTTAGGAATGGAGTGGGGAGGCAGGTGCCCATTTATCCTAATGGACAGCTGGTTGGTGGTCCTGCCAATATAGAAAAAATTCTATATTGGCAGGACCACCAACCAGCTGTCCATTAGGATGTATGGCCACTGCCAAACTGTGGCCAAAAACAAGGTGGACCACTCTGTGGCACAGCATGCAGCAGAGCACATGCTTGATTACATTGGCTGCTTTACAACCCGGGCCCCATCTGGATCCTGGATATTTGTTTGAATTGACAGCCTTGAGTTTTTTGTGATTTATTGGATAACCAAAATTTAACAGATTCCTTGAAGTGTTCATTGGCTAACTTCACTTTTTCACTTGTTTGTGAAATTGTGGCAGTTTTCAAACCATATATATAAGCTTGTCTAAATCATTTTGTAATTGGTTTTGATTCCTGAAGACTTGGCTGCAGATGACAGCAGCATCAGTAGACAATCCAAGTGAGCTACTCAGATTGTCTCCTTTATCATTTATAATAATTAGGCCTAGCAGGGGACACAAAGGGCCAATGAAAGAGTGCACCTTTCTTGTTACTTCAAATTATGAACTTTTTTTCAAAACACACTAAAAAAATTTGTAAATATGTTAATCACTCCTTCCAATTACAGTTACAGTAATGACATTAGGCATCTAAGAAATCTATACCTGAAATTCATTGTGTGACACGTTTCTTCTTGAATTTCGCCAACAACTAATTCTATTTTCTTCTTTACTGTGAGGCATGGATGGAACAGGATTTATCGACATACACCAATGATTTAAGATACCCCCAAAGAAAAAAGTCTCAAGGAGCTAAGTTGCCTGACCTTGTGTGCCATTGCTGTTTAACATTTCACAAAATGAGGCAAATTAGGAACCACTCTTGGAGCAATTGGATTTTTTCATGGGCAGCATGTGTTGTGGCACCATCCTGCTCAAACCACAATTCCTAAATGTTCATTCCAATGGAATAAAGCTACAAAAACTTCCCAGTATCTAAAGGTATCTGTTTCCATTAACTGTCAAAACTTGTCCTGCTTCCCTTTTTAAAAAACAAAGCAGGCTGGGGCTCATAATGCCATGTGCCCGAAAACTGTACTTATAATGTCACTCGTTAGGAATGCATTTTCTTTTCTTGAATTATGCAAGGATATCCTAATCCCCAGTTATGGTAATTCTGTTTTATTTGCAAATTAATTTAAGTGGAAATGGAGGTCATCACCAAAGAGATTTCATTCCCAAAGTCATTCTCTTCCTGTCATCTTCTCAGAAATCATTTGCAGAATTTCACCCCATTTGAGTTCATGGAGCATTTCTGTGACACTCGCGCATTGGTCGAACCTACCAGTATTGAACCTAGCTGTTCGTCTCTGAACTGCTTCCATGTCTTCCTTTAAATTGATCTGCTGTGCATCCCAAACACTTGAGCAGTACTCAGAACATAGTCATACTAGTGTTTTGTATGCAGTCGCTTTTACAGATGTAGTACATCTACCAAAATTCTCCCAATAAACCGAAGTCAGTTGTTCACCATACTCACAACTGCCCTTACATGTTTGTTCCAGTTCCTATCACTGCAATGTTAGGCCTAGAAATTTGAACGACACGACTGTATCAAGAAGCTCACTACTAATGCTGTATTGGAATATTATGGAATTGTTTTTCCTACTAGTGCATCACCTTACATTTTTCTACATTTAGAGCTAGCTGTCATTCTTCACACCAACAAGAAATTATGTCTAAGTCACCCTGTATCCCATTACAGTCAATCAGTTTTATATATAGAAAATGATAGCAGTCCTATCACATTCATCTGGGGCATGCTAAAAGACACCCTAGTCTCTGATGAACACTCACTGTCGAGAACAACATACTGCATTCGACCATTTAGGAAGTCTTTCAGCCAGTTACAAATCTGTGAATCTATTCCATATGCTTGTATCTTCATTAGCATTGTGGAACTGCGTCAAATGCCTTTTTGAAACAGAGTAGAAACCAATCTGCCTGTTACCATTCATCCATGGCTTGCAAGATGTCATGTGAGAAAAGGGCAAACTGAGTTTCACACGAACAGTGTTTCCTAAACCCGTGCTGATTCATAGAAAGAAGCTTATCCATCTCAGGGAAATTTACTATATTTGAGCTGAGAATATGCTCCAAAATTCTACAGGATACTGATGTCAACGATATTGGCCTGGAATTACGTGAGTCAATTTCTTTTACCTTTCTTATAAACTGGAGTAACCTCTGCTTTTTTTCCATTCTCTAGAAACTTTGCGCCAAATTCAAGATCTGTGATAATTGCAAGCTAATTCCACAGAACACTCTTTGTAAAACCGAACTGTGACCTTTCCAATAGGAAATTAGAATATCACCTAGGCTCACAATTTAATTAGAAGCCATATGTGAGGATTGTTATTGAAAGCCTTCTTAAATTCTATAAATATGTATTTAATGTGTTAACTTATTGTTGAAATCTCTCATTACTTCATCAGAATAAAAATGTGTTGTTTTTCTGAGTTTGAGATGACTGTCAACAGTGTTGTCTTAAAGGTGATTCATAGTGCCGAAACACAGCATTAGTTCTACTGCAATCAATGTAACAGACGTGGGTTAGTAATTCATTGGATAGCTTGTATTTCCTTTCGAGAGTGCTGGTGCAACCAGTGGAAAATTTCAATCTTTAGGTACATATCTTCATTTAATGGTTCTGCATAATACTGCTGAGATAATTTCAATTTGTGCATGTGTTTCTTAATTTTATCAATTTTTATTCTGTTAGTGATTTGCATAATTTCTAACTGATCTATTACATGCATTACCATGCAACTGTTGCAATATTATCGAGGTAAAGAAAATGTAAAGTGTGTTTACCAATTTCATTATAATAACCATCCTCCATTTCTACGTTTGTGTTGTTTTCTCCTAAAGTTAATGTGTCACTAATGCAGAAGTTGTTTTGAACTCCACAGTGTTATACTAGATATAGTCATTCAATGCAGTATCACTGTGCCTTTCCCTGGTTGTTGGACTAAGTTACCAATCTAGTTGTATGGGGACTCAAGAGTTTAGTGTAGGTGCAAATAATGGGGCAACTCTCTCTATCCCCACATTAACAGACATTTCAGTAGGTGAAAGAAGTGATAGGTGACCAATGAACAAACCCTTGACTGTCACTTTGGTATATCAGTAATCATTTTTCTAGCTTTTTGTTTCATAAGTGTATTGTTGAAGCCATGTATAATCTTCTATTTGTTTAAAGACCTAAATCTTTTCATAATTTTGTTCTTCAAGCAAAGCACCTATTTTGCTGCTTCTCTAATTCCCCCCCCCCCCCCCCCTTTTGGCAAAAGAATTTCGCTGTGTGCATTTATTAATATTTCAGTTGGTAGTTATTCTTTTCTGTACAGTATGTCTACAGTGATATTTGCATACATCAGACATAATTTTCATTTTGTTATAAACTTGTATTTCAAATACTTACCTGTTATTGTTAAATCTTTTTTGTCATGTTATATTTGGTGTAGATGGACTGTATTGTATTGATTGTAATTGGCTGCTGTTGGACACTCATATAACTGAAAAAACTTTTTATTCCTTCATTGCATATATTCTCAGTTCTTGTTATAATTCCAACTCCTTACTCTTAAAAAAACTGTAATGTATATGATAAACAGCTAACTTCTTCATTTACATTCTTAATTTGATTTTAGTCCGTGTTAAGTGTTGCCATGCTCTCCTTGTTATTCTCCAATATTTTTCAAGATGTGGTAGTGAGAGGCAGTGAAGAAATACGATAATTGTAGAAATTATTAATTGTTGGGTAGTTAAGAATTGAACTATATGGCACACATTTCGGCATACATTTCACCTGTAACTGTTTGGAATGGACAAAAGCAAAACAGAAAGACCCGAAAGGCTGTTGTGGTATTAATCTAGACAAAATTAGTGTCCATTAATGGCATTATGAAAAAGATAGTGACTCATAGAAGAGGTGTTTTAATCACAAACACAATAAAAATATTACTAAACTTTTAGCCTTAGGACAAAAGGTTCTTATTCAAATAGGTAAAAGATTAATAGCTTTTCATGGTGTCTGTCTTATCACCACCTGTATGTGGTGAGTAACAATCTGTGTGTCATATTTGTTGTTCCATTCTGGATGTCTCATTGTGTAAGTTGATTTAATAAAACACTAAATCTATATTTTACACATAAGTATTATAATGGATAGTATAGCAGTCAGCTCAAGAAATTTTCACTTAAGTTTTTCAGCATTTTCTGTTCAGAGACGCCTTAATTTTTCAAAATGTCACCAAAATCTTTGTATTCATTGCCCTTGTGGTTTGATGCTGTTTATCATTTAGTTATATCATCTCAATAGCATTTGACACATCAGCAGGGGGTAAAATATAGGAAATGAAAGATTACAACTTGTACAGAAAACAGACAGCAGTTACAAGATTTGAAGAGCATGAAAGGGAAGTACTGGTTGCGAAGGAGATATTTAGAGATGGAATTAAAGTTCATGGAGAAGAAATAAAAACTTTGTGATTTGCTGATGACATTGCAATTCTGAGTCAGCAATGGACATGGAAGAGCAATTGAATGGAGTGGACAGTGTGTTGAAAGAAGCATATAACATGAACATTAACAAGAGCAAAACAAGTGTAATAGAATATAGTCTAAGAAAATTTTAGGTATTGAAACAATAAAGATGATAGATGAGTTTTGGTACTTAGGCAGTAAAATGACAATGATGGTTGCAGTACAGATGATATAAAATGCAGAATGAGTAGTAGTGTGTTTCTGAAAAAGAGAAATTTGTTGACATTGAATATTGATGTAAATCTTAGGAAGTCTTTCTTGAAGGCATTTGTGCCAAGTGTTGCCTTGTACAGTAATGAAACATGGATGATACAAAGTTCAGACAGGGAATGATATAAGCTTTTGAAATGTGGTGTTACATGTGAATGCTGAAAATTAGATGGATGGATCGCACAACTAATGAGGTGGTACTACATACAATTTGCAATAAAAGAAATTTCTGATACCTTTACTAAAAGAAGGGATCTATTGTTAGGACATTCTGAGACATGAATGAATCATCAATTTAGCATTTTAGGGAAGAGCTTTGGGCAAACAATCGCATAGGGAGACCAAGAAATGAATACAGTAAGAAGGTTCTAATGTATGTGGGTTGCTGTCCTTAAGAGGAGTTGAAGAGCCTTGCTCAGTGTGAAAGTATGTTGAAGATGATAGATGAGTTTTGGTACTTAGGCAGTAAAATGACAATGATGGTTGCAGTACAGACTGGACTGAAAACAACAAAAAGATTCAGGCTACTGGCAGGATTGTATTTTTTAAATTCTGAAATGAAATATTGCAGTCTCTGTAGTCTTAATTTACCTTGAATAAGAGGTATGCGGAGTAAAGTATTTTGTTTCATAAGTACATAGGTAAACTTTGAAACTTATATTTTGAAGAATGGAAAATACTGGTCGGAAAGTCAATAACAAAGGTTAGGTAACAGTTTAACTGTAAGGATAATGCTGAACTGCACAATGACATTCACACAACTTAATTTTTCAGCTATGGCGTTAATCAGAAAAAGGCACACACACACATTCATTCAATCACTCAGATATAATTGAAGTGCACATGACCATCTTAACCACATTTGCACTTCAGTTGTCTGAATGACTGTGTGAATGTGTGTGTTTCCTTTTTCTAATGAAGGCCATGGCCAAAAATTTGTGTGGATGTGATTGTGTATTTTACATGCCTGTCTGTGGCTCAGCTGTTTTGTATTTACAGCCAGTTTTTGTACACACACACACACACACACACACACACACACACACACACACACACACACACACAAACAATTTTGCCTGTAACTATTACACCACTTTTTGTTTCACAGTTAAATTGTGATGTTCTTGTCGATGTGTTAAATTCTGTGAAAAGTGGATTCCTCAGTTTGTTCAGTATTTTCCCCCCCTTCTCTTATGGGCAGAATGATTTAGTGTAACCTTTTCTTTAAAAATGCTATAAACTTTTTCTTTGCAATTAGATAATCCTGGTTTCTTTTCTGTCCATTGTAGGACTTTGCAAGCGCACCTTGTCTACAGGTTGTGGACCCACTCAACATTCAACGCATCTGTATTAAACATTTGCTGAAGTGGAAAAAAAAGTGTGAATGAAATATACTAAATAGATTCCTGCTAATGGCTGTAATTTTACTTCTGTGTTGGGAAAATTTCTATTAGAAAGTGTTCTCCCTAATATAGTTTTGTAATTTAGTTACATGAAGATTAATGTGTTATATGCAATAGAGAGAACATAGTGCCACAGTTTTCTTTGGTATACAGAAATTCTCTCTAAAATAGTATACAGTTTGTTGCTCAGCAAGAATATGTTAGCAGTATTCTTTGCCCCAGTTTTATTTTTGGCAGCAGCTTTTTAACCTTTACCTCACTTATATATTTTCTCATTATTTGTAATCCTGTAGAAGCAAAGAAAAATGTGTCTTGCTATTTGTCTTAGTAATTGTGATAGTTTCGCATGCCCTTGTTGCACCTTCATTAATTTTTTCAATAATGTTTTCATTTTGCATGATAGTGGGTCCCCACCTATAGTCAATTGTGTGTACGCATGTCCATCGCCATGTGGTCCTTGTTGTATTATCTGCTTGTAATTGTTTTGTTTATATATTGTGTATATGTATCATAAACATTTCTTCATGCTCCCAATGACACACTTTCATTAATGATGTATTTGACTTTTGCAAACTCTTATTTGCCACATCATTCTTCAGTTTGAGTTACTGAAGAAGTTTTGTATTTATTAACAGTAACATCTACTTTTTATGTGGCAATTATATTCCATAGTTTCTAATAATCTCACTCCCACTAATAAATTATTCAGGAATTCCTGTTAAATAAGAGAATTGAAAGGTGTAAAGTGATTTATACACATTCTTGTTGCCTAGTATTTTGACTATTATGTTTGAAGTATTTATTGCAAATTTTATGAAAAGGGATGCCCTAGTCACTTTCCCATGTGTAGTTCACATTTGCTGTAGTTGATTTCACAGCTCCAATGCCCAAACTAACTCCATTAAAGTAGTAAAAGACCAGTAACATGCATGGAGTTTTTTTAATTCACTACTGCTCATTTTATTTTGCACTGATAAACCATTTTCGATGGTGTTAGGTAAAATTGTTTCTCTCCAGATCTGATATAGCCTGCTTGTAATCATTAATCCTTCTCTTTTTGATGATTCTTTATAATTATCTGTGATCTCAGTCATCTGTAAAATATCATGTTAGTTTGTGACCATGCTGTTACTTCCTCTTTCCTATTCAAGTTTGTAAATTTTTTATACCCACTGCTTATTTGTAATATGTTTAACAGATGTCGCTCATAAATACTCAGGACATTTGGGCAGTGGCTGTAGTATAGTATGTTTCTGTAAAAATTCAGTTGATAATACTAAATGTCTTCTGGCTGAAGAGTAGACTACTGAGTGATAAAATGTATTGTTCCTTGTATTAAAATGACTGTGAAGTAAATACGCTTGATTAGCACAGTCTCATGGTTGTAGCTTACCTGACTGAAGGAGATGTATGTATACACAGATAGATCTGACTATTCGTAGTTGTACATATTGTGTTCCAATATTTATTAATATACATGTACTTTAGTTGCATAAAGAACCATATACATATATGTGTGTGTATGTATATACACATTACAGAGAGAATGTGTTCGTTGAATCTCATTCGTTTTTGATGTTATGTAGAACAATTTGTAACACAGAGTTTAAATTGTGTTGTGTACACCATGTTATTGCAGATAACCTATATAAATTATACAGACTATCTTTATATTAAACACTGCACTTGCCATAAAATTAAAACTGTGAAAAAAAGTCAGTGTAGTGATTAGCAGGAATGGATTATTCTCCAGTTATTGCAATCCACTGAGTAGATATTGTATACTCCCTTTAATAAGCCACAAAACTTGCTTCCAGAATCCAAAATATCTATGTCTGAAATTCATAAATTGTAATTTGTTTTTCATGGATCTGAGCCACAATGTGCCTCTGATGTTATTTAGCCTGTTGTACTGCTTCTCTCACATGAAGGGACTTGATGTAAATTTAAGAAGTTCACATTTTGTCTGCACTAGGAGGTGCATAAGTGGCTGAATTTAAAATTATATGAACAAAACGTTTTAAGTCTTTTTACAGTTGGTTGCTAAATATAAATTTTTAATGTAGTTCCCTGTACCTGCAAGATAATTATGACTGCAATTACTGCCTACAAAAAATCTCAAACCATTTTTTAATTTATACTTAAAATAGTCTTGCCCTTCAGGTATGGAGAAATAAATTTCAGATAACATATATACTGCTTTAAAATATTTCTCTTGGTTGATTTCCACTAAAGAGATTGATTGGTAGTGTTATCTAATGAAGATCTGCTGAATCTTGCAGTTACAGGATATATCTGAGTTTTTAGTAAATTGTTCTCTGAACAATTATCTCCAGAATCTAAATTTATTTGTTCAGTTCTCTCACCTTATAAATTAAATATGTATGCAAATCACATTGTTACTGTTTTGTATAGCTGTGATTATTTTTTGTTATTTTTTTTTCAATTTTTTAAATAATCTATTGACATACAGTCCAATTGTTGTTAAACAAAAATATTACTGTTATGATCATTGCTGTGAATGAAATGTGCCCTTACAGGTAAATATGCTCATCATTGGATGTAAATGTTGTAAGGGAAAATTTTGAACATTCATGTAATTATGGTATGTTATTAAATGTAAATTGTGACTTTTTTAAACAACTAATGCATATCAGAAAAGATTAATGTGTAAGACTTGTTATGTTTGCCATGAAGTTTGACAAATTTGTGTAAGTCAGTTGTGCCATAAAACAGCTTGTTTGTAGAAAGTGCTGCATTTACAGTTTACATGAAGCTGAATGGATGATAAGAACAATGAGAACATGTCTAAGTTGTCCGGCCATTATTTTCTCTCTCTCTCTCTCTCTCTCTCTCTCTCTCTCTCTCTCTCTCTCTCTCTCTCTCTCTCTCTCTCTCTCTCTCACATAAGGCCATACTTGCCATTTCTCGCTATCTGTTAGATAGCGCCCCTTTTGATCAAGATGCTACATTTAAGTGCATGTAAGCAAATCAAAATTCCGTATCAGCATATGACAAATAAATGTTGTTAAAAAATTACTTCAACTGATTTTTATGCTTCTTAAATACTTCTTTCTTACACTTACTAGTTTTATTCCACATAAAGCCCTCTTCTCCCCCAACCCATCCACCAAAAAAAGTACACTTTAAACAGCTGCAAAGCAAATAATTACTATAAACTTTTTAATGGTATTGCATTTCACATAAATGCTCTCATATCAGTAATGGCTATAAATGTTAATAACATTTTATGGTTCAACATTTTCTTTTACTATTTCATCAGAAATACCCACTGATTGGTTATCAGTAAATGCTTTAATGAACGGGAGAACTGGAGCTGCTCCTGAATGCCTCTTCAAATGCACCTTCTAAGCCATTGTTTTACATCTGTGTGTTAGATGCTTTGAGGCTTTTACTCTGAGAAGTGATAAGAAAATCTACACCACATCTTGAACTGTTTATATCCATTTGCCTGTTAGCCAACAGATTAACTTTCACTGTACTGTGTTAATCATCCATGTGTGTCCTTAGCCCCTAAATTTCATGGCACTGTGCTAATCATCCATATCCATATTTTCCTCCATATGAATCACGGTGGATCTTATCAAGGAGGGGGTGGCTTAATGAGCAACAATGATACAGTTAGCAATACCAATAGTCAAAGACAGCAGAAGGGTATCTGTGGAGAGGGCAACATTTTGTGGTTCCTGAAGATGGGCATCATTAACTACTTCTGGATGACAGGCAGAACTGACCATGTAATATTTAACACATTCGGTACGGTCACCAGTGCGGGCCGCTTACACCTGTAAGCACGCGTGTGGTGACAGCTGAAATCAGGACTAATCAGGATGATGCCATGTGGAGAAATGAAAATGTACTTTTTTTTCTCAGATGAGGTCTTCAAATTGTAGATCCCATAATTACATAAAAAGTTTGGAGTATTTAAAATATGAAATGGATAATTTGAAGCTATCGTGAACAATAAGATGTATGTAATTGCAGGAAGAGTAAGCTTTTTGGTTGAGTGAATTAAAGGTTATAATTACAAAAACAAATACATCCACTCTTGAACTGCCACTAATAATGAATAAAAAGTAGAACTGTGAGAGTGTGACTGTGAACAGCATGATGATGAGTATGTTGGCATAGCAAAGACAGACATAAACAAACACCCATCCTGACACTAAAATGCATATGACTACTGTCCTGGAAATGATGCACGAGTTTGTTGTTGTTATGGTCTTCAGTCCGGAGACTGGTTTGAGGCAGCTCTCCACCCTACTCTATCCTGAGCAAGCCTTTTCATTTCCTCATAAGAACGGCAACCCACATCCACTTGAATCTGCTTACTATACGCGTCTCTTGGTCTCCCTCTGCGATTTTTACCCCACACACTTCCCTCCAATGCTAAATTTACGATTCCCCGATGTCTAAGAATGTGTCCTACCAAGCGATCCCTTCTTTTAGTCAGGGTATGCCAAAAATTCCTTTTCTCACCAATTCTGTTCAGTACCTCTTCATTAGTTATGCGATCTACCCACCTAATCTTCAGCATTCTTCTGTAGCACCACATTTCAAAAGCCTCTATTCTCTTCCTGTCCGCACTGCTTATCGTCCATGTTTCACTCCCGTACAAGGCAACACTCCACACAAATGCCTTCAGAAAAGACTTCCTTACCCTTAAATTAATATTCGATGTTAGCAAATTTCTCTTTTTCAAAAATGCTTTTCTTCCCATTGCCATTCTGCATTTTATATCCTCTATACTGCGACCATCGCATGTTATTTTACTACCCAAGTAACAAAACTCATCTACCACCTTCATTGTTTCGTTACCTAATCTAATTCCTTCAGCATTGCCTGATTTTCTAAGACCGCATTCCATTATTTTTGTTTTGTTCTTGTTAATGTTCATTTTATATGCTCTCTTCAACACACTGTCCATTCCATTCAACTGCTCTTCCAGGTCGTTCGCTGTCTCTGACAGAATTACAATGTCATCAGCAAAACGCAATGTTTTTATTTCTTCCTCCTGAACTTTAATCCCTATTCCAAAATTTTCCTTGCTTTCCTTCACCGCCTGCTCAATGTACAAATTGAATAACATCGGAGAAAGGCTACAACCCTGTCTTACTCCCTTCCCAACTGATGCTTCCCTTTCATGCCCTTCGAGTCTAATAACTGCGGTCTGGCTTTTGTACAAGTTGTAAATAACTCTCCTTTCCCTGTATTTTATCCCTGCTGACTTCAGAATTTGAAAGAGTGTATTCCAGTCAACATTGTCAAATGCTTTCTCCAAATCTACAAAAGCTAAAAATGTAGGTTTGCCTTTTCTTAATCTATCTTCTAAGATAAGACGTAAAGTGAGTATTGCCTCCCGAGTTCCTACATTTCTCCTGAACCCAAACTGATCTTCCCCGAGGTCGGCTTCTACCAGTTTTTCCATCCTTCTGTATATAATTCGTGTTAATATTTTGCAACCATGACTTATTAAACTGATGGTTCTGTAGTTTTCACACCTGTCTGCGCCTGATTTCTTTGGAATGGGGATTATTACATTTTTCTTAAAGTCTGAGGGCATTTCGCCGGTCTCATACATCCTACACACCAGGTCAAATAGTCTTGTCATGGCTGTCTCTCCCAGATACTTTAGTAGCTCTGAGGGTATGTCATCTACTCCTGGGGCCTTGTTTCGACCTAGGTCTTTCAGGGCTCTGTCATATTCTTCTCTCAGTACAGTATCTCCTATTTCATCTTCATCTACATCCTCTTCCCTCCCTACAATATTGTCTTGAAGTTCATTTCCTTTGTAGAGCCCCTCTATATACTCTTTCCACCTTTCAGCTTTCCCTTCTTTGCTGAGAACTGGTTTCCCATCTGAGTTCTTGATATTCGTAGAGCTGTTTTTCTTATCTCCAAATGTTTCTTTTATTTTCCTGTAGGCGGTATCTACTTTTCCCCTTGCTATACATTCTTCTACAGATTTACATTTGGCTTCTAGCCACTCCTGCTTAGCCGTTTTGCACTTTCTGTCAATCTCATTTTTTAGTCGTCTGTACTCCATTTTGCCTGTTTCATTTACTGCATTTTTATATTTTCTCCTTTCATCAATTAACTGTAGTATTTCCTGTGATATCCATGGATTTTTTGTAGGTCTTGCCTTTCTACCTATTTTGTCCTCCGCTGCCTTCATTATTACATCTCTCAATTCTACCCATTCCTCTTCTACTGTTTTATTTCCCCCTGTTTCTGTCAATTGTTGCCTAAATCTCCCTCTGAAATTCTCCAGAACTTCACTTTCCTTCAATCTATCTAAGTCCCATCTCCTTATTTTCCTACCTTTCTGCAGTTTTTTCAGCTTCAGCCTACAGCTCATGACTAACAAGTTATGGTCAGAGTCTATATCTGCCCCTGGGTATGTCCTGCAGTTTATAACCTGGTTCCGGTACCTATGTCGTACCATTATAAAATCTATCTGATACCTTCCGGTGTCTCCTGGTCTCTTCCACGTATACAACCTTCTTTTGTGATTCTTAAACCACGTGTTTGTTACAATTAAATCATGTTCCGTGCAAAATTCTACCAGGCGACTTCCTCTTTCATTCCTCCTGCCCAGTCCATATTCACCTACTATTTTTCCTTCTCTTCCTTTTCCTACTACCGAATTCCAGTCTCCCATCACAATTAAGTTTTCCTCTCCCTTAACTGTCTGAATAATTTCCTTTAGCTCCTCATATATTTCTTCGATCTCCTCATCATCGGCAGAGCTAGTTGGCATATAAAACTGTACTACTGTTGTCGGTGTTGGCTTCGTATCTATCTTGACAATGATAATGCGATCACTGTGCTGCTCATAGTAGTTTACCCGCATTCCTATTTTCTTATTCATTATCAGTCCTACTCCTGTGATACCCCCAACTGATTTTGTATTTATAATCCTGTACTCACCTGACCAGAAATCCTGTTCATCCTGCCACCGAACTTCACTAATCCCCACTATATCTAACTTCAACCTATCCAGTTCCCTTTTTAAATTTTCTAATTTTCCTACTCGATTAAGGGATCTAACATTCCACACTCCGACCCGTAGAATGCCAGTATTGTCTTTCTTGATGATCACATCCTCCTGGGTAGTCCCCGCCCGGAGATCCGAATGGGGGACTATTTTACCTCCGGAATATTTTACCCGAGAGGATGCCATCATCATATGTTCATACAGTAGAGCTGCATGTCCTCGGGAAAAGTAATGGCTGTAGTTTCCCCTTGCTTTCAGCCGTTCGCAGTAGCTGTGTGGCAAAGCCACATTAGCTGATGTTACAAGGCCAGCTCAGTCAATCATCCAGACTGTTGCCCCTGTAACTACTGAAAAGGCTGCTGCCCCTCTTCAGGAACCACACGTTTGTCTGGCCTCTCCACAGGTACCCCTCCGCTGTGGTTGCACCTACGGTACGGCTATCTGCATCGTTGAGGCACGCAAGCCACCCCACCTCGGCAATGTCTGTGGTTCATGGGGGTGGGATGCACGAGTTAGGATGGAAATAATATAAAGAAAGCTGTTATTTGTTGGCAATGAGATGTATTTGAGCAATTTCTTTCACCAACTTTCTCTTCCAAAAGTGAACCTACTTTGTGAGCACCCACTTATATAGGGAGACATGATGATCATCATCATAAAGTAAGTGAAATCAATTCGAAAACAGGCAGATTTAGGTGTTACTTTTTACCTAGCACACTATTAGAGAATGGAACTGAAGAGAAATATCAAAAACCATTCGATGAACTCACTGAAATGTACTTCAGTGTGATTTGCAGAGTATTTATGTGGATGTAGATATCTCCACAGATGATGAACATACTGAAGAAGGGGTTTGTGAGCTGATAAAATATCAAGTTAATCAAAGGAGTAAATTTATGATGGGTGACTAGAATTAGGTAGTAAGAAACAAAAGAGAAAAGAACAATAGAACATGGAGTGGGTATAGGAATGGAAGGAGAAGCTGCCTTGTAAAATTTTAGACTTTTACATGATTTAATAATTACAAACTCTTGCTGTAAGATGTGTAAAAGAAGGTTGCATGCATGAAATGTTCTGGAGACAAGAGAAGCTTTCAGATAAACTATAAATGGTAATTCAGGTATTTTTAACTAGATTATTAACTGACTGTTATTAACTGTTTTGTTAAGTACTATAGACAACCACCAAAGAAATAATGGAACAATAACAAATGAAAAAAGGTATTACCTGGGTAAATTGAAAGACCAGAAGCTGTTGAGAACTTCAAAGGGAGCATTTGGACACAATTCATGGATACAGTGCTAAAGTACAATCAAATACAAATTGGTAGCTGTAAGGGATGAAATTGTGAAAGCCGCAGATCATATGCGGCACTGAGAACAAGTGTGGACTAACCCACATTTATTGCCATGTTAAGTTACGTGCATGTAATGATGCCTATGTGAAGTATAAAAACCCTACAAAACCACATATTGATCTCAGTGCTTCATATGTGCTTTTGTAGGATTTTTGTACTTCACATAGGCATCATTTCATGCAGGTAACTTAACACTGCAACAAATGTGGGTGAGTCCTCTCTTGCTCTCAGTGCCTCATATAGCAAACTAGGAGAAGTAGAAATCCTTACAAATCACAAGAGCTATTGTTTTTTGCTGACGAAAGGAGAAAATACAAAAATGAACCATTCAAAAGCTAATACCCATGTCATAAAAACAGTGGGATGATAGTGTTGGTCCTTCCTCTGTTTAAAATCATGCAACCCAGTATGCTGCGACAGCTTGCTCAGAGGTTTTTACATCAGTAGTGATTGTAGCTTTGAGTACCAACTCTGATACTAGACAAGTTTGTCTGTTTACATTTTTAACGTACCATGTGCCAAACGAAAACATCTAGCCATTTTTATATCTTTACATTCCATGTTTTTATGAGGCACACTTGGAATGTTATAAGTAATGAATAGTGTCATCTACCTGCATTATGGACACGGCATAGGATTAGATAGTGGAGAAGTAAGCAGCACAACTCATTGTGAGGCACACTTTTTCTGGCTCCTCTGCTGTGAACTCTTCAGCTAGGTTGAATATACCAATAATGTTTTTAAACGCCTGTCAGATTCTCAGTAGTTACCCACACAAAAAGAGGTCATAACAAACACTGCTGTTGGCATATACTTTTCTGTAGTAGGCTTCTACATGCATCTAAGTGGGACATCAGACAGTAAACTTCTCGTATATTCATTTCACAAGTTTGCCTGTCATAGATGATTAATTGTGCAATTCCAAGTGTTCAATCATTGTTGTTTCTATTTTATTGAAACAACTTGGGAGGAGATCCAGAAGCACACTGTTAATTTTCATACTTGATTTAATTTGGCAAATAAAACAGCACTTCTCCCACTATGCAACAATTGCCAGTATTGCTGTTGTAAAAATGACTAATGTTTAGTGAACACTGTAGTTGTCCATTGTATTTTAGATTATTTGTTGCAAGGTGGTGGCACAGTTGATTTCTGCACCAGACGTCTCAACCTGCACTTGCATTGCTGCTGGTGGAGGACTTAGGTCATTGATGAATCTCTTTTTACTTTACAAGGCTGACCGTTAATCTCTGTATACAAAAGGCAATGTACCGACAGACTGACTGACTGACTCATCATCGCTCAGTCCAAACCATTGAAGATAAAAACTGAAAATTTGTAGAGGGTATTGATCTTACTCTGTAGGTGTCAATATAAGAAGCGATTTTTGGGTATTCCATCCGTAAGGGGGTGAAATAGGTGATGAAATGTTTTTTGAAAATATGTTGCTATGTAGGCTATTTTGAAGCTAGAACTAAAAAAATTTTAATTTTAATTCAGGGTTTGAATTTTAAAAACAATGTTTTGGCATTTTTTTTTTTTTTTTAAATTCAACCAATAAGGGGGTAAAATAGGGGACACAAAAAAGTGCTTTTCGAAAATATGTTGCTGTTAACTTAGATTTTAAGCTATAACTATGAAGCTTAGGATATGGAATCTTGGTCAGAATTTAAAAAAATAAAAAAAATAAAATAAAAACAAGATTTCCAGTATTTTTGGAAATTCAACAAGTAAGAGGGTAAAATAAGGGATGAAAAATTCTTTTTGAAAACATGTTGCTATTAAGAATATTTTGAAGCTACAGCTGCAAAATTTGATATTCATATTGTTGGTTGGAATTTTTAAAAAATACGTGTTTCGTTATTTTTGGAAATTCAAACATCAAGGGGGTTAAATTGGAGAGGGGGTGTTTTTTGAAAATCTTTTGCAATTAAGGTAATTTTGAAGCTACAACCACATAAATTGGTATATGTTTTGTTGGTCAGAATTAAAGAGACACATGTTTTGGAATTTTCAGAAAATTGATCATTTAGGGGGTGAAATAGGGGATGAAACATTTTTTGAAAATTCTAAGCCAGTTTGGAACCCAGAATTACAAAAAAATATTTGCATACTTGGTTGGAATTTAAAAGACACATGTTGGGGCATTTTTTGAAATTCAACTATTAAGGTGTGCCATAGTACAAGTTGTAGATTTACAAGTAGTAAAATCAAATGTCTGTAAATCTTAAGAGACTCAACTACGGGGTCATCAGTTCCTAAGGCTTACAAACTAATTAAACTAACTTAGACTAACTTATGCTAAGGACAACACACACCCATGCCCGAGGGGTGAATCGATCCCCCGACGGCGAACAGCAGCGTGTATCGCAGCATGGCGCCTCAATATGCATGGCCATTCTGCCGTGGCTACAAGTAGTATCACAACATTTTATTATGATAGTACTTAAGCGATACCTATGAAAATTTGTATTAAGAGGGAGAAACAACTGGTGCAGACCAACCAACCTATGCATGGGAAGCAGCAGACGTTAAGATAGTAAACATGGAAGACACAGATAATTATAAATATCCAGAAACAATTAAACACAATACCACTGTTATTCATTTCGGGTTTCCAGCTGGATCGTTGAGTCATTTGACACAATACCACTATTCATAAATTCATTTGTGGCTGCTATGGCAGCTACAAAAATAGTTACTTTCTCTTTTAGACATTCCAAAAGTGTAAAATGGATAAGCAGGCATGGCTAGAGGACAAATGCAAAAGTGTTGAAACATGTATCAGTAGAGGAAACACAGGTGATATCTTTGAGACAGTGAAACAGCTTTTGAAAGAAAGGGAATTGTGCTCATCTGACAGGTCAAGGAAAACTGGAAAGGATTATATTGAAGGGACTACATAAAATAAAGATTAGGTGAAGTAAATAAAGAAAAGTTGTAAGATATGATATAGCTTGAAGAATTTGATCATACTCTGAAATACTTGTTTAGACAAGATCCTTGAAGTAGATGCCATTCCTGCAAAATTATTGAAATACTTGGGAGAACAAGCTATGATAAAAGTATTTCATTTGGTGTACAAGTTGTATGAGAAGCAAAATACCATCAAGACTTGAAGAATGTAAGAATTCCAAAGTAGCTAACTGTTGGCATATATTACTGAACTATCACAATGGCCACAAAATAATTGAAGAACTGTGTACATAAAAGTGAAAAATTTTATGCAAAGAAAGCTTTTGAAAATGATTGCTGGATTAAACTATTAAAAAGTCTGACGATAATAGGGATCTACAACTTGTACTTACATCAGACTACATTATTTAAAAATACCTGAAAGGGAGAAAGTAACTAAGAAAAGCGAATTACTTAGTCCCTATTTTACTGAATTTGTACATTGAGCAGTCTGCAAAGCAAACGAAGCGTAAGTTGGGATAGGAAATTAAAGCTTGAGATAAAATAAACCCTTGCTTTGCCGGTGACATTTTACTTCTGTTAAAGCTGGCAAAGGAAGTGGACAGAATGGGTAGCAGCTTGACAAGAAGTTACGTAAGTCACACAAAGATGAAAGGTAGTAACATTAATACAGGTGATGCTCAGGTAAGTAGATTACAAGATGTACTAAAAGTAGTAGATTAGTTTTTTATATTTGGTTAGCAAAATAACTGATTATGGTTAACATAGAAAATACACAAATTCAGTCTGACAGTAGCAATGTAAGCTTTTCTGAAAAAGATGCATCTGCTCACTTTAAAATAAGTTTAAGCAAGTGTCATAGCTTTGCATGGAAGACCAAACCTGAACAACAAACAGTCCAAGCAAGAAGGGAATAATCTTTAAAATGTAATGCTATGGAAGAATGCTGAAGCTTAGCTGGGAAAATCAAATGAGTACTGGTAGTAATAAACCAAAATGAGGAGTGAAAGATTCAACAGTTCTTTGGTAAAGATTTGAGTTAATGATGATAGTACTATTGGAAATGAATAGGTGTGTATTTTAAAAGACCAATATGGTAATGGTTGTATGTATGCAGAGTAAGTAGGAGCCATGTATTATGTTAAATACCTTCTTCACATACTGGTGGAAGGCTGTATTGAAACTGTGATCTGCGTAGTAAGGGTAAGAAGATACAAAATAAGGCCCAGTGCAATTGCTGATGTTTAGAGAGATTAATAGAGTGGCAGGTCTTTCTAAATATAATAACTACTAAAATCACACTAAAGAACTGTCAGTCAAGTGTTAAATTCACAATAAACTCTAAATACCCATTTACAATAAATGTGTTTTGAGCCAATCTGTGTCTTCTGATTTTCTTATTCTGTTCACAGATATGCATGTTATCACTTATAGTTTAGAAGTTTATTTAGAGCTTATATTCTATTGTATTCTTTTGGAGTAGTTTCTCTATATTGAAGGGGAAGTTCATGAGTGAAAGTAGAATTATTTTTAGGATATTTTGGGGTCACTAAATGTTAGAAGATATTTGCATTATTTGTATTGTTTTTATTCTCAGTAGATTTATTGAGAAAAGAAAATCCAGAATATAAATAAATCCCATGGTAAAAAACTGCACATGACTTGTGTACATATATTTAATTATTTCCATATGACCAAAATTAAAAGTTTACAAATAGCATGAAAATGGTAAAAGAAAGTTCTAGTTAAACAGAAGTAATTGGTAGAGTTAAAATTGTAGAGCCAGTTGTCACTTGTGGATTATGCATTTAAACTATGGTAGAAATTGATTTCTAATCATTTATTTATTTCTCTTGATGAAATTTGCACTGAACCCACATTATTTGGGCTAGTCACAGACCATATATATAATAGGAGACTTTCCTGGTGGGGAAAAATATGTATAAAATAAAGATTGTTTTACTTACCCAAAGTACAGGCTCGTCGATAGAAACATAAAACACACACAAAAACACACAATCATTCAAGCTTTCGCCACCGCTGGCAGCTTCTTCAGGAAAAAGAGGAAGGAAGATGAGGAGAAAGGGAAGGATACGGGTTTTAAGGAAGTGGAAAAGGAGTCATTCCAATCCCAGGAGTGGAAGGACTTACCTTAGGGGACAAAAAGGAAGGTAAACAAATACACACACACTCACACATATCCACACGCAAACACACCTAGGGGTGTGTGTGTGTGTGTGTGTGTGTGTGTGTGTGTGTGTGTGTGTGTTTACCTCCCTTTTTGTACCGTAAGGTAAGTCCTTCCACTCCTGGGATTGGAATGACTCCTTTTCCACTTCCTTAAAACCCGTATCCTTCCCTTTCTCCTCTCCTTCCTTTCTCTTTTTCCCGAAGAAGCTGCCAGTGGCGGCGAAAGCTCGAATGTTTTATGTTTCTGTCGATGAGCCTGTACTTTAGGTAAGTCAAAAATCTTTATTTTAATGTTTTGAATAAAGGAATACAACTGTGAATAATACTCAGTCAAGAAAATGATCATCTCTTCATTCAGGGAAAATTGCAAGCCCCCTTTTTTTTATCAACAAAGAATGGAAAAGGAAAAGTTTACATTTAGCTAGATCTGGAGAACTGAGTGTGTGTGTGTTTAACCCCCCCCCCCCCCCCCCTTCTATAAACTATCTTGAATGCTGTTATCGAATTGAGTTTCTTCACTGTGTCAGCCTAGTTAATCAGTTTTCAGTGATATGAAATAAGTGAAAACAATCTCCTTTGACAAATTCTAACAAAGGCCTGTCCATTGTATCTGAACAAAACCATTACATTACTCATTCTTATGAATTCATGTTGCTAAACAGGTTTATTTAAAATTTTGTAGAAATTTTTACTACTGTTATCAATCCACGCTTATCTATGCCACAAGGTCTAATATTAAATACAGAATGTTTTCAAAACTGAGAGGATAAATAACCTCAATTTCACTACTTTAGAATGGTGCTTATGACTTCACTTTTGAAACTGACTGATGTGGGTCAAATTGAATTACCAATTATTTGTTTGTTTTAGGTCTAAATATGAAATTTTGCAGATTTCCCTTGACAATAGCCAAGTCAATATCTCGCACAACCTGATTACTTAAGGATTTGATGCTGTTACAAATATGATATTTAGCCCATAATTAATTCATGTCATTTGAATATGTTACAAAATTTGTAGTTGTCATTTATTTATAAACATTTGATAAATCTGTTGAACAGAACACAAGAAAGCCTGTGTTCACAGAATTTGTCAGATTGCTTTAAACCTTAGTAAATTTACAGAACATGTATCTATTAAGGAATATTTCTCATTCTGAAAGCTTAAGATTATTATTTTTTTTGTGCACAAGTATGCACACAGTGACAGTTATTGAACTACATGAGATAAAATGTAAAGTAGTTACAAACTATGGCATGCACACACTTTATTTAACTTGTAAACATAACTACAGATAATAAATACAATTATGGTTATTTAGCCGTAACCATTTATTTCCTAGTGCTAATATTTTGGCTGTACATCATTCCGTCATCGTCAAAAAGATACTGAAGGCTAGTAAACTGTTGGCTTAGTGTTCCCGTCCATCTTCTAAACAGTGTAAGCATGAACACTCTGCCAACAGTCTCCTAGTCTTCAGTATCAGCCCAACGATCACTGAACGATATGCAGCCGCTATAGTAGTATAAGGAAATAAATGGTTACAGCTGAATACCTGTAATTTTATTTGTTATGAAATATGCTGTGAAAATATAAAGGTTCACATCAGTACAGGCACTCGTATTTTAGTTACGACATGTTTTATATCTGTGGCGTTGATGTGGTGTAGATGAATAGCAGAAATTCTGCATGACCCACTGAAGTGTCGGAACATTTATGCTATTTTCGAACGGCTGCTTTCAGCTCAGCAATGGTTTTTGGATTATTGTTGTACATTTTATCTTTAATATAGCCCACTAAAAGGAGTCGCATTTGGAGAATATTGCGACGAATCAAGGCCCGTGCCAGTGGCCTCTGGATAATCCCAGAGCCAGAATGCTGCCCTCAGAGTGTTGCTCTAGGACATCAAAAGCTGTCCTGCTTCATGGGATCAAGCTCCGGCTTGCATGAAATACATCTTTTGAGATCAGAGTCACTTTGAATAATGAGGATAAAATCATTTTCCAACACTTTCAGGTACCATTTGGTAGTCATCATGCTATCAAGGAATATCACTCTGATTACGTATTATGTGACTGGACTTTGCACACCATGCAGTCACCCACTGAGAGGGAAGAGATTTCCCTATCACGATTCAGTGGGGTCTCTCCATCCCCCAAATTTGTCAGTTTTGCTTATTGACAAACTTTTCCAGATGAAAGTGGTCTTTATCACTAAACCAAATCATATTCATATCAAAGTCATGTTTGTCAATTCTGTGGACAATAGTAGTGGCGAGCATAACTACTTTTCCATGGCCCAGGGACATAAAGGCTGATGGGTTTGAATTTTGTATGGGAAAAGGTTTAGGTCTTCTTCTACAACTTGTCACAGTGTCTCCTGGTTGATTCCCACCTGTTATGCAGTTTGTCTGATTGATTTCCTGGGGCTACTTTGAAACAGAGGGTGTGTGTTCTCAATGTTTTCAGGCATTTTCATCCATTTCCGATGACCAACATTGACATCACAAACACTACCCATTTTCTGAAACTTGTAACTCATGTTCTTGATTGCTAACAAACCTGGACCAATTTTCTTCAGCTTGAACCTGGTCTCAAACTTCCTTTGAGCTGCAGCTGGGCTGTTATTGCTGTTGTAGTAAGCTTGCTCAAGTGCTACACACTCAGGCAAGCTGTACTGCAATGTTTTCATGTGTAAAAGGCCGACATCAATATGGTGTGTGTGCGCATGTGCATACTAATTTCCACCATGCAGCATGGCCAAACATGCAATTTGATTGTCCAAACTGTTCAGATGGTATGACAGTTTTATTTCATATACTTCAATAATTGTTTCCCTGTATTTTGTAAGTATTGCATTTGTACTGTTGCTTGTCTTTCTCCCCCTTTTTTCTCATAAAAAACTGTTTATTTGTGTTAATTAAGAAGTTTAATGTAAAATTTCTTATCACTATTGTAATTTCATTTCATAACTTTTATCTTTAATTGGTCACACACAACTTCATGGAGTCATGTTAGTTTTCAATTACAGAAATATCTCAGTTGAAAGAATATTTCTGCTTCACAGATGGTGAAATATGATAGACCATTTTGTGGAGAAAAAAAAAAAATACAAAACCTAATATAAACTACAGATTGCAGATTCTTTCCTTTCTTCCTTTCACAGCTAACTACCACATGAATAAGACAGAAAGGAAAAGACAAGGATACATACAAGAACTGATTGATACTGAACAGGCATATATTGATGATATGTCTGTAGTCCATGATGTGAGTATATTACTGCTTCATAGGTCATGTTGAAGCATTTATTTTGCATTCCTTTTTCTTTTGTATATGATAGTTTTAGTTTTATTGATTAAATAATTGTTAGAAAATAATGTATGTGTATTTAATAATAGGCTGTGTGTGGGGGGGGGGGGTGAGGGGGGGGGCACTGGGTGGAGATATTTTCTGCAATACCTAAGTGCTAAAAATGAAAAACAGTTGTCATAATAATGTTAACTTTGTTGTAACTATACAGTATCTGAAAGAAAAGATTCAGGAATATATGATAACATGAACATTTGATGCCTTTTTCTTTGCTGTGCAGTACTCTAATAATGACAAAAAAATAGTTTTTATAATTAGACATAACTGTCTTGTAAGGAGCGTGATTAAAATATAGGCTTATATGTATTTGATTTCAATATAGTAGTCAGCCCATAGTCAGTAAATTATAGAAAGTTTACATGACTAGTTTTGGTGAAGCTAAATTAAATACCATCTGCAGTTGTATATGTATTGACTCAGCAAATATTATATAAACGAAAATTATAGAAGGAAATTTTATATAAATAATAGAAAATGGATGACTTACCCAAAGGACAGGCTCGTCGACAGACACAAATAAAAATCACACACAAGCTTTTGCAACCATTGGTCGCTTCTTCAGGAAAAGAGGAAGGAAGGAAGGAGAGGAGAAAGGGAAGGATACGGGTTTTAAGGAAGTGGAAAAGGAGTCCTTCCACTCCTGGGATTGGAATGATTCCTTTTCCACTTCCTTAAAACCCGTATCCTTCCCTTTTTCCTCTCCTTCCTTCCTCTTTTCTTGAAGAAGCTACCAGCAGTGGCGAAAGTTTGTATGTGCGTTTGTGTGTGATTTTATTTGTGTCTGTCGACCAGCCTGTCCTTTGGGTAAGTCATCCATTTTCTGTTTTATATACATATATATTACTTAATCAGTGGGAATATGTAGCTGAGGGACTGCGTCAGCTTTCAGACAACACTACCTACAAAGTTTGTCAAGACAATTCCATTCCTGATGTCCAGGCAGGGCTTCAAGGAATCCTCAGATCCTTAGGCCCCCTACAAAACCTTTCACCTGAGTCCATAAAACTCATGACCCCACAGACACCTCGCACCCCTACCTTCTACCTACCTCCTAAGATCCACAAACCTAATCATCCAGGCTGAACCATTGTGGCCGGTTACTAAGCCCCCACAGAATGAAGCTCTGCCTATATAGACCAACACCTTCAACCCATTATGTGCCGTCTCCCATCCTTCATCAAAGACACCACTTTCTCCACCACCTGAAATCCTTACCCAACCTGTTACCTCCAAAAACCATCCTTGTAACTATTGATGCTACTTCCTTACACACAAACATCCCACACACCCAGGGCCTCACTGCGATGGAGTACTTCCTTTCACGCCAACCACCTGCAACCCTACCTAAAACCTCTATCCTTATTACCCTAGCCAGCTTCATCCTAACCCACAACTTCGTCACCTTTGAGAGCCAGATATACCAACAACTAAAGGGAACAGCCATGGGAACCAGGATGGCCCCTTCGTAAGTAAACTCATTTATGGGACACTTATCGGAAGCCTTCCTGGATACCCAAGTCTGTCAAACCAAAGTTTGGTACAGTTTTGTTGATGACATCTTCATGATCTGGACTCACAGTGTAGAAGAACTCCAGAGTTTCCTTTCCAACCTCAATTCTTTTGGTCCCATCAAATTCACCTGGTCCTATTCCAAATCCCATGCCACTTTCCTCGATGTCGACCTCCATCTGTCCAGTGACCAACTTCACACATCCGTCGACATCAAACCAACAAATAAACAACAGTACTTCCATTATGACAGCTGCCATCCATTCCACATCAAACATTCCCTTCCTTACAGCTTAGGTCATCATAGCAAATGAGTCTGCTCCAGTCCCGAATCCCTGAACCAGTATACCATTAACCTAATAATGGTTTTCACATCTCACAGCTATCCTCCTGATCTGGTACAGAAGCAAATTGCCAGAGCCACTTCCTCATCCTCCCAAATCCAGAACCTTCCACCGAAGAACCCCAGAAATACCCTGCTTCTCACTGGATACTTTCTGGGACTGGAGCAGACTCTGAATGTGGCTCTCCAGCAAGGGTACAACTTCCTTAAATCCTGCCCCGAAATGAGATCCATCCTTCATGACATCCTTCCCACTCCACCGAGAGTGTCTTTCCGCCGACCACCTAACCTCCGTAACCTCCTAGTCCATCCATATGAAATCCCCAAACCACCTTCCCTACCCTCTGGCTCCTACCCTTGTAACCGCCCATGTTGTAAAACCTGCCCTCTGCACCCTTCCACCACCACTTACTCCAGTCCCATAACCCGGAAGGTGTACACGATCAAGGGCAGAGCCACTTGCGATAGCACCCACGTGATTTACCAACTGACATGCCTGCACTGTGAAGCGTTCTATGTGGGAATGACCAGCAACAAACTGTCCATTTGCATGAACGGTCACAGGCAGACAGTGTTTGTTCGTAACGAGGATCACCCTGTGGCTAAACATGCCTTGGGGCACGACCAGCACATCTTGGCACAGTGTTACACCGTCCGGGTTATCTGGATACTTCCCACCAACACCAATCTTTCAGAACTCCGGAGATGGGAACTTGCCCTTCAACACATTCTCTCTTCCCGTTGTCCACCTGGTCTCAACGTCTGCTAAATTCTAATTCCCGCCCACCATCTTTAACATCTTTGCCTCAGTTCTGTGGACAGAACCTCTGCCTGAAGTGGTATCTCTGTCCAACTTCTTTGGTTTCTACAAATGTCTGCCTAGGTGTGTTTGCATGTGGATATGTGTGAGTCTGTGTGTATTTGTTTACCTTCATTTTTGTCCCCTATGGTAAGTCCTTCCACTCCTGGGATTGGAATGACTCCTTTTCCACTTCCTTAAAACCCATATCCTTCCTTTCTCCTCTCCTTCCTTCCTCTTTTTCCCGAAGAAGCTGCCAGTGGTGACAAAAGCTCGAATGTTTGTTTGTTTTTGTGTGATATATATATATGTGTGTGTGTGTGTGTGTGTGTGTGTGTGCGTGTGTGTGTGTAAAAAATACAGATGGTTTGGCTTGCCCAAAGCACAGGCTTGTGAACAGATGCACATATGGAAGCACACACAAGCACAAAAAAGTTCGGACTTTCGCAGCCGTTTGTTGGTTCATCGGGAAAGGGGGGGGGGGGGAAGGAGGGAATGAAGGAAGGAATGGAGGCATGCGGGTTTTGGGGGTGTGGATGGGGAGTTGTTACACTCCTGTGGATGGGGGGACTAGCCTTGGGGGAGGAAAGGAGGGGTGGACGGGTACACACACCCGCACGCATTTGCATGTGGGTGCGCCAGGGCAGACATTTGTGGGTGACTGGGAGGTTGGACAGACTGTCCAACTTCTTTGCTTCTTTGCTTCTTCAAACATTTGCAAAAGCTTGAATTTTTTGTTTGTGTGTGTTTTTATTTGTGTATCTGTATATGAGTCTGTGCTTAATGACAAATGTTCAAAATACGTACTTACATGAGATGTTTCCAATAAAGACCTAAATGTACTCATGTTTTATGAAGTTAGAAATAAACATGAGCAAATTTAGCTATTTATGTAAAGTCTCATGTGAGTACATATTTTCAACATTTATCATTATAATAGAAAAAAAACTTTTTTTTATATAAACATAAATTTCCACATATTAACTTCTAATACATTGTGATTCATTTCTAGGATTTAATTTAGTGGTAGTTGAAATCTAGATAAAATTCAATTATTTTAAAGCAACTGGTGGGGCTGAATTCTGATAGAGTACATAAAGTTATTTCTTGGACACAGTGCTTTTGTATCTAGTGTTCAAGACTGCAAACTATGTACTCTATTAATGATGAAAATTCTCCACAGAGATGACAAATTATTTTTCAAAAGAGATAGGTTGGGTAGCCAGTAGAAGAAGGAACCCTGTTCCAAAAGCTCATTTTATTTTCGTCCTTGTTTCTTTCTGTGTGTGACTTTCGGCGGTACAGCAAAAAGGTAAGTACTGGCCAGCCAACCTGTCTCTTTTGAAAAATAATCTATCTATTCTCAATATTAAGATGTTGAGATGTCACGATATTGTTAGTCTGTGAGAAAAGAATTTTCTAATTTGTAATAGTTAAAGATAGATTAAAGGCATACCTACTATATGATGTAAAATGAAAAGCCTTTTAGAAACAATCACAATATTTTATTGTAAATTACACATTGCTGTACTCAGTAAAAATGTTGTCTTATTGGCTTTGATGTAAAATATCTTGTTGCTTTCCTGTTTAATGGCAGCAACTGCCAAAACCAGTAGAATATAACAAATAAATATATTTTTGCAGCCTTGGCATAAAAATGATTTTTTCAAAGTACATTGCAGCTGTAGATTGCCATCCAAAAACAACATTATATGCTAATTTATTTTCTGATTTAATTCACACTTATTATGTTTGATAATGGTACTTGTTTCACTGAAAATAGTTGTGTGAACTTCATCTTCACATCAAGAATTAGGTAATATGCCTGTTCTGTCTACATGGTTAGCTCCATCTGTTTCTCAGTTGTCCAACATCTCTTCTCCCCTAGGAATTGTACTCATTTACTACAACTGGAAATCTCTCGCAATCTATCTTTTTTGTGGTATCTGTTTTTCCCTGTATTTCTCAACTTTTCATTTAAACTATAAATTCCCAATTCTGCCCAGATATCGTCATTTTTGACAGCTCTTAAAACCCTTATTTATGCTGGCTGTGTGTATCTTTTATCTTTCTTTCTCTCAATTCAGGATTTACTGCCACGAAGGACCATAGTCACTGTCATTGTTTTATACAATTTCACTCTAATGTCTTTTCAAAATAAATCTTTTAAAGTTATATTAAAGCTCATCACATATGTTGAATTTTGTTGGTTTTCTGTTCTATGTCTTTTTCCATGTACAGACTTACGTCACTGCCTAAATAACTAAAATTAGAGACTTATTCAAGTGCTTTTTTTTCTATAACAATCTTAGACCAAACAGGGATTTTTCATAATACTCTTCACCAAATTTGTTGATATTGAAGTAGCTATCACAATAGTAGGTATTTACTCAGCTTCTTCATATGTAGAATTTATTCAATGACTGAAAGTGAACAAAATGTTTTCAAGATCAGATTTTGTCAAATAAATAAATAAAGTACCCTCCGCGATGCACCATTCAAAATTTTATGTAGACAGTGACCTTCCTCTTGTGCTGAAGGTCAAGTGTGCAAAATTTCATTGAATTCGGAATAAAACTGTGGATTTATATGCAAACCTTTCACTTGAGTGGCCATTTTATCATGCATCTAGTTGTTTATGGCATAATATCTCCTCTGAACAATGTATCATAGGTGGTTCTTCTGCTTATCTCATGATAAGCAATGTGTGTTTCAAATTTGGTTGAAATCGTGTCAGTGGTTTAGAAGGTGGTGTGCAATATTGTTGTACGATGCAGCAGTTTTTCGGGCATATCATTTTTTATGACACCATAACTCCTGAACTATGGGTTGTTTATGATCCTCACACCCACAGTAACCTTCCTCTTTGATTGAAGCTCAAGTATGAAAAATTTAATCAAGACTGGAATAAACTGTACTTTTGTATGCAATACGAACACACTTGTGTCTCAGTGGCACATCGGTAGAATGCCATTCTGTGAATCCTAGGGCCACGGTTTCAATCCCCACCAGGTCCTGGAATCTGTCACTTTTCACTTCTCTCACCTCTGCCAATGTTACCGATGTGAAAAATATCAAGTAGCACTGTGGTTTGGAATTCACGTTAAACTGGAGGTCCCCCTGGAAGGCCTGGCACACTTGAAGCAACACAGGCAGAGGAAAGGTTCAGGGCCTCTGCAGGTCAGTTCACCCTGCATAGACAGTGCAGCAGGTAGCACTCTCGTAACACGGCAATTGCTGGACATGTCTACTGCAAACCTCTTGATGTAATTAGATTTAATTATTGAGTCCCTCCAAAAATTAATTAATTTAATTTGTGTGTGTGTGTGTGAGAGAGAGAGAGAGAGAGAGAGAGAGAGAGAGAGAGAGAGAGAGAGAGAGAGAGTTCTGGTAAAGTGTGTGTAAGAGCAGTGAAAGGTCTGTTGATCAACAGGCAAAATTGATGAATATATGGTGAACTTGTGTAGTCTATGGAAGTTCATTATAAGCTCCTCAGCTATTCTGACAATTGACAGTTCAGGAAAATCAGACACTAAATAAGGAAGAATCAGAAGAGAAGCAAAGTAGTTTGTGAGATGTCATACCTACTAAAGATAAATTAGGGATATGTTTTAGGAATGTAATTAAAATCAAAATTATTTTCTCTAATTTCTTTTATAATTAAGAGAAACAATTCAATAATTGAAAGAACCTTTATACACCTGACATATTAAATATGATTGTGGGACAGTTTATACTATCTTCTCAGAGACACCTGATCAACTTTTCACATGTCTTAGTTGAAAGATATATTGATGTGAAAAATGTTTGCAAATCATAGTTTCCTTGTTTAATTGTATTTGCACGCAAAGTGTTTCATTGCTTAGGTCTTTATTCATTGCTTTTCCTGGTCCTGTGGACTACGATATTAGTGTATGTATTTTTCATCTTCTTTGACAGCAGCTGTTTCTGAATATCCAGCATTTTATTATATTGCATTCCAATTTTGCCTCTGTCATCATTTCTAATGATAATTACCATCATACTTGTTAGTAATTAGTAAAACTATGCTAGTATTTTTGCAATTATTGAATTTATGGAATTAGTATAGAATTCAGCTTGAGGATTATTAATAAGAACATTCATCATCTATGGTGAAGCACTGGGTGCTGAACTCCACTAAGGAGTGGACAATGTGTTTCAAGAAATGGAAGAAGGTGCCTGATGGTAAAGAAAATCCTTGGACATCCCTCCTGACTTCACCAAGCTGCTCATTCAGAAGTATACAGGAATTTCAGCTTACATAATTTTTTCATGTCTGTCACAAAGTTTACTGAAACCCGGGACTATAGACTGAAAAAATACACAATCAGCATCTTCAGTTCGTGAATCTCAGTGTCTTTTCATTTCAGTAAGTTGTTCACTTCCAGCTTCTATCTCTGTCATCAGTATGCAAATAGCAGCACGAAGCAGTTCCACAGCCGGTTACAGCGTATTGTGCACGGCTGCCAACTGCGACACGTCAAATGTACTGTACATATTTTCTCGAGAATGGAAAGAGGTATTGCTCTCCCTCCACTGTTAAAAACAATTTCAAAATGTTAGCTGCAATTTGTACACAGTAATGTATGGTGTAAAATGCACCAAACTGAAACTGGCCAGCAACATTATTTTTCACTGCAAACTCTTCAAAATATGTGTGGCTTTGTACTTTACTTCTCATTACAACAATGACTATGGACCATAACTACAAGAAAACCAGTCCAATATCATGCAGTGACTTTTGGCTATAAAATAAAGAAGAAAAAATTCTACTAAATAGATTCTGCAGAATTGATTCAGGAAACTGTGTCAGCACAAAAAACGCAAATATCTGAAAAACAGGGCATTTTTTAACACAAAAAGTAATAGTCTTAGAGAGAAACTAAATACAGAGAAGGATGTAGCTTATATTCGTCTACATAAAACTTTTTTTTAAGCACATCCAATGATTTGAACTTTCACTTTGCGGCAGAGGTGGAACAGAGGCACAGGGAAACTGTGTGCCTCGCACAGTCAGACCGAGGTCTGCCCCAGCAAATACCTGCCCTTCACTTCTGCTGCATTGAGTGTGTAGTGTCCCATTGGAAAGCATGCTATCCTCTGCCTCTCCTGCGCCAAGTGTGCACCGGGCCTAACTGGCTGGGTAAGTCAGTTCAAAGGTCAGAGGAAGGCAATGACATACCACTTCCAAACAGGGCCATGCCTAGTAAAGCACTGTGATGTTCAAACCAATCTTTAGATTGTTGATTGCTTTACCCCCTCCCTCTCCCCCCTTACAAACACACTCCTCTCAGAAACCAGGCTGCACTTATAAAGAGTCAAAGGGCATGAAGCCATTGGTTGAGAAATGAGTAAAATATGATTATAACCTTTCCCCAATGTTATTCATTTTGTAAATTCAACAAGCTATGGTGGAAAGCAAGGATAAATTTGAAGAATTGAAAACTTTGTAGTTTGCTGATGTCATGGTAATCCTGTCAGAGACCACAAATGACCTAGAAGAGCAGTTGATTGTAACATTAACAAGAGCAAAACAAGGGTAATAGAATGTAGTCTAAGAAAATCAGATGTTGCTGAAGAAACTAGATTAGGTAATGAAACAATAAAGTGGTAGATGAGATTTGTAACTGGGGCAGTAAAATAACATACGATGGTCACATTATATGATATAAAATGCAAAATGGCAATGGCGAAAAAAAGTGTTTCAGAAAAGAGAAATTGGTTAACATTGAATAACAATGTAAGTGTTAGGAAGTCTTTCCTGAAAGCATTTGTGTGGAGTGTTAACTTATATGGTAGTGAAGCATGGATGATAAATAGTTCAGACAATAAGAGGATAGAATTTTTGAAATATGGTGTGACAGATAATTACTGAAGATTAAGTGGGTTGATGATGTAACAAATACTAAACAGAATTGGGGAGAAAAGAAATTTCTTGCATATATTTACTAAAAAAGGGATCAATTGTTGGGACACATTCTTGAACAGCAAATAATTGTCAATTTAGCATTGGAGGGAAGTGTGTGGGTAAAAATCTCAGAGGGAGATGGAAAGATTAACGATAAACAGGTTCAAATGGATGTGAGTTGCCGTTATTATGTGCAACTGAGGCTTGCAGTGGATATAGTATGATGGAGACATGCAGCAAACCAGTCGCTGGACTCAAGACAATAACAGCAACACTGTCTGCAAAATATGTCCCAAATAGAGTTACTATGAAGATAATAAATTGAATCCTCAAGTGTTGGAGCAGCATTTTAAGGGTCTAATATTTTGTGATATATGTATGATACTATTATATAATTTTGAAGAAAGTTTTAGTAGTATGTAAGAATGTCTGCAAAATCTCTGACAAATACAATTATTAGTGTAGAAGTAATAAATTGTGATGCCATGCCGAATGCCATATTTTTACTGCTTGAACAGCAGAAAAGTAGTAAGTAGTAAACTTCTTCCCTTTCATCATTTTGTTGGGATTGTCAGTAAGAATTGCAAGTCGCTAATTGCTCTCATTTTCAAATAGTGGAGGAATAAAGACATCATTACTCACGTGTCACATGCTGGAGCAGTTTTTCTGCTATCATTGTGTATGACGTCATATCCCTTGATCTCTGTATCATAGCAGGGTTTTCCACCGTAGCAATTGTTTCCGCATGATAAAGAATGTTTTTACCAAATTTGGTTGAAATTGGTCCATTATTTTAGGTGGAGGTGTGGAACATTGTCACTTGATGTTGCAGTTTTTGCAATTTCATTGTTTGTTACATCATATCACCTTATATCAATGTTGTTGTTGGTTCTTACCCCACAATATTGTTGTCTGATTGTAAGAAATATGTATATCAGTTTTGGTTGAAATCAGACCAATTAATTTCAAAAGAGATATAGAATATAATATGTTTAGATTAAAACAACTGAAAGTCCAGGTTGCATTATCAACAATATTGTTGATAAGATAGAGTTGCTGTTCACTATAAAGATAACATACAAAACAACAGACAAGCTGGCTAAAAGACAGTTTACATAATGTATGTTATTAGTCAAAGTGTTAGTCATAAAATGAGGAGGAAAACACACACACATTCGTGTAATCATACACACGCAACTCCTGTACACATGACCAGTGTTTCTGGCTTTCTAGGCAGAACTAGCTGTGTGAAATGAGAGAGAAATCTGAAGGAGGGGAATAAATCCAGGGTATAGAAGGGGGGGGGGAGAGAGAGAGAGAGAGAGAGAGAGAGAGAGAGAGAGAGAGAGAGAGAGAGAGAGAGAGAGAGAGAGAGACATTGCTGCTAAGTGTAGCAAGCAGGGACTAAAATCTGGGGTTGGCTTGTGGTGCAGCAATGGGAGGCTGTGGGAAAAGGAGGGAGGAGTGCAGAAAGGAGACGTGCAGAGAAGGGAAAAACTTGTGGGTTTGTTAGCAGAGAATAGAACAAAATGAAACTGAGGGAAAGTGAATTAGTAGGAGCTGAGGGATCAGAAACTGTGGGTTGAATTGTGTGGGTACAGTAGATTACTGTAGGTAGAGACCTAATTTTAGAATGTAGAATGTGCTGTAAAATCTTGTCAATACATTCTTGAGAAACAAAATGTCATGTTCCCATATAATTTCCATTCCTTTCCACTGTCTAATGCCATTGCAGAACTAAAACTTGTATATGTGCAAGGTAGAAGACAGGACAAATACATGGTTAGGAGTCTTCATAAGGAAGTCATCATCTTCAAATCTCATTTTTTGAAGGATTCCTTCAGTTTATGGAAGAGGTCATAATCACAAAGTGCCACATCGGGTCTTTTCAAATTTTCCACAGTGGATAACCATTTTCTTGAAATAATTTTTCCAGGTGCTTGAGTTCTTCCTGTAGATGAACTTTGTTAGCTATTGTGTATGCTCTGCATACAAGTGTATTAAGGACACCATTAGTCTGCGGAGGATGATGACAACTGTTTGCTCACAGAAACAGATCTGTATATGTTGTTTTACAAAAGATGCTGTGTCCCACAGTGGGAAGAACTGAAGCACCTGGAAAAAGTACTTGAAGAAAATGGTTATCCACTGTGGAAAATTTGAAAAGCTTTGAAATTTGAACCTAAAGTAAATGTTTCATGGGAACAACCTGAAGAAGAAAAGTTCAAGTCCATGGCCTTCCTACCATATATAGGTAATTTATCATCAAAAATTGGCCGTATCCTTTCCAGAAACAAAGTCAAAGTTATTTCTCTGCCAGCACCTAAGATATCAGCACTCGTTCGCTCTGTGAAGGGTGATGGTGGTTTTGCAGAAGGCAGATGTGTGTGAAATTTCTTGCCAGTGTAGACGTTTGTATATAGGACACACATTGCACACAGTCCATGAACAGTGTGTGGAGCATAAACATTACACCTGCCTACTACAACCTGATAAATCTTCTGTAGCTGAACACTGTATTCAGACTGGCCATAACATGGATTGCAAAAATGTTCAGATTTTATCACCTGCTTCATCCTTCTGAGATTCAGTTTTTAGATAAGCAATTGAAATTCGACTGGTGAGTAATTTAGTTAATTGTGATGACGGTTTTAATCTTGACAAAATTTGTAATCCGGCACTCACAATCATAAATAATCAAAGACAATAGCGCTGCAACCCTGTTAACCAAGGAATATGATTACATGTACTCTCCATAGTGGGCACTATGGCTTCATACATCTGTGCCATCTATATCAACCACAGTAAGTGATCATATATACTCTTCTTAGAGGGCACAACAACTGCTATCAGTGTAGTAAGTCTGTGATAATGACTTCCCAGAAAGTATGCGCACAGCCTCACTCCACAGTATATAAGGAGGACATGAGCACTTTGCCGTCAGTCTTCAGATTTGCTCCGAGAATGGCTGGGCGGTTTGCAGCCAAAATGTCAGCAGAAGAAAATATGTGGTTAAGGCTGAATTCCCACAATTTTAGTAGTATCTTCACAGGAAACAGAGATGTTTTGTGTAATATCTTGTGGAGGGAGCAGAGGTATTTCAGTACAAATTGTGTGGATGTGACTTTTTTGTGTGTCTGTGGATGAGCAATCATCTTTACAGTGAGTTGCTCCTGTCCTCACATTATCATCATTCCAAGATGGACTTACCCTTAGAAGGTACCATTATCTTCTATTTATATTTTAGAACATCAGTGACATTTTTCCATAAATCAATAATTATTTATTCCCTTTTTAAGAAAATATTTTTATTGTATTAGTGCTAGCTCATACTATTACAATCCAACTGTATAAACTTTTTATTGTTGACAGTTTTCTGTTCTAATAAGCATTATGTATCATTTACCATCATGTGTAAGACTGTTATATGTGTGTAATATTAATAATGTACTTATTGCTTTAGGTATTTGAGAAACCACTCTTAGAGAGCAAAGTCTTATCAAATGAAGAAATTTATAAAATATTTGTTAACTGGCGTGAAATATTACAATGTAATTACATGTTCCTCAGGTAAGGATTTTTTTATATTGATGTTATTATTTTAATGCTCTATTTTTTAGACTAATACTTTTGACAGCAGGTAATATTACTTTTATTTTACAGGACTTTGAGAATCAGGAAAGAAATGAGTACTGATGGAGTTATTAGAATGATTGGAGATATTCTTTGTGAAAATGTGAGTTAATACTTTTAAACATATCTTTGAAAACAAAACAGGAAACATATCTCATGATAAATTGATTCTAGCCTACTGGGTTAGTTTGTGTTACTATTTTCATGATGTAGAAAATATGATTTTGGATTGGAGGGGGGGGGGGGGTTATATGGCATGAGAATGCAAATAGTCAAAAGGTGCTTAAAATAACAATGTAGGCCTGTGCTGTGATAGTGCCACATAAAAAAACAAGGGGTGCAGGCCCCGTCCATGAAAAACGGGACCACACCGTAACGAAATTGCCTCAGAATTTTACTGTTGGGACTACATACGCTGGCAAATGACATTCACCAGGCATTTGCCATACTCAACCCTGCCATTAGATCTCCACATTATGTACCATGATTTGTCACTCAACACAACATTTTTCCACTGTTCACTCGCCTGATGTTTATGCTCCTTACACAAAGTGAGGCATTGATCTGTGTAATGTGTAGCTTATGGGTAGCCGCTTGACCATGAAATCCAAGTTTTCTCACTTCCTGCCTGACTGACATAGTACTTGGAGTAGATGCTGATGCAGTTCAAAATTCCTGTGAGATGGTCTGGATATATGGCTGCCTATTACACTGTATGACCCTCTTCAACTGTTTGCAGACTCTGTCAGTCAACAGACAATGTCAGCCTGTACGCTTTCCATGCTGTATGTGGCTTTCACATTTCCACTTCACTATCACGTCAGAATCAGTGAACCTAGGGATGTTTTGAGTGTGGAAATCTCATGTACATACTTCTGGCACAAGCGACGCGCAATCACCTGACCATCTTCGAAGTCCGTGAGTTCTGCAGGTCGCCCATTTTGCTCTCTCATAATGTCTAATGACTACTGAGATTACTGATATGGAGTACCTTACAGTAGATGGCAGCACAATGCGCCTAATATGAAAAACTTGTGTTTTTGGCAATGTCTGGATACTTTTGATCATTTACTGTAATTGTGATACATTTACATGTTGACACCCACGAATGGGCTGGCATAAATTCATCCATAAATTGTGTTTAATACTACTATTGTGCTTCTAAACTGCTGAATTCATCCTAAATTCATCCATGTTATTAACCACAAATATCATCATGGATAAGAGGTCCAGAATAAAATTTTCACTCTGCAGCATAGTGTGTGCTGATGTGAAGTTTCTGGTTGATTAAAATTGTCAATGATTTGGCCACAGTCAAAAGTACTGACATCACAAGTAATCTAGCACTCATCTATCATACTGATCATCAGTATAAATTTTTTCAACAATGTATCAATCATATGGGAGAGAGTGGCAGTAGGGGAGGGGGGGAAGGAGGAATAATGCTGACTGGGCTAGGGGGGGGGGGGGGGAGCAAGAGTTTTGAGACAAGGCAACACCATCTGGATGTGGAAAGAAAGTTGTGCAGAATGGAAAAGGTATGGTGACACTATGGGAAACAGATTAGCTGATGTTTAGGCCAGAAGGATTTTGAGAGTCCAGAATATGCAAGAGAGAGAATTCCCATGTACACAGATCACAGAAAGAAAGTGTACAAATAGCTAATGTAGTGATGCTGTTGTTGAAGTCATTGTTGTTGTGTGTGGTGCACAGCATGGTTCAACTACAGGGTTGTCAAGTTTGCAGTCTGCCACAGTTTGATATTTCTGAGTGGCTATTCATGCAAGAATGCTGTTTTTTACCTACCATATCGGCATAGAATGCTGCAGAATCATTTCATCATAGCTTCTACATAACACGGCTGCTTCTACATGTGACTTCCCCTTGTATTGTGTAGTAAACACCTGGGACTAGACTGTGGTGAGAGGGACTGGGTATATGGAACAGGTCTTGCACACAGATCATCCATAAGGTATTAACCGTAGAGTGCAACATTGGGAGTAGAATTGGAATAAGGATGGTCAAGGATATTTTATAGTTTAGGTGGGTGATGAGACATTACTTTGGGTGTTACGTGTAGGACATCCCTCATATCAGGAGACAATGAGAGGTAGTTGAAGCGCTGGTGAACTATGTGTTTGAACTTTTCAATGCCAGATTGATGCTGGATGATCAGAGGGGTATTGTTGGCAGCTGGTGTCCGAGGAGGAGATGGCACAGAAGCTGTTTATGAGTGAGCTTGATAGGAGAGTGTTTGTGAATAAAGGCTCTGGTGAGTTGTCATTATATTCTAACAACACCTGCTTTCTGACATGTTATGGGTGATTGGTATACATGGTATGAATAGATATATTTATTGAGAAACTCAAGAAATGGAGAACGAGATCTAGGAAGGTGGCTTGGTTGTTTTAGAAGGGACATGTGCAGCAGATCTGAGAATAAAGTGTTGAGGTTATGGAGGAAATATCAAAGATACCTTGTCAGGAGTCCAGTTCATAAAAATATAATCAATTAACCTAAATCAGAACAGGGGTTTTAGATGTTTTGTGGATAGGGAGGATTACTTGTGCTAGATATTACCATCCTGTATGATGGATTTGTATGTAGATTTGGTCTTAAAATGTGAAATAATTGTAGTGTTGTATGCAGTTGGCTGGAAAGAAAGAGGTAGTGGTGGATTTCATATTGGTAAGCTGCTGAAAACATAATATACCATGCCTGTGAGACAATGTATCCCCAGGGCCAACAAGGAGACTGGTGATAGTGGGACAGGTACTCTGGAAAGGTGGTGAAGGGAGTGTGCAATGTTTTGGATGTGGGGTGCATAGATACAAGCTTTAGTTTGGAGAAAATGATCAATAATGGTAGAGGTTCAGTCTGTGATAGTATTACAACTTAATGGCAAGAAAGGAGACCATTGGAGTTGGGTTTTTGGAGTTTGCAGAGTTGATAAAAGGCAGGAGTTGAGTGAAGGGATTTCTGGTATGGAGATGGAGTCACATTGTTGGATGGATCCAAGTCCTTAAAGAACTAATGGAGGTCGTATTGGTCTTCTGGGATGAAATCATAGTAATGAGATTTATATCTGAGGTGTTGGAAAATTGGTGGAGATTGAGTGATTGGTTTGGGGTTCAAGGGACCAAACTATACTGATCATCGGTCCCAAAATTTGTGGAGATCATCAGCTACATAATCACTATGATTCTGGTTGCAATAGTGGGGCCTACAACCACAGGAAATATGATAAGGTCAGGATTGGTTTTCAGAAGTGATCTTGGATTCGCTATTGAAGGCTGTGGGAAAGGAAGGTGAGACCAGGTTAGAAGTTAGGAATTCTTGAAAGATTCAAAATTATGACCATTTGGAAAGGAAGGAACATCATTGTCAGCTTGAGGTATGAACTATTTTAAACAAGGCCCTATATGGGATGTTTCAGTAGTATGTGTTTGTTGAAAGTGATGTGTTTTCACATTTAAAAGTCACTGCCTGAGATATTAATTGATGCACAGTGGTGGCATTTATATTAGTTTTCCTTGGACGTAGTCTCTTTTGTTTTATTCAATGTCTGTATGTCTTTGTTTTCTGCTCAGAGTTTTAAAAAGTGTAATAAAAGTTTTTCACAATGTATTCCTGTTGCTAAAATTAATTTCCATAAATTGTAACAGCGTGTCAAAAATGTTCCCACCATAGAAACCAAGTAAAGAAAAGAAAAACTCCTTAACAAGCCCAGCATGAATTAAATTTTCTTTCCACAGTGGAGTGTATGTTGATATTAAATTTCCTCCATATTGGCCAGAAAATTTCATATCAATAACCACTCTTCTTGAGAGTGAAAATTTCAATATGGAAACTTTGCCTAGGCTGTGGTAAGCTATGTCTTTGTAATATCTAGAGTGCTATTGTTGCAAGTTTCACATAATAACTGCTATGAATTTATGAAGATGTGACATAAAGAAAGGCAGAAGTAAAGCCATGAGGATGGATTGTGGGGATGGTTAGATATGGACATTGGTTTGAAGGCAATGGTCAGTAATGGTTAAGGTTCATACTGTGAGAGGATTGTAACCAACAACATTGGAATGACATTTAGGGAGACTAGTGGAGTTGGTAAAAGGCAGGAGTGGAATAGGGAGGGGTTCTGGAGTGGAGTGTCAGTAGAGAATGTGTGCACAAAAGGCAAATGTTCCTTGTTCGAGTTTTGGTCTTTATACCCAATTGTAATTTGTCGGAAAGTTCCATATCAGCACACACTCTACTGCAGAGTGAAAATTTCATTCTGGAAACATACCACAGACTGTGCCTAAGCTATATCTCTGTAATATCCTGTCTTCCAGAAGTGTTAATCTTGCAAGTTTTTACAGAAGAATGTCTGTGCATTTTGGAAGGTGGTAGGTGATGTACTGGTAGAAGTAAAGTTATCGACAATTCAAAGCAATAGTATCATAACTACATTGTCAGACATCAATATCTCTAACTATAAATCCACCTCTAAAGTAACTTATGGAACTTTTTCTTATATATAGTACTTATCAACAATAGTACAACACAACATTCTCACATGTGTACGTATACAGCATGATTTCTGGGAAATACTGAAACTTTCAATTTGTCATACTGTAAAGTTTACAAACAGTTACAAATGCCGGTATAAGAGAAAAATCGTGAGTTATGCTTACCCAGTTGGTAGAGCACTTGACTACAAAAGGCATTGGTCCTGAGTTCAAGTTTTGATCATTCAAACAGTTTTAATACGCCAGGAAGTTTGAAGTTGTGCATGGTTGAACTTTTCTGCTAAAGGTAACAATTTAAGCATAACGGGTTTGGCTCAAAGGTTAACAACAGTCTGAGGGGTTGAATGCTGAGGAACATTGTATTTCATGGAGGATGAAATGAGGTTTTTAGAATGTGGAAGATGGAATAAGTCAGCAAGGTGTTGCCATGGAGCTGTAAGCAGTGAAGGTGAGGTGTGTTCAGAGTGATAGGCTGTTTATTGGCTTGATATAATCTGATTATAGCTGGGACAGTTCCTTAGTTGGTGCTGGGAATGTTATTCCAACTGTTGTTGAAGGGAAAAAATTTTCTATGTCAGTGATAGTATTTAGAGGGTTGAGGTCAAAATTAAAGGGATTTTGTGAATGAGTGGAGTGATTATGGTGAGGGTGCGGGACTGATGAAACTGAAAATGTGAAGGTTCTTCCAGTTGGATATAATCTACCAGACAAGTTTCAGAAAGTGGACATGTGATTTAAGTTTTGCTGGGGTAGAGGGCAGTTATCAGAACTGTATAGAATAAGCAGGGGTACAGTGTTAGATAATCATGAGACAAATGAAAAAAATCACCAAAGATGTTAAAAACATGAGGTCAATGTGGCATGATGAAAACAAATTGCAGATTTTGTGTAGAGAGTTATGTAGGAATTTAGAAGGAAGGTCAGGTATGTTTTTTTAAATTAGCAGGAAGTGGTAAGTGCACTCAGCCATGTGACAGTAAGTAAACATTTGTAAATAAAAACACACATCAGCATACATTTAAGTTGAGCAACATATGCAAGTAATAGAAAATAAGTGAAAGTATTGCAGAGGGAGAACTGTTCTGGAAACAAACATTTAAAAATGGGCTATCACCATGAGAGCATTCGTTCAGTTTTCACAACTGTTTGCTACCACCCCCCACCCCAATTTTAATCTTTGTGTACACTTCATATTTAATTTACCATCTAACCTAATGTAGTGTTGGGAATCCTCATGAGAGTACAATTTTTCTGTAATGGATATCACTTACATTTCTATAATTTGTTATTTGCTAGTCAAATTCTCAGAATATTCATTTTACATCTTTTGTGTGACTTATTTTGACCTTTCTTGTATATAAAATAGTACTGGCACCTATATACAAATATTATTGGTCTAAAATAAGAAAAATAGTTGTCCACTTGAAAGCATACATTGAATATTGTAACAGATATAAAAACATAAGTATATGTATATACTTGTGTGGGAGTGAGACATGGACGATAAACAGTGCGGACAGGAAGAGGATTGAGGCTTTTGAAATATGGTGCTACAGAAGAATGCTGAAGATTAGGTGGGTGGATCGCGTAACTAATGAGGAGGTACTGAACCGAATTGGGGAGAAAAGAAATTTCTGGCATACCTTGACTAAAAGAAGGGATAGATTGGTAGGACACATTCTTAGACATCAAGGAATTGTTAATTTAGCGTTGGAGGGAAGTGTGTGGGGAAAAAATCGCAGGGGAAGACCAAGAGATGGATACAGTAAGCAGATTCAGACAGATGTAGGTTGTCGTTCTTATGTGGAGATGAAGAGGCTTGCCCAGGATAGGGTATTGTGGAGAGCTGCATCAAACCAGTCTCCGGACTGATGACCACAACAACAACAACAAGTATATATAAAGCTTGTATCCATTCTGGAAGTGTGAAACCTGCGACTGTGTTGATTAAAGAAATCAGAAAATAACAGCAACCAGTCACCTTTCTTATGTATTTATTACCACAACTGGTTTCGAACTGCCTGGCAGTTCATCATCAGGCGGATACATGATTTATATGTTGCTTACAACATTGTGGAACTCGTTTGGCTGTGGTAGATAGAAAATTATTATGTGTGAGCTTTGTCATTGGCTCTAAATTTCAATATTTACAAGTTTAAATTGTATTCTAAACAGTTACTTACAGTTGGTTCACATTGCTGATTGATGGTATGTGATTTTTCAAGCATTTTAGTGCTCAAAAGCAATACAATTTAAACTTGTAAATATTGAAATTTAGTGCCAATGACAAAGCTCACACACTATAATTTTCTATCTCAGCACAGCCAAACGAGTTCCACAATGTTGTAAGCAACATATAAATCATGTATACCACCTGATGATGAACTGCCAAGTAGATCAAAACCATTTGTGGTAATAAATACATAAGAAAGGTGACTGGTTGCTGTTATTTTCTGATTTCTATAAGTGTATATCCTTCACCATATTGAATGTTGAATTACAAGCTCAAAGTATTCATTATTTGAAAGTAAAAGTAAATAAATAAATCTGATTTGCAAGTAAGAAAATATAATTTCGTAAAACATCAATTTCATATAACTAACTGATTACAGCTCCCAAGAATGACTGCATACATTCGCTTTTGTAGCTGCCAACTCAGTGCAGCTACATTTTTGCAGAAGATTACAGAAGAATCAGTGGAATTTCGTGAACTTGTTCGTCAGTGCCAGGCTGATCCTCGCACAAAAGGAATGCCACTTAGCAGCTTTCTTATTAAGCCAATGCAAAGGATAACAAAATATCCTCTTCTCATAAAGAAGGTACATATTCACATTTTATGGAATTAATAATTGTGAGGAATGTGTGTGTTAAAAATAATTTCCCATTTATTTTCCTTCTGCTACTTTTCCTTGTGAATGCAAATGAATGATATGTCCATCACATAACAGTTAACATTGTAATTTTTCAACAAATGATATTAACTAGTTCTTGAGTGTAGAACCACAGAAGTATTTGAAGAAGCCTAGAATTTGTCTTAGACTATTTTGTCTGCTTCCTCATCAACTTCATAGTACTACATTTTCTGCCCTACTAATATTAAAGTTTCTTGCTAATTTTTTCAAACTAACTAATTTGATCTCAACTGTGTTATGACTTGCCATTTAGAATGAAATACTTCAAATTAATAATAAAGTACAGGCACAGTGAATGTTGTCCATCTATTTTTGTATGGGAAGTATGCAAGGAGATATACAGTCTGCATACAAATAATCCAAATTTTGTAATAGGCAATTTTTGGAACATAAATTGCACAGAGACCCCATCACATGTGAATGGGTCATATGAAAAGGGAAACTACTTACGTGAGATTGTGGATCTGCCTTGATGCTAAACACTTGTTTATTTACATACCCATACTAGTTTCAGCGGAAATCCCACCATCAGTGAATTTTTTATTTATTCTAAAAGAGTGCATAAATAACATAATTACAAACTTGTGAAAAACGTAAGGTATAGGGGACTAATGACCTAGCTGTTTAGGCCCCTCAAAATAATAACAATAACAACAACAACAATGTAAGATATACACTTTTTTCTGCTGTGTCATTGTATAAACATTTTCATACCTTTATACCATTAAGCTATTGCACACTCCATAATGTTTGTTGCCTTTATTTGTGGCATACAGCATATCATCTGCAACAGTATGAGCGGCTGTTATTAGCAAAAGTGACCATTGTGAACACTCTTATGTCAGTGTATTTGCAACCTTGGTATTGTGTATTGCTGTTATCATAGTTTATGAGGGTACTAGTATTACGCGGTGTATATTTTGGAATCATACTCAAATTGATTGGACGGTTTTCTGGATGGACATGGGTACATGTTCTCACATCACAGAAATACATCTTCTGCCTATGACTGTCACAGGCAGAAGATGTATTTCTGTGAATATGACTGTCTATTTTTCATGCCTGTTAGCAGCTCAGTGAGTCACTTATAAGACCAATATTCAAGAAGGGAGACAGATGAAGACACAAATTATAGAGGAATACTATTACTGAATATGGCATATTAGATTAATACTAGAATAATAACCAAAGACAAGCTCATGATATATTGCTTGCTATCATGGATTCAGAGAGGCAAGAAGCTGTACAGACAACACATTTATGGTGCAACAAATTATAGATAACATAAGGAAGCCAATAAGGAAATACACATCCTTTTTATCGATTACATAAAGGCTATCAGGAAATATTAAGAAAAAGAGGTATATCAGCGCACACTGTAAATGTTGTTGACAGGACTTCGTCATAGGCAGGCAGTCACAGTGCACTGTGTCATCCTGCTTTGCATGTATGGAAAGACCAGTACTGTGCGCTTTTCTCCAGAGATGCATATTACCCAGACTCATGAATGAGCATGTATGTGCCCCAGGTAGTGTCAGTAGGTTTACAGATGATGAGATTTCGAGCATATACTTTTAGCTTTAACAATATAGTAATAAGGACAGTTTACAACTTACCACAAAGATGTGATGACAAGCTGTGTCAGGCTCCTAAAAAAGACACATACATACAACAATTCAGCCATTCGCCATGGACGTCTTCAGAAAATAGAACATTCACACAATCACACAGTCACAACCGTCATCTCCAGCTGATTCACTCCGAATCGGAGTGCGGCAGGCAAGCATTGTGAAAGTTTAATTTTCTGAAGAAGGCAATGATAGATAGCTGAAGTGTGGTACATGAGTGTCATTTTTATGTGCCTTTTGCAGCTTGTTATCAAGTCTTTGAGGTCTATTTGAAACTATTTTTATTACTATATTGTTAATTCCAACCTTAACTTTCCATTATTAGATTACTTTTAACTTTGTTTCTTGGCAATGATCTTTGAATGTAACACTATAATCCAACTTCAGTATCAGGTATACTGGATAGTCATAATGGCATGTAGCAGTTGCTCTCTACAAAAAAATATTTAACTTCCTTCTGGCATTCTGGTTTCGCAGATGAAAAGTGCAGATCTGTATTCAGTGATATGAGGATGCATACAACAATGGAAACCACTGCATTAAATACAGATTATGTGTATCCACAGGATCTGTGGCATGTAATTCAAAATGTGTCATCAAAATCTCACCTTTGCAAAGCATTCTGGATTAGTCCCCCTTTCAGTACTTAGGAAGGAGACTGTCAAGGTGGAGGTGAAAATGAGAAAAATACTGAATAACCAGTGAAGAAACAACATTCAAAGGTTCAGGGCATGGAATTTCAGATGTTTGAACATAGCAAGGAAGTTCGAAAATCCGAAAATGGAATGTTTGATATTGTGGGGGTTTGTGAAGTGAAATGGAAAGAAGATAAGGATTTGTGGTCAGAGAAATATAGGTTAATAAAGGTGGTAGAAGAAAATGGTATAAAATGAGTAGGATTCATTGTCATCAGGAAAGTAGGGCAAAGAGTGTGCTATTGTGAACACTTCAGTAACAGGCTTGTTCTCATCGGACCTAACAACAAACCAATACTGACAGTGATAGTTCAGGTATACATGTTTACATCATAAGCAGAAGATCAAGAGGTATAGAAAGCATATGAAATTAGAGAAAGAGTAATTCAGTACATAAAAGAAGTTCAAAACATAGCAATCATTGAGCATTGGAACTTGGTTGGAACGGAAAGAATAGAATAAAAGAGTGCAGGAAAATATGGGCTCGGCAGTAGGAATGAAAAGAGAAATACTAACAGAGTTCTGTAATGAATATAAGAAAGTAACAGCAGATACCATGTTAAACATCACAAGAGGAGAAGAAATACTTGGGAAAGACATGGATAGGGACTGATGGCCCCACAGTTAAGTCCCTTAAGCTTTACACACATTTGAAAAACGTGGAAATGTTCATCTCGTAACATACAGTTTTAAAATAATTTGATTTGTTGTCCTGGAGACATATCAAAATTTACAGGCATGATACAATCCCAGATAGATAACAGATCATGGTCAGAAAAAGATTCCAAAGTAAAATCTTGTATTGTAAAACATATCCAGGAACAGATATAGACTTAGATCACAATTTAGTAATGATGAAGAGTATACTGTAGTCTAATAAAATTGTACAGAGGAACCAATGTAGAAGGAAGTAGGATACTTCATTACTAAAGAATCATGATACCCTTCGAAGTTTGCTAAGGACAGGGGTACTGTGATAAGGAATTCTGGAGTACACAGTTCAGTTGAAGAAAAATTAACATCCTTGAAAGGATACAAGGAAAGTAACTGCAAGGATTACTTCAAATGATCAGTGAAACAAGGAAATACAAATATGTTCTAGGAATGACTGGAATAAAAATCTCCTGGGAAATAAATAAATAGGATGTGCAGGAAAGCCAATGTAAAAAATCTGCATGGAAAAGGAAGTGATTTTCAGAAGACTATGTCGAAAAATTATATGAAACTTTGGTGAAATTAAAAGCAAGAGTGGTAGCATTAAGAATGGATTCGTAATTTCAATGTTAAAGACAGAGGAGAGTCTGGGTAGGTGGAAAGAGTATAATAAAAGCCTCTTTTAGAGAAAAACTTGTCAGATAACATGATAGAAGAAGAATTTGAGATCAATATGGAAGAGACAAGGGATCCAATATAAGAGTCAGAACTGAAAAGAGCTCTGGAAGATTTGTAATAAAATAAGGCAGACGGCATAGATAACATGGCATTGGAATTTCTGAAAATTGTTGGGGAAATGGCAACCAAACAACTGTGCAGGTTGGTGTTTAGAATCTTTGAGACTGCTAACATACCATCACACTTTCAGAAAAATATCATACACGCAATTCCACAGATAGTAAGGGCAATAAGTGTGAGAACTTTCACACAAACAGCTAACAGATCCTGTGTCTAACCTACTGACGACAATAAGATACATAAGAATGGAAAAGCTTATCTGTTAGATGATGATCACTTGTCTGTAGGAAGGTAAAGCACTAGACAAAATCCTGATAATTCACTTGATAACAGAAGCAAGGCTGGGGGGGGGGGGGGGGATAAAAGTAACATTGTAGCACATTTATGTGATTTGTTGATCTATAACAAGCATTCCAGTATGTCAAATGGTGCAAGACATAGATGTTGGAAATAGTAATTAACTATAACTAAAGAAAGGTAATATGCATCACAAACATGAAGAAAGAGAGAATAATAAGACTGCATGAACAAGGAAGAAGTGCTCAGATAAAAAAAAAAAAAGTAGCACCTGGATATGCAGTCTTTTGTCCCAACTGTTCACTGTATACAGTGAAGATGCAATGGTGAAAATAAAAGAAAATTTCAAGAGCAGGGAAAAAATTCAGGATGAAAGGATGTCAATGATAAGGTCCACTGATGACACTGCTATCCTTGGTGAATGTGAAGATGAACAGGATGTATTGAATGGAATTCAGTAGTCTAACACATACAAAATATGGACTGAAAGTAAACCACAAAAAGGCAAAAATAATGGGAAGTAGCAAAAATGAAAATAGTGAGAAATTTATCACGAAAGTTGGTGATCACAAAGTAGTCAAAGTTAAGGAATCGTATTACCTTGGAAGCAAAATAACCCATGACAGATGAAGCAAGAAAGAAGAAAGAAATTTCTGAAAATATGTGTTTGGAGCACAACATAGATTTGCAGTGAATCATGGCTAGTGAGAAAACTGGAAGAGAAGATAATCAAAGTATTTAAGATGTGCTGCTACAGAAGAATGTTGAACATTGGGTATAACAAATGAGAAGGTTCTCTGCAGAATTGTCAAAGGAAGGAACTTATGGAAGACACTGATCAGAAAAAGGAATGGGTTGATGAGACATGTATTAAGGCATCAGGATATGAACTCCATGGTACTAGAAGGAACTTAAGGGGGTAAAAACAGCAGAGAGATACAAAGATTGGAATACACGCAGAAAATAATTTTTCCGTAGAGTGCATTTGCTACTCTCAGATGAAGAGATTGATGTAGGAGAGGAATTTGTAGTAAACTGCAGCAAACCAGTCATAAGATTGATAAGAAAAGGTGGATTTTCTAAACCAGCTTCATCTTTTAGGTTGACCATAGTTTTACTAAATCAAGGGTGTGCAGCAAAGATAAAGAATAACAACATTTACCATCCTTGTTCAATTTAACTTCATGGTCTATCTTTTAAGTGAACAGAATGAAAGCGCCATCCTTACTTGCCACATCCCAGCTTTGTACCACATTAAAGATTATTCTATGTACCAAATTCTCTTGATCAAATGCCTGTGAAATTTCTGCTCTAAAAATGCTCATTATTGTATTTGTGAAGTCAAGGATCTTTGTGTATAGTTTTCACATTGTCTAAAGATTGTATTCAGTGTATGTCTTGCGTAAGTTAATACAAAGTATACTCTAATTTTCTTCAGATTCTAGAGTACACTCCAGCAGATCATCCAGACCACCAAAATTTGCAGGAAGCATTAGCCAAAGCAGAAGAGTTCTGCAGACAGGTAACAAAATTTATGTATCATTTGCAGCATTAATCTCTACACATTATGCACTGGCAGGACGATGATCATAATGAAAATTAAAATACAAATAAAGATATTGTGATCTATAGTGTTATATATTGTCACATAGAGGTATCACAGGACATAGCTGGTTTATTAATAGACACTGTTTTAATCTCACATATGGTTTATTCGACATTTGTCACACGTGCACAAGAGCATAGAATAATTCTTATTCAAATTCAAATGTACAACTGTGTTAGGTTTCGAACCCAGGATCCTTTGTGTCAGCCACTATACCACAAATCTACTGTCATCCAACGCTTTGTTTGTGATAATATTATTGCTAGTAGTGGTGGGTTTGCAGAGAGACTATTGTGACCATAAGAAATGACATTTTTGATAGCTACTACAGAGAGACCCAACTAATTAACTTCAGTACTTTTTTATAATATGTTGTAAACTACCTCTCAGTTAATGTATAAATGTATAAATTCTTACAAAATGTACAAAATCAGCCAGCTGACAACCAGTACTAGATAAAGGTCACCTTCAGACTTTATTTCATTACAGTCTTCAGGTATTAGCACCCAAATTTTGTTGCATGTTTGCTAATGCTAAAATAAAATGCACTACATAATTAAAGCACATTAAATGTCTTATTCATTTTCTCTCTAGGACTAATACTCAGTGCACTGCAAGGGATGAAAAAAATCATATAATTAAAAATACTGTTTAGGGTATAAAATTAATGTTTATTCTTAAATTAAATGGGTTAAGAAATAAATATTAAAGGTGTGTACCAAATCAAACTCCAGTAGAGCTGTATTAAGGGACAATTTGCTTCCCGGGGGCATAATAGTGTGGAGAAAATTAGAGGTTAGAAACAAGACAAATGGAGGTTTTGCCGTATTGTGCTCATGAATGCCCCTCTATCATAATCTGCAATGTTTAGAGCAAGCAGGCAAGTCCCCTTCTCTGCATCCCACTAAGTAACAAGAAGCAACTGCAGGAAGTTTCACAACTTTTGTACTAAGCCTTCCATAGTGTGCCCTGTGAAGTACTGAAGACTCAGTGTGCATACAATTTATTTGAAAATAATACTAATTCAAGAAACACTAAAGGACAGTCCCTAAACAAATATCTGCTCAATGTTATAAATACTCGAAGTGAAATTGATACCTTGTCATTCTGTATGGCAGCTGTAGCGTTCTTTCAAGAATAACAACATTCCCTACATGAGTGCTGCTCATTTTTTTTAGTTTACAGACAGGTTATCTCCTCAACATTTCATGACCAGTTCTTTTAAGTATGCAGATAAAATAACTTCAGTTGCCTCATGTCAATATAGTAGAGTTATGTAGTTCTAATTTATTAAGTGACTCCTACCCCGTTGCCACTGTGACTAGTCGGCTACAAGTGAACACACCCACACTCTTGTATGCTGTCACTGGTTTCCATCCAGTCACTACCATCTCGGTCAGCTGCCATCACAATCGTGCTGACGTCACTTCGAGTGTGCGTGCTCCAAACAGATGCTGCCTGCAAACTGATCAACTGTGTTTTCTTGAAGCTCCACTCTCCAAGGGAGGCTCTGTGTAGCAGCCTGGCTGCCATAGCGCAAAATTGCATGAATGACAAAACTGCTGACAGCCAGCATGTGCCAGCCGCGTCAGATATCTGCCGACGCCAACATTTTCAGCGATTGGCAGAAAACTTTGGCAATGGCATAGCGTGTGGCAAAAAGAGTTAGTGTGAGCCCCCCACCAGCTGTGTCCAGACACTTCTGGAGTGCTGTTTTGTCGATCATTGACCGCGTAGATTCAGTACAGCGCACACTCTTCACCATTGCACATGTGAATCGTGAAGTTGTCTCTGTACACTCCAATTTCTGTTTAATAATGACCATGAGGACAGACAATTTGCACATCTCAGCACACTGACTTTTTTTGTTTCTGTGTGGCCACTAAAGCTGTGTTAATGTGCCCAATCACCACGGAGTGTACTTCTTCCAAGAGTGGTGGTTGAGGTGCTTACCATTGCCAACGCAGTCAATTTACCTTTGATTTGATTAGATTAATACTTGTCCCATAAAGCATATATATGACATTTCATAATGATGTGGAACATGTCAGTTTAGTAAATGGTGTCTATACATGACAATATTTAAGGATTTCTTTAAATTTTTTAAGTTCTACCTAAAAATTTGTCCAAAGTGTAGACGGAGTTGCCATTCAGAAATTCCTTTAATTTCTTTTTAAATACCAGTTGGTTATCTGTCAGACTTGTGATGCTACTTGGTAAGTGACCAAAGACTTTTGTGGCAGCATTATTCACCCCTTTCTGTGCCAAATTTAAATTTAACCATGAATAGTGGATATCACCCTTTCTCCTAGTGTTGTAGCTATGCACTCTGCTATTACTTTTGAATTGGGTCGGATTATTAATAACATATTTCATGAGTGAATATTTATATTGTCAAGCTACAGTGAAGATCCCTAGATCCTTAAATAAAGTTTGCAGGATGATCTTGGGTGGACTCCAGCAATTATTCTGATTACACGCTTTTGTGCAGTGAATACTTTTTTACTCAATGTTGAATTGCTCCAGAATATGATCCCATGTGAAAGCAGTCAATAAAAATAGGCATAGTAAGCTAATTTACTGAGATGTATATCACCATATTTTCAATGACCCTGATAGCATATGTACCTTAACTCAAACATTTCAGCAGATCTTCAATGTGTTTCTTCCAATTCAATCCCTCAGCAATGCAAACACCTAATAGATTTTGAATATTCTACCTTAGTTACAGATTTCTGTTCATAGTCTAAGTTTATTAATGGTGTCATGCCATTTACTGTATGAAACTGCATATACTGGGTTTTATCAAAGTTTAATGAAAGTCAATTTGTAGAGAAACAATAATTTGCTGAAAGACATCATTTGCAATGTCATCAGTTAATTCCTGTTTGTCAGGTGTGATAGCTATCCTCAGCAAAAAGAACTAGCTTAGCATCTTCGTGAATATAGAATGGCAAGTCATTAATATATATTAAGAACAGCAAAGGACCCAAGACCGGACCTTGAAGGGCCCATTTTTTATAACTCCCCAGTTAGAGGATTTTTTTTTTTTTTTGTTTTTTCTTTTTTCTTCTGTATCATGTGATCTGCTTATTTCAACTTCAGCATTTCATGACAACAAAATGTGTTTCAAGCAATAAACTAACTGTTTTTCTCGCCACATTCTACAATGATCAATAAATGGTAAGCGGAGCCCTCACATCTGCTTCAGTGTCTTTTCTTTTTAAGCTATTTATTGATGGCAACCAGTTTCAATGGGTCATGCCACCACCTTCATGCCATTTAGCAAAGGGTATCTACACTTTGTTATAAATTTATATATAAAATAGACAAAGATTACTCACCAGGCGAAGGAGCACAGGTGTGACAGCAGCACAAATAAACAGAACACACTCACATACACACAAAAACGCTAGCTTTCGCAGCCTAGTCTTTTCTGTCATCTTACTTTGTTATAAATTCTTAGATATAACAAAAATAACTGGTTCACACATCCCTGTGTTCTGCCGAGACAGACAGACAAGATTTTTCTAGTGGTCTTCTTTGTCAGTACAACACATGAATGTGGGAACCAGTTATTTTCATTATTTCCTTAAAAAGTATAACAAAATTCAGATCCCCTTTGTTAGAGAACCTGAAGATGGTGTCATAGCCCACTGAAATTGGTTGCCAACAATAAATAAATAAGAAATTAAAAAATACATTAATGTTGAAGGTGGTTTCTTTCATACTACTTGTAATATATGCAGCTGAAGCCCCATCCACATATAATATGGATGCAATTAAAGTGAGAACACCCTTGTTGAACTACTTAATCTCTGCTTAATTGTGTATTGCTAATTCCATTTTGTTTCATATAGTTTGTACAGAGTTAGTGTATTCAAATATTTTGTTGTCAGGTGAATGAAGGTGTGAGAGAAAAAGAGAACTCAGAACGATTAGAATGGCTTCAGGCACATGTCAATTGTGATGGCTTGGAGGAACAACTAATTTTTAATTCTCTTACAAACTCACTGGGACCCAGAAAGTTTCTTCATCATGGTATACTGCATAAAGTATGTGAAACAATACACATATCGATACTATTTATTTCATGATTACTTATGTGGAAACTAATACATTTCTTTATTTTATCAGGCTAAAAGTGGGAAAGAACTGGTAGCATTCTTAATGAATGATTTTCTACTCTTAGCCCAGCCACAAAAATCTCTTGGTAGTACTCACTCATTCTCATTTGAAAGGCATACAGGTATCTCATTTAAAATATACAAAAAGGTAAGTATTCAGATTTTATCTGTACATCTTTTGAGTGCCATATATGTACGTATAAAGCATTTTAAGTATATAATTAGTAATAAGCATTAGTACATTGTTTATAATTTTATTCCTATTGTTACTTGTTCCTAGAATCATTTGTTTAACACTATGAATCTAATCATGAAATATTAACCATCCATCTATTTCTTACTTCCAAGTGTTACTGGGTCACTTTCATAAAACTGCATCTTGTAAAATATGACTTGTAACTCACAACATAAAAAACTGGATGTCACTATTTTTCAAATGTATATTTGATAGTCCATAGGACATGCTGTTGACACAGTTAGAAAGAAAGTGTAGCAAATCCACATGGCAGGAATGCAGAGTAGCAATTGATATCAAAGTATATACACTATATGATTAAAAGTATCCGGATGCCTGGCTGAAAATGACTTACAAGTTTGTGGTGCCCTCCATCAGTAGTGCTGTAATTCAGCATGGTATTGGTGCATCCTTAACTTTGATGATAGCTTCCACTCTCACAAACATTCTTCCAATCAGGTGCTAGGAGGTTTCTTGGTGAATGGCAACCCATTCTCCATGGGAGGAGAGGTATCAATATAGGTCAGTAAGGCCTGGCATAAAGTCAGTATTTCAAAAAAAAAGAAAAGAAAAGAAAAGTGATCTATAGGATTCAAGCCAGGACTGTGGAGGCCAGTCCATTTACACGGTTATTATTGTCATGTAACCATCCTGCCACAGAACATACACTATAAACAGGTGTTCAATTGTGTTGAAAGATGCAATTGCTCTTCAACAGTTGGGAGCTAGAATGTGCTTAAAACATCAATGTAGTCCTGTGCTGTGATAGTGCCACAGAGAACAACAAGGAGTCCAAGCCCACTTCATGAAAAACACAACCACACCATAACACCACAGCTTCCAAATTTTACTATTAGCACTACACGTGCTGACAGATGATGTTCACTGGCCACTTATGATACCAACACCCTGCCATCGGATCTCCAAATTATGTACGCTGCTCCATCACTCCACATAACATTTTTCCACTGTTCAATCATCCAGTGTTTATGCTTCTTACACCAAGCAAGGCATTGTGTGGCATTGACCTGCGTGATGTGGGGCTTATGGACAGCTGCTCGACCATGAAATTGAAGTTTTCTTACCTCCCACCTTACCGTCATAATACTTGAAGTGGATCCTGATGCAACTTGGAATACCTGTGTTATGGTCTGGGTAGATGCCTGCCTATTACACTGTATGACGCTCTCCAAGTGTCGCCGGTCACTGTCAGCCAACAGATGAAGTTGGTCTGTACGATTTCATGCTGTACTTGTTTCTTCGCATTTCCATATCACTATCACAACTGGAACAGTGGACCTAGGGATGTTGAGGATTGTGGAACAGACTTCTGACAGAAGTGACATCTAATAACCTGACCACATTCAAAGCAAATGAGTTACATGAAGCTCTTCTTTGTGCTCTCTCATGATGTCTAATGACTATTGAGGTCTTTGATATGGAGTACCTGGCAGTAGGTGGCAGCATAATGCACCTAATGTTAAAAACATATGTTTTTGGGGGTGTCCGGATACTTTTGTTCACATAGTGCACCAAGTACTGAATGAGAGCAGTTGCCTAGATATGCTGCATTTTGATGGGTGTGCTGCTGTCATGTGTGTGAAGTAATCATTGGACTTGGCCTTGACGCCCCCCCCCTCAGGTTGCCACATATTGTATTAGTACCTAAAGGATTGTACGACTGTGTCTAATGTTCTTGTCTCTGGTCAGTGGGTTAATACATCCCTTCTTCTTGGTGTTCCTGCAAGCTGTCCTCTGTTGGTGAGACTCCTACCAATCCTGGCACAGAGGCAATGCACCAAAACAGATGATATCTTTTGGTGAGGCAGGCAACCTTGCCCATAGACAAGCACACATGGCCAGAACATCTCCATTTGGTGGCACAGTTTGACTCTGGGATGCCCTAATAGTGATAATGGGCTGCCCTACATGTTGTGTTCTGGTCTGATGGAGGTTACTGAGATGTGTAACTTTGGTTGAGTTGCAACCTTAGTCTCTTTGTCCTCCAATGGCTGGTCCAACAATAGAGTTATGGAAGCAATAGGAAATAAGTTCAAGACAGAGGTTTGTGCACAATGAGAGGTGGTTAGAAAGAGTGGTCAGGGAGCTGGAAAGGCACTAGAAAAGGATTCTGTGGCAACAATTGTAGGCTGCTATCATCTTTCCACAGGTGTGGCAGTGGCTTACTCCACCACTGCCGTCGGATCTGGTTTTAGTAGCATGTCACCTCCCAGTCTTCTGTGGCCAGAGTGGATCTGAAACATCCTGAAATGCTGCAGCATACTTCTGGGATCTGTGTATCCAGGCACATGAAGATCTATACTTACACATGGTGTTCACAAGTGGAAACATGGTGTCACAACTACTACTGGTTTCACCCGACTCAGAAACGTCTGGTAGATAAGTGGGAAAGGCTTATGACCTCAGGGAGCTCCAGTGAGCTTTTCTCCCCCAACAGTGTTGACAGTGAACACAAAAAAAATTATTAATAATATGAGGCTAGGTAGCAACTCATCATAAAGACAATCGCTGAGCCACAGGTAGACATGTAGAAAAGGCAATCACATTCACACAACCTTAATTTTTGGCCACAACCTTCATCAGAAAAAAGAGTATACATACATTCACACAGGAATAACTTGTACACACATGGGCAGAGTTTCATCATAGCAGTCAGATGGTGTCATGTATGCTCTATTTCCGGGTGAAGTCTGTGGCCAAAAATTTGTTTGATGTACCTTAGTTCTGTATTGCCGATAATCACAAAAAAATGGAAATGAAAATGAAAAGATATGACAATCTTTTGTAACTGTGTTACTTCATCACGTAGGAGGGGAGGGAAGTAAAAGGGAACAGAAGGGTAAGGTTATTCATGATGTAGGCCATGAGATGGTGATGGATGATTTGTGGAAGTCAGAGATACTTGACAGTATTTTTCGTGTCCATTTTCATTTTATTTTTTGTGTGACTATCGGTGGTACAGAACAAAGGTAAATACTGGCACAGCCAGTCTATCTCTTTTGAAGGCTATTTTAGCAATTATGTGGAGAATTCAGTAAGTAATCTAATTTGTGTGAAGTGATTGTCTTTTCTGTGTGTTTTTATGGTGAATTGCTATCTATCCTCATATTATTGACATTACAACCTGAGTGTTCCATTGTCATAAAAAATATTAGCACCTTTTCCATAGGAGTGTCAACCTCCTGCTGCTTTTGAGTATTATAAGATCATACCCACCTTTGGTCACTTGCTTTGTTCAACTGTTGGAAAGGCAATGAGAGCAAGTGATGTATACCATTCTTGCAGTAGAGTTGACTGAATACCTGATACTGAACAACCAATATTGATAGAAGGTCTTTTATTGGAAAAAAACTCTGCTATAACATCAGTGCTCATAGATCAACAGTTGACAATGTATGGAAAATTAGAGTAACTATACAGTAAAGTCAATCAGGTGGTGTTCAGAAGTTGTCCCACAAAGTTAGCCTGCACCCAGTCCCACTGGTGAGGTGGTGTAGGCCAGGGTGAGAAAGCCTGATTTGATATCATCTGCAGTTGTTTGCTCTTTTAGCAGTTGTAAACAAGGTGTCTGATTTGTTTGTCTGGGTTGGCCAGTAAACATATTGTTGGCTTTAAGTGGCTCAGGTGGGACTACCAATGAAACTGTTGATTAATAATTTAATGTATGATGCTGTTTAACAAGATTAATCTCAGCTGCAGTTGGAAACAACGTCTCAACGGGTAAGAGTCCCAACCCAGAATGTAGTATGACCAACCCTATTGAATATACTGCCTAACTTTCTGCAGTACTGTTTCTTTTGCTGCAGCCATTGTCAGTTTAGTCCCCATCAAGAGAAAACAGTACACTGCCTGTTGTGCCTCATCATCCATCTGAAAGCTGAACTCTTTTGTCTTTACTGAATTGTGGATAGGAACCCATTGGAAGGTGTGATAATACGTCTGCATTTGCATGTTGGCTTTTATTCCAGAAAGGTGTTCCATAATTGTATATACCATATATACTCGAGTAATCTGCACACCCCCAAATTGACTGTGGGGGGAAAAAAGAAAAAACACCCACTCGCAGATTTGTGTAGATGAGGATACCACCCGTCAGCTTTGAACAAGCATGTGAGGACAGCCATCTTGGGATGTCACGTCTGTTAAACTTCAAAACAACACATAAATATCAAAATAATTGATGCCCCATTGATTTTTAGAGAGAGAGGCGCGCAGGGTTGTCATATCCAGAGCAAGCGAATCTCTTAATGACCCCAGAAAATTCTTGTATTTTACCTACTAAACGTTCTCATACAAACTGAAAAATATTTAATTTGTAACATATTACTGTGAAAACATACTCACAGGAATGTACACTGAAATAAACGCTTATAGAATCTGAACAGTTAATAAATGTATGGAGCTGAAACTGGTATTACAAGGTCATGTATCTTTTTCAAAGTCGTTATGTCATGTATTTACATCAAAGATATTTGATAGTGTAATAGGGAACATTGACATACAGGTATCTTTCATCAGAGAAATATCATCAAATGGAGCACTTCGCCATATATTTGATTATGAAAGTTGCTTGTCTTCTGATTTCTGTAATGCAAAATGTAACCACTCTGACCAGTAGCACCGCTGTTGCTAATCGACGTGTGTGTGTGTGTGTTTGAACATAGCTGCAATGCCGCATTGTGATTAACATTTAACAGTGCCGATACCGGTGTAGGTAATATGGTGGTACTGAATCGAATAATACCCAACTTAGTAGATAACATACTTTATTTTTCAGAAAGATGGTATCACAAGCTAATGCAACTAGTCATTCTTACATCAACAATGCAACTGTTTGTACACGCCGCCAAAGGAAATGGCGGAAAGAGATGCTACTCCGCCACACTGGTTTGTGACATGAGGAGACCCTTTACAGTGAAATTGCTTATAGGTAGTGTCACTGTCATTGTCAAGTAAATTATATGCAGTTTTTATAGTGGCTAAGGCAGCACACAATAAAAAGTTGTTATTATCCGCTATCTTGAAATATGACAACCATAACACCCCTTTTTAACACCACGATGAAGATTTATGTCTAAGAAATATAACAAATATTTGATAATATTTCTTTGTCAAAGATTTGATCGAAAATATTATTGTGTAATACTGGTCTAAAGAGATCTGTTTTTTAACGTGGAATAATACCCACCTAGTGTTCTTTGTTGTTGCAGATGAAATAATACCTACATAAATTTGAGTAATCTGCACACCCCAGTTTTTCATTCATAAATTCAGAAAAAAATATGTGCGGATTACTCGAGTATATATGGTATTCAGAAACAAAATTCAGCATTGATGTTGGTTGGCTGTCCACTTCAATAACTTGGCTTCTGGCCTCAGAAAAGAGATCAATGGTTTGTGGTTCATTATGAAATGAAACTTAGCTCTATATAAGAAAACAAGTAATTTCTTTAGTGAGAAAACAATCCCCAGTGTTTTCTATGACTGTGAATATTTCTTCTGTGCAGCGTTGAGTGACTTTTATGTGAAGATGATTGGATCTTCTGAGCTGTCCATGTCCCTTTATGCCAAGATGCCTCTCAAAATAAAGCTATGAAAATTCAATTTAACTGTACACTCAGAAGCACTGAAAACCCCAAGTGATAGCAGCTGTCAAGAAGCACACTGTAGCAGCTGTCAAGAAGCACACTGTCTGGCAAAAGCAATGTTTAGTATTGCATGTGTCACTGTATGTAAATTCAACAGATAGCCCTCCAATAAATATAAAAAAAATTCAAATGGTGTAATGCAATTTTGTCTCAGCACTGCAAAGTAATATGTGAAAATGTAATTGGGTGGATAAAAATTTGTGTACCAAGTTTTACATTGTGGGCTTTAGTTTTGTCTCAGGAAACTAGAAAATTACATGTTTGCTTGTGTCATTTCAATTACATGATTGTAGAGTACATTGATTTGTTTTGGTGTTTACCCCAATCAATTAAGTGAAATATCAAACACAGAATTGGAAGTGTGTTGCATTGTCATCCTTTGATATGTACATCTTCAAAGCTGGTAGTGTGCTGTGAAGTTTTAGCATGTAGTTTCTGTAAAGTTGTGTATAATCTTGCTGAAAGTGAATTACATGCCCAACCATGAAGGAATGTGTATTCATTTGTCATTTAGAGTGATGAATACACTTCCTGAAAGGGCTGGTTCACGTCTCAATACAAATTTCAGCCCATATATGAATACATTTTCCTCATTCTCATGTTTAACCAAACATTACCTATGCATTTGTGAAAGTTTGTTATTTATGAGTGAAAATGAGACACTGATATCAGATACGTGTGGTTATATCTATAGAGCATGTTACCAGCACTTCTAATTAAGAGTCCGTGTTGGTGCATTTCTTGTTTTGTTCATTGCATTCTCTTGTTTGCGTATTACAGTTACCATTGACCATACACATTTTCTGTTCCTTTACATCAATCATATCATTTAGAGGATGAATGCATCAAGAGATATGTTTTTATTTACTATTGTCTGACAATGTCAAGACATCATTATTTATTTTACTGTATCAATAATAGAGAATAGAAAACGACTCACTCTACAGATGAACACTGAGCCACAGACAGGCACGTAAAATATACAATCACATTTATACAACTTAAAATTTCAGCCGTGGCCTTCATCAGAAAAAGAAACTTATACATTCAAACACTCACTCATATGTAATTCAAGCTCATATGACCATTTATGACCAGTCCAGCATAACAAGCATCTTGACAGTGAATGAGGAGGGGAGTGCGGAGGGGGGGGGGGGGATGCCGGGTAAGGGTGGGGAGTGTGCGAAGTGTGGAGATGTGTGGAATGGAGAGGGGGAGGAATGTAAAATAAAAATAATAAATAAAAACTGATACTGAAATAATACATAAATAAAAAATTAAAAAAAGATTGACAAACAGTTGGAAGGATGACATGAATTAGAGGGAGATACGGTATAGTGACTGGGGGAGGAGGGGGGCTGCATAGGGTGTAGAGATAAGTTATTATTTTAGGTTGAGGACAGAGTGATTGCGGGACCATAAAAGTATTGCAGGGACAATTCTCATCTGCACAGGTCAGAAAAGCTGGTGGCGGAGGTAACAATCCAGATGGCCTAGGTTGTAAAATCAGCCATTGACATCAAGTGTAATATGTTCAACTTCATGGTGGTCCATCTTGGTTTTTGCCACCGTTTGACAGTGGCCATTCCTCCTGATGGATAGCTGGTTTGTTGTCATGCCAATTAAAACACTGTGTACTGAGGTTCTGCATTGAAGGCTCCCACAGGGATATGATCCCAGTGGTAAGGAGCTGGAATTGGGAGTGGCATAGGGATGGACTATGATGATGTAGGGTTTGGGTGGGCAATGAAGCACCACTTTAGGTGGGATTGTGAGGACCTTTGGTGTAGGATATCTCTTGTCTCATGGAATCATGCTAGATAATTGATGGAGCTTTCAGTAAGGTGGAGGCTACTAGAGGTGGCATGCGTGGTTGATGAGGACCACGTAAAACTGATAGAAGAGAAGGAGCTTACGTTGTGAAGGAACAAGGATAGGGTGTTCTGGTCTCAATTCAATATCATGCAAATATCATCAATGAATTTGAACCACACTAGTTGTTTGGGGTTTTTGGGAGGTTGGTTAGGATTCCTTTAAATGGCTCCTATAAAGCTTGATGTAGCAAGATGTCATGCAGGTGCCATTGGCTATGCCACACATTTGACTGTATTCTTTTCCCTCAATAGAAAAGTAATTGTTTGCTAGGATGTAACTGGTAAAGATTATGAGGAATTGGATGTTTTAGGTTTTGTCATGGCATGGTACAAACACGGCTGAAATTTCATTGACATTTTTTAGATTAGTCTCAATGGAAATAGTTTCAGGCTTAATGACTTGGATGCTGGTGTACTTTGTTCACATCCCTGCCATACTCAGAAACAGTAAATTATCAAGCAGCCCTAAAATCTGGTATAGCATCACATTTGTAGCAATATTTACTGTGAATTTACAAACCAGAAAAAATAATTGTCAATCTGTCCATCTCCTCCTCCCCAACATTTATAATAAATTACATATATGTGCCATCATCCATGATTATTGGGGAAACAGTACTGAGGTATATTGCAAGATACACTCCGCCAAGCACCACATGGTGACTTGTAGAGTATAAAAGATTTGCATGAAGAAATACACATAATATCACAGTTGTCTGTCAAATACAAAGTTCCTATAGTTTGTTATGATTGAGAGTGCATTTATAATGTATGGTTTTTGCAGTTTATCTGGATTTTCTGACTTTTGTTGGTAATTGACCCAAAGTTTGTTTCCTGTAAGCTTTTTAGGGACCATGATGAACAAAACAAAAAGATTTCTCCATATATATAATTGAAATTTCGAATTATGACCTTGATTCATACAAAGTCCCAACACCCCCCCCCCCCTCCCACAAAAAAGCACTTTTAGTGTCCCTGAATTTTCAAATTTTCTGGGCAAATTTTCCAATTTTTCTTTCCTTAAATTCATTACTCAGGCTATTAAGTGTCCAGCCATTCTCAATTTGTGAGGTTACCAATGAACAACATTTAATTTATATTTATATAGAGTAATAGAATTCCATTTCTCATGTTGCTGATTAAGGTAAAATGGATAATCTCAAAATTTACAATAAAATGAGGATAGCTTGCAACCCACAGCAAAGATGATCGTTGAGCCACAGTAAGTATGACCCAGATTTGGGATGGGTGGAGAGGGGAGGGAGGAAGGGGAAGGCTGCAAGGCAAGGTTGGGGATAGATATGCACTACAGAGTATGTAGACACTGACCCTGCATTCTTTTCTTCCTCCCTCCACTCTTCTTCCTTTCCCCTTCCCATTCCATTCCTACTCCAAGGTACACTTAATGATGCAGCAACTAGAGATGACAGTTTTGTTTTAGTGAGTTGTGCCTGTGATTGTGCAAATGAAAGTGTGTTCTATACTGATGAAGGCTGTGGCTGAAAACTATAAGGTGTGTGTGTGTGTGTGTGTGTGTGTGTGTGTGTGTGTGTGTGTGTGTGTGTTTCACCTTTTTTACCTGCCTGTCTGTGGCTTGATGATCATCTTTACAGTGAGTTGCAAGTTATCCTCATTTTATTGTTGTTTTCCAACCCGGACTTTCCATTGCTAAATATAATCTAAAATTTTGCTTTTTCAATTATTTCATTCTAATTATGTAATGATCATGTGATGCTTTTTTTCTCATTTGTTGTCTATCATTTTTTTCACCATGTCTGCTACATTTATATTTAGTCCACTTCACTTTGATATTTATTCTTACCAGTTAAGGACTGCTTAAGTTTAATACTATCATCCCAAAGATATTTCTTTTTACTACTTCTTTGTCATATTTTATATTGTATACTTCAAGATCCTTTTTAACTTTATGGATCTACCTCACCTCATTTTGTGTTTTATGAAATTTTTGCTGGCAGTAGGTCTACATTTCATCTCCCCAAGTTATCATCTATACCTATTGCATAATGTGACTGAGAAGCATATAATATTTTTGTGAGCCATACCAATTATGCTGACAAACATGATTTCAGCCATTGTTTCTGAATGAGTTGTTGGTGTTGGAAGAGGAAAATGCCAGTGAAGGTAATGAAAACCCACGTTTACTAAGCTTGGAAGACATCACAACTGGAAAAACACTTTCATTTTTGGCATCAACAGCAGCTGAACGCAATCTCTGGGCAAAGCGTCTGCAGGAGGCACGTTTGCAAGTGATTGATACTGAAAAGAGTCAGTTCCAGCGCCAGCAGTCAAGTGAGTATATTATCTTTATTTATTGCATCATAGAAGGTATATCATATCCTGGATGACAGTGTATGATATTCATATGTTGAAAACACTATATTGGAAAATGTGATTCTTCATGACCTCACGCCTCGGATTCTGTTGGTCACAATGTACCTATCTAAAGAAGTGGCATACTGTAGTTGTTCTATAGTACACTTTCTGCAGCCCAGCTGAATCAAGCAAATTGAGTTAATTCTGTTCATTTTTGTACATTATGTGTAATTTAGACTGTACTTTATATGGCTTATGAACACTCAAGTTGTTCATGGATGGTTCCTGAGATCCATGATTTTTGGGTACAAACACTTTTGGGGATGCCCACTTCCATACTTCTTATTCCATGCAAATTGTTGAAAGTCTTATCATATATTCTTAAGATGACATTCTCAAAGTAATTTTAAAATTGTTTAAATACTTCTCTTTATTACCAAAATCCAGAGCTTTGAAGTTACCATAATTTACACAAAAATACAGAAATGAGATTTTTGCTGTTTGTGCACTGTGGACTGCAAATAACAAAATAACTAACCATAGCAAATGGCTTATATTTTAAAAATATATTCTTTAGACATTTATCTACAGTGGCACACAACACAAGTTAAGAAAACAATTGACTATATGCCATTTTTCTACTCAGAATGTTACCATTTTAAGTATCAGTAACAGTCCTAACTCTTTCTGCTGCCCCTAGAGTCCTATTTGCTGTACAGTGCTGTTATCTCTATAACGCATATCATACAACAAACTATGTTTCTATCAGAAACCAGTCCTAAGAAGAAAAAAAATCAGAGGTGTTTCAACTTGAATGCAACTCATACAAGTTATATGAAATCAATAATATAGAGGGAAACATTCCTGTATGGAAAAATATTTATGAAAAGTAAAGAAAATTTGATGTGAGATTTAAGGTTTTCCCGGCATATCGAAATCTTGAAAATTTCTCGGGAGTTCAGCCGGGTGACGTCGTCCAATCTTCGGAATATTTCGGCAAGATGGCTACTTGCTAGCTTAAGGCGTACCTGGAGTCTGATTCGATCTCTGCTGGATGCCGCCCTTATATGCTGTCTGGCATCCCCCTTTCCCCTTCCCTCTCCCTGGCTCGCCACGTTTGCGATCACGTGAGGTATGGTGGTGGGGGAAGTGCGGCACTGCCCGGGTCGCCGGTACTGGTCGGCGGGGCCACAGATGCTCCATGGCCGGCGGCGGGTCCTGAAGGCTGGAGAACCAATGCGTGTTCATCTTCAGATGTCAGGGCGAGAGAAGGCTGCCGCGTGGACCATCGTTGCACTTTTAGCATGCTCAGGGCAGGATCCCAGGCCTTGCTTAGTTGGAATCCGCTGCCTTTGTTTATAAGGTCTTCATGTAGGCGGATTTCCACCACCTCTTTGATGATACAATGCCAGTCGGTGTAAGATTGTTGAAATAATTGTGTGCCATCATAATTCATGGCATGACGTAGAGATGCAGTGCTCTGCCACAGCAGACTCTGTCGTTTTGGCATTGTCTGTGTGGTGCTTGTGTTCACTGCATCTCTCCTGTACTGTTCGAATAGCTCTTGAGTGGTGGCCTACAAGCCCTCGTGCTTATTCCGATATGTAGATGACACATTCTTAATCTGGCCACATGGACGACAACACCTAAAAGACTTTCTTCAACATCTGAATTCACTACATCAGACCATCCAATTTACGATGGAGGTTGAAGAAAACAACCAGCTTCCCTTCCTGGATGTTCTCGTCAAACGAAGACTAGATGGAACACTGGGACACAGTGTCTACAGAAAACAAACACACACAGACTTGTACTTGCATGCGTCCGGCTGCCATGCTCCCTCGCAACGAGAAAGTGTTCGCAGCACACGGGTGCACAGAGCACACGAAATCGCAGACACAGAAACAGAAGTACAACACCTACAGTTGGTGTTCCATACAAATGGTTACCACAACTGGCAAATAGAATGCACCTTAAGACCGAGGAAGCCCAAACCACAGCCCACTGAAGATAAACCGGCTACGACAGCAATTATTCCTTACATGGGGAACACATCAGCAAAGATTGGAAGAATACTCCAAAAACACAATGCAAAGTGTGTGTTCTGTCCCCTAACCAAGACGAAAGCCTTACTAGGAACAGTCAAGGATTATCTAGGTCTCCGATGACCAGGAGTGTACCGTATCCCTTACCAATGTGAAAAAATGTATGTAGGACAGACTATGCAAACAGTACAGAAGAGATGCAGTGAACACAAACACCACACAGACAATGCCAAAACAATGAAGTCTGCTGTGGCAGAGCACTGCATCTCAACTGGTCATGCCATGAATTGTGATGGCACAAAATTATTAAAACAATCCAACACCTTCTGGGATCATATCATCAAAGAGGTGGTGGAAATCCACCTACATGAAGAGCTTATAAACAAAGACAGCGGATTCCAACTAAGCAAGGCCTGGGATCCTGCCCTGAGCATGTTAAAAGTGCAATGAATGTCCCGCCCTGACATCTGAAGATGAAGATACATCGGTGCTCCAGCCACCAGGACTCACCGCCGGCCACAGAGCATCTGTGGCCCCGCCGACCAGTGTCAGTGACCTGGGCAGTGCTGCACTTCCCCCACCATCATACCTCACTCGATCGCAGATGCGGCGAACCAGAGAGAGGGGAGGGGGGTGCCGGACAGCATATAAGGGTGGCATCTAGCAGAGATCGAATCAGACTCCAAGGTACGCCTGAAGATGGCAAGTGGTCATCTTGCCGAAATATTAGAATATTCAGAGAAATTTTCAAGATAAAGGAAATTTGACTTACCAGGCGAAAAGGCATCAGTTCATTGACACACACATAAATAAAAACATATACACACAAAACTGAGCTTTTGAAAACCTAGGTTGCTTCTTCAGAGAAAGAGCAGGGAAGAAGAGGGAAAAGGAAAGGATGTGGGTTTTAAGGGAATGGGTCAGGAGTCATTTCATTCCCGTGAGAAGAAAGGCGAAAAAGGGTAGGTAAACACACACACACACACACACACACACACACACACACACACACCAAGGCACAAGATAGGATTTTCCTCTCCCGGGGTTGGAATACTTCTCAACCACTCCCTTAAAACCTGCATCCTTTCCATTTCCCTCTCCTTCCCTGATCTTTCTCTGAAGAAGCAACCTAGGGTTGTGAAAGCTCAGTTTCTCTCTCTCTCTCTCTCTCTCTCTCTCTCTTTGTGTGTGTGTGTGTGTGTGTGTGTGTGTGTGTGTGTGTGTGTGTGTTTATTTGTGTGTGTGTCAATGAACCGGTGCCTTTTTGCCTGGTAAGTCAAATTTTCTTTACTTTTCATAAATAAGTTATATGAAATTATTCACAAACTTCTGCAAGTCTGTGTGGAAGTGGTATTACAATTGATTTGATCAGCTTATGTAATGTTATTCGTGTGCAAGGGGAACTTCATGTAGATTGAGGCCATCATGAGAATTTAGACTGAGGGGAGAGGTGTACCAGGGTATCTGTGTGGCTGTGCAAAGCCATTGTGCCATGGTGGTGTAATGGTGATTGCTGCTGCCTTTGGTCTGATTAAAATTACTTGCTAGTTGACAGTTCAAGAAATGCTGGAGCTGCTTTTCTCAAATCAGAGCACTCACTGCCATGCCTGAACCGTTTATCATTGCCAAACTGCCACAATAACTGCTCCATTCAATTCAATTTCCTTTTCTGGCTCTGTCTTTCTCAATTTGTTATGCTGCTAATTCGTATGTTTACCTTTTTTTTATTCCATTTAATCACTTCATATTTAAAACAAGACCTGGACAAAGGTATTAATGAAATACATACTCACACGGTAAGCACACGTTACTGAATCCTTTCATACAAGCACTTTGTCACATATACAAGTATTATATTACAGATATCAGATTACATTTAGAGAAGCTTTGTATGTTTCACATGAAAACGAGCTCTCTGAAGGCTAAAATTCAGGATTATTACTAGGTGTATACTGTGACTTAGAAGTGTTAAACATGGTAGCTGTGTAGCACATTGGTAAAATCATGCTGAAGTTCTTGGGTTTGATTCCAGTCATATGCAATTATTTTAATGCCTAAATCAAAATTACTTTATCATTTTCATTAACTTAATTGAAATGTTTGAGATCTAATAGCTTCTTACATATGTTTCATAATAGTATTGGATTTTTTTATTCGGTCTTATTTTTTTCTTTTTTTTTTTTCCGTTTGGAATTTGCTTCTGTAGATAATAACCTGCATTTAAGTACCAAGCAGGACTGCTAAAATGGCAGCTCGTGTAACCACTAGCCAGGGTGAGGATATTTTCAGGCAGGCAATAGTGATAAATTACAGCCTTCTTTTAGCTCCAATCTGAAATTTTTCTATTTGATTTTGCATAGAGATAAGCTTTATTCATTGTGAATTAAGAAATCATGATTTTAGTTCTGCTGGATATGGTTGAACACCATTTCACTGAATACATAATACATCATGTGTAGTTGAGTTATAACATGGGATTAAATTAAGAACTACAGAACCTTTTTATGCTGCAGTTCAATCACTGAGCACTTAAAATTAGCTGTTGACAGAGATTTTCCCATTGCTGCTATTAACTCTTGATGCCTCTTGCAACACTGCGCCACATTATAAAATAATATTAACAGCCTTTTTAAAGTGACTCTCCATGTTAGTGTGTTACAGACAGTTGAGCAGTATCCGGCTGCCTATGTAGCAACACTGTAGCATCATGTGACAAACATCAACTAGCAAGTAACTTTAATCTGACTGTAGTGAGGAGGAAACTTGGCTTTGAATCCTTAGCTTGGTTCAAATATTCATTTTATGCTTCAATCTGAATGTATACATCATAGATGTTTGCAATGCACCACAAAGATGTCCATCAAGCAAAGATAGGCACATAAAAAAGACAATCATATACATGTAACTTAAAGTTTTCAGCTACAGCTTTTGTTTGAAAAAGACACTTACACTCATTTCATAAAATCACATGGGCACACTTCACAGATGCACAACTGTCATCTCTGGCTGCTGTATTTCAAATAACACTGCAGTGAGATAAAGGTATGGTAGGGGTGGGGAGATGGTGGAAGCAAATCACACACACACACACACACACACAAAACGAAATATACTAAAATGGGAGGGGTGTAGGATAGTGGCAGCAGGAACTGTTGGATGTGGGGAAATAAGACTATCATAGGCTGAGGCCTGGATAAATTCAGAATTGGAGAATGTACTGTAAGGATAACTTCCATCTCTGAACTATGCACTTTAGAAAATCTGTAAATGCAAAGAAGGGGGAGGGAGGAGAGGAGGATCCAGATGGCCCAGGTTGTAAGCACCCCCCCCCCCTTTCTACCGGCTTTTCTGAACTCCCATTGGAGTAAATTCTCCGATCCCAAAATTATCCAGGTCTCTTCCTACAATAACCTCTTTTCCCCATATTCAACAGTTCCGACCCTCTATCCTACACCTTGCATCTATTGTACGCTCTTCGTGTGTGTGTGTGTGTGTGAGAGAGAGAGAGAGAGAGAGAGAGAGAGAGAGAGAGAGAGAGAGTTTTACTCATCTACCCTCCCCTGTCTCCCCACTCCATTCCTAAGCTGCACCTCTTTCCACCCATGTACTACATACATGCTCCAAAAGGCTGTGCTGTATCCATCACCACCACTGATGTGCAACCTAGAATTAATTAATCCAAAGAAATTCAAATGTCTGACTGCACATGTTTTGTAAATAGGCCCGATGTTTGATTGGTTTACTTCCTACAGTCTTGCATCTCTGTTGACATTACATACATTGTGATTGTAATTATTAATGGTGAACAATCTAGTACTTCAAAACATTTATTTTGTGTGAGATTCAGTATTTAGTGAATTTACCTGTTACATGAAAATATACTGAAGGACTTTTCTTATATTTCCATCCAGACTTTGAGATACTGTCAAAGAATATCTCAGGAGAAGTTCAGTTTTATGAAAAAGAAATCTTAATCATATCAGTACCGAGGTGGAAGGTAATAAGCAAAAACTGACTTTAAAATCTTTCAAAGTAAACTTTATTTCAGATCCATAGATGCAGTGCTTTCTAAAAACCTTTAAAGTGATGAAAGTGTTCTGTGTTAGTTGCAATCAGAGTTACGTAATACAGCTATTGAACTCGGTGCAGTTTCGATTATTGCTAGTCTATGACAGCAGTATCTGTTACGTCTTTGGCTGTATTTACTAAATATGCTCAGATTGTAAAAATATTTTAAAATACAGAACTTGCAGGAGTTTTATGTAAAATACTTATTGAGTTAGCTGGAACATCTTATCCTTCTCTCCATGTAAATTCAAACATTAAATATATTGTAAACGGTACTTACATGCTCTACCGAACTGTCTTCTATCCTAAAAGATGTACTGATGTGGTGTTCAAACAAATAGCCATTTACTACAACTGACCACTTCATAACAAAGGGAAAGGAAGGAAGAAGTTGAAAGTCAGATGTGTGCATAATTACGATTAGGGCGGAACACCACACTGCCTCATTCAGAGTAATGTTCAGCAGTGAGGGATTGTGAGGGGAAGAGGGAGGACGGGTATGGCTAGGTCGCACATCAGTGGTGGTGATGGATACAGCACAGCCTTTTGGACCATGTAGGTAGTACATGGGTGGAAAGAGGTGCAGTTTAGGAATGGAGTGGGGAGACAGGGGAGGGTAGATGAGTAACTATCTATGAGCCTGTGCTTTGGGTAAATTATTCGATTTCTATTTTCTATATTTATATAGTTGTCAGCGTGACACATATTGTAGTATATTGAAGCAGCTCAGTCAGGAAGATACAATCTATAGTCCACCATCATCCGTCATCACCAAATTTTAAGAAAATGATCTGATATGCTTGTTTTGCTTCCAAGCATTCTAACAAAAGAGAAGTTTTCTTGAATGTCATCTAAATGTGTTTTTCCTCAGATTTTTTGTGGTTGGGGGGGGGGATGGAAGAAGTTGTTCCTGTAAACAATTATCCATCATTAATTGTGCAAGGTCCCGAAATAATTGTTTTTTCTTTTTTTTTTTTTTTTTTGTGAAAATTATGATTGTGGTGCAAAATAGACAAATCAACATGATATTGAGAAATATTTTATATAATTCAAACTCCAACCAGAAACTTCTGACAGGGTAATTAATTTATCTACATTAAAAATGCATTTGAAATTATTCAACTTACTAAAAATAAAACAAGAGTGTAATTCTCATTTTAAGTAGCTGTGATTGCCATTTCAAAATACATTTTAAATTATTTAATTGATAATACTTTAGATAATAAACTCTCGTTAAAAGTAAGTAAAAATTTGAAACAAATAATGTACAAAAAACTTCTTGACGGGAAGTTCGAATCTGGATCGGTCACAAGGCTGGTGATGACACCATCTCCTGAGCTATTTGACCATGCTGAAGGAATGGCATTTACTTGGAATTACATTCACAGTAAATATATCTGTAAAGTTAAAGCTGTATGATGGTCCATGATTATAACCCAGATACATATAGTGGGATGTTAAACCCTAATCTTTCAACTTTACAGATAGCTAGGACTTTTTTGCAGGCAGTGAACTACCAGTCACACTGACTGAGCACATCTCAAAGGCTAATTCAAACTTTAACTCATCTAAGTTTGTCCCTTTTCATTCTGTGAGGTGTGAAAGGCAGTAAGTTTATAATACACTAGTGTACCTACAAAAATTGTACAACCAGTTGGCTGTATTACATATTTTTAAAAACATTTAATTAGCACTATGTTTCTAAAAAATGTGTATGTTTGTTACTGAAGTAATTATCTTCGGTGATTTCCCATTTTAGGAATATGTTTTTGCACAAGTGACTTCATTTATAGCATACAATTACCAGTCTAGTTACTACTTCCCCACACACTGTATTTTGCAAATATAACTACCCAGTTATATTATTATCTCACCTATCTCCACTAGTTTTACGAAGCTAGTTGGAAAATGATTGTGATCACCATGGGGCTAATGTTTGTGTGTTTTTAATTTATTTATTTGCATTTTATTCATAATATTTTTATGTCTGTAGGTCCATGTAAATTTATGAATTTTTAATTGATTTATTTGCATTTGGCTTGTAAGATTTTTACATCTGTAAGTGAGTGTATATTGCACATGCTTGCTTAAATCCTGTATCGTGTTTTGTTGTGTTTGTTTTAAATTAATTGATGAAGCTGCATTAATAATTCTGCTGCTATATATCTCAAATCTTAACACTGCTAATCTCCTTCTTAATTGTGCCTCACTTTCTTTTCTCAGGTTTAGTCTTTACTTACAATGAAAGCACAATTCAGATTGGAAAATTTACTGTGCTTTTCATAAAGTACCAGCCATTTCTGTCTGTAATAGGATCTTTCATTGTGACTAGGTTAATTATTGATACCAAATAATCCATCTTTGGACCCTCCATACTTATGTTACCTTGAACTTTTATGCCAATAATAATTGAATTACACACAAAAATACTGTATATTGTTCTTTCCTTTTCTGTGAATTGTATGTTGCTCTCAAAAAATAGTATGAAGCTTCTTACAGCATTTACAATTAATATTATTCGTGAACCTTATCTATTTAAGGCTATGCGCAAACTTTCTGTTTATAGATGTGCGAGATTTCGTATCAGCAGTTTAGTATCATTGCACTTGTAATGATTCCCAATTCAGTAAATTTGTTCTATTTATCACTCAGCATTCTATGTCCATTGTTGATGCTTCTTATTTAAATGTGTACTAGCAATTACTTTAGTGTACTGATTTTATTTCTCCAGAACAAGCTCAGTTTGGTGCTTGCGGTAGAGTGCTGGTTGTAGTCGTGGAAGGGAATGAACTAAAACCTAGTTCATCAAGTGGTAAGAATATAAATACAGCAGAATATTATTATATTGGCATGCATAATGCTGTACCTTCCACTTTTAACTAGGTGGTATGCTTCACTGTCTCATCCAGTTAGAGATGTAGCCATATATGCTAGCGGTACCAGTGCAATTCCTTCCAGCATTCTTTGGTATTTAGTAGAAAAATAATTTATTGCTAACCTACCTACCTACCTACATTAAAAAAATGTGCATTTGCAATACAATTTGGTACACCTTCAGAAACAAAATATTTGTGTTTGAAATAATTTGAGATGACATATTTTGAGTAAAATCCTGCCATAAATTAGGATTTGTTCATGTTTTTATATAAAACTTTCCGACATTGACAGTTTGAGTTGTTGAATATGTTAACTAAAACTTCTGTTTGTAAAGTTACATAGTCATGCCACAGGTTGTTGCAGTTGTAGCTATACAATAATAGGAAAGTATTAATGTTGAATGCAGAAAATAAAATTGGGATGTTGCCAGCCTTAAGATTTAGTCCAGCAGTGGCACATATTTGGATGCTCAGTTTGAAAGAATATTGACTATAAAGGAAAAGAAGCACCTGAAGGTGTATCCACATGCAGGACACAGATTGTAATTGCCAGTAAGTTTAATCAATGTTGAGAGTTTATGTACCTTTTGATGGTGGTCTTTTTTTTTTTTTTTTTTTTTTTTTTTTTTTTTTTTTTTTTTTTTTTTTTTTTTTTTTGTATGAAAGTAGCTACCATTGGAATTAGCAAATTTTGGAAATGGATGATTAAATACAAAATGAGCTGTCTGAACTGTGGAAAATATTTGTGCAAATTTACATATAGAATACTCATGTGAATGACAAACTGTTTATTTGACAGTAAACAAAACTCAGACCAACTCCACTCTTTAAGTCCAAATTTGTTCGAAGGCATTATCAAATGTTGTTTATAACGATGTATGTTGTTGGTCTGGTTTATAAGAAAATATGTATGCCTTCTAGCTGGTGATCAAATATGTTTTCTTGAATTATGGTGAATGTGATGACTGTTTTTGCTAGCTTTCTATTGTAAAAAATACTGGTGAAAATGAGAGCTAATGCTGATTCCGCCCACAACTCAAAAGTAGTTGTAATTAAGAGGACAAATTCAAGTACAGTAATGAATTACCTGGGGAAGTTTAAACAGCTTAGTCATTGAGAACCGTTTTTATGCACAATTAAAAAATGAAAAAAGCTGAACCAAGACCCAGAAATAAAATGTTGCACTCTCATAATGTTGAAGCCATATGATCAGTAAATCATCACTCTTAATGAGCTACTGGAAAAATTTTGATGTGATATATCTTGCAAGTAGTCAGTTTCATTATCTTTTACATAAAATATTGTAGTTGAGAGCTCAAACATGTGGCATGTAATGGGGCTCCTTGGGAATATGGCTGCTATGAAGGGGAAGAAATCCAGTGTGCACTCTGTGTGCATGGAGTCATTTCAGATGTGGAACAGGTCCTTCCAGATGCCATGAAGAGCACAGGGTGTAGCCAATGCAGTGGCTCATGTTGGTACCAATGATGTGTGACTTTTTGGATTGGAAGAGATTATCTCTGATTTTGGGTAGTTATCTTAAGTGGTCAAGGCAGCTAGTCTTGTTTGCAAGGGGAAACAGAGCTCAAGATTTGCATCATAACTGATGCAGCCAACTGCGAACCTTGGTATAGAGCTGTTTGTAGAGTCTAAATCAGAGGCTTAGATGGTTCTGCTGATTTCTCGACTGGCACCATAGAGTGCTGGAGTTCGTGTTCCATTAAATAGGTGAGATGCCCACTATGCACAGAAAGCAGCTACATGGATCATTTAGAAAGGAAAGTTTAAATAAATGTAATGTTGGTGTGTTTATTTTTGTTACAAACAATTTACCCTGTAGCAAAATTGAAGTTTGTATGGGTAGAAGTCATACCTGCTGAAATGTTCAAAGAAAACTTGAATCAAATTTTGAATATGTGCCCAACATAAGCAGTAATTGATGGTGACTTTAATTTACCTTTGGAATGTTGGCAAAAATACATGTTCAAATCTGGAGGCATGAATAAAGCATTGTCTGAAATTGTGCTGAATGCATTATTTCACAAACCCACTAGAATAGTAAAGAAAACACACTTGATCTCCAAGCCACAAATAATTCTGGGATAATAAAGAGCATCAAAACAGATAAAGAGATTACTGAATACAGAGTTGTCATGATGAGACAGAATCTCAAAATTCCCAAATCTAATAAAATTAAAGTACATCTATTAAAAAATCAGATAAAAATTTGCTTCATTTTTTTCTAAGTGAGTCTCTCCACTCTTTCGAAATTAACAATGTGAGTGTAGTCCACATGTGGCTTAAATTGAAAGAAATAATATCAACAGCAATTGAGAGCTGTAAACCCATCATCGTTGCTTGCCCAGGTGTTTATTTATCCTATACTCTCATAGTCCACATCCCCTTGCCCCCTCTCTCTGCATCCACCTCTTTCTCTCCCATCTCTCTGTTCATTTCCGCCTTTCCCTTTTTCAGCAAAGTTTTCTTCAAGGTACTCTCTGTCATGTACCATACACACATTTATGTACCAAGTGATCTTCCTCTTGGTTTAAAGGTCATGTGTGCAAAATTCATAAAGATTGGAGCAAAACTATGCACTGATCGAAATTTTATACAGTGATATTCCTCTTTTTTAAGGTAGCGTGTGCACAAAATTTCATCAATATTGGAACAAAAGTATAGATTTCTATGCAATAGAAACGCAGGGTCACATTGGAAAATGCACTTTGTTGTTCTCAAATATACCAGTTTTATTTCATACAACCCTTGTTCTGAGAATAACAAAAACAACAAAAAAAGGATCTGTGAAATTGGTCAAGCCGTTCTCAAATAATGGTGCGACCAAAGTATTTAGGGATCCATTTATGTTGCAAAGTATCCTCCTCCATGAACCATATGAAACATAAGGTAGACGGTGACCTTCCTCTTGTTTTGAAGGTCAAGCTTATAAAATTTCTTGAAGATCGGAATGAAACTGTAGATTTTGTGAATCAGTATGAGGAGTATGCTCCGCCATGCACCTATCACAAAATACGTTCTTAGCTGAGGTTTTCTACCTATAAACTTCATTCCTGCCAAATTTCAGCTTCGTAGGTGAAGTAGTTTTCGAGATTTCATGGTTTAGTCACCAAGTGAGTGTCTGTTCGCTTTTATATAGATACAGATTAAGAAAGAACACAAAGAAGATGTTGTTGAGGAGACGAAACAGAGGCTACGTCTCAATGACAGATCGCTTAGAAGATGAAATTTGTCTACTAAAGAGGCCACGTACACAACACTTTGTCCAGTCTCTTTTGGAGTACTCGTGCACAGTGTTGGATCCATTCGAAGTGGGACGAGAAAGGACAGAGAAAAAGTTCAGAGAAGGACAAATCATTTTCTGTTATCGTGATACTTGGGAGAGAATATCACAGAAATGATGCATGTTTTGTGGTGAAAATTATTTACAAAATTTCTTTCACCAACTTTCTCTTCCAAAGAGTCATGATCATCATAATAAAATAAGAGAAATCAGATCTAAAATGGAAAGATTTAGTTGTTCCCTTTTCCTGTGTGTTGCTATTTGAGAATGGAACAGTAGAGAAATAGTGAAGTTGTTTGATAAATGCTCTACCAGGCACTTATATGTGAATTCCAGAATAGCTATGTTTATGTAGATGTAAAAAAATCAGAATTTCAAACATAACTGAACACTTATGGCAATAATAAATCTGTATACCAAATGCTTACAGATTTTATCATGTGTTGTGTAAAGTTTGTTTGTTTCATATAGCTGAAGGTGTACTGCTTGCTTATATTGCTTCTGTCACATCCTTCCATAGTTGATGTTGCCTTGACTAACCACTTTTTCATTAACAGTATCTTTTTATTAATCACAGCATGAGTATCGGGAACAAAATTATATTTTTGCAGGAATGGGGTGATATTTCATTGATGTAATCCGCTTATAAAAGTTTTCTATGTATTGTATGTAATTTTGATGTATTAATAATTATTGTTCTGTTCCCACAGATGTATCTCAGAATGCCTGGGTAGCCTGTGCATGCTTGCTTAATACTTGAAAAAACAAAACAGTGGTTTGCATGTGTAGCTAACAATACTTTGATTCTTAAAGCTTCCTGTATTTTTCTAGTTCGGCATCGGCCTGCAAAGGGTTATCTGAAAATAATAATTGTTAAAGCTACATCACTAAAACCAATTAAATCAGGTAATGACGCTGTTTGGTTAAAAACAGTGCTATTTTTATGGTAGAATCAAATAGATATTCTTGTGAATTGGGTGGGATTACATTATGAGTAGCTCACATTGTTAGTAAAAGTAAGATGGAATATTTAGAGGACTAAGCAAAACTAATCATATTAAATAAATTATGTTACATGTGCTACTTTATGGTCTCCCCTTTATTATACTACAACAAAGTGCTAGAATAGGCAACTAGATAAGGTTCGAAAGTGACCATCTCCTTTGCAAATTTGTGTTACAAACTCTATAATGGGAAGGTAAGTGGGTGAAATGTGCAGTTTCACTTTTGCTGCTTAAGTACATTAAATACTATATATGCTTCTGATGGCAGAACATCTGAAACTGAAAATAGTAGAGGAACGATTGAAGGTCTATCGGGCATGCAGCCGGATTGAAAGACTGTTGGGGAACGAATTTTCGACAGCGTAATGGACCATCATCATGAGGTTACTCCTGCTGATCATCGGATGCGGTCAGTGGAGGAGGGGAACCACAGGTATAAATACCACACCTGCTGGTCCAGTGCCTCATCAGCAGCAGTAACCTGATGATGATGGCATGTTATGCTGTCGAAAATTCGTTCTCTAACGATCTATCAGTCCGGCTGCATGCCTGAGAGACCTTCAATCAGCATATTTGCCAGGAAAACCTACCAACACACATAGTAGAGGAAGTTGTACAGTTTTTTTATTGGATCACACGAGACTAATTTTGATCAGTTCAAATTCTATCATCTGGTGTATAATTCTTAAATCATAAACCCTGAGGTCCCCACACTGCCTGCATGTGGCAGTGGATACTATGTAGTGTCCATCGCCTCACACTGGTAGTTGTGGCCTTGTGGCTTATGATTTACAGTTATACACCAAATGATGGGATTTAAACTGGCAAAAACCAGTCATGGGAGATTCAATAAAAAATTGTACAACTGAAGTGGATTTTTTTCCTGTATTAAATAATGTGTCTAAATAACAAAAAAGCAATTATTTATTAAGAGTACAGTTTTACTCTCATTGGGATATTGATATAATGATGTCACTCTCCATGTTTTAATATTGAAACAAGGGCATTAAAAATCTATGTTTCATCATGAATAATTGTTGTACATGTTTTAGTCTGGCTGTGGTACACAATGATGGAAATGCATTAGGGAACATACTAGGAACACTGTCCAGTTGCAACAGGTTTTGCAGCATAGGATGTGAGTGTATAGGAAGCACAGTGTTTAAAGTTTGATGTCCATAGAACAATGAGCTTGTGAATGGTCGTGTAAGTGTGATGTGGTAACATGATGAAGTTTCTTATTCATGACTGTGTGAATACATAAACAAAGTGCTGTACTTAGTTGAGAGTTTGTTACCTGTGGCCCACAGAAAATGTTAGAAATGGTTGGACAGTGGCTAAAATAACCAATTGTGCTCTCAGAACAATATGGAAAGGACAGATTGTGACTCATCACTAGAGAATTGATTGCAGGAAGCTACATTGAAAAAACATGCTAAGTATTGTATACTATCGTACCAAGTCTTCTGGCAGATTTTAATGCAGACATGACAAAAACATACATACAGTATCATCCCAGGGATAAGGACACACCATCTCTGTCTTAGGTGAGCACTTTTGGTTAGTGGGGAACACAGAAGTAGTGTGGGTTGGTGGGAGGGATATCTGGATACTGGTAGGAAAATACAGTAATGTTACTTGTGGCTGTGTGCAGGATAGTGGATTGGTAGGTCCAGCATCTGGGGACCATGCCACATGCCATGTGTGCAGTGTAGCAGGTGTAAGAAATTAAAGAAGGAAAAATCATTCAAGGTTAATGCAGACCTGGACTAGGAACAAGGAAGGAGATAATCAGGAGACAGGCACAGCAAATGTTGAACCCGAGGAAGGTTAAGGGAGAGTTTTCACCTGAACAACTCAGAAAGTCTGGTGTTGTGAAAATAATCCACATAGCAGACTGTGAATTAGTAAAGTGAAGCACATCATCTTGAATGCCACAGTCAGCAGCTGAATGGTTCAGTTGTCTTGTGGCCATGGTTTGATGGAGCCTATCTATGTGAACAGACAGCTTGTTAATAGTCTTGCTGACATAGAATAGAGCACAGTTAGTTATTGCAGGTAAGTTGGTAGATGACATGGCAGCTTTTGTAGGAGGTCTTACCCTTAACGGCATGACACTCCTGTGTGCCAGTTGAATTCCAGTATTTTCCTCAAACTTTCAATGGTTATAGAGCAAGTTTTGTTTGATATATATAAAAAGTATATGTACAGTTTGAAATGTAAAGGTTTCAACTTGATATGAATGAAAAGTCATGAATATGGAGAAACATTGTTTTTATTAATGATGGAAATTCTCCTCAGAGATGATAAATTATTTTTCAAAAGAGATAGATTGGCTGGCCAGTACCTTTGTGCTGTACCACCAATAATGACACAAATGAAGAAAACAGGAAAGAAAGGACATGCTTTCGGAACACAGTTCCTTCTTCAGGTGGGAGAGAAGGGAAGAAAAAAAGGATAGGAATGGAAGGGGAACATCATTCATGATGTAGGTCATGAGGATGGGGTGACCTAGGTCATGTATTATCTTCCCCTTCTGTTCCTATCCTTTTTTCTTCCCTTTGCTCCCACCTGAAGAAGGAACTGTGTTCCAAAAGCTTGTCCTTTTCTGTCCCCCCCTTTTTTTTTCATCTGCGTCACTATCGGCGGGACAGCACAAAGGTAAGTACTGGCCAGCCAATCTATCTCTTTTGAAAAATAATTTATACATTATTTTTAGGAATTTATGAGGATTACATGCCCTGATTTTTGAAAAATTTTACTACTACTAGTATTATTTGTTTACCCCTCAGGGGCTCAGCATTAATTTGCTGAGTATGGGCTTGGCGAACCCGGGGTCCTGAGCTGTGGGCTGTGTCACGCCAACAGTCTGCTACACCGTAAGCTCTGTGCGTGCCTCAACGACCATCGTTCGGCGCGACGGTGGAACATTGTATGTTTCAGAGCCCGGGGATCTTGGCTTAACCCTTTCGCGGCTATGGGCACACATGTATGCCCGGCAGTTAGAAGGCCCAGATGGCTACGGGCGTATATGTACGCCTGGCAGGCTGGAGGCCCAGACGGCTACGGGCGTACATATACGCCCAGCAGGTAGAGCGGCCTGAAGGCTAAGGGCATTCATGTACGCCCGGGGTCGGCACGCACAATGGAGCGGCGGTGACTCGGTTTTACCTGCGGCTCAACATTCTTGGTGGCACGGCCATTAACAGGTCTTCTTTGTTATGTCGGTCAGCACTACAGTTTTCACTTCAGGGCCTTCCTGCTCACGAGCTCTCCATCGGGCCCGTCCTGTATTTTCTGTTTGGCAAGAGAACAGCTTTTCACTGTACTGTCGTTACAATCCTTTCTTTATACGAAGAGCTGGATGTGTATGGGACTGACGGTATTTATTCAACACAACGAAGAACTTCTGCAGAAGATTCCTCTTCTTAAGAAGAAGTGTTAAGTGAAATTTCGACACGAAAAAGATTTTATGACTGGTTAAATAATCGTCCTGCGGCGAATCGCCACAATTTCGCGAACACTTTTAGTGGTTTAAAGGTAGATTTCGATGAATAAGCAACTCATTTAGATTATTTATTTATTTATTTATTGTACTTTATCTCATTTGAATGTATCTCAGTTATTTATAGATATAAACAAGTATTATACATTTCTCACCAAGAAAATAACGACAGTGCCCAGCAGATAACAAGATGGAAACCTATAACCCTCCAGAATTTTATTGTTTTTGGCTTGTTCCCTCCTTATGTCAAGGTACAAACATTAGCAGTGAATGAATATTGGTCAAAAGATTCCTTGCTGCAAACACCAGTATTTTCTGACATAATGGCCAGAGACAGGTACAAGGTGATTCTGCATTTGTTACAATGTTTGTTAAGCTTATGTGACTTAACTTCAGGGTCATCATCCCCTAAACTTACAAACTACTTATAAACTATTTTATACTAAAGACTAAAGACAGCACAAACATCCATGCCCGAGAGAGGATTCGAACCCCCATCAAGGAACGGCCTCGCGCAATAAGTACAGCGCCTCAACGTGATCGGCCACTCGATACTGCCTTTATTACACTTCAGTGACAATTTGTCCGCATCGCAAGATATTCTTGTGAAAATACGCATGATTGTGGAACACGCCAAAAAGAGATTCCGACAGGCTGCAGTCCCATTTGCGAACTTAGTAACTGACGAAAGTTGCTGCTTTTCAGAGGAAGGCTATGGTTCAAACCGTATATTCCAAACAAACGTAGCCGTGGGATTAAAATTTCCGTGCTTTGTGTCGTACAGACCAGTTAATTCTGGATTATATTGTCTACACTGGTGCCGCTACTGAATTAGAACACGGAAATGCTGACTGGGGCAAATCAGGTGATGTCGTTGTCAGTTTGTTGTTACCATACCTCAACTAAAGTCATGGCATTTATTTAGACAATTGGTATTCGAGTCCTGAATTGTTCTTATGGCTCCATGTGAAGTGCACTAATGACATTGGCACAGTGCGTAAAAACAGGAAACATTTACTACCTTTACCTGATAAACTCAAGAAAGGTAAATACAACTGAAGTCTGGGGTGGACAATAAATAATTCCTGGATGCTATCCACTGTAAATGGACCAGAGTTTGCTCAGACAGAAAAGAAAAGAATCATACAATGGGAGGAAATAAAGTGAAACACACTTGCGTAGTTAGTTACAATTAGTCAGTGGGTGCGATTGATACGACTAACATGATATTAAGTCCTTACAGTGCATACGAAAAACAGAAATGGTACAAGAAAGTATTCTTTCATTTAACTGACTTGAGTATGCTCAATGCAAAAACTATTTTTGAAATGCAGAATAAATAGAAGAAGCCACTAGCGAAATTCCACTTAGAACTAATCCCGTCAGTTACTGGAGAAGTTTCATTCATAAACATCTAAAAGCTAGATGCCACTGACACCAAAAAGGACAGCCCTTTTCGACTGGAATAGAAAATAACATTATCCCGGGTTTTTCGGAGCAATGGAGAGAAAGGAGATACCACAAAGACATTGTGTATTGTGTACTGCCCATACAAAACGAAAAATGACACGAATCAGGTGCAAAAAAAATGTAATGTTGCTCTCTGTATGATGCCATGTTTTGAGACATACCACAAACTAAGGAAGTATTAGTTTCTTCAGGTACTTTGAATGTTGAAAGAAAAGAAAATGAAAAAATAAGAAAACAATAAAAGCAATAGAAATAATAAAAAAAAGTTTTTAACTCAGCCAGCGGCAGTCGAATGCCTGCGTTAGAAATGAGGATGGGAAACCACTAAGTCAAACTCTACCACTCCGTGAATATCTGAAAAATAAATCCGCTAGCATAAAGCATGCAGATGCTTATTATCGGATTATTTAGCATAGTGAATCGAAATTACGCTTTAATTTCAAACGATGCAAACGACCTATCAATATTTTTATTTTATTGTTTCCATTTCATTATTACATCATTATTTTTCTTGTTTAATTCTCCATTGTGCTACATGGCACCACATAAATTTACATACTGTTTTTTATTTATGATTATAGCTAGAACTGTCGGAGTTTTGCAGGTTTTCCCTACGAACAACTGACTTTAAAACTAAACGTTGCGAAACATACTCAACCGATGTTAATGAAACTTTAATACGTTGTAGAAATATATTTTGGTAACCTACACCTCAAGTTATAGATTTTTTCAATAACAAATCAAAAAGGTATTTGAATTTACTGAAATATTTTCGTTCTCAGCCGAGGATAATCTTATGTCGTTTAGATTTGAAAGGCTGTTTCGTATCACAAACTGCAACTGCTTTGGCAGAGCAGTGACATCTGATTTTATAGATAGTGTTACTGAGGGCAGCTGTGTGGCCACCGCAGCGTGCGACTAGCGTGCAGCTGCAGCGGCTGTAGCCCACAGCGGCCGTTGGGCCGAGTCAGCCACTGCCGTTCAGGCCCACAGCTGGCTTCGCGCCTTCGCCGGGTGGGCAGCCAAGGGGCTCGTCCCTTTAGCCGCGAAAGGGTTAATCGCCCGGGTCGCGAGGACGGTACAAACCTCTATAAAAAAAAAAAAAAAAAAAAAAAAAAAAACTCAATCTCAAGGTGTGCTACGTGCCGAGGAGATGCATGGCTGTTGAGGTTGAACAGCCGCTAGCGAGCAACCTCTGAGGAACCTGCCGCACCTCAGTTGTATAAGGCTTACCCAGGCAAGCGGGGCTCTGCCTGGGTGGACCTGTTTTCCCTAGCTGCTCGTGGGACCAAGATGAAACGAGCAAACAACAGCGTCGCCATAAGCAAACCTGGCGTCTCAAAGCATGGTAAAACAGAATATGATGCAATGACATACAACCCTAATATTTTCCCTTCCCTTGGTACCCCATGGGAGGAACGTCGGGCAAGAAACCAGGGTGAGGCTTACGCCCCTAAATATCTAGTTTGTACCCGCACTGATGGGGACTCTTTTAAGACGACTAAGCCCTTGTTCTTCGTTGAAAACTTGGAGGACAAGTATGGTGAGGTGGAAGGCATGTCGAAAATGCGTTCTGGGTCGGTGTTAATAACAACGTCATCCCCAGCCCAGTCACGGGCATTGCTTGCCTGTGACAGGCTGGGTGATGTTTCCGTTAGCATAACACCACACAAGACCTTAAATATGGTGCAGGGAATAATATTCCATAAAGAACTTTTGTTGCAGTCAGACGACGAACTGCTTGCAAACTTAGAACGGCGGGGTGTCCATTTTATTCGCCAAATCCATAGGGGTCCGAAGGATAACAGGTTTGCCACCGGTGCCTTCATCTTGGCTTTTGAGGGCGATTCATTGCCTGACAAGGTCAAGGTGATGGTCTACCAGTGCGATGTCACACCCTACGTTCCTCCCCCTATGCGTTGTTTCAAATGCTGGAGGTTTGGGCATATGTCCTCCCGATGTGATGCCAACCCTACATGTCGGGAGTGCGGACGTGCTGTACATCCAAACTTCCCCTGCACCCCTCCTCCAGTATGTGTTAATTGTGGCCAAAATCACTCCCCTTGTTCATCTGTCTGCACGGTTCTGCACCAGGAAAGGAAAATAATGGAGTATAAGACCCACGATCGACTGACTTACACAGAGGCAAAGCGAAAATATCAAAAGCTCCACCCTGTGCGCCTGGTTAACACCTGTGCCACGGCAGCCTCGTCATCGTCTGCAGTGCCTCTTCTACCATCTGTTGCGCCTATGCCAGTGGGCTCCCAGGCCCACTCAATTGTCCCTGCCCCCTTGCCAGCTGGGGGCACTTCCTCTTCGGTGGCTCCCACTCCTGTTGCAGTGGGAGCATCAACCCCTCAAACATCGGGGACACTGGTCCCCACCTCCCAGGCGGAGAAGATGAAGCCTTCTCCAGCTCCTCTCACTCGGAAGGTGTCCCTCGGGACACCCCCTTCCGAGGCTTCTCAGGGTGTCTCAGAGGATCCTGGCCAAAGGCCTACGGATCCCAAACCTGCTGGTCGAAGGGCTTCTCGCTCTTCTTGCACACCCAGCGCCACTTCCGAGAAGCCCTCCCAGCCCCTCAGATCGAGGGAAGAGTCAAGAAGACAAAGAAGAAGGACTCTTTAGTGGCTCGAAAGCCACATCTACCCTCATCTTCTGCTTCAGAAGATGAGTTAGAGATCCTCACCTCACCTGCGGATCTCGCCCTCATCGACTCCCCGGAGCCGATGATCTTGGACTCGGTCGGTTCAAAATCGGTGGTAACTGGTGAAACGTCGAAGTAACCATTTTCTTTTATCTTTTTAATCATGGCATTTAATGACAATAGCACAATCCTCCAGTGGAATTGCGGTGGATTTTTTCCCCGCTTAGCTGAGTTACGCCAACTCCTCAGCACTTCACCTGCGTTTTGCATTGCCCTGCAAGAAACTTGGTTTCCCGTGATGCGCACCCCTGCCTTACGTGGCTATCGGGGTTATTGTAGGAACCGCACAGACGGTGACAGGTCGTCAGGTGGCGTATGCATTTACGTCCTTACCTCTGTCTACAGCACAGCTGTTCCACTACGAACGCCTTTGGAAGCTGTAGCTATCAGGGTAAGAACTGCAGTGGACATTACTCTCTGCAACGTCTACCTTCCTCCTGACGGTGAAGTACCACAACATGTCCTGGCTGCACCGATAGCGCAATTACTCCGCCTTATGTGTTATTGGGCGATTTCAACGCCCATAACCCATTGTGGGGTGGTACGGTGACTACTGGCCTTGGTAGAGATGTCGAGTCCTTGATCTCTCAACTCGACCTCTGCCTTTTAAACAACAGTGCCCTCACGCATTTTAGCGTGGCGTATGGTACTTACTCGGCCATCGATCTTTCTGTGTGTAGCCCTAGCCTGTTCCCCTTAATCCACTGGAGTGTCCATGATGATTTGTGTGGTAGAGACCACTTCCCGATTTTCTTGTCGCTACCCCGACATCGGGCCCCAGAACGCCCACCCCGATGGGCGTTGAATAAGGCTGACTGGGACGCTTTTACTTCTGCTGCCATCATTGGTTCTCCTCCACTCTCCTACATAGATGCGGTAATCGACAGCGCTACCTCAACCATTCTTTCTGCAGCTGATGGTGCAATCCCTCGTTTTTCGGGATCAGCCCGGCGGCGAACAGTGCCCTGGTGGTCCCCGGAGATTGCTGAGGCGATTAGAGACCGCAGGCGAGCTCTGCAGCGCCACAAGCGGCACCCATCTATGGAGAACCTCATTGCTTTTAAACGGCTTCGTGCCCGCGCCCGACGGTTGATTAGACGAGTCAAACAGGAGTGTTGGGAAAGATATGTCTCTACCATTGGATCACGTACCTCTCCATCCCAGGTGTGGGCGAAGATCAGACGTGTTTATGGCTACCAGTGTCCTCTTAGTGTGCCCGAGATTTCTGTGAATGGAGTAGTTTACACAGATCCAGATGCAGTTGCTGAACTGTTTGCTGAACACTACGCTCAGAGTTCTGCATCTGCGGCCTACTCCAGGGCCTTTCGCGCCCTGAAAGATGGGGAGGAACGACAGCGCTTATCCTTCCAGACTCGCTGTACTGAACTGTACAATGCTCCATTCACTGAATGGGAATTTCTCAGTGCCCTGGCACACTGTCCTGACATAGCGCCTGGGCCAGATGGTATCCATAATCAGATGCTGAAAAAGCTGCCACCTGAGTCTCAGCATAACGTTCTGGCTATCTTCAACCACATCTGGAGTTCTGGTACGTTCCCTTCACAGTGGCGTGAGAGGCTGATAGTCCCGGTGATCAAACCTGGTCAACATCCACATGAGTTGAACAGTTACCGACCAATCAGCCTCACTAACGTTCTTTGCAAATTGCTGGAGTGTATGGTGAGTCGATGATTGTGTTGGCTCCTTGAGTCCAGGGGTCTTCTCACTCCATGCCAGAGTGGTTTCCGAAAGGGGCATTCAGCTGTGGATAACCTGGTTCACCTTGAGTTCGCCATACGGACAGCTTTCTCTCGCCGCCAACACCTGGTGGCAGTTTTCTTCAATTTATCTAAGGCTTATGACAAGACCTGGAGACATCACATCCTTACCACATTACATGGGCGGGCTCTCCGGGGTTCGCTTCCCATTTTTATTCAAAAATTTTTATCTTTTCATACGTTTTGTGTACAAGTCGGTGCTCTTGTAGCTCTCTGCATGTACAGGAGAATGGAGTACCCCAGGGCTCTGTCCTGAGTGTTCCTCTGTTTTTAGTGGCAATAAATGGTCTAGCGGCAGCGGTAGGTTCCTCAGTCTCCACCTCGCTGTATGCAGATGACTTCTGCTTATATTTTAGCTCTAGCAGTATGTGTGTTGCTGAACGACAGCTGCAGGGAGCCATACGCAAGGCGCAGACGTGGGCCCTTGCCCATGGGTTTGAGTTCTCTGCTACCAAGACATGCGTTATGCACTTCTGCCAGCGTCGGACAGCCCATCCACATCCTGAGCTTTACATCGATGGCCATCTGCTCAATGTGGTGGAAACACACCGTTTCTTGGGGCTAGTGTTTGACGACCGGCTGACATGGCTTCCTCATATCCGTGATCTCAAACAGAAGTGCTGGAAGCACCTTAATGTCCTCCGCTGCCTCGGTAACACCACTTGGGGCGCAGACCGCAGTAGGCTGCTGCAGTGCTACAAGGCGCTTGTTCTGTCCAGACTGGACTACGGCAGTGTTGCCTATGGCTCGGCATCACCTTCAGCTCTGCAGTTGTTGGACCCCGTCCATCACTGTGGGGTTAGGCTAGCAACAGGAGCCTTTCGAACAAGTCCTGTGACTAGTCTCCTTGTGGAGGACGGTGTGCCTTCTCTGCATATCAGGCGACAACAACTGCTTGCGAATTATGCGGCTACTATCTGTGGTTTACCTAACCACCCAAACTACCATCAACTCTTTCCTCTAACTGATCTCCACATTCCGGAGAGGCGACCGAGATCAGGGTTGACGGTTGGTGTTCATGTTTGGTCTCTGCTGAGCCAGTTGGAGTCTGTTCCTGTCCCCTCTTTATTCAGATACCAGTCGCGTACACCACCATGGTGTATACGATGGCCTCACCTTCGGCTGGTACGCTAAAACTTCAGTCGCCCCTGAGACCCTTCGTTGCCACTTCATATCAATTATTGATGGTTTCTGAGGCTCTACGGTAGTGTACACAGACGGCTCGATGGTAGATGGTCATGCCGGTTTTGCCTACACGCTTGCAGGACACAATGAGTTGCGCTCCCTGCCAGATGGCTGCAGTGTTTTCACTGCAGAGCTGGTAGCCATCCACCGCGCACTTCAACATTTATGTTCCTGCCCCGGGGAGTCATTCATCATCTGTAGCGACTCCCTGGGCGGTTTACAGGCCATCGACCAGTGTTTTCCACACAATCTTCAGGTTGTCGCCATTCAAGAGTGCTTGTACACCATTGAACAACGAGGGCGGTCAGTGGCATTCCTTTGGACTCCGGGACACGTCGGGATAGACGGCAATGAGCTGCCTGACAGGCTGGCCAAAGAGGCCACCCACAAGCCTGTCCTCAATATCGGCATTTCATGCTCTGATCTCCGTTCTGCACTATGCCGTAAAGTGCTCGGTTTGTGGAGTAGTGAATGGCGCATCCTACAGGCGCCCAACAAACTGAGGCGTATAAAGGATACTACAAATGTGTGGAGTACCTCTCTGCGAGCCCCTCGCAGAGACTCTGTTGTTCTCTGCTGGCTGCGTATCGGCCATACTTGGCTTACGCATGGCCACCTTCTCCGTCGCGAAGATCCTCCCAAGTGTCGATGTGGTGCGCGTCTGACAGTCGCCCACATCGTCTTGGAATGCCCAGACTTAGCAGCACAGAGAAGGAATTTTAATCTCCCTGATGATTTGAAAGTTGTTTTAGCTAACAATGCCTCTATGGCTGCCGCAGTTTTAAATTTTATTCGTGTGAGTGGGTTGTACCGATCGATTTGATTTTTAGTACTGTGTTCATTATGTGTTTGTTCTTCGTTGGCCTACTGTTTTAGGCAGGTGGTTTTAATGTGCAAACGCAGTCAGATGCCCTACTTCCTAGTCTGTGGTTACCTGGCCAGGACACTCTGGCATCATCTTTCCACCTTTCTCTTCTTTTATTAGTTTTTACTTTGGTTCTTTTATTTTTTGACGTAATGCCCTTTGCTTGGTGAGTTTTAACAGATCGTTTTCTGTTGCATTGTAGTGCTATTTTATTCTACCCTCTATGGTTGGAACCAGGGACTGATAACCATAGTTGTTTAGTCCCTTTAAAAATCAAACCATCCATCCATTATTTGTATCTTTCAAGTGACGGTGCCACAGTGGTTAGTGCTATGGACTTGCATTAGGAAAGGCAGGGTTAAAATCTACCTCTGACCATCCAGATTTAGGTTTTTCATGACTTCTCTAAATCATTACAGGCAACTGCTGGGATGATTCCTCTGAAAGGATCCTTCTCTAATCACAATGCTATCAACAGGATGTTAAACCTAAACTTACTTACTTCCTCCTCCTCCTCCTCCTCCTCCTCCTCTCTCCCCCCCTCCAAAAAAAGTAATTATTTAGTTTAATAAGAGATGGATTTTGAAAATTGATAACGTAACACCACATACACATGAAACAGTTTGCACTGACCAGTTATTTTCTGACTTTCATACTTAACTGGCACTATCGGAAAAATCTTCATCTTTGGCAATTTCACCAAGTATCATTTTGGAGTTTTGATCCTTATCACATGCCATTTTCATCAAAAAAGAAGACAGACTATAACCAATAATACCAGAGCCAAAACTCTATAAACAAACACGAGAACAGCATAGAAAAAGTATCAAACAACACCAAAAATAAGCTAATGGTTTTCAAAACTATATCTATATATTGTTTATATAAATTATAGATGAAGATTACTCACCAGGCGAAGGAGCACAGGTGGTGATAGTAGCACAGATAAAACACACACAAACACAAGCTTTCGCAACCCAGTTGCTTCTTCAGGCAGAAGGGAAGGAGGGGGAAAGGAAATGATGAGGATTTTAAGGGAGGGGGTAAGGAGCCATTCCAATCCCGGAAGAGGAAAGACTTACCTTGGGGGGAAAAAAGGAAGGTAAACAAATACACACACGCCCACACATTTACACAGACGCAGACACACCTAGGCAGACATACTGTATTTGTTTACCTTCCTTTTCTTCCTCCAAGGTAAGTCTTTCCTCTCCCGGGATTGGAATGGCTTCTTACCCCCTCCCTTAAAATCCTCATCATTTCCTTTCCCCATCCTTCCCTTCTACCTGAAGAAGCAACTGGGTTGCAAAAGCTTGCGTTTGTGTGTGTGTGTGTGTGTGTGTGTGTGTGTGTGTGTGTGTGTGTGTGTGCGTGTGTGTGTTATTTGTGCTACTATCACCACCTGTGCTCCTTTACCTGGTGAGTAATCTTCATCTATTTTTATATATATATTTTTCCTGCTAGGAATTTTTCGTCTAAATATTCTATATATTGTTTATCTTGTAAGATCCCGTTATATAGCACTAAACTGACGAATTAAAAGCATAAAAGAACCTATGGGTTGCAGAATTGTAAACCTATGTTAGAAATGATAATATAGCAATAAGGACAGTTTACAACTCACCACAAAGACATGGCGACAAGCTGCAACAGGCACATACAAAAGACACACACATAAAACACTTTCAGCTATCGGCCATGGCCTTCTTCAGAAAATAGAATAGAAACAGTCATACAACCATCACCTCCAGCTGCCATACTTCTACAAAAGCTAGAAGTGTAGGTTTGCCTTTCCTTGATCTATTTTCTTAGATAAGTTTTAAGATACCTACATTTCTTCTGAAGCTGATCTTCCCTGAGGTCAGCATATGTCAGCCTTTCCATCCTTCTGTAAATAATTCATGTTAAAATTTTGCAGCTATGACTTATTAAACTGATGGTTCTGTAATTTTCTCACCTGCCTGCACATGCTCTCTTTGGAATTGGAAATATTACATTTTTCTTAAAGTCTCATACATCTTACTCACCAGGTGAAATAGCTTTGTCATGGCTGGTTCTCCCAGAGACTTTAGTAGCTCTGAGGGAATGGCATCTACTCCTGGGGCCTTGTTTCGACTTACATCTTTCAGTGCTCTGTCAAATTCCTCTCTCAGTATTGTATCTCCTATTTCATCTTGTCTCGAGCTTCATTTCCCTTGTAGAGCCCCTCTATATACTCTTTCAGTTTTCCCTTTTTTGCTCAGAACTGTTTTTTTTCCCTAAGTACTTCACAGCCATATTGCAACTTTTCTTGTCTCCAAAAGTCTCTTATTTTCCTGTAGGTGGTATTTAATTTTTCCCCTAGTTATACATTATTCTATAGAAATGCATTTGGCTTCTAGCCACTCCTTCTTCGCCATTTTGCACTTTGTCAATCTCATTTCTTGTAGTTTGCACTCCATTTCACCTGCTTCATTTACTGAATTTTTATATCTTCTCCTTTCATCAATTAAATTTAATATTTCCTGTGATATTCAAGGATTTTTGTAGGTTCTGCCTTTCTACTTATTTTGTCCTCTGCTGCCTTGACTATATCACCTCTTTTACTGTTTTATTTTCTCCTATTTCTGTTAATTGTTGTCTAAATTTCACTCCGAGATTCTCAAGAACCTCAGGTTACTAAAATTGATCCAGGTGCCCATCTCCTTGTATTCCTACCTTTCTGAAGTTTCTTCAATTTCAGTGTACAGTTCATAACCAATAAAATATGGGCAGAGTCTATATCTGCCCCTGGATACATGTGTACATATTGAGACTAAATCTGTCTCTAGAACATGAATTTCATATTAATATCATCTACAGCTGAGGTAAAGACTGAATTGTTCCCATTATGTTCAATGCTGGGGTACTATTCCACTATCGGAGGTCCTCGACAGTCCTGATAAGTATTACAGAGGGGGAACAGCAATCCAGAATTGATGTTTGTGTTGTAGAGAGAGATGTTCTTAGCTATTCCATGCATTTATATTATCCATAATGTCATAGTGGCTAAATAGCTAAAGTGACTGCATAGTTAATAGGAGAACTGGGTTTGAATCCTGACAGTGCACAATTTTTAATTCAATACCTTGCCTTTTAATCAGTATCTGTGTATGTTGAGATCACATGTCTCTAGGATATGAATTTATTTGATATAAAAATAGTTACAGATTTTTCTGGTAAAATGATTTACAAATAAGTTCTTATGTTTTCATATCAGTCTTGGTTTCCTCAGTAAATAGTAAAGGCACTGAGTTCCAGACAGGCCATAAATAGGAGTGTAAACTTCCTAGCTTGTGGGAAAATCCAAAGGAGGATTGAGGTCCATACTCTATCACAGAGCTGCACATCCTCATATTGCAAGACAAACAACATACTCTATCCATTGTTAGCATTCACCTTCATCAGCCATTGACATTAGAACACTGTTGTTTAATTTATGATTCGAGTATGTGGCCTTTGAGTCCCAGTGCACAGATAAACATCTTGCTTTGTACAGAACATAATCTTTGCGACAAACAATTAGTAATAGAATTAGTTGCTCATGTTGCCTTTCAGAGTGCTACCATGTTGTTTATAGCACAAAGCTAAATTCTTACTGTATATTCAATGAATTTACGTCAGTAATCATTGTTGAGTTAGTCGTAAAATCATTTAAAGTAGTGTTATACCAGAGTCTAACATAAGAGTCACAAAATTCCCAGTCAATTTTTGCAACCTTGCAACTGCAGTGCTGGGTCGTAAAAACTCACTGCGAAATGATTGAGTAATGAATGTGTATTTGGATTGAAGCAGCACAATCAAAATACTTTGTCTTTTGAAGCTTTTGTGACGCTATAAATTGTAGCAAGAAAATAAAAATGTAATTCGGAAATCTCTCATTTGCAAAGGATGCTCATAAGTAAGAGAATAATGTTATGAATAACAAGAGTTCATTTATGGTTGTTTGTTGTACTTTTAGGCATAGAAGTAAATCTCTAATTCATTCACTTCCAAACTTCTGCTCTTAATCAGAATCACAAATACTTGACCAATATTTCATAATGTTACTGCTGTATAAAAGTAATGTCTGAATGCTTCCACTAGCAGTTAACTATTACAGTAGGGCCTGCTTAGTTTTGCACCTCAGTTTCACAAAAATTATAAGTATCTATACCAACATATTTTGGCAGTTACCTACTAGTTTGATAAAGCGAATGCGTAGCTACATATAAATAATACGTCCATATATAAGCTGATAATATTAGCAAGTCACATTCTTGAAGATATTCAGTTTGATACCTGCCAAGTAATTAAAAAATCATGACAGGTACACGAAAGGCTAAGAAGCAAGGACAAAGTGAAAAGATGGTTTAAAGGCAATGTAGAGTCTAGTCACCTAAAATGTAAGTGTATAGTTTTGAAAACATTATACTGTTCGAAATCCGCTAAAACAAAATTCATGTAACATGTCAGTACGTACCGAGCACGCGAACATAATCTATACCGAGCATGCGAACATAATCTAAATCAGATAGTTTTATACTCAGGTTGCGATTTATTTCTGCTTTCAAAACGTTTTTTGACAATATGATTATGACTCAGGTATTGTGAACTGTATGAATTACACTGCACTGACAATTCGTTATTATAGACTGCCATTAACAGAAGCAGAGATATTCACAGCAATGTTCAGTGGCTAGGAAATATGAAAGTGGCAGCATTAAAAACATCCATTCCTCTGTTACTCCCTACTGGCTACTTGGAGCGCTAGTATTGCTTCAGTTGCAATTTTTCCCTAGAGAGTTTCGCGATTGTCTGTGATAGACTGTGGTTATACCCTATACATTCATGAAACCAAAACTGTATACATACAATCAGGCTGCAACAATTGGCTACTCTGTGATTGCTTTTATTAACAACACTAAAAAAGCTTTTGCTTTTAAATAATATGTTTGTAGCTGCCATTAGTTGATATGCTAATTAGCAAGGAAGGGCAGCAAAAACTTGCCTTCACTTATTAGTTTGTTCTCTTTCTGTCAAGTTTTGGAGCACTCAAATGTGTCATCTATGTATTGCTATTGCATACCAAATAACAGCATGCACTTACTTATTGATACATTTATAACATGAATGAATCAATAATTTAGTCAATTAATATATCTTTCAGGGACTAAAATAAGTCGAGGCATAACACTGATTACATCCCCAACCATCATTTTTGATGAGAAAGCATATTTGCACATAATATAGGGCCTAGCAACTTAAAGTTGACAATAGTAGAGTCTTTTATTCAAACACTTAAAATGTGTAAATGTTCATTTGTAATCATTGGGATTGTTTATGCAGAATATTATCTTGATCAACTGTTGTCATCAGTCCAGTGAGTGGTTGATTCAGTTCTCCATCCTATGGAAGTTACTGCATCTCATAACTGCTGCAACCTATAATTATTTTAATAGCCTCTTTTACAATTATTTCCTGTCCCTGCATTATCAAATTAACTCCTGCTTTCTGTCACAGCAAGTGTTTTAGCACCATGTCTCTTATTTATTATTTTTACATATTTATTAACTGATCACTTAACTCCAAAGTCTTAGAAAAAGAAATAGCAGTTGTTAATAGATTGAAGTATGCTATTGTTAAACCATTGCATAAAAAAGGATATACATCTGATGCCAACAACTACTACCCAATCTTGCTTCTTACAGCTTTATCCAAAATTTATTATGTAAAATAGCCAAGATTGCTAACTATCTTCATTAAAGTGACAACTGGTTTTGGCAGATTAAACTGTCATTGTTGGATATTTCACTTCATGCACCAAATCACAAAACAAAGCAAAATTAAAAATGTACATGGTAGACACATCATACTTCAATGCGATGTGGTCACATTAAAGTTAAAACAAAAGTGATTGTGTCCACATCACACTGAAGCATGTTGTGTTTGATACTCTATTTGTATTGTAACATCCTAACAATAATATTGGTGAACAAGTTCATTTTCAAAAGGATTCCTTTATGATGTGGTGCATGAAATGAAAGATCCGGTGATGGCAGTTTAAGCTGCTGAAACCATTCATCTTAATAAAGGTAATTAGTGATTTTGGCTGTTTTACATAAATTAATTGAGCCGATCGTTAGTGATCTTGGCTGTTTTACATAAATTAATTGAGCCGATTGCCCCTGAAGTAAGACAGACTTTTATCCAAAATTCTTAAAACAGTAATGTATTCAAGAGTAGCTTCACATATTTGTGAATATAATGTACGAACAAATTTGCAGTATTGTTTTCAGAAAGACTTTTTAACAGAAAATGCTATATATGTTTTCAATGATTAAACATTAAATGCTCTCTCTCACCCGTTGTAATTTATTGTGACCTCACAAACGTTTTTGATTGTGTAAATCATGGAATTCTTCTATATAAGTTTCAGTGTTGTGATTTGAGTGGGACAGCTTACATAATGTGCAACAGTCAGCTGACTCGTCTAACTGGGGTGCTATCAAGAACAGGGTCCCATAGGGCTCTATCTTTGATCTTTTGCTGTTCTTATTAATATCTATTGATGACTTGCCATTCCACATACAAGAAGATGCAAAGCTAGTGCTTTTTTCTGGCAATTTAATTATAGTAATCACAGCTGATAACACAAGTATCAACTGACGGAATTGTAAATAACATCTTCCAGAAAATAGTTAAGCAGTTCTCTGAAAAATGGACTCTCATTAAATTTTGATAAAACACAGTATGTACAGATCTGCACAATAAGTGGCATGACACCAATAATACATGTAGACTTCGAACAGAAGTCTTTAACTAAGGTAGAATTTAATTGTGTACATTGATGAAAGATAGAATTGGAAGAAACACATGATGATCTGCTCACGTGCTTGTGTTCAGATAATTATGCTGTTAGGGTTATTGTAAATTTTCCTGGCAAACACCTCAGTAAATCTGTTTCCTGCTTTCATATGGCATCATGTTTTCGGGTAATTCATCATTGAGTAAAAAAAGTAGTAGTAGCAGATGGGTGTGACCAATGGTTTCTTTCACCATAAGACAGGAAACTACAGAAAATTGGGGTTAAAAGAGAAGGTAACTTAACTATCAGTTCCATATAGGATCTGCCAGGCTTTTCTTTGGTTTTCTTCTATTTTTACAATTTTGACTCCTTCTCAACATCATGGACACTGATATTTATTCACTGATGTCTGCAGTTGTGTGAAAGTTAAATTATGGCATTAATTCTAGATTTATTTTAGTAAATCCACATTTGAAAACAGAGTTCAACTTTTTGCTTTTGCTTTGTTACTTTGTTTTAGTTCTTATCTCATCCCTGAGTGTCAGGATTCAAACTTTTGTGCTGCCAACAACCTTTTCATATTATCCATTTCTGCTGTGGACTTCCTAGCACATAATTACAAATTTATACAGATGTCTGGTTTTCTCTTATTTATCACAACAAATTCAAATTTTAAAGAAATTTGTCTTTCTTGGTCTTCAGGGATTGTTTAAGTTGTCACTTAAGATTAGTCTGATGCAGACAACCTATTACAATTATTACAGATACATTGGGAACTTTTTAGTAATACTTTATGCATATGTTTATTATTAAGACTCAATGATGTTATATTATTAAAACAGTTGAAAATTTGTAAACTGGTCTCCTAGAGCCACAAAGATTTTCTACTCGACTCAGTGTCCATGTTCTTGTTCTTTCTATGAAGCATAAGCTGAAAATTGCTGTGACTACATAATATAATTTTGTGTGAAACATTTGAAGACTTCTGGTTTGAAGACACACATTTTCATCTGCATAACAACATAAATATTAAAATCAAATATATTTTTGGATGCCAAAATAGACTTACTGTCCCTTACTTTAAAGCAATTATATATGTTTCCTAATGTACCATCAAGTTTTATATTTCCCAGACATGATCTGCAAGTTCAGATTTTTCCCAGACACATTAATATCAAATACAGTACATTTTACAGTAGTATCAGGCGCTTTATTATATTTGTTTTCAAAATTCCAGGTAAATGTGAAGCATTCTGTGAAGTCAGCATGGGCTCGCAAGAACATCGCACACCTGTAGTAGCAACAACAACAAATCCTCGATGGAATGCTTCAATGCAGTTTCTGGTAAAAGACCTAAAAGAGGATGTTCTATGTATTACAGTGTTTGATCGTGGTCATTTCTGTCCCAATGGTAAGGAATATTTCCAAAACCTGTAATTTACATAATATTTAAAAATAAGCATTATATTAATACTTTTTTCTTATTTACTCCTAACAGAGTTCCTTGGTCGAACTGAGGTACGAGTAGCAGACATATTATTGGAAACCCAGTATTCACGTGGACCAATTTCAAAAAATTTAAGCCTTCATGAAGTTGACTCAGGAAGTGTTCTGCTTAAATTAGATTTGTTTCTTTTTAATAAAATTACATAGACATCTTTAGTGTTCCTTGTGCAATGACAATGCTTTAAATTGCCTTTAGTACAAATTACTCATGTTTAATTTTGTTAAAAATTAAAGTATTTTAACTGAAGATTATTTATGAAACTTTTTGTTCAGTTTGTTATCCGTCAGTCTTATACTGCCACTGTAAAATTACAACATGATTATATTTATGCATGACTCTTCTACATGTAACTTCCTTTTAGATTTTGTATTTTTTTTAATGTTGCAGTAATTTTATTATTATTATTATTATTATTATTATTATTACTACTACTACTACTACTACTACTACTACTACAGTGTCTTTTACTGTCAATCATGAGTTACATTCCTCTGTATATTATTACAATATTTTTGTATAGTACCTTACGATAGAAAACATTTCCACCTAAAGGCTGATATGAGTACTGAGTACTTTAATTTCTACAATATTGACTGATTTGTGTTATGTATTTTTTTATACCAGTGATTTGTGAATGCAGAGAAAGAGGCTATTTCAAATTTACTATCCTACTGTCTTCCAAATACTTGAGAAGACAATTTGTATTTTCTATGTATAATTATTTTTGTTACTGTTATTCTATGACATACTTTGAATTATGGTCATTATTATTATTCCTCCGATAGTATTGAAAATCATGGTGCTAAATTTGAATATTTATAATATAATTTACTCTGGTGAACCTAGTTCTGAAAATAAATTACTGAATATTGCTGGGTGAACAGTTGGATTGGCAGAAATGGGACTATGAAAAACACATTGTAATTTTCTTTGACAATAATAATTTCACTTCCCTGTCCAAGTTTGCATCACTGCATGAGGCACCTATAGACCTTTATGAAAGGACTAATTATGAAAGTGACACCACCCTTAATGCTGTGTTGTGAATTTGTAATCTCAGTGAATAATGGGACCATTGAACATGTAATGTATAACAACAATTGTGCAAGAGAACATATTGCATAATATAATATTTATGGATAAATATACAAGCTGCAGAGGAAATGAAATAAATTTTGTATGTGAAGAATATTTTATTGTTTATGAGTTTTCTTTTGTTAGCATTTCTGAAAGCTCAGATGTAACCAAGTTTGAAAACTCTATTCAGCCTTACCTATCGAAAATACTCTCAAAGGAAAACTTATATTTCACGTGTTATATTTAATTCAGCACATGCCTGCTCATTTATTAATGAGTCGAGTTACATTGTTACACCGATTCAGTGATTTTTCTGTGTCTTAAGGAACATTTTTGTATACATGTGTCTTAATGATATGAAGCAAAACATAGCATGTTCTCATCCTTTACTTTAGGAAGTAAGCAAGTATCATAATATCACCATAGCCTGCTAATATGCTCTAATAGCCTCAGCACTTTCCAGGATCAAATGGGGTTGAGCATGGCTGTCAAAGTTTCACCTTTTGCCACATTTAACAAAACACATTTTCGTATCTCTCTTTAAATGTAAATTGAAACAATTCGTGCAGACAATTGTCAAAATACCCAATTGTTTCGTTAGTATGTACTATACTTCCTCGATTCATTGCCCGTTGGCCCAATTGAAGGAAGGTAATGACTTCAGTGCTTGTGTTGACATGCAACTCATTGCTCTACTGTACTAGCATCAAGCACATCAGTACGTGATCAAATTGTAAATTTTCACAATAAACATGTGTGGGCTGACGAGAATCTGCACGCAATTGTGCAATCTCGTCATCAACACAGATTTTCTGTGAACGTTTGGGCAGGAATTGTTGGTGATGTCTTGATTGGGCCTCATGTTCTTCCACTTATGCTCATTGGAGCACGTTATCATGATTTCATACAGTATACTCTACCTGTGCTGCTAGAACATGTGCCTTTACAAGTACGACACAACATGTGGTTCATGCATGATGGAGCTCCTGCACATTTCAGTCGACGTGTTCGTATGCTTCACAACAACCGATTTGGTGACCGATGGATTGGTAGAGTTGGACCAATTCCATGGCCTCCACGCTCTCCTGACCTAAACCCTCTCGACTTTCATTTAAGGGGCCTTTTGAAAGCTCTTGTCTATGCAATCCCGGTACCAAATGTAGAGACTCTTCATGCTCGTATTGTGGATGGCTGTGATACAATACACCATTCTCCAGGGCTGCATCAGCGCATCAGGGATTCCATGTGACAGAGGGTGGATGCATGTATCCTCGCTAATGGAGGACATTTTGAACATTTCCTGTAACAAAGTGTTTGAAGTCACACTGATACGTTCTGTTGCTGTGTGTTTCCATTCCATGATTAATGTGATTTGAAGAGAAGTAATAAAATGAGCTCTAATGTGGAAATTAAGCGTTTCCGGGCACATGTCCACATAACATATTTTCTTTCTTTGTGTGTGAGGAATGTTTGCTGAAAGTTTGACCGTACCTTTTTGTAACACCCTGTACATATATATCTCCACAGTTCAGAAAAGCTGGTGGAGGAGGGGGGAATC